>NW_026846588.1:98982376-99000689 GCF_025583915.1 Anolis sagrei ordinatus | reverse complement strand
ACAGGAATTTAATAAAGCTGCTTTAAATATTAAATATTGCATTTAAATATTAAATATGCATTTGATGGGGCTACTTATTCCTTAAACTTCAGCACGATATGTGTTAAACTATTTTAGTTTAATTTGAATGAATTCAGTGACTTCAGTTTCCACTTTATAATGCTTTATTGAAGCACAAATAAAAATAAGGAGCTATTTATCATTGCTATGGCAAACTATATTTGGTATTTTCTTTTAAAAAGACGACTCTGATGATGAGCTGAGGATGTCTATGTCTCAATATTATTCCCAAATGTAGTTGAAAAATTTACATTTTAGAGGCACTACTAAATAAAAAAAGAAACATGTAAGCAGGCCAGAACGAAAGTTAAGAGCTGATATAGCAATTTTGTATTGGAATTTTAGCAGTAGGATTTGGTTACGGTGTTTGAAAAAGCCCATAGCTATTATGTAAATCAACACAAACTGCAACGTATATTTAATGCATACTTTATTGCAAAATTTATACATTTCTTCATTAGCAGAACTGGAGTATAGATCATACATTTTATTAATAATACTAATTAATATATACCCATTTAATTTTTGTAAATGGCATTGTAGAATGAAAGTATAAAATGCTATAAATTATTACTAACACAGTATAAAATTAAATGAAAAATTGGTCTGTAAGCGACTTTTATAATTAAGGGCCAAAAACTCCTCTTGAAATGGCTATTTACTGATGTTTCTTGTGGTTGTGATGATCCTCTTGAGAAGGAGCTGGGAGTGGTGACAGCTGACAGGGAGCTTTGGCTTGGGCTGGACCATGAGGTCACAAAGAGCTGGAAATGACTGAACAAATAAACAATAACACAACACTGTGCACTTTAAAGTACAGCTTGGAAATATTTGAAAAATTCCAAAAACTCCATTTTGATTTTGTCATTTTATATAAAGCACATCATTTTACCAAGCAATTGTATATAATGACACTTGATGATCCATGATTTTTAGTATTCGCAGACGTCATAAAACCAAATCCCAGTGGATACCAAGGGCTCACTGTATACTTTCTCAGAAAAAATAGCACTGAGCAGCAATTAAAATTGATAATGGTGAAAATAGAGAACTGCAATATCAGTTTCCAAAACCTTTAGAATATCTAAAGATATTCCTCAAGAGGTTTTGTACTGCTAAAAATCATAGATTTTTCTGCCCACACATCAAAGTTCAAGTTTTTGCCGTTAAAGCTAAGGGCTGAAAGGTAGTAAAGAGTTATCTCTGAACTATACTTGATATATACTTAATATTACCTTTGGCTTCTCAGAAACCTCTTCATTCCTAACATGCCTCACTTATGTATATCATACAGGGATTTCTTTCTTTAGATCAGTTCTGAAGAAAAAATGGCCAATCTTTTGAGAAGTGTGTCATAAGTCAAGTCTATAGTGCCATTCTTGGATGAATTATAGTGCTATACAGGTCTTACTTAGCTTAAGGTCATACCAGCTGCCACTACTTCACTGATATAAGGAGCAGAGAAATTTGTTCATTCATAGCTACCCCTACCTTTAAGCAGAGTGAGGCAGCTGCCTCAGGCAGCACACTTTGAATGACAAGAAAGGTCAGCAAATTGTTAGTTAATTTGTTTTTTTTAAATAGATTTTTATTAAACAGTTTAAAACATATATACATGGAAAGAGGGGGAATATTCAAGAAGAAGATAGAAAAGTAGGAAATACAGTCAATTAAAGAAAAAGAGAGGAAAAATAAAACAGCAAGAAAAAAAATACAAAAATACAAAAATCAAAAATGAAAATAAAATAAAATGACTTCCATTCCAATCTCAGGATCTTGTTGTCTTTTGTTTCATTATTATTTACCTCTTCTTTGTTTATTTCTCTTTTCTATTCTTTTCATAGTCATAAAAAAGAACCCAGTCTGTCTTTTTTATAGATTTTCCGGTATTTTTCTTTAACAAAAAAGTTAACTCATCCATGTCTCTTATTTCTTTTACCTTGTCCACCCACTCATCCATTGTGGGAATTTGTTCTTTTTTCCAAAACTTTGCAAAAATAATTCTAGCCGCTGTTGTAACATAAGTCAGTAATTTATCTTCATTTTCATCCAATTGTAGTTCCGGGTCAGTGAAACCCAACAAATAGTATTCTGATTTTTTCTTAAACTTTTTGTTTATTTTTTTTTGTGTTTCCTCATGGATTAAAGACCAATATTTGGTTGTTTCCTTACAGGTCCACCACATGTGATAGAATGTACCTACCTCTTCACCACATTTCCAACACCTGTCCGATGTATTTTTATACATATGGCTTAATTTTTTTGAAGTGATGTACCATCTGTGGAACATTTTAAACCAGTTCTCCTTCAAGTCCATAGCATACGTATATTCCTATTAAGGACACAAATTTCGAACAATTGAAAGCAAACTATGAAAATATAACATGGCTTCATTACTTACAAATTAAGGACTATTATAAACAAGATAAAAAAACAGGATTTGACTGGGAAGAAAATATATGGGACAAAATCTTGAAAAAGGAAAGGAAAATAGTCACAATGATTTACAATAAATTATTATTATGGGCAATAGAAAAAGAACAGGTCAAGTCTTGTATGATAAAATGGGCGGAAAACTTAAGGAGACCAATTCAATTCAGGGAGTTAGTTAATTTGTTGTTACTCTATTTTTACTGTAAGAAAGGGATGATCATGGGATTTTCTAACTCATCTATCATATGATGACTGACTCTGGGTACTATGACTCTAATGGATGTGTGTTTGTGTTTATGTGTGTGCAACAGTTATTGCTCTGACTCATTCAGCAAAATTTCTTGGGCCATTACGTTCTGCACCACAGTCCTTGCACTGGGACTGTGGCGCAGCTGGCTGGGAGTCAGCTGCATTAAGATCTTAAGGTCATGAGTTCAAAGCCAGCCCGGGGTTGGAGTGAGCTCCTGACCAAAATTGTGTAGCTTGTTGTCGACCTTTGCAGCCCGAAAGACAGTTGCATCTGTCAAGTAGGAAATTTAGGTACCACTTATGTGGGGAGGCTAATTTAACTAATTTACGAGGCCATAAAAATATTCAGGAAGTATGCAAAGAATGAGTAAGTACTTCATCAGTGTCACAAATGGATGGTGGAGTGACAGCTCCCCTGGTGGCCAGAAGCTGGAATGTTTAATAGCCTCTGAGTGTCTGTCTATATATGTTGTGTTCCGATGGCATTGAATGTTTGCCATGTATATGTATATTGTAATCCGCCCTCAGTCCCCTGTGGGGTGAGAAGGGCGGAATAGAAATACTGTAAATAGAAGATAAAACCGCATTGAGTCGCCTGTTTGGGCTGAAAAATGCGTTATAGAAATAAAGCAAATAAATAAATAAGATATAATGAATATTAAAACAGAAAGAAGTCCTAGTATAGCTTTATTATCATTATATAATAATAAGCAATTGAAAAAAGAGGATAAAGATGTGATAACAAATTTATTAACAATAGCAAGACTGCTTCTAGCAAGGTATTGGAAAAAAGAAATAAACATACAAATAGAGGAGTGGTACAAGGAAATATGGAAATTGGCAATAAATGATAAGTTGACATATATATATTAAAAGTTAAAAGAGGTATATGGAAACAAAGTGATTTTGATGATGTATTGAGAAAATTTATCGAAAAAGGATTACAAAATAAAGAAGGAAAGTTACCTTCACAAGATGAATTATAATTTTGGGCAGATGATATGTAAAAGTTGTGGCTTGGGAGGGGGTGGGGGGAGCACAGTAGTGAGGGATAGATAGTATGTATAAGCAGAAAAATAACAATAGATGCCAAAAGTATGGTAGGTTGTATTGAATAATATGTATCTTCTGTAAAACAAACAATGTATAACAAATGTATTAAACCATGATAAAATAATAAAACATATTTTAAAAAAACAAAGAAAAGAAGGGCGGAATATAAATACTGTAAATAAATAAATAAATTCTGTGCCAAAGAGTCAGATAGGAGTGTAGGCCTGACTCTGTGCCATAGCCAAATATTCACGATGTGGAAGTATAGCACTTTTGAAATGACTTTAACTACCGTTGTGCTATCCAGAAATTCAGTTTACTGAGCTACTTAGAATTCCCTGTTTAAGAGCTCAGATGCACTTTGGTGAGTGACAGCACTAGAGATATCTAGCAGACAATTCCAAGGATTTTGTTAAAATGTAAACACCAAGATTCCTAAGATGAAGTAATGACAACTAAAGTGATATTTTTTATTCATTTATTTATCATGTCAGAAGTGAATTGAGAATACAGTTATAATGTATAGAAAAACCACAAAGTTAAAAACATGGCATTATACTAAATTTCCTTTGACCAGAAGCTGGTCACTTTGAGCATTTCTGGTGTTGCTTTAAGAAGGTCCTCCATTGTGCATGTGGTAGGGCTCAGACTGCTTTATAGTAAGTTGACTGTAGTTTGCTCTTCTCCAAACTCACGTGTCATGTAGTCCACTTTGCAGCCCCATTTCTTAAGGTTAGCTCAGCATCTCTTGGTACCAAAGCACAGTCTATTCAGCATCTTCCAAGTTGCCCAGTCTTCTGTGTACCCAGGGAGAGGTTTCTCATCTGGTATAGGCCACTGATTGAAGTATTAGATTGATATAAATGTTCAATGCTTGTGATCCTGTTGAGAAATGCACTAGATCCTTTTGAAGTCAGTGCTGCAGTTAGTGCAATGCCAGAAGAACATGGGTTGAAATTATGCTGACTCTGGTCCACTGTGAATTTTGAATTGCATTGTTGCAACCCAGAGCAGGAAACTGGATTCTCAGACAACAATCCACCACACTTGACTTCAGGAAAACAATCCTTCTTTATTGATGAAAGATGAATACAAAATAGAAGAAATATGCAAAGGTAAAAAGTCACAGTAAAAATCAGGAACAAGAAATGTCCATAAATAAGATCATGAAATCCACAGAAAAAGTGCTGAATCCTGGAACCTGTTAGCAATCCACTAACCGTACTTGGAACAACTAGAAAACCTCCAAGGAACAAGGCCACTTGAATCAGGAGACCAGCAAAAGCTTGCACATGAATCTGGAACGATGCCTGGTCTGAAGCTGTATTCAGGCCAGGCATACTTAAGGCCGAGAAATCTATTGCGAGACACACCTGAAGATTTTGTTTGCATTTCTCTCAATCTGGCTGACCTACGTAAACTTTGTGCTTCACCCTGGCTCTGCCAAATCTGCCCCCGCCTATCTTCATTAGGCAGACCAGGTGTCAGATTCTTTGGAGAACTAAGACTGGGAGGAAAAGGGAAACATCCCCACTCGGCTCGGAATGCATGTTCTCATGGGAATTCTGACTTTCACTTTCCAAGGCTGTAGGATTTACACTACTCAAACCATCATCATCTAAATTGGCCTCAGAATTCACATTGACATCTACATTGGCATCAGGAAATACAATCAGAGAATCAGGTTCAGGTTTACACACAAGCTGAACCCAACATGCATTGGGAATTCCAACTGACACTTCCAAGCTTTTAGCAGCCTCAATATTTCTGGTTAAACTCCATTTCAGAAGGGGATATAAATATGCTATGTAAGAGGGCTCCCAGCTCATAACAGCAGGATCCTTAAGATGATCAGGAGTGACAAAATGTCATTTTCAGTCATCCAAAATTGTGAACAGCATGGCTGCAACTCTTTTGAGCTCAGAAGGAGCTGAAAATTGACTTGAGCAACTTTTTGAATTTTAGACCAATTCCTTCTTGGTGCAGTATGAAGGCCAAATGTATTGTTGTTTTCCATGTCTGTTAGCCAATGAGTTTTAGTTTGAATTTCAAAAGAGCTGTGCAAGGTATTGGAACCTTTCCCCCAAATAGGTTCAGCACCGTGGATAGCTCTTTTTAGCTTGCGTTGATTCATCAGGAGCTGCCACTGCGTGTGCAGGGTTAGACTGCATCTGTAATGCTTTTTCTGTGCTTGAGGCTGAGCCAATGCTTTACTTTATGACCCAATTACTAGAACTGGTTCATAAAATCTTCACCAGATGCCAATTTGGACACAGAGTTTCAACCATCTTATTATCTTTCCCTTTATCTCACAGAGACAGAAGCCTCACTCAGACATTCTAAAACATACAAAGGGAAACAGAATCTTGTGTTTTCGCAGAGCTGGTTATAGTGAACTGTTCCTCAGAGTAACAGAAAACTCATTTTGTGATTTAATTTTTTTAAAAAAAAAACAAACCCTGAAGGCAATAATGAAAAGTTTTCTTCAATGCATACTTTTCTCAAATAGATAAGTATTAACTTGGGTTGAAAAACCTTAAAGGGCCCCAAAGGCACTATGCTCTGTTTCTTCAAGGAACTGATGTTTTGATTGACTGGAGAAATTCTCCAGAAGCCCAAATGCAAATGAAAAATGCTCCTCTGAATTCAGTAAGCCTTGTTCTATCATTCTTCCACATTTTTATGTTCTGTGTCTAACATCAGGGTGATGGTTGCAGTTGAGAGATATCATGAACACAGGGAAAAGAGGCTCTGCTGACTTTAGTTGTTCTTACATAATCATTTTGTCATTATAGAATTGTGTTTAAGCAGAAAACTGGCATCTTATGCCCCCCCCCAATTACGAGGGTTGAATGAAAAATAATGCCTCCACCTTCGTAACTCCTCAACAGATGGCAGTACTGGTATAGGGCAGGTACTGGCTTGTTCAGTAGGCTCTCCTCTACAGTTCCATTTTGGTGGGAAGCCTTAGCATTGAATGGTTTTGTTGTTAAAGTGCGAAGTCTGGAACCCTGCGCAGACGGTCCGTCAATTCAATTCTTGACAGCAGAGTGTGTCACCCCAAAGGAGATTCATCAGAGAATGCAAGCTGTTTATGGTGATTGTGTTGATGTGAGTACTGTGCGTCGTTAGGCGAGTAAGTTTAAAGATGTTGAGGTGGGAACATCTGACTTGCATGACAAACAAAGAGTTGGACGTCCTGTGACAGCAACCACCGGTTTCACAAGCAAAAGGTTGACAGATTGATTCAGATGATTGTCGTATCACTCAGAGAGAAATTTCAAGCATAATCAGCATTTCACAAGAATGTGTGGGTCACATTATTGCTTTGCTTGGCTATCGGAAGATCTGTGCATGATGGGTTGCGGAAACAGAGTGTTGACTTCTTCCGTGACGGCTTCAGAAAACTTGTTCATCATTGGCAGAAATGTATCCAATTGTCTAGTGATTATGTGGAAAAGTGAATAGTGGTAGTTAAAGAGCACATTCTAAGGATTATTTCTGCATTTGATTTATTAAAATATTCCCATCCAAACCCAAGTCGAAGGTGGAGGCATTACATTTCATTCAACCCTCGTACTCATAGATATGCAGTGCATCAGTGGAATTAATGCAGCTTGATGCCACTTAAACTGACATGTCTCAATGCTGGGGAATCATGGGAGCTGTAGCTTGGTGAGATATAAGCATTATTTGCCAGGGACTGGCCAAAGACCTTATAAACTTGTGGTTCCCATGATTTCATAGTATCGAGTCATGGCAGTTAAAGTGTTGCCAAACTCCATTAATTTTATAGTGTAGATACACCCATAAAAGTCTTGGTCAGACATTGTAAAATGAACAATGTACACATATAAGAAGCTAGAGCACCATAGTTCTGATCCTCCAAGCCATCACTTCTGACACTTTTTTCATGGGGAGGATGACATTCTGGAGATGAAAGCCTCTCCTCTGCACTTGGTGGCTCTTCATAAAATCAGGAATAGTGATTTTCTATTGCTCCTGATTGTCTGGAGAGAATCTGAATATAGAGCAGGCCGCCCCTCTTCTCAGAAAGTCACTTTCCATATGAGGAAGCTGTGATGCCAGATGGATAAGGTTATCGTGTTATCCTCTTCATGTGTTTATATTCCTGACTTTTCACAACAACTGAAGCAAAGAAGTATAAAAGTATGAGTTATTTTCGTATTACAGTTGAATACACTTCTAGCAAGTGTATTTATTGTGCCTGACTCACAGCACAGACTTTCACGGTATTTCTCACCATTGATGACTTAGCCTAGTCTGTGAACCTAAATCAAAAAGGAGGCGACATCTTTTTTCACTTAGACTCAGAAGGAAAAAAAATAGCGCAATGTTTATAGTTTAGGGGAAGACTAGTTCATATTTTTGGGTAACTATAAGACCGGGCTTTGGCGCAGCTAGTTAGTAGCCAGCTGCATTAAATCACTACTGACTGAGAGGCAGGCCTGTAGCCAGGATTTCGATTCGGGGGGAGGGGCTGAGTTTGTTTCGTAGGAGGGGGCTGAGTCTGAGTGAAAGAGGGTCTGCCCTAGCAAACCTTTTGTATCATTACCCCAATACCCCCATGCATATGGGATATATTGAGTATGGTGATCAGATCATGATATGAATAAACATAACAGTTTAAATAATGCACCAGTAAGGCCTTTTCGTGAACCACCATGAGAATTTGGGGGGGGGGGGCTGAAGCACCTCAAGCCTCCCCCCCACGGCTACATGTCTGCTGAGAGGTCATGAGTTTGAAGCTAGCCCAGGTAGGACTGAGCTCCTGACCATTAATAGTCTAGCTTGCTATTGACCTATGCAGCCCGAAATACAGTTACATCTGTGAAGTAGGAAATTTAGGTACCACTTTATGCGGGGAGGCCAATTTAACTAATTTACAACACCATAAAACCTTTCAACAGCATGCATAAGAATGAGGAAGTACTCCATCAAGGACTCGTTGTCACAAGTGGATGGTGAAGCAACAGCTCCCCCTGTGGCTGGAATTAAGCAAGCCCTCTTGAAGCTGGAAAGCTGGAATGTTAAATTACCTCTGTGTCTGTCTATATGTGCTGTATGTCTAATGGCATTGAATGAGAAGGATGGAATATAAATACTGTAAGATAGAAGCTGGGGCTAAGAGCGGGAGCTCTTAGATTTTTTTTTGTCGTGTCAGGAGCGACCTGAGAAACTGCAAGTTGCTCCTGTTGTGAGAGAATTGGCCGTCTGCAAGGACGTTGCCCAGGGGACGCCCGGATGATTTGATTTTTATCATCCTTGTGGGAGGCTTCTCTCATGTCCCCGCATGAGGAGCTGGAGCTGATAGAGGGAGCTCATCCGCCTCTCCCTGGATTCGAACCTGACCTGTCAGTCTTCAGTCCTGCCGGCACAGGGCTTTAACCCACTGTGCCACCGGGGGCTCCAATAAATAAAGAAATAAATATCACAAATCAATACAATTAGATTGTACTTTTCTTTCTTAGGAGTTTTTATATTTCTGAATTGTTGGAACAAAGTAGTGCTATAAAATTTCCGGGTGTGCAGAGGAGGGTTGTGACATTCTCTTCTACCGATCAATGTGGCAGAGCACTAACCCAAATGAGGATAATATGGAAGCTAGGAATAGTCCCAATGAAGTTACATCCAATTCTACCCTAAGATTTCTGTGACTACAAATATGAGCATTTTGCTTGGGAGCAAATCCCTCAGACAAAGGTTAATGTATGTACGTGTTGGGCTCCAACATGTTTCCCATGTGAGTGAACATTGAAAGTCAGTGGTTTCCCATATGTGTGAGCACTGGAAAAGTTAAATCAGCTACACAATGCTATATTGATTGAACCATTTTCTGAAATAGGATCCTGCCCATTGTGACTAATACCACCAATACCATTGCAAATTATTCAAACCAAGATTCGGCAGCTGTAGTGCTGCTGTCATTGATATTTCTTATAATAGTACAGAATAGAAAGCAACAGGGAGTTGGCATATTGCACGAGTCAATCATCCTCTGAAAATTTTTACATCATAAATTCTACATAGGCAAAATGCAATTGTATAGGACAGCCTGGTGTAGTGGTTTGAGTATTGGATTACAACTCCTGGGACCAGTGTTTAAGTCCCTGCTTTGCCATGGAAATCCATTGGGCAATCTTGGTCAAGGCACACTCTCATGAACTATATAGTATGTGGAATTTAGAAGACTATATTATTGACTATAACGCGATACAAGTAAACATTGCATTCCTCCTATGGATCAAATCCCAAACCCTCTGTTTACATGTATTGAGTACATTTCATTTGATGTCTCTGCAACCTGTTCCCACGTAAGTAGTGTGGAGAACTGAAGTGTTAGTTTTAGTACTAATTGAATAATAGCATGAGGAAAATCCTTTCTTGGCCCTTCCGGCTCCCTGTAGTACTGGCAAAATTTAAGCTTCATGTTTTATGCAATACCATCAAAGTTCCATTACTTCTGTCACCTTAGTAGACTACGGGGAACTGTTATAGTGGACAAGGCTGGAATTTTTCATTATGGTCTTTTATAATTATGAAATTCACAGTGGCTGGTGTGCCACTGCCTTATATTGTGTGAGTATGTAAAGCATAATAAAGAGAAACACGATTTCTTCCATAAAAATATTCCAAACTTCATTTTACAAACTACTGTACAAATAATTTTCATAATTCTTTGTAATTCTTGTATTGTTGTAGTTCGTTCTTTATCAAATTGTATCCCATTTTTGAAGAATATATAGCACTGATAGTAGTATATAAATATTCATCCCCAGAGATAAATTCTACAGTTTATTGGGTGATTGGTTTTGATGTATGTATGTGCGTGCAGATTTTGGTATCTAAGCAAAATACGAGGGTTGAGTGAAAAGTAATGCTTCCACCTTCGTTACTTGGGTTTGGATGGGAATATTTTAATAAATCAAATGCAGAAATAATCCTTAGAATATGCTCTTTAACCACCACTATTTACTTTTCCACATAATCACCAGACAATTGGATACATTTCTGCCAACGATGAACAAGTTTTCTGAAGTCGTCACGGAAGAAGTCAACACTTTGTTTCTGTAGCCAGCCCCTCACAGTTCTCTCAACGTCTTCATCAGAAGCATCATGATGTCCTCACAGATCTTCTTTCATTGTCGGGAAGAGATGGAAGTCAGATGGTGCTAAATCTGGACTGTATGGAGGATGTCGTATGGTGGTGAGATCCAGTCTCTGAAGTTTTAAGTCTGTGCGCTTTCATTTCAGGCGTCAGCATCCTGGGTACCCATCATGTACAGATCTTCCGATAGCCAAGCAAAGCAATAATTTGACCCACGTGTTCTTGTGAAATGCCGATTGTGTTTGAAATTTCTCTCTAAGTGAAATGACAATCATCCTGAATTAATCTGTCAACCTTTTTGCTTGCGAAACTCGGGTTGCTGTCACAGGATGTCCAACTCTTTGTTTGTCACGCAAGTCAGATGTTCCCACCTCAACATCTTTAAACTTACTCACAGTACTCACATCAACACAATCACCATAAACAGCTTGCATTATCTGATGAATCTCCTTTGGGGTGACACCTTCTGCTGTCAAGAATTCAATGACTGCACATTGCTTAAGTCGCATTGCCGACCGTCTGCGCAGGGTTCCATACTTCACACTTTAACAACACAACCGTTCAATGCTATGGCTTCCTGCCAAAATGGAACTGTAGAGGAGAGTCTACTGAACAAGCCAGTACCTGCGCATACCAGTGCTGCCATCCTGTTGAGGAATTATGAAGGTGGAAGCATTTCTTTTCATTCAACCCTCGTCTGTTTCCTGCAGTTTGATGTTCTAAATAGGATCATTTTGCAGACTGGAAAAAAACTTCCTATACTATATGACAACTGAATTGTTTGATAGGCCTTCTTGCCCCTTCATGAAGACTAAATAAGAGAGTGGACAGCATGACATTTTGCAACAAAAGTCAACAGTAGTTAGATAGGGAAAGATCAGTAGTGATGGTGCAGTGGGTTAAACTGCTAAACTGCAGAGCTTGCTGATTGGAAGATCGGTGGTTCAAATTCACGGACAGGATGAGATCCCATTGTTAGCCCCAGCTTCTGCTAATCTAGCAGTTCAAAAAACATGCAAATGTGACTACAACAATAGGTACTGCTTTCGTTGAAAGTAATGGTGCTCCATGCAGTCATGCCAGCCACATGACCTTGGAGGCATCTATGGATAATGCCAGTTCTTTGTCTTAGAAATGGAGATAGGCACCTCGACTAGATTTAATGTTAAGGGAAAAACTTTACCTATACTACCAATTGTCATTTTTCATCCTCTTTCTACATTCATTGAAAAAAAACCCCATGAAATATTCCTGTTTAAATTCATATTTTCCCTAACCAGCTGTTTCTGAGTGTATTCTTCACCCCAAACATTCATCTTTAAACACATATTGCTACTTGTCTGAACTGAGAACTGCACCGAGAAGTGCAAAATCAGAAATATAATTATGTTCTGACCTTCACACTCACCTGAAAAGTGCAATTTCTGTCATTTTGCATTAGAATTCACAAAGACTAGGTTGCTCGAGCATCCTTAATGGTAGTATCCCTTTTGTGTTTCTGTTTAGAAAGCCTCATAACAGACAGGTGCCAAGGTTAAATTGTAGTGCCATCAAAAGGAAACAAGAGGGACTAGTCCTAAGGTGCTGTAAAAGCATCTTAAATGGCAGATCTTTTGACAGCTTCTCATCAGGGGATTCTGAAGTGACAAAGCAGCAAAGCGCCCAAAATGCACATGGGTGCAAACGGGGACAAGATGGGGGAGAAATAAACAAGTTTTTGCAGGCAAAATGTCATGAAATACAGAGAGCAGACTCTGCAATTGATCTACTGATGTTTCCTTCTCATCCAGTTGCATTGAATGCAACAGTATTTTAAATACTCCAATGAAAAAGTGTACAAGCGTGAATGTGTTGGATAACTCATCAAATGAAGACCATTCATTTTTTAGATTTTAAAGACAGACTTACACCTTGAAAGGCCCACATGTTTCTGACATTAATTTATGATGAAAATCTGAATAATCACACACTTGCTTTTTCCCTTCTTCTTTTTTTAAATCCTAAGATGAAGATCTAATAAGGCTATTCTTCATAATCTTGATACCATGCTGAGACAGCCTTTTGATCAGGTCTAATTTGTTAATCTTCATATGTCCTCCGCTGCCTCCGGACAATTTCCTTCTGTACATAAGAAAAACCACATTCATTTGCTGAACCCAGTGTACTTTTGAGAAAAAGAAGACATGGATAAGTGCTTCTTAAAAACACTCCAGTCTAATCTTCATCTTTCCTCAGCTCTGCACGAACAGTAGGATTGCTTTAACAGACTTGCTCTCTCCATTGCTCTCTCCATCGTTCTCTCCATCTCTCTCTCTCTCTCATTTTTTGTATCCAGGGATTTGCACAGTTTGACCAGAAATGCTATTCTTTGCTAAAATTCCCATGCATTTGATGATGATGTTTGTTTCTATTGCCTCTTTTCTATCTAAAAAAGGGAAACTAAGTAAATTAACATGTGTACATTATTTTTTAAATACTTTTAAAAATAGAACCGGTACAGACAAGGGCGGCTCAACCCATTACACAAAGTAAGCATTCGCAGTACAGTTGATTTTGCCAGGGGCGCTCTTGAGGCGCTGTTGGGGGAAAATAGACCTTGACATATGTGAGTTGTAGCTACTGGGATGTATAGTTCACCTAAAATCAAAGAGCATTCTGAACTCCACCAATGATGGAATTGAACCAAATATGGCACACAGAACTCCCATGATGAACAGAAAATATATATCAATGTTTGTTTGGGGGGGGGGGGCAAAATACTGTTTGCTTACCATTGAAAATTACCCAGGGCCACCTCTGGGTACAGAACAATATGATGCTTAAACTCTGGCCATGAGAGCCAAGAGACATTAGATACCCATGTTGGTAAGATGGCCCTGGGAGTCCCATCTTCCAATGGCATACCGACATATCTCTGGTTGTACTGGTCCATTTAGTTTTCTTGGCAAGGATACTGGGGTGGTTTGCCATTGCCTTCCCCAGGGATCACGCTTGGTCTGACCTCTCTGCCACGACCGTCCCGTCTTGGGTGGCCCTTCACGGTTTCGCTCATGACATCATTGAGGTGCTCAAGCTCCAGCGCCACAACAAGGCGGTGACCCTTTGCTGAAGAACAGATTTGAAGGACTAGATTTAGTAAACAGAGTCCCAGAAGAACTATGGACAGAAGTCCGCGACATTGTTCAGGAGGCGACAACAAAGTACGTCCCAAAGAAAAAGAAAACCAAGAAGGCAAAATGGTTGTCTGCTGAGACACTGGAAGTAGCCCAAGAAAGGAGGAAAGCAAAAGGAAACAGGGATAAGGGGAGATATGGCCAGTTAAATGCGCAATTCCAGAGGTTAGCCAGAAGAGATAAGGAACTATTTTTAAATAAGCAATGCATGGAAGTGGAAGAAGACAACAGAATAGGAAGGACAAGAGACCTCTTCCAGAAAATTAGAAACATTGGAGGTAAATTTCAGGCAAAAATTGGCATGGTCAAAAACAAAGATGGCAGGGACCTAACAGAAGCTGAAGAGATCAAGAGAAGGTGGCGAGACTATACAGAAGATCTGTATAGGAAGGATAATAATATCGAGGATAGTTTTGACGGTGTGGTGAATGAATTAGAACCAGACATCCTGAGGAGTGAGGTTGAATGGGCCTTAAGAAGCATTGCTAACAACAAGGCAGCAGGAGACAACGGGATCCCAGCTGAACTGTTTAAAATCTTAAAAGATGATGCTGTCAAGGTGATGCATGCCATATGCCAGCAAATATGGAAAACACAAGAATGGTCATCAGACTGGAAAAAATCAACTTATATCCCCATACCAAAAAAGGGAAATGCGAAAGACTGCTCAAACTTCCGTACAGTGGCCCTTATTTCTCATGCCAGTAAGGTAATGCTCAAGATCCTGCAAGGAAGACTCCAACAATACATGGAGCGAGAGTTGCCAGATGTTCAAGCTGGGTTTAGAAAAGGCAGAGGAACGAGAGACCAAATTGCCAATATCCGCTGGATAATGGAGAAAGGCAGGGAGTTTCAGAAAAACATCTATTTCTGTTTCATTTACTATTCTAAAGCCTTTGACTGTGTGAATCATAATAAATTGTGGCAAGCTCTTGGTGGGATGGGCATCCCAAGCCACCTTGTCTCTCTCCTGAGGAATCTGTACAGGACCAAGTAGCAACAGTCAGAACTGACCATGGAACAACAGACTGGTTCAAGATTGGGAAAGGCGTACGGCAAGGCTGCATCCTCTCACCCAACCTTTTTAACTTGTATGCAGAACACATCATGCGATGTGCGGGGCTTGACAAATGCAAGGCTGGGGTGAAAATTGCTGGAAGAAACATTAGCAACCTTAGATATGCAGATGACACCACTTTGATGTGAGGAGGAGCTGAGGAGCCTTTTCACCAAGGTGAGGGAAGAAAGTGCCAAAGCTGGGTTGCAGTAAAACATTAAAAAACCCAAGATTATTACAACCAGACTGGTTGATAACTGGCAAATAGAGGGAGAAAATGTGGAGGCAGTGACAGACTTTGTATTTCTAGGCACAAAATTACTGCAGACACAGGCTGCAGCCAGGAAATCAGAAGACTTTTACTTCTTGGGAGGAGAGCAATGACCAATCTCGATAAAATAGTGAAGAGTAGAGACATCACACTGGCAACAAGGATCGCTATTCTAGTTTGTTGGTATTCCCTGTAGTAACCTACGGATGTGAGAGCTTGGCCTTAGGGAAGGCTGAGCGAAGGAAGATAGATGCTTTTGAGCTGTGGTGTTGGAGGAAAGTTCTGAGAGTGCCTTGGACTGCGAGAAGATCCAACCAGTCCATCCTCCAGAAATAAAGCCCGACTGCTCATTGGAGGGAAAGATACTAGAGACAAAGTTGAAGTACTTTGGCCACATCATGAGAGACAGAAAGCCTAGAGAAGACAATTATGCTGGGAAGGAAGAAGGAAGAGGGGCCGACCAAGGGCAAGATGGATGGATGGCATCCTTGAAGTGACTGGACTGACCTTGAAGAAGCTGGGGGTGGTGACGGCCGACAGGGAGCTCTGGCGTGGGCTGGTCCATGACGTCACGAAGAGTCGGAGATGACTGAACGAATGAACACCAACAAGAGCCTGGTCTTTCCCATAATTCATGAGACTTTGAAGTGTGTTAGCCATACTGAAAACAGTGACCTTTACCAGATGCTGTGTAGGGACAACAAAGGATGTACTTATTGCTTCACCATCCCATAGGGTTAGGTTTTCATAATAGGGCGATATTACTGATTATAAACAATTTTTTCTTCATCTATCGAGGAAGGAAAAACCTGCTTTCTCATCTAAATCCATTTCTCCCTACCATGATTACATTTTCCTCCATTGCCCACTGGGCAAAGGGGGAGAAAAAAAGGAGTGATGGAAATCTATACAGTTCTATTTTTCATCCATAAATTGCTCTCTCCCTTCTTTTAATATAACCCCATTTATTACTGCTGTGTGCTAATCAGTTTAGGGAATCAAACCTCCCCTTAGTATTAGGATAGATGATCTGAGAATCCTAAGTAATAGCTCCTTAACTGAGATTCATAATAATTCATTGGCACACTATATTCTTCTGTTCCCTGTAAGCAATCATAGAATTATTTTCTTTTTTTTATCACTTCCTACTTTGATAGCCAAAGTCTGTATTGGTTAGAATGGGAGAAGTTCTTCTCTCATGGTAGCAATTCCTATTACTATGTTTTTTTTTCATGGTCTTTAAAAGGGTGAGAAGATTTTGATGAAATAAGTCAGCAAATGCTGCTTACTATTTGTTTCATAGTAAGGACAAAAATATCACATTGTATTATATATACACAGTAGGATTGTTCCCAAATCAGTTTTTCAAAACGGGTGTCAACTCTTTTGGCTCTTTTGGACAGCCACAATGGCATGGGCTCTGTTGCCACTTTTTCCTTCCGCAGCAGACCACGTGGCTGGCAAAAAAAAAAAGCTGCTTGCAGTTTATTTCGGCTACATATGGAGTGTGGGGAGGGAGGCAGCCACGTGAACACAGGTTTACCTGTGAGGCTGTGAGCCCTGCTACCTGCCTGAGCCAATCAGAAGAAGAAAGCTGCTCACATGCTAGCTAGCTTCGTGTTGTATCTCAGTGTCAGCGTTGCTCATAAGATCTTGCATTTGGACTCCATTCCAATCTTTTCTTTTGGCAATTTCATTTATGGGCTGTGAAAGGGCATTGGGGGGGGGGGTGTTTGTTTAAATATTGGGGTGTTTTACTGAAGGGAAGGGAGCCTGACTCCCTTGAGTCCCCATGGAGAGAATTCAATTCCTCCCCAGCTGTCATGTATCATGTTCTGAAGTTGGTAGTTGGTGGTGGTAGGCCTAGCAGTTGGTGATGGAAGGGTTAATGTAAGTCTTAGTTCTAAAGGGTTGAGTAATCTGTAAGTAAGAGTTCATGGGTGAAAGCAATTAAGGGTGGAGGTATGCAAGAGATAGGTTGCAGCTGGGTGTTTCTGGAGATAAGGAGTTATCCTTGGGACTGATTTTGGGGAGAAAAGTATTTGTTATATTTTGGTGGTGAATGCTGCTGGTTTTCCCCCAGGTCTCTGGATTTTTGGTATCCTGACCTATCTCCTGAACTCTTAGAATCCTGGAACCTTGAATCTTTGGACTGGCTTTTGACTATGGGATAGACTCTTGGTCCCTGGAATTTGTTTATTTGACCACTGGACTGGACCCTTTGACATCGGTGTAGCTTTTGCTCTCAGTTTTGGTTTATTCTGTGGCTGAGTGCTATCTTTATATTTTGGACTCTTAAAACAGCCAGAAAGTAAGTGCTGTTCTAATTAAACTGTTTAACACAAACTGGGTGTTTGTTTGATTCACCTCTGCTGGAAATAACGGCAGAGCCCTGGCATTGTGACACCAGCTCTCATTGAAGGATATAAGTGTTGCAACACCAAGGCTTGGAAGGAAAGCAGCCCATAGAAGTGTCTTAAGAATGGGGCTTGGGAAGGAAAGCAGTCCCCCTTCCTCCTGCCCCCCCCCATTTCCCCCCAAACACTGTCTATACTGGTTTTAAAGCTTATATCTTTATATATCCCATTTTCTCATCTCTACCTTTTGTATACATTGAAATATACCTAATCAAGATTTTTTTTTAAAAAGAAGTGTTTTAATACTAGGGCTTGGGAAAGAAAGCAGCCTGTAATAAAGATCATGCGACAACCCTGACAGGAGGTAACACAAACCTCGCCACTGGACACCAGTGTACCAAGATCAAGGCTATCTTGGCAAGGGGGGACAAGCAATCCACCCACTGCCCTTCAGCTTACAGGGTTATCGTTCAGCTGGACACTTTTTAGAATAAAGATAGTTAACTATAACAAGGGGGAAAGGCTCTCTTA
>NW_026846588.1:98883161-98972222 GCF_025583915.1 Anolis sagrei ordinatus | reverse complement strand
CAATGCACACTGTAATGCCATGATTCTATAGAATGTTGCTATGGCAGTCAAAATGGATCATAGTGCTATAATTATATAGTGTGAAAGGACATCACCCCTCAATACATGGGAGACAAAACTATGTTTATTCAGTGGAGAAATGGAAAAGTAGTTTTGTACATACACAGATGACAATTTTTTAAAAATCAGAAGAATATAGGCACCCAAGAAGTTCCTGTGTCCAGTCCTCACACCTTGATTTTTCAAGAAGAAACTGACCTTTCCTTCTTTTCATTTCATCCTTTTTGAAAGATCACAGAAGAATCTGTTCTTTGCAGCTGACACATAATGAGGTTACCTTTAGATGATGGAAGCATTACAGTCTGAATTTCTGGCAGGTTTTTGAGCCTTACACTGTTAACCCCACCATTCTTACTTTTAATGCACAGGTTCTCTCTATCTTTGTCTCTCTCTGTCTGTATCTCTCTGTCTGTCTGTCTGTCTCTGTCTCTGTCTCTCTCTCACACACTACTTCCACCACATTATTTCAGCTATCTTGCCTGAAATAGTTGCTTCTGCCTTGTCTTAATAATGCTTCTAAAATGCATTCTTTGGGCAGATCAAAATGCCTTTGCTTTGAAAGGTAAATGCATCATCTCATATGATTATGTTTTTCTTTTCAGGACACAAACAAGTATTTAATGAATCCAAATTCGCTCTTCCTCCATTCTGGGAACAGTGCCTATTTCTTAACTGTGAAAATAGCAGCAGCAAAGTAATGCTCATTTTAGAAAAAGTTATAAAAACAGGACTAGGCTGGATTAAAAAGAATCAGAATATCTAGATACACTGCTGGTCCTGCCCCCTAGCTCACCAGTGTAGGCTCACTGATATCTTCTCATTCTGGAGGACTGATCCCATTTTTACCTGGGAAATATTGGAAGACATACTGTGTCTGTACTTACTTACTTACTTACTTAGGCGATCCCTCATTGTCCGAGTAGGATAGTCTTCCAGGATCAGTGTACTGCCAGTGGGTATTGATCTACATCTTCTCCCGCAGTGAGGGCATTGGTTTCCAGGTGGAAGGTGGTCCCAGTCGGGGTTGGCTTGACGTGCCTTCCTCTTGCCACGTTTCTCTCTTTCGCCCTCCATATGTGCCTCTTCAAATTCTACAGCACTGTTGGTCACTGCTCAAGGGCCAGGGCTTCCCAGTTCTCAGTGTCTATGCCAGAGTTTTCAAGGTTGGTTTTGAGCCCATCTTTAAATCTCTTTTCCTGCCCACCAACATTCCGTTTTCCATTCTTGAGTTTGGAGTAGAGCGACTGCTTTGGGAGACGGTGGTCGGGCATCTGGACAATGTGACTGGTCCAGCGGAGTTGATGGCGGAGTACCATCGCTTCAATGCTGGTGGTATTTGCTTCTTCCAGCATGCTGACATTTGTCTGTCACTGTGTCTGTGGTGACCGATGATTCCCATTTGAATGGGACAGTAATTCACACAAAGTATAGCCTTGAACAACGCAAGATGTTTATTCCTATTTTGCCAATAGGGTCCAGAATATTGGATAACTCCTCTAAAGTTTTGATAAAAACAGAGTGGATTCATCTCTGCAGTCACATGAGAGCCACTAGTTGCTTGTTTGGCTTACTCTTGGCAAGCTTCTTTAACTTCCTTCCTGAAAAGCTTTACTGTGCCAGTTACACCAGAAAGTTGCTGGACTGACCAAATTGTGTGGGGAAAGACACTACTGGCATGTTTGTATATTGAATAATTTTTATACAGATACTTTTAGCAATATTTAAAATTTAAAAAACAACGATAAAATAATAAAGATAGTGTGTGTGTGTGTGGGGGGGGGGGGTAAGAGTTGAAAAAAATAAACATAGTTCAGGTACACATTTCGCTGGCTCTAGGTAAAGCCAGAGCACTGCCGGCATGTTTAAACAGGCTGGGTAGTTCATAGGGAAGAAAACTTAATGCATGAAATGAGTGATGGTTACAGAGCTTCTATAAAGCTAATACAGGCTGACTATTATCTTTTCTTCCACTATGCACATTAAGTTGGGGCCACCAGGAATCTTTTACTATACGATATGTCCCTTATTTGAGAGTTTGAGAACGTGTTCCTTATAGGATAGACAAGTGTCCCAACTGACACATTGTGGATACTTCTTGATCATCAGCCCTGCAAGTCATTTATTTATTTATTTCAAACATTTGTATCCCATCCTTCTCAATTCCCGAGGTGGTGGTGGTGGTGGTGGTGGGGGGGGGGGACTCAAGGCGGCTTACAACTGGCAACAATTAGATGCCAACACATTCTTCTTGTTATTATAAAAAACTCCAGATACCATGGCCTACGCCAATATAGTCACCAAAGCATCTCCAGGGGAGTCCAGGCTCTTCTGAGTACAGTGTAAGTGAATTTTTAATTTGCTGTTGGTCAGCATTCTTCAAAGAGACTTAACTTTCTTCTTTTGTGCTCACTGCTGTTTTATAGACAACCTGGATTTACACTGTAAAAGAATCATGGTATATCGATCACACTTTTAAAAAGCGGCAGCTGGGAAAAATCTGTGATTTTTTTTATTTTATTTCATATTTTATTGTTTATCTGACCTTTCTCTCAATACATATAAGACCAAAGCAGCTTGCAGCATAGTTAAAACAAAACAGCTAAAACAGTACATAGTACACAAGTTTTATTAAGTTAAATAACCAATCCACATATAGTACTACATTAAATCATGTAAAATCATGTGCAAAGTGTAATAAAAAATACAGCATTTTCCCTGAGAGAGTTTTTGAAAAAAAAATGCCTCCGTCTAAATAGAGTATCTCAATCAGATGTGGGCAATTGTTGAAGGTTAGGGGACCCTGGAGATCTTGGAGGTGGCATCTCCACAGTAACTCTTCCCACAAAAATAAAATTAAAAGAAATCAAGTATAAGGACATTCTTGTCATCGTTAGAAGCTTCCCTGGGCCTCCCACAAGGGAATTTTTCAGACATTTTGAGGCATTTTTGGGGGGATAGGATAACAAAAATTTATTTTGACACTAGGGCCCTCAGAGCCCGCAGAAATGGCATCCACATGTAGCCCATGGGCCACACTTTCCCCACTCCAATGATAACTAAAGTCTACAGATTCAAAGTTAGGTAAAGAACTTCCCATCCCAATTCTGATGCTCTGTTTTCAGACAGTAATGCAGGAGAGCCATTTCAGTGGTTCTGGGCTGGCTGAATGAAATTTAGATTTGGGGGAAGTTCTGCACTTGTCCCTGTTACAGTAAGTCGTAACAGGATCAAGTATGTGTGTTAAAGAAAACCTTATGCTGTTAATTATTATGTACAGCTGCTAATGTAGGTCAACTAGTAAGTTTGGATCACACCCGGTGGGGTATAACTGTATGGTTTTTAGAATACAGTTCAGCTTTTGCTCTGAGGAGCCTTTGCTCAGGCATTTTGCTCAACCATTTCTACTGCTCTCTCATTTGGATGAAGACGAAGAAGCCTTATTCTGTATTGCTTACAAAGACTATGCAAGTTTGTTGCACTCTTTTCAACATTGCAAGTTTATGTTTTAACTCTGCTGGTAAGAGTAAAGTTTTTCTGTTCTTTTTCCTTTTGCCTGGGTGCAATGTCTTCTGCATTGGACTTGGCTGAAATATGCTTAATGCAAAAGTCCCTCTAGCAGCTGACCCTTAAAATATAATCAGGCAAGGCCACCAAATCAATCCTACATCATGTCCATCACCATTTTGTGATGTTCTGGACTGGAGGGGAGTAAGCATAAAATCAACATTACATAACTGTTTAAGTTTGCCTTCTGCCCAATTAAAATGGCATTAAAATGGACAAATGAAGGAATGACATATGGTTCTTGGGCCAGATTTTGTCCACTCTTGTCTTAGTGATGCTTTCAACCCTCTTCTTTGCTTGCTGATGTGGCAGAAGCAAGTCAGAGGAGAGAAAGAAGATGTAGAGGTAACCCCCCTCTTCTCAGTCATCATCTCACATGCTTTTTTGGGGCACCAGATATAAATATACTAGGGGTATTTTTTAAGTAAGGTTCGTTTTGTTGTAGACACTAGTAGTTCGTGCGCATACCTCAATGAGCGCGTGCGTCGTGTACCGGCATGCCTTGGGAACAACTGTGCTCAGTTTCCGCTCTGTAGCTAACCTGTACGGTTCTGTTCTGTGCTTTAAAAATGTTTAAGACTATCAACTCACCCGCCGCATGTGAGGTTCGTTCAGTGATATGGTTTTTGTCAGCAAGGAGTCTGCCTGCTGCAGAAATTCATCGACAGATTTGTGAAGTGCACGGTGATACTGTTATGAGTGAAAGCAAAGTGCGTAAGTGGGTACGACAATTCAAAGATGGCCGTGACAACATCCATGATGAGGACTGCTCCGGTCGCCCTTCTTTGATTACAGACGATTTGGTTATCGGAGCAGGTGGCAAGTTTTTATGAAGAAGGTATTTTAAAATTGGCTCAGAGGTATGATAAGTGTTTGAACAAACTTGGCAACTATGTCGAAAAATAGAGTGAAGTATGTACTTTCTGAAAATAAATTTACTTTTTTGAAATAAACTTTCGTTGTGTACTTATGTTCCAACGGACCATACTTTAAAAATAACCCTCGTACTTAGAATAAGTCTTCTCAGCAGTATTTCTAATCTGCGATGAATACACATATTGAAACCTACAGACTTTAGATCTGTGGTGCTTTTTCCCAAATCCTCTTCCCACCTCTATGGTGTGTGGAAAGATGATCATCTATAACTTACTCCACAGAATTTTGACAGTCCCAAGATGTCTCCCTAGACTCTTCCTGCTGGTGCATTCTGAAGCCCATTAGTTCTGCAGCTTGAGATTCTTGACTGCCTTTTGGGAGGAGGGAAAGGCAGGATTTATCCTTTAATATGTGGTTTAAGTGTCATTTCTTTGATACACAGGACTCTGTGCAAGTATAAATTTCACCTTTAGTGCTCTTCTGGGAAATGCAGTGCTCTTTTCTCTGTGCTTCAAGCCTGTGAAGAAGACAATAGGAAAAAGTCATTTACTGTCTTTGGAGAACTATCATACCAGTGCCAGCTTTCATCAGAAAACAATTACACGGCTTCAGAAATGATTAACATGCAAGGCATTTTTGCGCCTTTCGTTACAAGAGTCACAGAAAGTTTAATCCGAGATCTTCTTACAGCTGATTCCACACATTTCAGTGAATATAGGGACAGGAAGGCAGACTCTTATGTCATACCTACACAGTGGGTTCTCATTGCTATTCTGTGCCAGTAAATAAGAGAAGCTGCTGCAAGGCTATTCATCTGAGATTATAGTGTTGGGGTTGACAGTGGGGAAACATTTTTCATTATTTACTTGGAAAAAGTCTGAAGCCCTGCAGGTTAAGAAATGTCATGGACCATGTCAGACTTAAATGCAATGCATAACAATAGTAACTTGCAGAGTAGGACAGATGTAGCTTCTTTCAGGGGGTACAGTGAATCTGTTCTGCACTTTACTCCAGAATTAAAATGCACTGTTCAAGGCACTGTTGGGGCCGGGGGGGGGGGGGGGGGTTAGCACCTTGGACAGCACTTGTAAATTCTATGAGAAAACTTAGTGTGAATTCACTACTGCTTTCAAATGGAAGCCACAAATTTATTACGTTAGATTGAATTCTAACAAAGGAGGACAAATAGTGTTCACTAAACAGGAAAGGGATAAACACAAACCAGAATGTGCTAAATCTTCCCATTTCACTAGATGAGAAAGGGAGACTTCAGAATTTAGATCAGTATTTCTATGTTCTTTCCTCCTGGTGGGGTTGGGATGTTGATGTTGTCATTTGGGAATTGTAGTTGCTGGCATTTATAGTTCACCTACAACCAAATAGCATTATGAACTCCGCCAATGATGGAATTGAACCACTCTTGACTCACAAAACTCCCATGACCAGCAGAAAATACTGGAAAGGTTTGGTGAGCATTGACCTTGCGTTTTGGAGTTGTAGTTCACCTACATCCAGAAAGCACTGTAGACTCCAACAATGATGGATCTGGACCAAACTTGGCATGGATACTCAATATGCCCAAATTTGAATACTGGTGGAGTTTGGGGAAAATAGATCTTGACCTTTGGGAGTTTGTAGTTGCTGGGATTTATAGTTCACCTACAATCAAAGAGCCCCTTGAACCCCACCAATGATAGAATTGGGCCAAACTTTCCACACAGAAACCCCATAAACAAAATAAAATACTGTGTTTTCTGATGGTCTTTGATGACTCCTCTGGCACCCCAGGTTAAGAAACTCTGCCATAGATTAACCTGTTTTTTTTAGGTATTGTGGAGGATGCTGTCATATCTATCCTGCTGCAAGTGTTGAAAAAGGTAAGTACCAGTCTCTGAAGTTGCCATCATGTTCTTCATCTCAGGCAACAAAATGTCTTAGGTTGGTCTTATCCATCGGTAGATTTTAGCTCTTATGATTAAGCAGAAGTTTCCAGAGTATGGGGATATTACCCTTTTTGATAACTCTGAAGGACCTCGCTGACCAGAGGATTCTGAGAAAGGTTGACTTCAAAATACCTTTTCAAACCTCTGGCAATCATCTATGTAAATAAAAATGTAATGCTTGTTTGTGGTATTCACAGAACTCAGAAACCACTGGATGAATTGGCACCAAATTTGGACACAAGACACCTAACAACCCAATGTATATCCTTCACTCAAAAAAAAAAATGATTTTGTCATTTGGGAGTTGTAGTTGCTGGGATTTATAGTTCACCTACAATCAAAGAGCATTCTGAACCTCACCAATGATTTAATTGAACCAAACTTGGCTCACAGGACTCCCATGACCAACAGAAAATACTGGAAGAGTTTGGTGGGCAGTGTCCTTTGGTTTTGGAGTTGTAATTCACCTACATCCAGAGATCACTGTGGACTCTAACAATGATGGATCTGGACCAAACTCTACACGAATACTCAATATGCCCAAATGTGAACACTGGTAGAGTTTGGAGAAAATACGATCTTGACATTCAGGAGTTGTAGTTGCTGGGATTTATAGTTCACCTACAATCAAAGAGCATTCTGAACCCCACCAATGACAGAATTGGGGCAAACTTCCTACACAGAGCCCACATGACCAACAGAAAATACTTAAGGCCATCCAGTCCAACTCCCTTCACCAGGGCAAGAAAACATAATCAAAACCCTCCTGACAAAGAGCCACCCAGTCATAGATATAGATAGATAGATATGATTCACACACACACAAACACATATAGTATCATGAATTTGAAAGGGACCCCTAAAAAGGACAATGATATGTTGCCTGTTCCAGAGTAGGCAAACCAGGCAATCTCCACATCAACACTGACAAAGAAACAGCAAGAAATACTGTTTACCCACAAGCATAAAGACATTACATATATTAGAAACCAATACTTTCTCATTACGGTACTTTATTTTCCAGATCACCAGACTAGGCCACAGCAACGTGTGGCAGGAGACGGCTAGTATATGTATATAACTCATTGCTCTGGGCTTGTTTCATCCAGCCATTTCAGATGTTGTTGTGGCCTGTGTTTCCAAATTTGCAAGAAACCCAGAGCTCTTCTACCACCAATAGTCTGCCAACATTTTCTTAGAGTTTAACTTATTGTTTGGACAAAAGGAAGCTTGCTTGCAAAACAATTGTTTTTAGTTCAGCATTCTAGTTTCTTTGGGTTCTGGCACACTAAAAAACCCTTGCTTTTATATGATTACCAGGCCTGACTTAAATCAATATTACGGAGATGGAAATGTATTTCATGATGTTTCTTTGTTGGTCAATAAAATCTTCTACAGTGCACTATCAAAAAATGCTGGAATCAGCTTTGAGGAGCTGGGAGGGCGGGGGAAGCACCCTTCAGTGGCAACAGATGCAATTAGAGTGATTTGCTGCTCTAAGTGACTTACTGCGTATGTTGTAAAATGAGAGATACAACAGTAAAAAGAGAAAGCGAGAAAGAAAGCGAGGACAACTTGTTTGTGCATTAAGAAAGCAAAGTTCTTAGTTTTGATTTAAATGACGTAGCAATGGGAAACTTATGTGACCTTTCAGACATGAAAGACAAGGGAAAAGAAGATTCTTTCCTTGAAATCTGCGATATTTCATGTTAATTGAATGAATCAGGAGTTGTCTGTGGTAACTACTGTCAACATCAGATTCATCAAAAGGCTATATCTATGATCCCAGGGGAAGGGTTGCTGCTCTGAACTTTCTCCCTAGCTAAGCAAACATTTCTTTTACATGTAAAGTTTCTAGAAGTAACTGCCCTTGAGTCTGAAAAGTTAGAAAGAATGGGAGTATTTGATTTTTAAGAATTACATTCATATCCCACCATTCCTCCCATAATGCAGCATATATAGAATCATAGAATCAAAGAGTTGGAAGAGACCTCATGGGTCATCCAGTCCAACCCCCTGCCAGGAAGCAGGAATATTGCATTCAAATCACCCCTGACAGATGGCCATCCAGCCTCTGTTTAAAAGCTTCCAAAGAAGGAGCCTCCACCACACTCCGGGGCAGAGAGTTCCACTGCTGAACGGCTCTCACAGTCAGGAAGTTCTTCCTCATGTTCAGATGGAATCTCCTCTCTTGTAGTCTGAAGCCATTGTTTCGCATCCTAGTCTCCAGGGAAGCAGAAAACAAGCTTGCTCCCTCCTCCCTGTGGCTTCCTCTCACATATTTATACATGGCTATCATATCTCCTCTCAGCCTTCTCTTCTTCAGGCTAAACATGCCCAGCTCCTTAAGCCGCTCCTCATAGGGCTTGTTCTCCAGACTCTTGATCATTTTAGTCGCCCTCCTCTGGACACATTGCAGCTTGTCAATATCTCTCTTGAATTCTGGTGCTCAGAACTTGACACAATATTCCAGGTGTGGTCTAACCCAGTGGTTCTCAACCTGGGGTCCCCGGATGTTTTTGGCCTACAACTCTCAGAAATCCTAACAGCTGGTAAACTAGCTGGGATTTCTGGGAGTTGTAGGCCAAAGGGACCCCAGGTTGAGAACCACTGGTCTAACCAAAGCAGAATAGAGGGGTAGCATTACTTCCCTAGATCTAGACACTATATGGTTTCTCTGTTTGGAATTTCATCTTGCCAGTGAACCTGTGATTCACCTAAGAGACAATGGTTGACCCAAAATCATCCATGTCCAACTCTCAAGTCCACCACACTAACCACTCCCCAAGACTAGCTTAATTTAATATTATTGGAATTATGCTATATCTCCTTTAGCTTATCCACCCCATTTTCCATCTTATTTGTAATGAATAGGCCATCAATCACACTGCACAGGGCCTATTAGAAGGAAGACCGGGGTAATAGGTAGGAAGTATAAGGCCATATTCAACAATGTTTGGAGCTGGGCTAGGACTGGTCATTCTCAAAGGCTTGTTGAAACCATCAGGTCTTCAAGTTCTTACAAAAAGAGGGGAGGGATGGGGACTGTCTTATTTCCCTTGGAAGGTCATTCTGGAGGTGGGGGGGGGCACCACCAAGAAGGCCCTCTCTCTCATCCCCACCAACCGTACTTGTGAGGGTGGTGGGAGTGAAAGGAGGGCCTCCTCTTCTGTCTTCCCTTCTGGTGGACAGGAATGTTGAAGGACTGCAAGATCCCTGCTATTTTAATGAACTCCAGTGTTCTTGATGTATTGTCACTTTGAGGTGTTATGGATCAGGTTTGAAAGTTGGCATCTCAACCTGGGTGGGGAAAAATCTTGATTGAAGCCTGGGAGAACCAGTGATGTTTGGCATGAATAGTGGAATAGAGGGGTCAATAGATTGATTCACTATAAAGCAGTGGTTCTCAACCTGTGGGTCCCCAGATGTTTTGGCCTTCAACTCCCAGAAATTCTAACAGCTGGTAAACTGGCTGGAATTTCTGGGAGTTGTAGACCAAAACGCCTGGAGATCTACAGGATGAGAACCACTGCTATAAAGCACTATCCAATCTTCCTTTTGAAATGAAAGGTGTCTTGCAGAAACAGTCATGTGTTGCAGTGCAGAAAAGGATGGCCACTATCAGCTTTAGTGTATCAGGTGCTGAAACTTGGAAATACTGGGCTATAAGCCAGAACCCCTGTATTTGATAAAATGCTCTTGGTTGCATAAATGTCTCCTAATAATATATTGGCAGGCTTCGTGCAGCTCACTACTTTTCCAAATAAAATCACCAGATTGAATAAATACAGATTAGAAATGTTCAGCTGTTGCTTTGAATCCCATTTTGAGAGAAGGGGGGGGGTAGAAATCAATTAGTTAATCAATCAATCAGTGCTAAAGTTGTGCAGCCAGCACTTGTTGGCTTCCTTTGTGAATGTGCCATTTATTCATTGGAGAGCCATTTATCTGAAAACATCACCTACGCATGAATAAAACCTTGTCTTGGATTTCAAACATATCTGTCTAAAAATGGAAAACACCTTTCAGATAAAGCTCCCTAAGATGTTCTCCATATCTTATTTGCTTCTGGGCACATGAGGAACCCTTATTGGTCCAGGACACTCTAGTTGCTGAGTTGTTAATTTATTCCACACAGCTGAATAAAATCCCACATTTTCTGTTTTGAACTTGAATGCCTGACTGCTTGCTGGAGGGAAGGATATTAGAGGCAAAGATGAAATACTTTGGCTACATAATGAGAAGACAGGAAAGCGTAGATAATGATCCTGGGGAAAATGGAAGGAAAAAGAAAGAGGGGCCGACCAAGGGCAAAATGGATGGATGGTATCCTTGAAGGGACTGGCTTGACCTTGAAGGAGCTGGGGGTGGTGACGGCCCACAGGGAGCTCTGCCGTGGACTGGTCCATGATGTCACAAAGAGTTGGAAGCAACTGAACAAATAAACAACAACAACAAAAAAGGCCCACCCAGTTCAAAGCAGATATTGTGGGATTTTCTGCCATGATATTCTGGGCTATATGGTTGTGTGGAAGGGCCCTGGATTGCATAGAATTGACAACTAATGTACTTGACTGAGTTATCTTGTTAGTTCTGAAGACCTACATCTTGAAGTGTTTGAAGTAGCAGCCAGAGTTGGACATAGCTCAAGCCCCTTCTATGGGTCCTTCTACACTGCCATATAATCCAGAATATCAAGGTAGATAATCCACATTATAATCCATCCAGCACTCGGTTTCCAATGATTCTCTTCTGCAAAAATATTTCCTGTTTCATTTCTATCTCATCCTGAGTTTTTAACATTTTATCTTGTTCATGTGGCCCGCTCATTGGGATTGTATTTTTGCACCGTATTATTGTATTTCTTATGTTTTATTTGCTTTGTTGCGATGTTTGTTTTGTGGTTGTTTTGTGGTTTTGGTTTTATTTTGTTGTAATGCACTACTGCATTTTATGGTTTGTCCATTTGGCATCTCTATGCCCTCACTGTGAGTAATTTTCCCTTTCTTTAATACCACTGTGGCACATTTGTCTAGGCCAAACTCCATACTGATGTCAGTGCTGAAGATTCTGAATGTGTTGGTTAGTGACTGGATTTCTGTTTCTGATTTTCCGTAAAGCTTTAGATCATCCATGTACAGCAAGTGGGAAATTTTGGTGAATTTCTTGCTGTTTGGTAGCCCAGGTTTGTTTTCTGTAGAATTACTGACAGCATTGTTGTTGTTGTTGTTGTTGTTGTTGTTGTTGTTGTTGTTGTTATATTATCTGTTTTAAACTGGATTATATGAGTCTATACTGCCAGAAATTCCACTTCAAAGCAGAAAGCGTGGATTTTATTCAGTTGTGTAGAAGGGGCCTACAGATGATCTGCTTTGAACTGGATTATCTGTCAGTGTAGACTCATATAATCCAGTTCAAAGCAGATAATGTGGATAATCTACATTGGTAATCTGGATTATATGGCAGTATAGAAAGGGCTTTAGTTATCTTCTACCTCTAGTGCTCTTGAATGCATCAAAGTCACACAGTGTGATTCCCAAACACTCTTTAATTAATGCATTTAGTATTGGCAGATATTAGACATGAATAATACTGGAATTCAGTCATATCAGTTTCTTCAATTATATTTTTAGTGCTGACTAAGTGAGTCAAACTTCTTTGATTTTAATAGTTCTGTACCTGGCAGGGCATATGCTGGCAGGAATATCAGAAAAGAGCTTCTGCATAACTGCATTTGCTCACATTCATGTTAGCATCTTCTTTTCTATTCCTTGAATTATGATTTAACTTTTTATGTGCCTTTACAACAGGAAAACATGGTTTGTTGTGGTATATAATGCCCTGTGAAATGCTAAATGGTATGATGACAATGTTGAGAATGATGATGATTGATGATAAAATGAATGATGATGATACTAATGCCCGAATCTTTAAATCCCATTAGCTATTTATTAGTTAAGAGGGGTTTAATTCACTAATTAAAGCAGACATGAGGACTCCTCATTTTCGGAACACACCAGGTGAAAATTATAAATTTAGGCCAAATAATTGTTGAGATGGTCCATGCCTAACCATGGGGTTACCTCTGAGACTGAGCTCAGACCACATACAGAGAAATCTGAGCTTTGGTGTTTGATCAAATTGCACTGTTAATTTCTCTGCATTTTGTTTAATATGTCTTCTATTCTGTCACAAGGAGGAACTATGAACCCCTTTGCTACTTCAGATCTGTCTAGTAGTGCATCTATATTGTAGAATTAATGCAGTCTGATACCACTTCAGTTCCTATGGCTCAATGCCATGGAATCATGGGAATTTTAGTTTCACGAGGTAGTTAGTCTCTTCTGACAACGAGTGCTGGTACCTTACCAAACTCCACCAAACCCAGGATGCTATAGCAATAAGCCATGGCTGTAAAGTGATATCAAACCGAATTAATTCTATAATGTAGATGCACTCCCTTTGATATATAATTAATCTTTCCCTGAAGAAAGATTGCTCTCTGTGGGATTATCGATACCTTCCCAATGGTTGCCCTTGTCCCTTCATTAGAGAATCTTGTTGCAAGTCAAGTGTCAAGGTGCAAATCAGATTTTCTGCCTTCCCAAATTTACAGCACCTGGCTCAAATGCATGTCATAGAAAGCAATTTCCAAATGCATACAGAAATCCATGGGCAGTGTTCTCCTGTCAAGTTGAGGTCACTCTGTAGGATTTGTTTGTTACCATTCTCATTCTTCATATTCAGGAGGGTGATATATAATTTACAATGGAGCAATAAATCAACCTCTGAATAGGAGTGCACACTGCCTCCGGTTGAAAATGGATAGGGAGGATGTTTGCTGTGATTTTTTAAAAGCCACATGTAGTGGGTGTGTAACAAGTTTTCTAAAACAAAAGGAGTCCTTCTGCATCCCTATGTATGTAATGCAGGGGTAGCTTCCAGCAGCCCTGTGCCCACATTAAAACAAGACTTTTGGATTTCTGGGCTTAGTTGCAGGCAGAGTCAATGACAAAGCTAACTGGAGTCAGCTTCTGTATCTTTAATAATTGTGTAGAAGATGAATTTCAGCTACTGTTTCTTGTTACCTAGTTGTGTGGCAAGCTATACCTGCTGAAATTGTCTCTCCTATGCAACCATTAAAGATACAGTTGCTGTCCCCAGTTTTTGACTCTGGCAATCCTAACCCAAAGCAGAAGTGGGAATTCTGAGATCTAGGGGTTGCATATGGTTCCAGGAGATGTGACCCACTCTATAGTTGGCTGAAGACTTTCCTGGTGTTCCTGACTCAATTCAATTGTTGAAAAAAATGCCACATCTTTCTAGTTCTGGAAATTTCCATGAGCAGATATTTCGCCTCTAAATGAAGCATTCGGCCTGCCCATGTCTTGTTCTGATCTGTTTTCTCTCCCCAAGTACAAAAGTAGACTCTGAAGAAGTGAGGTAGAGGCCAGATGAAATCCTCTTGCTGGCACAACAACTTTCCTAGCAGTTCCTTCTAGAGCAGTGGTTCTCAACCTGTGGGTCCCCAGGTGTTTTGGCCTACAACTCTCAGAAATCCCAACCAGTTTACTAGCTATTAGGATTTCTGGGAGTTGAAGGTCAAAACATCTAGGGACCCACAGGTTGAGAACCATTGTTCTAGAGGTTTTTTTTGTCATGTCAGGAATGACTTGAGAAACTGCAAGTCACTTCTGGTGTGAGAGAATTGGCCGTCTGCAAGGACGTTACCCAGGGGACGCCATGTTTTTATCATCCTTGTGGGAGGCTTCTCTCATGTCCCCGCATGAGGAGCTGGAGCTGATAGAGGGAGCTCATCTGCCTCTCCCCGGATTTGAACCTGCAACCTGTCGGTCTTCAGTCCTGCCGGCACAGGGCTTTAACCCACTGCGCCACCAGGGGCTCCGCCTGTTCATTGTTCTAGAGTTAGCTGAAGCTAGATACTTCCTGGGTTGAAGCCATCTTTCATAGTTCATCTTTAAGATCTGCTGTGAGCCTGAATCCTTGATGTGACCTCCATGTGAAGATTTTGGGTACCACTCCAGCAGTGGCAGCTGAATGGCTACAATGTTAATAAAGTAGTGAATCTACTCTCCAAGTTTTAATTGAAACTTTCAATAAGTTATCCAGGGTGTTGAACCAATTTGAATAGGATGCATTAATCTGAATAGCAACTTTTAAGTTTGGACTAAAATCTTGAGGGTCTTTTTTGCACAAAAACCTTTAATTTCCATCTTGCTACCCCTCAATGCTTCTGAACTGCAATTTCCATAATCTCTAACTGGTACCATCAACATAGCCAGCAGTGCAGGATGTTGGAAGGTGCAGTTCAATAACATCTGGAGGGTTATACATACATAAATACTCCATCCTTGCATTAAAAAGCATTAGTGTTTTGGGACTGAAAATCTGACATGTCTTATTTCCTAGGATCTATCATTGGTTCTTGTATGTCAGAGAATGGTCCAGGGTAACTCCCAGGTATTTGGGTGTGCTGCAATGCTCCAGTGGTATTCCTTTCCAGGTAATCCTCAGAGCTCGAGATGCTTGTCTGTTCTTAAGATGAAAAGCATATGTCTGTGTTTTTGATGGATTAGGAATCAGCTGGTTTTCCCTGTAATAGGCAGTAAGAGCACCTAAAGCTTTGGAGAACTTCTGTTCAACCATCTCAAATCTCCCTGCTTGAGTGGTGATGTCACGATTGTCAACATAGATGAAACTCTCTGTCCCTTCTGGCAGTGGCTAGTTATTTGTGTAAATGTTAAACATTGATGAAGCAAGCACACTCTCCTGAGGCAAGCTGTTCTTCTGTTTAAGCCATATGCTTCTCTGACCCCGGAACTCAACAAAAAAGCTCCTGTTTTGTAGGCAGGTGAGATAGTAGTCCTTTGTGATATTATAAGTTTTTCTCAGGAGAAGGTGATGATTTACAGTATCATAAGCTGCTGACAGGTCTATGAAGACAGCTCCTGTAATCTGCTGCCTTTCAAAACCATCTTCTACGTGCTGAGTCAGGTTCCACACTTGTGATGTGCAGCTTTTGCCTTTCCTGAAACAAGCTTGTTGTAGAATCATACATGGGTCTATTTTTCCATAATTCTATGCAAAATAAGTATCTCCAGAACTTTGTAAAGATTGGCAGGCAAGGAGATTGGCAGGCTAAAACCCAGAACCTCAATCCATGGCTAATAACAAATGAGAGTCTCTCCTGGACACACAGAAGACTGAGTGACTTGGAAGGCACTGAACAGACTGCACTCTGGCGACATGAGATGTAGAGCCAACCTTAAGAAATGGGGCTACAAAATGGAGTCCATGACATGTGAATGTAGAGAAGAGCAAACTACATACCACCTACTAAAATGCAGACCGAGCCCTGCCATATGCACAATGGAGGATCTTTTTATAGCAACACCAGAGGCTCTCCAAGTGGCCAGCTTCTAGTCAAAGGACATTTAATATAATGCCAAGTTTTCAAACTTTGTGGATTTTTGTTTGTTTTTTAAATACATTACAATTGTAACCTTGGTTCACTTCTGAAACGATAAAATCATTGGTTTTCATCAATGCAGACTTTTTAAATTTGCCCAATTTGTTTTTTGTAGTGAGAGACTAAACTCAAAATTGGCCCTACTTAGAGCTCAGAAAAGTTACATTTTTAGGTCACCCACAGAATCCCAGATGGCTTGGTGATTCTTGGAGAGATAGCACCATCACCACCACCAAAAAAAACCAAAAAACTTTTGCAAGCTCTCAGACTATTTAGACTATTAGAGCTTATTAGTCAAAAATAACTCAAGTCACATGAATATTGGATTTAGAGCAAAATTTTGTCACATTTATGTTTTTGATGGAATGGGAATAAATGAGCCCTTCCTTCCTTCATAGAAACAGTGAAAAGGTCCACCCTGGTTCTTCTATTGCAGACTCATATAAAATCTGAAAGTCCATGAAATTAAAAGGATGATGACTCTTCAGCATGTTTATGGGTTTTAATTAAATAACTGGAATATATTTCCGTTTATTGTTCCCACAATTGTAATTGCATATGTTTTTTTGATTGTCAAGCACCAGAAATTACATTACAACATTGAGCTTGTTGCTAATGTTAATTTTTATGACCTCTCTAAATGACAACAAAATTACTGAAACTGTAATGAATCTTTTGAAACTCCATTGATGGATTACTGTAAAACTTTCTAATGTCTTAAACACGAAAAGTAAGATTCGAGATACATCTGGCAGTTCATTACCTCCTTCCCTATTTAAAACAGATGATATTATAGATTTCTTGTATGCTCCATTTTAACATAATGTTTCCATTAAGTATAATCCATCTTTACAGGAAAGAAAAGAGACAGGTTTGTGGAATAAAAATGATCAATTGTTTGAACCCCATGAGACATATTCATCTAATAGGAATGTCTAAATAATATGATAGCGTTAGTAAGATATATTAGGTCAATCATATGGAACAGGGGATTTTAACTTTGTTCAGATAAAATACTGTTAATTTCTCACATGGTAGGTGGGAATATGGCCTATGGACAGTATGCAAGGAGATGCTGATGGTGATGGACAACTTTCACTTATGGGTTGCAGGACTGAACTCATGTTTGTATTGCTTCTGAATGTATTTTCAGTTCCATTCTCCTTTCTTGCATCTTTTGAATAGTTTTAAAAGGAAAAGAGAAGACCAAAGCAATATAGGATAAACCAAGTTGATATTCTGTTATCACACTTTTTGTTTTATTGTTGTTCATTCGTTCAGTCGTTTCCGACTCTTCGTGACCTCATGGACAAGACCACGCCAGAGCTCCCTGTTGGACGTCACCACCCCTAGCTCCTTCAAGGTCAATCCAGTCACTTCAAAGATGCCATCCATCCATCTTGCCCTTGGTCGCCCCCTCTTCCTTTTTTCTTCCATTTTCCCCAGCATCATTCTCTTCTCTAAGCTTTCCTTTCTTCTCATGATGTGGCCAAAGTACATCATCTTTGCCTCTACTATCCTTCTCTCCAATGAGCAGTCGTGCTTTATTTCCTGAAGTATGGACTGGTTGGATCTTCTGGAGGTCCAAGGCACTCTCAGAAATTTCCTCCAAAAGCATCTATCTTCCTTCATTCAGAGGTCCAGCTCTCACATCCGTAAATGACTACGGGGAATACCATTGCTTTAACCATGTGGATCTTCATTGCCAGTGTGATGTCTCTACTCTTCACTATTTTATCGAGATTGGACATTGCTCTCTTCCCAAGAAGTAAGTGTCTCCTGATTTCCTGGCTGCGTCTGCAGTAATCTTTGCACCTAGAAATACAAAGTCCGTCACTGCCTCCACGTTTTCTCCCTCTATTTCCCAGTTGTCAATCATTCTTGTTGCCATAATGTTGGTCTTTTTGATGTTTCGCTGCAACCCAGCTTTTGCACTTTCTTATTTCACCTTGATTAGAAGGCTCCTCAGCTCCTCCTCACTTTCGGCCACCAAAGTGGTGTCATCTGCATATCTAAGGCTGTTAATGTTTCTTCCAGTAATTTTCACCCCAGCTTTGCATTCGTCAAGCCCTGCACATCGCATGATGTGTTCTGCATACAAGTTGAATAGGTTGGGTGAGAGTATACAACCCTGCCATACGCCTTTCTCAGTCTTGAATAAGTCTGTTGTTCCATGGTCAGTTCTTACTGTTGCTACTTGGTCCTTATACAGATTCCTCAGGAGAGAGATAAGGTGATTTGGTATGCCCATACCACCAAGAACTTGCCACAATTTATTATGATCCACACAGTCAAAGGCTTTAGAATAGTCAATGAAGCAGAAATAGATGTTTTTTCTGAAACTCCCTGCCTTTCTCCATTATCCAGCAGATATTGGCAATTTGGTCTCTCATTCCTCTGCCTTTTCTGACACCCCCTTGCAATCCCTCCAGGGGTCCTGATCCTCCGGTTGAGAAATGCTGACCTAGAAATAAGATAAGAAGAGATGTTTTAAACTACTTAAATCTTATTGGGCACAGACTCTCATGGACTGCAGCTTACTCCAAATGCTAAGAGTTAAGATGTCTAAGGATGAGAACAAGAATGTGGTTGATAAGATCTAGGAGGTAGGCATATGAGCCAAAATGTGAGAATAGTGTTAGATATACTAGAATATGCCAAACAAGATTCAAGTAGAGAGATCGCGTTATTGTTTTTAGATGCTGAGAAAGCATTTGACAATGTGCGGTGGGACTATATGTTTAAAGTACTGGACCATTTCGGAGTAGGTCAGTATTTCAGAAAGGCAATAGGAGCTATTTATTCAAGGCAAAGAGCCAAATTAAAAATAAATGATCAAATGTCAAATTATATAGAAATTCAAAAAGGGACAAGACAAGGCTGTCCCTTGTCACCCTTACTGTTCATTTGGATATTAGAAATGTTGAATAATAGAATTAGGGAAGTTAATTAAATTAAAGGAATTAAAGTAAAAGGGTATGAATTTAAAGGGAAGGCATATGCAGATGATTTGGTCTGTTTTTTAAGGGAACCTTTAAGAAGCGTACATGCCTTATTCGAAATTATTAATGAATTTAGTGTTGTGTCAGGCTTTAAAATTAACAAGGAGAAATCATTATTTCTAACTAAGAACCTATCTAAAAGTGATATTGTTAAATTGGAGAATATAACTAATTGTAAGGTAGTCCCCAAAGTAAAATATCTTGGACTATGGCTAAGTAACAAAAATAGTAAACTTTACCAATATAATTACAACAAAATCTGGAAGGAGATAAAAAGAGATTTGGAAAATTGGCGAAGATGTCAACTCACCTGGCTAGGGAGGATAGCAGTGGTAAAAATGATAGTATTGCCCAAAATGTTGTTTTTGTTTCAAAACCTACCAATTATTAAGGGAGTAAAGGTGTTCGGAATATGGAAACGAGATCTGGTCAAATTCATTTGGAAAGATAAAAAAGCAAGAATTGCCTACAGGAATCTTATTGATGGGAAAAACAGAGGGGGCTTGGCACTGCCAGATCTCAGGTACTACTATGAAGCCGCAAATTTCAACTGGCTAAAGGAATGGATTAAATTGGACAATAAGGAGTTGCTTAAGTTAGATGGCCATAATTTAAGATACGGATGGCACGCCTATCTATGGGATTATAAGGACAGGGTGAACAAAGAATTTAACGGGCATGTAATAAGAGCTAGCCTTTTAGCAACATGGAAAAGATATAAGAAGGGTATGGAGCCAAAAAACCCCCTATGGCTGTGCCCATTGGAAGCAATCCAGAGACCGGCCACATATGCTGACTCTGGCACATACAAGGATTATCTGGTCAATGAGAAAGGACAATGGATACTTAAAAGCAGAGAAGAATCTGGGTTAAAAGATTTGTTTAGTTTTTTCCAACTATACGAAAGATTTAGGAAGGATGCAAAAGTAGGATTTGCCTCTAATAAATCGGAGGTAGAAAGTATTTTCGAGAAGGGCAACAAAGGCCTAATATCCAGACTTTACAAATATATTTTAGAATATAATTTAGTAACAACCAAATAAAATCGGTTATGATCACGTGGGCCCAAGATGTTGGCAGAAATATCGATCTGGAAGAGTGGGAACGTCTTTGGAATAAGGGCTTTAGATTCTCAGTGGCCAGCTCAATTAGAGAAAATATGTTTAAAATGTTTTACAGAACCTATATAACTGCAGAGGTACTAGCTAAAATAGAGAAAACAGGACAAGGGGCTTGCTGGAGATGCAAGAAGGTGAAGGGATCTTTTTTCCACGTATGGTGGACCTGTAACATAGTTAAAGAATTCTGGAAAAAAGTGATGAAACAAACAAAATGATTAGCAAAAAAATCAAGAAAAACCCAGAAATGTGCTTATTAGGAATATTTAGGAGGCATATTAGCACAGGAGATGAAGAATTTTTTCAGTATTGTTTTGTTGCTGCAAGACTAATAATAGCTAAATCGTGGAAGGGGAAAAAAGAGTTAATTATTAAGGATTGGAGAGATAAATTAGTAGACTATATCCAAATGGCCAAACTGACAAATAGCAGCAGAGGTGGAAATAATGAAGAATTTGTTAAAAAATGGTGGTTGTCAATTGGATATCTTGAAAAGAAGACAAAAGTAGATTTGAAGTTCGCCATAAAGGGGATTCAGTGAAAGAAGACACGTGGGTAGTTGTGGGTTAGTTATGTGATCCATACGGAGTGGTGTTGGAGGTCACAGGGGTTGGGTTCAGGGGTGTGGGGTTAGAGGGACAATAAATGTTAATGTATTATAACTGTACAGTCAAAGTTGATTATATGTTTTTTTCCTTTTTTCTCTTTCTTTTTTGTTTTTTTATTTATTTTGGTTTTCCTTTGGTGTCGGTCTTGTTTTCTGTATGCACCATAAACCAATAAAAGTTTTATTAGAAAAAAAAGATAAGATCTAGGAGGATCTGGCTTGTGTGGAAGAAAGGTCTTTGCTTATGGAACATACTTCTTCCTGATTTCTTGTAAATTATTCTGTTTTGTCACACATACACCCTAATTCAAAATTGGTCCTGATCCTTTATGTATTATTTCAGAAGGGTGAAGGAGCTGCTATAAAGCAGAGAAAGGGAAATCTGTTTCTACCTATCTAGATACATGCATTTTACTCTGAATTTAACCCATTTTAGATTCAGATTAAGAAACAGATTAAATCTGGTCTTGCTACTTTTAATGCCAAGCTAGATTTTTAATAAATCTTAAAATAGAAAAGAGAGTTTCAGAAACATTCAGCTATTTCCTAGTTAAGTCCAAATGACGAAGAGCATGTTGAACTACTCACCATGGATCAATGCCTTTAGAAATCCCTTGCTTTCAATTACTTTTTCCAGGGTTTAGTTAAATGTAGCTCTGCAGAATTGCAGTGGCTTACATCACGCAAGGTCAGAGTCTTAGGAATGTTTCAATTGACAAGGACAAGGAGTTCATTCTCCACACCCTGTAAAATGCCCTCTGAATTACGGCCGCTCAACCTAACTGGAATGTACACAGAAGCCAAAGGTGAGAGAAGGAATTCAACTTCCCCATTATATTATGCAGGTTGAGTGTGCCTTATCTGAAATGCATGGAAACAGAAACGTTTTTCCCTAGATTTTGGAATATTTTGGAATTTTTGCACATATATATAATGAGATATCTTGGAGATTGGACTTAAGTCTAAATATGAAAAATATTATTTATGTATTGGGTTTATATCCCACCTTTCTCTGGGATTCATTTATGTTTCATATACACATATTCTGGAAGCATATCCAATTTTTAATAATTTTGTTCATGAAACAAAGTTTAAATGATTGGAAAGCAAAGATGTCACTATCTCGGCCACCCAAGTGGAAAGTTTTGAATTATGGAGCATTTCAAATTTCCTGATAAGGGATACTCAACTTCTATAGGCTTCAATTAAAACTGATGCTGCTAGGATCAGAACAAGGGAGTGGTGAGATATCTGCCTCTGGTTTGACTCTGTGCTCTTGACCTTTACACGTCATTTGCCTCTATCAAGGCTAGTGTTCACCTTTGAACAATAGCGAGCTAAATGTTTCTGCGAAATGCACACATATAGGCTGCCTTCTGTTAGAGAGATGCATGCATAAGTCATGTCATGTTTGCAGGTTGAATATTCACCATAACAAAATAGATATTGAGAGTGGTAAAAGCTGAGTTACATATATAGGGATGTTGTATATTGTGGTTAAACACTGCAAATGGTAAATTGTAGTTGTGCCCAATGGCATTCTGTTATTGATGGATCTTGTGCAATGTTGCTATTCTGTGTGGCATTTGTGTAGTGCTGACTTAGGGTATTTCAGTATGTGGCTATTTATGCAACCCCGAGTGCATGTTGGATCACAGAATATCCCCTTGTCATTTCTTCACAGCAGCGAGTAGTGCCTGTGAACATGACAGATAAGAAGAGCTTATGTGGGCATGAGTGAGGTGGGACGATCTAACAGGGGAGGTTTAGTCACATGAATTGGCATTTTAGTTACATGGCTTTTATGAAGGAACCCATAAATGCCCAACATCTAGAGACTGATGGGAAATCATTAATGATTATGTCTGGTTAAAACAAACAAACAAGCTTACATGCAGAAGATTATCTCATCAAGGAAAATCTAAGACTTGTCCATGATGTGTTGGTTTTTTGACCTGTAGAAAAGTTTTTGAACTTGAGGAGCAATTAAATATATCCCTTGTGAGACAACACATTCATCTGGGAATTGTGCACCATCCAATTTTTGCTGAACATTTGAATTTTCGTTGCTCAAGAGTACTCTTTGACCTCTTCTACACTGTCATATAATCCAGATTATCAAACTGGATAATCCACATTATCTACTTTGAACTGGATTATATAAGTCTACACTGTCATGTAATCCAGTTGAAAGTAGATAATCTGGATTTTATATGACGGTGTAGAAGGGACCCAAGGCTATTTCTACACTGCAATGAAATCCAGATTACCAAAACAGATAATCCATGTTATCTGCTTTGAACTGGATTATATGAGGATCCTTACAGACAGGCCCAATACATGGCACCAGTCTCGTTTTTACCTGGAGCATCCAAATGACGGCTCAACTAAAAGCAAATTAATCTAGAAAAAAACTGGAATTTCCCAGTTACTCTGGATTAATAAAACACCTGGAAAGATCTGAATCTTAAGATAGGTCCCTTGGCAGGCCCCTCGGGTACATTTTTTTGGGGGAAATGGGGGACTGGAGAGGGGCTAGATGTCATCCAAGGTCAGCTTTTGGTTAACCCGGATGGCATCTAGCCATTCTTCAATGGAAAGCCTGAAGCTTGGGTTGGGGGTGGTGACACAAACCTGGGCTGAAAGGGGTTATTTTAACCCACTTTCTCTTGGGTTTCTTCCCTGTCTGAAAGAGCCCTGAGTCTACATATAATCCAGTTCAAAACAGATTATCTGGATTTTATATGCCAGTGTAAAAGGGACCCTAGTTGATCCAAGCTATGTCAGTTCTGACTGTAGTATTTGATCTCAAATGTCTCTTACAGGTCACAACTTGTAATGGAAGCATTTATATGATGTATACATCTGCATGAATTAACTCTTAAGTTATTACATTTGCCTTAGAATGCAAATGAGCTGGCTTTCATTACTGCAAAAATCTTCAACAACAAACTTATATTTAGTGGTATATAACTTACAAGGATATATTGGTTCTTGTACAAAGTGAGAAAAATAAGAGTTAAAAAGATATAGATATAAAATGATTTAAAATAAATTAGGTAGGACTTGGCAATAGCCCATCTCTACTGATCATGTAATGCAAGTTCACATTGGTATTGAAGAAAATTGTTTCACTATCATATGATTACATAGGAAATTATGGAACCAATTTGAGGCCCAGATGCTGATTACCAAAACCAAAGAACACTGGGGCACATTAAGGGCTTTCTTTTGTGTGTTTTATGGGAGTTTGTGGCCATTGCAGTTTAAATCTAACTTCAAATTACATTAAATCTTCAGTGCAGATGGAGCCTCTGTTAGCTGGTAAAGCGATAAAAGTAGTGCAGCAATGATAATCTGGCTTCAGGTGCTACAGCCATGGGAGAAGGAGGATGGGAGAGAAAAAATATCACAGTGATCATTTGATGGACTGGCATATGAGAACATGAAACAATCGCTTCAAATAAATGTATCATGTTAGTATAACCAAGATTGCCATATACCAGCCCATCAAATCCAGGCACGTAGGAACAGAGAAATCCAAATTCAAAATCCCAGTTTGATCATGGAAGCAATCCTTGGCTTAGGCCACCCCTAGCTCTCACAAAACATACCATATTTTCCGGCATATAAGATGACTGGTCGTATAAGATGACCCCCAAAGTTTCCAGTTAAAATAGAGAGTTTGGGATATACTAGCCATATAAGACTACCCCTCTTCCAACACACACCAAATAAATTTTTTAAAAGCATCAGATTTGATTTCAATATGGTAATTTTCCAGTTACTGTACCTCCTTCTCTGCCTCTCAGATCTCACACCTGCGCACCTGCACCGCTTCACTGCAGTCTTCAAGAGCAAGATCTGAGAGGCAGAGGAGGAGGTACGGTAATAGGAAACAATGGCAGGCCAGACAGGTAAAAGAGGTGTGTTTTTCTGGGCCCAGAGCCACTCTATATTTTTTCCATACCCCGGGCACCCTGGATGCCTGCAGCTTGCTCCATCCTTCACTTACACCTTCCCGGTGAGGCGCCCCTTCACCTCACCATTGGGACCGCATTAAGTCCACGCCTCCTGATGAATGGATTTTCTTCTATCGTATTTGTACAGTGTCACCCTTAATGCTTTCATACAGTCGCTGCCTATGGCAGGGAGGCGGCCACTGCCATTTTTGAGCTACCCCCAACATATGCAACAACCACAGATTCTCCAATCCGGATTGGAAATTTCAGTACCCGCTCTAGAAGACGACTCCTGGCGTATAAGACTACTCCCATGTATAAGAAGACCCTCACGTATAAGACAACCCCTGACTTTTGAGAAGATTTTCTTGGGTTAAAAAGTAGTCTTATACACCAGAAAATACAGTGCTTTAATAGGGTTGTTGTGGGTATTAAAAGCAAGACACAAAGTGGGTGAGTATACTTCCGATGTCATGGTAATAATAACAACATTTTGGTATGTAACCACTTCTAATGCTATTTGCATAAAATCAGTATAATATTATTATTTGCCTTTTTAAAAAGTACATATCCATAAAACTCTTGCTCTGAGAGCAACTGCCATCTGACTCACAAGAGAAAATGCAGAGGAAAGTAAGGATAAACTTATAAAACTTTCCTTCTTCCTTTGCATTTGTCTTCAATTTGCTTAAGTGTGCTCCCTGCAACTTCTAATTTTACCTCTCACTCTTTCTTCTGTTCTTTGCTCTCTCTTGGCTCAACCTTTTGACTTTACAATTCTTATCCACCTTCTGCTTTCAGCACAATCTGTCAAAGATTTCAGCTAGACTTTCCTCCAAAAAACTAGTGTTTTCTTCATAGCTGATAACATTGGCCCAGAGAAATGGAAATGAAAATTGAAAGGGAATGGTTCAGAAATGGCAGTCATAGGTGCCAAGATTTCACTCATTGCATAAATAAACACATTTAAAATCAAGGGAACTCAAGTATATAGCAAAATAATTGGACAGAAGAGTAACTGGGCATTTTGTCTCAAAACTCTGCTTCTACAAGAACTACAGACATATTTTCTTTAAAAATAAAAGTTTAAAATCAAGGGAACTCAAGTTTACAGCAAAACAATTGGACAGAATAATAACTGGGCATTTTGTCTCAAAACTCTGCTCCTACAAGAACTACAGACATATTTTCTTTAAAATTAGAAGCTTAGAATCCAGGTCAAATTGTCACAAAAATTTAATGTGCAGATTTGAGAAATGTGAATTTAATATGATGTGTGGGAATGAATTGAAGAATGGAAGATGTATGGATGAAGTTAAATAATTTTGGAAACACCAGTAAAATATTAAGGCCTGCAATAACTAACTACATGCTTTCTGGACTGTGATTAAAACCTGCTAATAAGAATTGAAGAGTAATCTCTGATAAGAACTCTGACAATGCTTCTTTCAAGTTAAGGAAATGTTTGCAACATACCTTATGCTAAGAAGGAAGTTAACACAAGTATTGTGTTTGTTAACACCAATCAAGAAGATCAACATCTGGCCAGGACACTGAGATGGAGCCAGGATGGAAGAAGTCTATCATTAATTTACAACTTTGGGACTACATCAATAGAATATTCCTATAAAAAAACTAAGTCTAATAATGCTCAAGGTGTGGCAGACCTGAGGAGTCTGATCCACTCGCTATGCTTTGCTCCATGAGAAGGAGAGAGATAGTGTACCTATGGAGAGTGGCAGTTTTGCACAGGAGTAGTCTGGTCACTTTGGCTTCTTTCTCAAGGGAAGAGGAAGAAGTGCACTTTTGGAGTCTTAGATTTTGTGCAGGAAGTCAGGTTCTGCTGTATGGAAAACAGAGATCTGGTCCTTGGCATTGTTCTTAGGGAAATTAGTTTTGGCATTTCGGCGTTTCGAAGTTTTGGCATTATGTAACTATGCATTGACAGGCTGCAGGAAAGCAGGGTCTGGCCTAACAGGTGCTTCTCCAAGGAGGGAGAAAATGATATGGTAATATTTGAATGCCTGAGGATGAATGTATGTACATGTGGTGTGAATGTTGAGTGAAAATGTAATTCCCCATTTGTTTGTTTGTTAGTCATATAATTGTGAATCCAATGTAGTTACATAGAATCTGTATGTTTGTATGTCCAATGTCATTCTTTGTCTAAATGTTTTTTCTGTAATCTGATATACCCTCTCACACTGGAAATTGCAATAAAAAGAACCTATGCTTTAAAGTTATTGAAAAGTCATTCAAGACAAAGAGGATGGTCTAAACAACCATTGGGTAGAATACTTAGAAACCTGATGAAACATGACCGTCTTGTTGGTACACCAACTCTCAACTTTGCTTCACTGGCAAAATACAATGGGTTCTGCCCATTGTCACAAAATGAAGGCTGAGCAAAACAGATGAACTTACCTTTCTAATGCCCTCTTTCATTCTTCTGGAAATAATACATTTTTCCTTTGAGAATTCAGCACATATTTTAACATGCCTATAATAAATTTAAAAGAGGTGCCAGGTAATACACTGGAGCATATTACCAAAGACACAGAGTAATAAATTTGTCTATCAGTGAGTGCGTATTATTTGTCATAAAATGAAATATTCTAAGGTAAGGAAATAATTTTACCTATGCCAAGGCAATTGAAGGCTATACATCAATTCCTGCAAAATTGGGTGCAGACTGAGGCATATACCAAAGACCAAGATCCTTGTTGTTAATGGCTATCGCTTGGTCTTTGGATTAGTTTATTGAAAAACATAAGGTTAGATAGGCTAGTACAGTTTTTGAATCACTCTGGTCCAGAAAAATCAGCTATAAATTGTACTTCAGTTAGAGGCTAACTCTATTTATGGCTGCCTTGTGTCACTAGAGTGGCACATAACAACCGGACCATGTCAGTAAATTTGACTGCTGGGCTTCGGAGAGAGCTGAAGGGGATGGTAGGTCACTGGGAACATCTGGATGTGGAAAATAAATGTACATTGGGCCTGTCAAATTACCACTGCATGAGGCCTCAAGGCCTGCTCTGTCCTTAAATGTGACAAAATGGGACAGAGGCCTAAAAGGAGAAGAGAGTTGAAAGGAGCCCTTTGGTAGAGAAATCATCATTCTCAATGTGTAATTGGACAAGCAGCACATGCTTTTGTTTATTTTATGGCTCTACTTGACGTTTTTAAAGGGTGGCTACCTTGTGTTTCATATCCAGTCTATCATCTGTTCCAATCCTAGCTGACCAATGGATTCATTTTTTTTTCTTTTTGTATTTTGCAAGCACTGTAAAGACAAGGTAGATGGCAGAAAATTCTGGGCATTATGTATCATAGGATTGGACTCTTGAATACCTGTGGGTAGTCTTTCCAGAATGCGTCTCTTCAACACTTCTAATGTAATTTTGGTCGCTGTAGCCAGTTCATGAGTTGGTGGCCAACCTTGGAGGGAAGACATGGAATATATGGCTTTTATCACTTGTGTTATCCTTGAAACCTTGCCAACTTGGTAAAATCTTCTAAAGTTTGTCTTCCACTGGTATAGCTTGTAAGAGCTGATGGTTGCTTCTGTACCATAGATGGTTTTATGCAGAATAGGACTTTTGTGGAGGTGGATAATTTAATAATATCAGTAAAAGGTTATTTAGAAGATGGAAAAAGGAATTGCAAAGCATCTTGTTTCAGTCTAATAATATAGTCTATCAAGTAGACAGCATCTGTGGCATTTGTTGGCTTTATTAACCTGGCTGGATAGATCATTGTTATTTCCTGGGAAAAGAAGATGAAAATGAAATGTTGTCATGATATGATGTTGAGATTTACTAGTAAATATCTAAAGCTTGTCAACAGTCAGCTTGTGTCAAATTTAAGCCTTTGGGGTTGGGGGGTGGCAGAGAGTAAGACTGAGATCCTACCTTATGGTCTACATTGTGTAGCTTTAAAAATCCATGGCTATGATGCAGAAATGCAATGGAACCCTTTTAGCAAGTTGCAAAGATACATCAGTGAGAGTACTTTGATGTGAATAGGGCAGTTCTGCTGCACACTAGGTATTTCTGACTCATATGAGTACTTCTAATGTGCATCGGGTTCTCCTATTGTGCTTTAACATCCATAGTTGGTGTCCAGATACACATTGTATTAATGCTTTTTCTTCTTTTGAGGAAAATTGAGGAAATAAAACAACCTGCCAGAGAATGTAAAGCCCTTATATTAGGTATTTTAGATCTGTAGGTTGTCAACGTCTCATCTCGTAATCATCCGAGGAGGCTCTGCTCTTGCTTCCATCAACTTCGCAAATGCGTTTGGCGGGAACGAGAGACAGGACCTTCTCGGCTGTGGCCCTCCACCTATGGAACGTGCTCCCAATTGAGATAAGATTGACTCCAACCCTCCTGGCTTTCAGGAAAAAATTAAAATTAAGATTTTGGGACCAGGCTTTTGGACAGTAGACATAATTAGCACTTTAGTTGGACATTGACTGGAATTGACGTTACGGCAGATGATACTGTGATATTGTTTTACTGTTTTTAATTAATGTTGTATGTACTGATTTTAATGATTGCTCTATGTATTTAATTGTGGTTATATTATTGTAATTGTTATGTAGCAAAATTGTATCATTACTAAATGTAAGCTGGCCTGAGTCCCCCTTCGGGGGTAGAGAATAGACGGGGTAGAAATACCAGAAATAAATAAATAAATAAATTAGTGGTTGTAGTAGTAGCGTGTTTTTTGCATTAGGAAAATGTATTTCTCCTTTTTGGTTTTTGTTTGTTTTGTCTTTCTATTTTGTCTGATGGTTTGTATCCTTGCTTTATATGTCTATTTGTAGATTTTGTGTTAGTTTTTTCTGAATTAAAATATTTTTTTTTAAAATGAACAATCAGTTCAAATGGCTGTTTTGTGTGTTGCACACCACTCTTGTAGGATGAAACAAGAAATCTCATGGAAAATTTGATTTTTCCACATAGCAGGAATGGCCACCCTGCTAGACAACACTGAGAAAGTTGTGTTAAAAGTTCAAAACACTCATCGTATTAACTCATCTTTAAAATCTTCACCCTGTTTCCTTAAAATTGCTTCCTGTCAAGGAATGATTTATTATTTTAATTTGCTCTACAGCAGTTAAAGTATTAGGAAATGTTCTTTTCAATGACCTCTTCCTCCCTCCCTTGTTTTCTCCAACATAACCTCATTACGGCTTTTTTCTAGCTAAAGTTGTAAACAGCCTACCTTCAACCAACTGCAAAGCTCTCCAGAGATCTCTAACTTAAGCCATCTTGACCTACTGCTGTTTCCTGATTTGATATAATTTTGAAAGTCTCCTCCAGGAAGGAAATTGCCAGGTTGGAAATAAGATGAATTGAGGCTGAAAGATAAAGTGAATGTAGCGCAGAATGTAAATGTACCATAAGGGTGCTGCTATTCAGAAAATGGGGAAAAAGCAGTAGTCCTTAAGTGAATTCAGTAAAAAATAATGGGTAATGCATAATCCAGATTGGATAAGAGATTATGTTCATATAATCTAAAGGAACTCTCTGTTTTAAATTCATTCTGTCAAACACTGTTTGAATGAAGTGTTATTGCAGGTGGCATGTTGATTCTATTTTAAATGCATGCATGCATTTTCTTTATATTATTGAAATTTTTGTGTCATAAACTAGCCCCAGAACTAGCAGATTGGAATCGGCCCCCTACCAATGATGTGACATTTAGGCATGTGGGTGTGCATGTGCACACTCACCCATGCAGCCAAGTGAAATCTTATTTTAAAAAATTATGTATCTTAATAGAAATCCCCTTTCGTGCTTCCCTGGAAGCAGAAGACTCCAGTCTCTTTCTTTATCTTTAAAAGTTAATGTTGCTTTGAAAAATAAATCTCAACAATTCAAAACATTATCACAAATCAGACTATTAAAATCCACTTAGTTCTTTGGTGGTTATTCCCAACATGACAATGGTTTGGCTAGATGGGCAGAATGGCATTGATAATATTACAAATCAATGGCATTGGATTCAGGTTCATTCATATTAAATATTTAGGGGCCCAAGTGAATGTTTAGTACCCCAGGAGCTCCCGGTGGCACAGTGGGTTAAACCCATGAATCATATAAAATGGAGTAGATTTGCTTCATTGACATATTGCAGGGAATCCTGAAAAGGCCTGACTGAATGGCTTTCTTTTGATGGATTATTCTTGCGATTAACTTTTTCTGCATTTAAGATCTTCAACTTAAATTTTTTCCAGTTCTTTGTCCATGGAGATCCAGCATGGTATAGTGGTTTGAGTGTTGAACTATGGCTCTGGAGATGGGGTTCAAGTCACCACCTGGTCATGGAAACCCACACTCAGCTTCAAAAGAAAGCCACACTCAGCTTCAAAAGAAAGCAAATATACTCTGAACAAATCTTGCCAAGAAAATCCTAGTGTTGCCATATTTTCAGAATGCTTTGAAGGCATGCAACAACAACTGTATGGAGTGACATACAGGGAGCATGCCACCCCCTTGTTGTGTCAGCTCCACTGGCTGCCAGTCCACTTCCAAACTCAATTCAAAGTTCTGGTCTTGACCTATAATGCCCTATACAGTTTTGGCCCAGCTTACTTGTCTGAACACATTTCCCTCTTCATCCCACCTTGCAGTTTAAGATCATCCGGGGAGGCCTTGCTCTCACTCCCACTGGTGTTGCAAATGCGGAGAATAACCAATTGGAGCTCCCGGTGGCGCAGGACTGAAGATCGAAAGGTCACAAGTTTGAATCCGGGGAGATCGCGGATGGGCTCCTTCTGTCAGCTCCAGCCCCCCATGCGGGGACATGAGAGAATCCTCCCATAAGGATGGTAAAACATGAAAACATCTGGGCGTCCCCTGGGCAATATCCTTGCAAATGGCCAATTCTCTCACACAAGAAGCGACTCGTAGTTTCTCAATTTCCTCCTGACACACACACATACAAAACCAACTGCAAAATATATTAACACACATATGCAGCTGTCAAACAAAATTTTCTGCTCGAGCTGCACTAGCAAATCCACCCACATCATTACTGGGTGACCACTACCTTACAGCCTTACAGCCTTACAGCCTAACCTACTTTAAAGTGTTGTTGAAGAACATAAATAGGAGAGATTTCTAGCTCCTGAAGGAAAGGTAGAATATAAATGCAGCAATATTACACATAACAGATAGAAGTACTTGAAATTCACAATTGCCTAGAGTATAGGGCTTGCCCTGTATCACAAGCAGTTAAAAATAAACTTTTCTAGCATAAAGGATCAGGCAACAGTTCATTGGAAAATGTTTCTTGTGCATATATACGTATATATTTTCATGCATGTGGACTAGAGATGCCAAGTATTCAGTACTTCACTTGGAAATTTATCTTGGAATGAAGTTAATCCTGAAAACTGGCACCAACTTTTGCAACTCATACTAAATGAAACTGTAATTTGTAAAATAAATCTTTTTGTTTTTCCTTTGGTCTGCCCATATGCCTTCTGTTCTGCATACAATATGCTCAGTCATGTGTCCTTATTCTCAGAGTGGGTTACAGGATATGATTCTATGTAGAATTCCCTGGTTTTAGTATGCAGTGATAAATAATACACAACACCTTCATAGCAAAGAATTTACATATTCATGACATTTCCCCCTCTCCAATCATGAAAAGATTAGAGAAGATACTGTCTAATTTCAAAGAGAATTGAACATTTTCTTCTGTTATAATAGTCACTGCTATTCCATCTAGTGAGCTGCCTGATGGTCTTGCAAAGCATCGACAATATTGAAAAAACTGATGGATTTATAACAGGTGTCCAAATGTGTCTTGTTTGACCATAGAATATTTTGGTTAGCCTCAACATCCATAGCAAGGCAGCAGCATAAAATATAGCCTTAGTTAGCACTTGAACCATGAGATATTCCTATTCCACTAGTTAGTGAAGCCATAAGAATAAAAGACACCAACGGTACACCTCTACTGCAAAAGGCGTAACACAATTGCAGTTGTAATTCGGTAACTGTAATTATCATATATCATATGTCTATGCTGTCAGAAAAGGGAGCAAGTTAGTTACAGGTAATATTTAACTGGTCACAGATATCTCCAATACGATGATCAAAATATAACTCAAAATATATTTATTTGTTAATGCAATTTTATTGCCTTTTGATTTTGCCTTTTGATTTTATTGATTTTGTTTGAAAGGCCTTTCTTTCTTCCCTTCTAAACCTGGGATGCCCTGCTTCACATCTTGAAGCCACCTGCCAAGAACAAAGAAAAGGCCTTCTTCTTGAACACTTGGGCTTGACCCTGCCATTGACCAGTGCCTGAAATACTTAAGGAGGACATGACCTCAGCACAAATGGAACAATTTGCCGAGGAGCTGAAGCATAAAAGGATCACAATGGGCTTCACCCAGGCAGATGTGGGACTGTCCCTGGGATTGTTGTATGGGAAGATGTTCAGCCAGACCACCATCTGCCGCTTTGAAGCTTTGCAGCTCAGCTTCAAGAACATGAGCAAGCTGAAACCACTCCTCCAGCGTTGGCTGCAAGAAGTGGACAGGAATGAGAACTTGCAGGACGTCTTGGAAACACACTTGAGCACTTTGGCGTACTAGGAGAAGGAGGACATTTCAGTTCCACCAGAATGCTGGCTAACCTATCTGTAGTCCACTGCTGCTGTGGTACATGAGAAGAACAACCTTGATAGTCATTTTAATGTATTTTAATTGCCTTTTCTAGGCTTTATGTTTAAATTATTAATTGATGTTATTAGTATAATTAGGTTTATTCGATTATTTGTATTTGGTCCTCATTTTGGTGTTAATGTCTCTTTTGTCACAAGTTTATGGTTATTATTTTTGTATTATTCTGTTTGTTTTAAAATATTTGTATTTGAGTTTGGGCATTGAATGTTTGCCTTCTTTGTGTTTAAACGGACCTGAATCCCCTTGGAGAGAGAGGGCGGTCTATAAATAAAATTGTTGTTGTTGTTTTTCATCGTCTCCTACTTTTCTTCAATTGGATAATAAATTTAGAATGTTCATGGTTTCATGATATTTAATTGATTATATTTATATATTGCCGTGTTATCTGTACAGCCAAAGAGCGACTTTAAAATGTTTTAAAGAAAATAGCAGCTGCTGACTTGACTGGTGTGAGTCATATGTAAGACATGGTGGAACTGAATTCAACACTGAATAGTCCCAGAACAATCCACAAATAATAAAGAATATTGGAATTCCCACTGTGGGGGGTTCACTTGAACCTTTCCTCTCAAATGGCAGTAGTTTAGTCAAGCAGTTTCTTCATTGGTAAGCTTCTTCTCTTCTGTACATCTGCGGTATCAGAACAGTAGGGAATAACCCACTCCTGCTGAGATATGTGCTTCGGTACTAAAGCGGTTCATCTTGGGAGGTATATATGCACATAAGGAAGTTCTTCATAGGCAGGCTGGACTGTACAAAAGAGGTATTCTTTAATGCTTAACTTACTACTGGAATGAACTGCTGCTGTTTAATAGCAGTTAGAAGCTTGAGCGATTCGGTTTTAGTGAATTCTGATATAAAATGACCTGATTTTTCATCTGTTAAATTCTTTCTGCATGACTCACTTGCAGTCTTACTTCCCAAATGTTCTGATGAAAATTCTGGCAAAAAAGATAGTAGAGTAGTGAGTAGGAGACAGGGTGTTTACCAGGTGATCAGAAGGTTTTCCTTGCCTTATGGTAATGGGTCAATCTAGATGTTAAAGGGGAATGTGTATTCCTTGTAACAATGTTTTCATTCCCACAATTGGTTCTCTTGGGCGATAATAGCTTCAGCAACCAGACTGTCAGATTAAGTCCATGTTTGTTTTCCATTGATCAACACAAAACAAAGCATTAGGCTTGTTTGATTTAAAAAATTGTTCAATACTCGTTTCGGATGTAGGGGGTGTTGGTGATTCGATTTTGAAATGATTTCTGAAATTTTCTTGAAAAAAAGATCGGAAATATCAGAAATCCGAATTGTTTCGTTAATGGAAGGTGCTCTCCAGAACTATTAAGTTACTTTGGCCAAGCCAGAAAGCCTAAACAAACAGTTTTAAAATCTCGTTTCTTCTAATGATAGTACCATGATAAATGATGTAGTTAATGTATTATGATAGTACCCAGACAGTGCTGATAAGAAGATCAAACTACATCCTGGATCTCTTCCTCATTACCTCTAGCATGTTTCCATCTTTTAAAGTGATTAGATCCCCAGTTTCCCTTCCCTGGTGGTGAGCTGTGATGCAGAGGGACGAGGTGGGCATGGCTAAACACAGTTCTTCTTGCATTCAAAGCACCCCCTACAGATGGCCATCCAGCCTCTGTTTAAAAGCCTCCAGAGAAGGAGTCTCCACTATACTCTGGGGCAGAGAGATCCTCTACTGAACAGCTCTCACAGTTTGGATGTTCTTCCTAATGTTCAGGTGGAATCTCCCTTCCTTTAGTTTGAAGCCATTGCTCCGCATCCTAGTCTCCAGGGCAGCAGAAAACAAGCTTGCTCCCTCCTCCCTATGACTTCCTCTCATGTATTTATACATGGCTATCATGTCTGTTCTCAGCCTTCTCTTCTTCAGGTTAAATATGCCCAGCTCTTTAAGTTGCTCCTCATAGGGCTTGTTCTCCAAACCCTTGATCATTTTAGTTGCCCTCCTCTGGACACAATCCAGCTTGTCAACATCTCCCTTAAATTGCGGTGCCCAAAATTGGACACAATATTCCAGGTGTGATTGAACAAAGGCAGAATAGAAAGGTAAAAGTATTTCACCACATAAATGCATGCTAAATATCTATATAGTTTGACTCATAGGTTTAAAGGTATAATGGTGATGATTTACTGACAAACATGAGATGTTCATGAATTTGGAGATCAGTTGTGAGTTGACAAACAGATTTAAACCATGGCAATCATTCTATAAGCATAAGAAGAGTGGCAGTCTATAACCAAATGCAGTGGATTCTTCAAATCTACTTAAATTCCTTATTAGCCTTCTAATAATCCTCTTATAAAATGGTAACAGGTGACTGATGACCATTGGACAGATTCAGTCATTCATATGTACTCTGAGCTGTTTCTCATCCCTTTATTGTAAGCAGAGAGTCTAGGGGCCCTTCCAAACAGCCCCATATCCCAGAATATCAAGGCAGAAAATACCACCCTTTCTGCTTTGAACTGGGTTATCTAAGTCCACACTCCGATAATGTGGGATTTTCTGTCTTGATATTCAGGGATATAGGGCTGTGTGGAAAGGCCCCAATATGTGAATTTGGGATCTTCTGGGCACCCTACTATTGAAACTCTTTCACTGTCTTCTGTGAAAGAAGTGGGTTAGTGCACTGGGTTAAACCCCTGTGCCGGCAGGATTGAAGACCGACAGGTCGCAGGTTTGAATCTGGGGAGAGGCGGATGAGCTCCCTCTATTGACTCCAGCTCCTCATGCAGGGACATGAGAGAAGCCTCCTACAAGGATGATAAAAACATCAAATCGTCTGGGCATCCCCTGGGCAATGTCCTTGCAGATGGCCAATTCTCTCACACCAGAAGTGACTTGCAGTTTCTCAAGTCGCTCCTGACATGACAAACAACAACAACAACAAAATAATTGTCTTCTGTTTGAATGCCTTGGCAAGTGCTGCAGGCCATGAGAGATTCCCCTGAAAAAGCTCCTGACTTTTACCCTTATTATAGAGATTACTTTTAGCAGTTATTTTAATTTTTAAATAAAAGGAAATATCAAGGCATATGTATGAATAAAAGAATTACAAAAGATGAACCCTTAATGTGAACATAAATCAGGTTTTGCATTTCAATGGAGGTAATGACTTGTTAAGTTTCCATAACAGTTGAACACAAGTGAGATGCAAAAAGTCTATTACAGGATTAATTTCCTCCCTTTCCTTAAATCCTAAGATAAAAGTGACCTTTAAGAGGAGGCCCTTTGGTAGCTGATTCTTTTACAGATTGTGTACAAGCAGACTGAAAGCAGGACATCTGTTTTGGGTGTCAGAAAACTAATGGCTATAATACTTCCAGGGGAAAAAGGGTAGGACTTGACAGGAAATAAAGAACGATGAAATTACTTTGGATGAGAGCCACTGGTTATCACTTGAACATCACCACTCTGGGTTCAGTGTCATGCTGGAAGCCATGTTCCCTTGTAATACGAGATGGCTCTCTGTATATACAAGTAGGTCATGTTTTCTTCTGTCCTGTTAATTGTCCTTTTGCAGGAAATTAGAAGCTTTGCAGCTAACATCAGTAGGTGACTAATCTGAAGGCACATTGATGGAGTATGATGGTTTTCCAATCACCATCTGAAGTGGTCCAAAGAGAAATGAGCACTAACAGGCTATTTATTCTTTAAAAGACCATTGATTTGTGAAAACAGAAGTATGTACTCAAAAATACCACTTGCAGCTCCTTGGAAACAAGGAACTACTAAATGATGACAAGTTTCCTTTGAACGGATACTCTTGGGTTTTAAACAACCGCATGATGAACCAAAAGCCAGATAGAAAATTGTGGTTGACAAATACAAGGCAGAATTAAATTGCAATTTAAATATAGATTCCCACTCTGAAACAATCTCAAAAATGTCACCAGCTGTGTAAGAAGGAAGCATCCTTATCGAATTCTCTTTTGAAAAAGGCTACAGTTTACAACAAAGTAAGAGCTTGTAATTATGTTGTGCTGTGGGGATTTGATGCAGAAGAGTGGGGACATGCAGTTCAGTTTTGCAGTATGTTTGTGATATTGATCCATTGGGGGTTGATTGTGAGGACCACTATTTAACATAAGAGGAGGGAGGGCAGTATCTACTGCTAGACCAAATGAGGTAGGCTCCCTTAGACAGCAGATTTTGGGTATCCTGAAAGTGCAGTAAATTGTTGATTATTTGTTTAGTGGTTTCTATATTTTTAGAGCCAGATATGCAAAGAGGTGCTATGGGATATTCTGGCTGTCACACTCTTGACTTGCAACATAAGGGAAGGGACAGGTATGGGTATTGGAATGGTAGTAGAGGAAATGTGACTATGGGCTCTGTCATGATGGGACAGATGGATCTGAACATTGTTTCTGTGCTGTATTAGCTCCCAGTTGGGACTCAAGAGAGCAGTTTCATCTTTTGACAGATGGAACCCTTTTGTCAAAAGATGAGGTGTCCCCTCACTGCTACTACCTCTTCCCTAAAAACAGAGAGTTACACTTGATCTCTGACTCATTTATCAGAAAACAACTTGGGTAGTGTTAGATATAGTATGGCATCTCTATGGGATACATTACTGGTCTTCATGAGGATATGTGAAACCATAGGTAACAGCAAACTCTACTGAAATGAAGGACTTCTGGAGCAAGAATACCATAGAATTGCAATGGAGGATCCAGAAAACCCTAGAGATGACATATTTGTTGGGTTGGATAAACAAACTTGTGGATATTGGTTCTAAGGATACAGAGGACATATTGTAAAGCAGGGGTTCTTAACTAGGAGTCCATGGAAAGATTTCAAGGGGTCTGCGAGCTTGAATTGATTTTTATTATTATGTGGAGATGTTGTTGGACTCCATCTTTCATTATTGGGTGTTCTGGTTATGATGGTTGGGAATTCCAGTTCAATAACGTATTGGAGGAGTGAGGGGATGGGACACAGACACACAAACCCTCTGTCCTTTAACCTGTGTAATGCAGGACTTTGTTTTCACAGTGACAACCTACAAGCAGGAGATGGAAGCAATTTGTTAATGTTGTATGCCTTCAAGTTATTTCTGATCTATGGTAACACTAAGGTGAACCTATCAGAGGGTTTTCTTAGCAAGATTAATTCAGATGAGGACCCTACTTCTAAGGCTGTGAGGTGGGCCACAAGGTGAGTTTCATGACTGAACTGGGATTTGAACCTTGGCCTCAAGAGTCATAGTCTAAGGACCTCTTCGCACTGGAGTTTTTTGGCACCTTTTTGTTCTTTTGGTCGAGGCCTACAAGTGTCATCAGATGATGCTGGCTTGGCTCTGCCCACATTCCTCCTGAAGTGGAGGGGAAGCATCACAAGATGCTTCCTCTGCTACCACAGGGAAGAAAGTGTATTTTGGATAGCTCCAGCAGAGCTACTTGCATTATGTTGCCCTTTCCTCCATATTATGGGGAAAAGGGCAATGCAGCAACATGTGTTACCACCCTTTCACCCATATAATGGGGAAAGAAGCTGCTGGCAAAATGGCACGGCCCCAGGAGCCGTGTTTAGAGGTCCTAATGCTCAAACTGCTGAGCCTTCCCACTTAGCCACAAGTATTAGTCAATCAAGTAATACAAGATTTTCAAAGCTGGTCGTCTTTGGAACAAGTTAGAATTTGTGATGGATTTTTTTTAATCTTCAGAAGTGTATTACTACCACTACTCTTCACAACCTTGAATGCAACACTCCAAGGGTGTAGCTAACAGACATGGTTCTCAATTGAATTTTCTTTCAGTCCCAAATTTCTAGCAATGCAGTAATCTAAAACTTCAGTAGAGAGTTTGGAAATACAATGTAGACATCCAAAGAAAAAGGGCTAGGAAAGCTACCAAGGGAATATGAATACAATGAATATGAGAATTCTAGGTTTGAATAATTTAATGTTTCACTCTTTGCAATGCTAGAAATTGAGCAGCTGAAGGAAAATTTAATTTTGAGGGTCAAAGTTCTTATTTGAAGGATAGTACTTTCAATATCTTGCAGCAACTTTGCCTGTGATGGAATTTTGAGCTTTGCTGTGAGTATACCAGAAACTGAACTAAGAAATGGAGTCTGTCTGGCTAGAAAGGAAAAGGTTAGCTGACTCACAATTGCACGAGGAGATCCTTTGCCTTCTGAAACCAGGAACTCGAAATAGCCACTCTATTGAAGTTTTTTTCCCCCAGCATCACACCATATTTAATTACAAGTCTGCTACGCAAACAAGCATATTGACACTCAGCTTGTGAGGTAGGCATTGAATTTCTTGACAGATCCCATACCAAGCTACTAATTGCAGATACAAAAATGCTACTAATGAAAAGAAATTATTGAAGAGACAGAAAAATAAAACACATGCAAACTAAATATCAAATAGCATGGGAAATGTCAAGATAAAGATGGAAATTATTAATAAATATATAAAGTGGCTAGAGTCAGTTCTTTTTGTGAAAAGGTCAATTATACTTTGAAGAGACTGTACTGTGTTTTAAATATTTTTTCCAGATAATATTTATCACTGCTCAATAAAAGAAGGCAGAGTTATTTGAAGCAGAGACAAAAAAGAAGCAGGAATAGGAATTCTGGGCTGAATACCTGCTTGGGGGAACCAGCACAATCTTTTCGACCTCCAGTAACTTCCCAATATTCTCAGCATCTCTCTATATTATTTCTTGGCTAAAACCCAACACTTTCACATCAACCCTGCTAAGCTGCTCCAAAATAATTTATGATGCCATTTCATGGGTGTCTCATCCTAAAACAGAAATATTCTTCCTCCTCTACAAATGGACCCTAAGACAACCAGGAGTGACATAGTTTTCCTTCTGATTGTCCAAAACAGTGCCTGTAGTGATGTATCGTCACTCTCTGGGGCTCTAGAGGAGTTTGTAACAGGGTGGTGTGGCTTTCTTTAGTTATGGACCTTACACACTACTTCTTCAGAGAGTCTAACCAAGATTTATGCAGTTCCATGTCTTTCACAGTATAATGTTCTTTGCTGGCTGCTGGTCATTGCCTTCAAAAACAGATAGCCAAAATAAGTTTATTAGGTCTTTGCAAGTGGCTGGAGCTAAGACTCGGGACTGAAGTACTGGGATGTTTTGATTAGCAGATATTATCTCACATCTTATATAATATCAATTCAACTGAATTGGATTTTTGAAACTGTTTCTTCTCCTCTCCTATAACTATATTTTGCTTTTCCTCCAAATCCGGGGTCTCAAGGCAGCTTACAAATTAAAACAAACACACTGGGTCCTTCACGTTCTCTGGAGTTTGATTTCAGCCCCCCAACCCTTTAGAGTTTTTTTCACACTGTCCTTTAGACAGAGGCGGCCCTAGGTAATTTTCAATGGTAAGCAAACAGTATTTTGGCGTCCCCCCCCCCCCAAAAATCATATATATATATATATATATATATATATATATATATATATATAGGGGCATGTGTATGTGTGTGTGTGTGTATGTGTGTGTGTGTGTGTATGTATATATATATAGAGAGAGAGAGGGGGGGGGCATGGACAAATTTTGGCCCTCCAGGTATTTGGGACTTCCTAGTGGCTGTTTGGAATTGTAGGAGTTGAAGTCCAAAACACATGGAGGGCCGAAGTTGTCCCATGCCATATATATATATCTCTCCCAAATTTCCTCTAGTTCTTTTGCTATTTTTCCTGATATTTTTTTATCTTCTAGTACTCTATTATCAATTCTCCATCTTTTAGCTAGCCTATAATTTTTTTTAATTTGTATTATGATACTAATGGGTGCATGATCTGAAATTTTTATAATCTCTATTTGATTCAAATTCTTAATATGGGGGGGGGCAGTGAGCAGATGTGTTGGAACTTGCTTCAAAAGTGCTAAACATCAATTAAAGGTATCTCTGCATCAAACACACAAGCCTACTATTTATGATCTAATTGGGATAATGCATTTATTCATATTTACAATTTTCTCTGCTTTCCAACCCATAGGTCCACAAGTTAGGTACCTCAATGAAAATTATAAAACTTCAAAAGAGGCAGATAAAAACATTTTTTTATAAAAAAGTTGGTAGTTTTTTTATTTGATGAATGGTCCTATTAGAAAATGTATAAAGATGTGGGTAAACCAGAACACCCATCATCACCCTCAAACTGCATCAGAAGTTAAAGTTGGTCATGATAAGTCTGTGTCCAAGATGGGTCTCGAGATCCACAATCAGTTTGTATTTTCATTTTTATTATGTACAGTAGATAGATTTATATTCAAGAAACAATGCTAAGCAAGAGAGTAAAAAGCAACCTATAGAAGCTAAATGGAGTATGTGTGTGTGTTTTCACTAAACCTTTCCTACTGGGATTTTTTTTTCTTTTTGAAAATCACTGTCTTAATTTGTTTATCATCCTAAAATAGTAAATTCCAGGGAACTGATGGAACCGAACCTTTTTTCCTTATACCTGCTGGGTGTTTTCCTATCATGCAGGCTGGTAATCACTCTGAAGCCCTCACCACTCTTTAGGGCTGCCTGGATAGTTGACATGATTACTTTTGAACAGACATTCCCTGGTCACAGAGCCAAGCTCAGTCCTTACTGATCTGTGGAGCTGAAGGCAGAGAAATGACAGGGGCAACAACGAGAGTGACAGTGACACAAGTCACTTGACAAACCTGATCAAACTCTGGCAATGGAATCTTATATTTCCACCAGCATCAGATCTGCTCAGTTGACCTGCAGAACACTGGCTATGGGCAATCAAACTGAAGCAAAACTAGGCAAGACAGGATGATATAGAAACTCGGGTTCAACCAGTGTGGTATAGGGTGCTGCTCCATTTGAATTCACTGGTTTGTAGTTTAGGGTTTCTAGATATAGGTGCATATCATGTGGTACCCACCTAATTGCATGGCACTATAGAATCATATATAGGCCTATCTCATGTGTTACCCACCTAGTTTCCTAGGTCTTTTAGAGCCAAAAGCAGGAAAAGTGAGTCCTGTGAGTCCTGTAAATCTCAAATTACCATTTGAAAAATCTGATAAGTTAGAGGCCCTGAACTTACTCTTGGAAGCCCTATATAAAGGGCACATACTGTAATTAAGGTTGATATATTACCCGGCCAGATTTCCCCAGATCCTAAGCATGTCAACTGCTTGGTCCAGATTCCAAGATTTTTTTTTAAATAAGACAAGAGCGTGGGGCCAGGGAATGAGTAGAAAGAAGGTAAAATGTATATATTTTAACTATTTTAATGTATATGGATGTATTTATTTGTTTTTACTATGTTTGGCACTGAATTGTTGCCTGTTTGGAAGCCATCTGTAAAGGGTGCTTTTCCAGCATGGCAGGAGGTTGGACTAGATGGCCCATGTGGTCTCGCCGAACTCTATTCTATGATTCTATGATCATGAAAATAAACCAGTAACTGGGGATGTAGATTTTTTGTGGATTTTGCAGCTTTTTCCATCTGTGGCAATAATACAGTAACATGGTAAGAATACCACTGGAAGTGTCCGTAAATGAAGAAAATCATATTGTTATTCCTTTATTGTACTGCATTATTAATGTACATTTCCACTTTATGGTTTTCTTCCTCCTTTTAATGTCCAAAACAATCCTGTATGATAGGTTTGTTGAGACATAAGGTGGCCCAAAGTGATATGGTTAATTCCATTATTAAGCAGAGATATGAATTTGTGCCTCTCTTTCCCAAATCTGGTACTTTAACCATCGTTCTGGGATATCTTAGATCAATTGTAACTGTAGATATTGCATGCACCTGAAAACATAGTGGGAGAAAAAAGCAACAATGTTTCTGATTTGAATAATTACAACACAAATTACAGTCATTTGCATGATTAGAATAATTTGCATAATATGCAAATTAGGTTCTTGGATTTGAATAGGTATAATACAACAACCTTACATGCCATAAAGCTGGTGAAACAGCTGTACTGGTTTTCTATTTGCTTTCCTGTTCAATTAAACATTCTGTTGAGCACTGTTAAAATCCAAAAAGTTTTGGGACTGGGACTGTAGAAGGATGGCTGCCCACTATATGAATATGTCCTGACAAATTTCTGAAATATGCTATTTGGACTAGAGAGTGAGACTATTTTGCGAGAATACCCAGGATCTAGAATTCTGCTCCAAAAGCCATTATATCTGCTGTCTCATTGCCTTTTGCTATATGGCCAGAAAAGCGGTGGGATTGTGAATGATTGTCTTGTACGGCTTTAACTGTCAATTGTTTTATGAAGAAAGATTACTGCTATCCTCTGTGATTTCTTGCTGCTCTTTTCCTATTTCCATCCTTCATTGTTGAAGAATAAGTGTTCATTTTAATTAGCTGATTCATTGCTGTTAGCCACTTGGAGTTCTCTGGAGAAAAAAGAATGACCTAAAATGTAAACTCGAGATGTTTCAAAAAATGAAATTTATGTCTCAAGGAGAAGAGATCCAGGGGCATTGTGTTTTTGAGAAGAAAAGCATCCTCCAACCATGCATTCCATTCAACTTCACCTTATCTGGCTACTGATTATATTCTCAAGTGTGTTATTTCAAAAATGTTAAGGTTCGATCTATGAAAAACTGCCAGTTTTCTTTTCTATTGCATTTCTCGAAATCCAACCAGCATTCCTATTCAGTCTTGGTTATCAGTTGGGGTTGGGAAAGGAATGATTCTTCCTCCATTGAGATATGGGTACATTGCTGCCAATTTTTCCTCTAAACGGTATGCATTTTGTATGTTGCTTTAGTTTATGAATTTTGCAGGCATTTTACATGCTCCCCCCATATATGGGTATATAACCATACTCACTTTCCAGGATGAATATGTTTTTGTGGTCATTTCCATCCCTCTGAAATGCTTTGTAAGCACCATGGCAGGATGTGTTCTCATCCACTGCTGAATTTGAGGAGTGTATGATGGGTAATGTCATACACTGGCATAATTTCTTCCCACCCAGGGGTGGCTCAACCCTCCCCCGGTGGCGCAGTGGGTTAAAGCACTGAGCTGCTGAGCTTGTTGATCGAAAGGTCGCAGGTTCAATTCCGGGGAGCGGCGTGAGCTTCCGCTGTCAGCCCTAGCTTCTGCCAACCTAGCAGTTTGAAAACATGCGAATGTGAGTAGATCAATAGGTACCACTCCGGCGGGAAGGTAACGGCGCTCCATGCAGTCATGCCAGCCACATGCCCATTGAAGGTGTCTACGGACAACGCTGGCTCTTCGGCTTAGAAATGGAGATGAGCACCACACCCCAGAGTCAGACATGACTGGACTTAATGTCAGGGGACTACCTTTACCTTTACCTTAAGCATTTGCAGTATAGTTGATTTTGCCCAGGGGTGGGTCAGAATATGTTGAGGTATATTGTGTGTTTTAAATGTAATTCTTGTATTGCCAATATGGATGCCACTTAGAATGTAATGCTATGCTGAAATGTTTATGTTGAGGTTGTGATTGAGTGACCTTAAGATAAGCTCTCTGCTGCTGAAAAAATTTAGGGAGTTAACTGTTTGGAGCAGCAGAGCTAAGCAGCTGCAAAGAACTGTTTTGACTTTCAGTTTTCCTGTGGGTTTCCTGTGTGTCGCTTGCTGTAGATGGACATGTTTTAGATGTGCTTAGTAAACTGAGTTTTCTTTGTTACCTGACGTCTCCAGAGTCCATGATTTTACAGAGCTGTATCTGGTGTATCTAGCATTTTGCTTCTGTCAAGTTGCACCTTAGCTTGACAGGGTGCTCTTGAGGTGCTCTTGGGGTAAAATAGACCTTGACATATATGAGTTGTAGTTACTGGGATGTATAGTTCACCTACAATCAAAGAGCATTCTGAACTCCACCAATGATAGAATTGAACCAAATATGGGACACAGAACTCCCACGACGAACAGAAAATATATATCATTGATTGGTTGGGGGGGGGGGGCAAAATACTGTTTGCTTACCGTTGAAAATTACCTAGGGCTGCCTCTGTTCCTACCCTTACATGAAAATTAGTATTTTGTGTTTTGTTGATTTCTCAACCTTATTTATTTGGATGGCTTTTGTTGGCACTAAACACCCCTGGGTTGAGAACTGTGAAAGATGACTTATTTTATAGAAGTATGCATCCATATTACACAATTATAGCCCTTTGACACCAATTTACATGTTACTGTTATAATCTATGGAATCCTTACATTTATATGAACCCACACGATCTCTCCGATCATCTGGAGAGGCCCTGCTCACGATCCCACCTGCGTCGCAAGCATGTTTGGTGGGGACGAGGGACAGAGCCTTCTCTGTGGTGGCCCCCCGTCTCTGGAACTCTCTCCCCAAGGACATGAGACAAGCCCCAACGTTGGCAGTGTTTAGGAAGAGCTTGAAGATGGGGTTGTTCCGGTGTGGCTTCCCTGAATAAGAAACTCCTAGCATCATGTCCCAAATGCACTTTACTAGAGATTTAGGTCTGCACACTGCACCTATCTCCAAAAAACCTATCCATTTTACCTGTCATGTCCAGCATTTTAAAAATTTTTATCCATTACATTTGGGCCGACCTCAGTTTTAAATGTGTTGTGGTGTTATTGTTTATGTTGTATCTCAGGCTAAAATTCACCTTGCTCTCTCTGACAAACCAGCCAAACTTATGAAGAAAGAAGTTTATTGTAAGGTTCCAAACAAATCAGAATATAAGCAGAAAAAAGTCAATAGTACAAGGTAAAAATCCAATAGATTCCCTTTGAGTCAAAGCAGGAAACTTGAAGCAAGAAGCAGCATAAAATCCAGGAAATAGCATGAGGTTACATGAAGCAGGCTTTCTTTCCCAAGGCCCAAGCCCCAGAGCAAGAGACAAAGCGAGCCATTTTGCAACGTTGAAACTGACGCCGAATCAGCTCCCAGGCAGTTTACTTATAGGTAAAACATCAAAACATTGAACATTAAACAGACAGCTAACAAGCAGTTTTCCCACCAACGGATGGGCTCAAGACTTGGCCGCAATTCGTAAACTCCTTCTTAACACCTGCGGAGCAGCCTGACCTTCACCAGCTGTCTTATCAGCCACATTCCGTTCCTGTGAGAAAAGTGGTTTCTCTCTAGCTACAGACTGTGGCTGAGAAAACTGAGAAATCTGAAATCCCACACCTGCATCTGTATTCCCATTCCCATCATGCTCATCTGCACTCTCAGTCCCATCATGCTGTTGCTGCTGAACCACAACACTATCCCCCCCAAGCCCCCCCCCTTGGCCCCCCCCGGACCGGGCTTGGCCGGGTAGGCCCGGTGAAAGCGGGACACTAGGAGAGGAGCATGGACATCTCGAGCATCTATCCAACAGCGCTCCTCAGGACCATATCCCACCCAGTCCACCAAGTATTGTAACTTGCGGTGATAACGGCGAGAGTCCAAAATGTCCGCCACTTCGAATTCCTCCTCTCCATCACGCAGAATCGGGGGTGGCGGAGGGGCCCCGCCAGCATCAGGCCGGACTTCCGCGGCGGGTCGAAGCAAAGATCGATGAAAAACAGGATGAATCCGCATGCCGCGCGGAAGCTTTAGCTTAAAGGTCACAGGATTTAATTGGTCCACCACTGGGTATGGCCCCACAAAACGAGCGTCAAGCTTTCGAGAGGGGCATTGTATAGGCAGGTGTTTAGTGGACAACCAAACACGATCTCCCACTTGGATCGGTGGACCCGGCTGTCGATGGTTATCAGCCACTCGTTTGTAATCCTCTTTTGCCTGCTCAAGCTGAGCCTTTAAAATCTCTTGAATCGCTGAGAGCTCCTGCAGCCAAGTGGTAGCAGCAGGGACCTCCCCTGAACCAACCACGGAGGGAAAGAACCGGGGGTGATATCCATAGTTAGCAAAGAACGGGGCTTCTTTGGTCGATCCGTGAGTAGCGTTGTTATAAGCAAACTCAGCTACAGCAAGAAGCGATGACCAATTGTCCTGTTGATAGTTTACAAAACATCTCAAATATTGTTCAAGGGTGGCGTTGGTCTTCTCGGTCTGGCCATCGGATTGTGGATGGTGCGCTGACGACATCCGACTCTCGATGCCCAACTGCCGCTGTATCTCCTTCCAAAAGTGCGAGGTAAATTGGGCACCGCGATCGGTCACCAAACTCGTTGGAAGTCCATGAAGACGGAAAATGTGGCTTAGGAATAGGTCAGCAGTTTCTTTGGCAGTAGGCACTCCACCACAGGGAATGAAATGTCCCATCTTGGTGAAAATGGTGGTGAACCCTTGAAATTCTGGTAAATCCGTGATGAAGTCGGCCGACACGATTTCCCAGGGCCGACTCGGAGTGGGTAGAGGTTGTAGCAAACCAGCCGGTTTGCCCGTAGAGTTCTTGGCGCGGTGGCAAACAGGGCACCCATTGACATATTTCTCGACCTCTCGTCGGATCTTGGGCCACCAAAAGTCCCTCAGCACCAGCTGCATTGTTTTAAAGATCCCAAAATGCCCCGCTGGCTTGGTGTCATGGCATAGTCTTAAAATTTCCTCCCGCTCGGGGCCGGGCGGCACATAAACCTTTGAACGATGACACAGCATCCCATTTAACTCCTGAAATGGGAATTTTAGTCCGGCCTCCAGCTGCTCTTGCACCCACAAGTCCTCTTGCTGCCGCGCCCGGATCCTTTCAGCCAGAGTCGAAGGGGGTCCTGTTGTGCCGGTGGACGCAAAGTTTTCTGGACGCAAAATGCAGGACTCAGCGGAATCTTCCTGGCCCCGAGTATACTCCGGCTTGCGCGACAAAGCATCTGCTTGTTTGTTTTGGGCCGCTGGCACGTAGCAAATTCGGAAGTTGAATCTCTCAAAAAACAACGCCCAACGCTGCTGTCGTTGGTTTAACTTCCGGGAGGTACGGAGATATTCCAGATTGCGATGATCCGTATGGACTTCCACTGGTTGCAGAGCACCCTCTAGCCAATGTCTCCAAGTCTCAAACGCCGACTTGATGGCTAGGAGTTCTTTTTCCCAAATGGTGTAGTTCCGTTCTGGGGCAGTCAACTGTCGAGAAAAGTATGCACAGGGTTGGAGATGATCCCCCGCAGGTTGTAGCAACACTGCCCCGACCGCCACATCCGACGCGTCGGCCTGCACCACAAAGAGCTTAGTTGGATCAGGATGTTGCAGGATAGGCTGGGAAGTGAAAAGTTTCTTGAGCTGCTGAAAACCTCTTTCAGCCGCCTCAGTCCATAGGAACGGCCGTTTGCCTCTCAGGCATTGGGTAATGGGGTCCGCCCAGCGGGCAAAGTCTGGAATGAACTTGCGATAGTAATTGGCAAAACCCATGAATCTTTGGATGTCCTTTCTGCTCATGGGGGACTTCCATTCTAACACCGCGGAGACTTTAGCGGGGTCCATGGAAATTCCCTCCGCAGAGATGCGGTGTCCCAGAAAGTCTACTTCATTTAAATCGAAGGCGCACTTTTCCAGCTTAGCATAAAGTCCATGATCTCTCAGGCGCTGGAGCACTGCACGCACCTGTTGCGCGTGGTCCCGTGGATTCGTGGAGTAGATCAGGAAGTCGTCCAGGTAAATGACCAAAAAACGGTCTAAAAAGTCGTGGAAGATGTCGTTGACGAAGTGCTGGAACGTGGCCGGAGCGTTACAGAGCCCGAAACTCATGACTCTGTATTCGAAGCTTCCGAAGCGGGTCTGGAAGGCTGTCTTCCACTCGTCCCCTTCCCGGATACGCACCAAGTTATAGGCCCCCCTTAGGTCCAATTTGGTGAAAATCCGGGCCCCTCGCAAACGGTCGAGAAGCTCCGGGATGAGGGGAAGCGGATAACGGTTCTTGATCGTGATGTTGTTCAATGCCCGATAGTCATTGCAAAGCCGCAACTCCCCTGACTTTTTCTTGACAAACAAAACTGGGGCCCCAGCCGGCGACTGCGAGGGACGAATGAACCCCTTGCGTAGGTTAGTATCCAAGAACTCCCGGAGAGCCGCCAGCTCTGGTTCCGAGAGAGAATACAATCGCCCACGCGGAATCGGGGCGCCCGGGATCAAGTCAATTGCTGCTGAACCACAACAGTTTAATGTTTATTGCTATTGTTTTAATGTTATTGTTTTGCTTTATGAGTTTATTTACTGTTGTATTTGTTATACTGTTGTTTTATTGATGTGTTGGCCTTGGCCTCTTGTAAGCCGCACCGAGTCCTTCGGGAGATGTTAGCGGGGTATAAATAAAGATAATAATAATAATAATAATAATAATAATAATAATATCTATTGCATAAATTCCTCATGAATGTACATATCCCAGGATTCCATAGGATAGTTAGATTGGTAATATAACTGTATAGTATGGATATACCACAGGCTTAAAAACCAATGAACGTGGTTTGCATTTATGCATATTCATATTTATTCATATAATAGTACTCACTGTGAATGAAACATTTTCTGCCTCATTGCATGTAGAAAAAGAAAAAAAAGAATGGAAAAGAGAGAAAGAAAAGTAACATCTGCATATGTAAAAACAAGGGAATTGCTTAATTAATAGTAGCAACTATACTGGGGAAGATTTCCGTAACAATCTTTGCTAAGTTTATTTTTGGCATGATGTTTAGATAGCAGTTGTTCCTTAAATCCAATTATATGTGTGGATAGAGAAACACGGGCCTTTCCTCCCATATGTGAACTAGTTTCCTTGTGTTATTTTGTTTATTTCTACTGAGCACAAAAATGTCTTGTGGATTTTTTTTTAAAGCGGTTGAGCTGGAGCTGATTGTGTGCCTAGGTAAGAAGTAACAGGGCAGAAGCTGTAGGATGGTTTTGTATATTGAGGGCAATTTCCTTCCTATGCAGAGAATTTAAATCCAAATGCATCTGTAATTGATGTAGTGTATGGAAAAGAAATGGATATTGTATCATTTTCCCAGTAGGACACTGGATTTAGCTGCACTCGTTTCACTAGAAATTAAAACCTATCATTTGAACATTGTGCAGCCCGACACTCACATTGTTTCCCTTGATACATTACCCACATTAAAGCATAATTTGACCTCTCTGCATGAAAATAGGCATCCCCCTTTAGAACTTTTCTCCACCCTTTAGTTCTCTATTTTTTTCAACAAATAGACCATATAATTTCCCCCCTGTTGGTAATATTCTTTCAGAGTTGGCTGAAAAAATAGGATTAGAGCCAGAATCAGGTGGACATCCTCGCCCCATGGCAGCCCTTCTATCTCGCTTAAAATCCAATTGTTAATCCCAAAAACCAATTGCTAGTCCCCAAAAGAACCACTGAATCAGTCAATTTTGCATAATTGTGTTGATCTATCATTCAACAGTAAATGTAATGAGTAAACTTTAAATGGGATTAACCAACTGCATTCAGGTCAGAAAGGTGTGGAATTTCTCTTCCCACTACACCATAGTCAGGTCTTTAAAAATTACTTTTTAAAACTCCAACTCCCAGAATCCCCAGCTATCAGTCATGCTGAGTGGGGATTTTGGAAGATGAAGTCCAATTAAATACAATTTATACAGTCCTGATAAATCCAGACAATACAACTAATGCAGTTGAAGCTATGATGGCAGTCTATCACATTCGCCTTCTTTATGTATTTCTTTCAAGAAATGAGAGAAGTTTCCAAAGAGAGGAATGACTGGATAAGTTTATGTCTACTAGTGCAGCTGCATGCATGCAAATCTGAGTTCAAACCACAGATTGTAATCTCTCAAAGATTTCAAATATCCTAAAACTGCAGTTTTAGACGCACTTCTTCTCACTTACTTGATGGCAAGTTGCATTGATCTCAAGAGGGCTTGCTCAGAGAGAGAGAAACACTTAAGGTTGTGCTGTGGTATCTTTTCGTTCAACAGTTTACACCATGTTCCAAAGCTATTTTGGTTATGTTTGATGACCCTGTATTTAGTGCCAGATCAATAAACACGGAAATGATATCTTTCTCCTAAACGTGACCTGACAACAGAAAATAGTTGATTTTTCTCCAAATAGCATGAAATATTCAGACCCCTTAGGAAAAGCTTGGCTTGTGAAAAATTATATAATATAGTAAATCTTGCTTCCAGATAAATCTCACTGAAATGAATGTGCATTGAATGGAAGAAGTACTTGACAGACTGGACCCAAATTGAATTTGGCACAGATGAATCAGCTAGTGGATACAAGAATAGTCAGATGTGGTCTGAGACGTCCTCAGTTTAACTTTTCATCTTATGTCAGGATTCGCTAAAGAGTTTATGACACAAGGCAGGCAAATTGCAATTACAGCAGGACAACAGCTTCTTTGCCCCGAACACTCTTTTTCTGGTGCCCTTCTGGTGGGAAACAACATGGAAAGTTTTTCTTTTACAAACACAAATAATCTGTTAAGACCTCATTTTGTTAAAGAAATAGACATCCCCTTTTTACCAGAAAAGGATTGGGAAAATCCAAGGCAAATATAATGTTGTCCCCTGTAATGGCAATTTGCCTGCCTCATATGATCAACTGCTGAGTATGCCTGCCCTGATTGGCATAAGTCTGCCCATGCAAAGCAGGTGAACATTGCATTAAATGAAACATACAGAATAATCATAGGATGTCTTAAACCTACACCTGTTGATAAACTCTACAAGCTAGCTGGCATTGCCCCCCCTGATGTGCGACAGGAAGTTGCTGCTAAATGTGAGAGAAATAAGGTTGAACACTGTGAAAGCCATCCAACTACATGGCTACCAGCCTCCTTCCAACAGACTCAAATCAAGGAAAAGGTTTATGAGAACTACAACTCCTCTTGGCATCCCCCCAGCAATAGCATGGATATTCCTCTGGGCAGTCAAATCAGGAAATCCCAACTGGATGGCCACCCACGAGGGTCTTCCTCCAGGGCCAAACCAAGAATGGGCAACTTGGAAGTCCCTGAACAGACTCAGAAGTGGAGTGGGCAGATCAAAAGACAACCTAGCAAAATGGCACTACCTAAAAGAATCCCACACCTTGTGTGACTGTGGAGCAGAACAGACAACTCCGCATCTGTATGCTTGTCCACTGTGCCCTGCCTCATGTACAGAGAAGGAATTGTTGGAGGCTACAGACAATGAGGTTGCTGTTGCCCGTTTTTGGTCAAGAGATATTTAGCCGCCTGTGTGCCTTCTATTTTTATCAGTTTTAGACTAATTTATGCAATGCTTTTGATATGAAATAAACAAATAAAATTGATAAAAGTTCTAAGTTGTTTTAGAAGCCACTAATTTTGGACTACTTAGAATATTCTTCTGAGGATATAAAATCATCATCACCATTGTAAGCTTCAAAAGCAACTGATGGCATTTAGCAAGTCTTCAGTATAGCCTGAAGAAGCTCTGCTTCAATGATAAACCTAGTCTGAGTTTTTCTATAAACCTTTAGATATCCAAACCATATTCTCCCAATGGGTTAAGTACATTGGACAGTTTATTTAGAATTTGGAGCAATACCCAGAGTGGATGCAATACCTCATGGAGAATGGAAGCCATCAACCACTACTGAAAAGATATTTGTTGGTTCTGAAAAAGTCCTGTCAAATTACTGATGCTCTTGTTCAGGCCCGTAGCCAGGATTTTGTTTCAGGGGGAGCTGAGTTTGATTTGGGGGGGGGGGGGTGAGTCTGAGTGAAAGAGGGTCTACCCTAGCAAACCTTTTGTATCGTTACCCCAGTACCCCCATGCATATGGGATATATTGAGCATGGTGATAAGATCATGATATGAATACATATAACAGTTTAAATAATATACCAGTAAGGCCTTCTCGTGGACCACCATGAGAATTCCGAGGGGGGGGGCTGAAGCCCCCCAAGTCGTGTCCCCCCCCCGCTACGTCCTGCTCTTGTTCTTTGTACCAGCATGGGGATAAAACTCTGGTAATAATCATACTGTCTTCAGCTTTTTTTCTAATTAATATAGTTCCATGTTGAGAGAGGGATTTTTGGCTATTCTTAATATTTTCTCAGGCACCCCAGCATATAAGAAGTCATCGAAATGATAATTGCACCAGGGTAAAGGGTAGTCACTATACTAAAATTCAAAAAGATATTAAAGAAAGAAATAGATAATGCTAGTGAAAAGCAAGCATTAATGTGATTAATTTTTATCATTCAATTAAATTCCACGGTTGGTGTTCTGTCCCTAAGGCAGCGATATAATCTTGAAGTGTAATATAGGCTCAATCTGAACCGAGAGTCTAAATAGATAATATTTTAGTGAACTAATTTTTAATATAAAGAAAATAGATAAGAAGCAATGAACTGGTGGGGGCAAAAGCCCAAGAACTCCTTCTAGCTGGATCTGTTTCCCAAAAGACAGATTTAAAGAGAGTCAACATTTTAAGTAGCTGAAAAGACCCATGTGGTTTTCCTTCTCAGAATTAATCCTTTTTTAATGCACCTTCATATTTCTTAGCCAAAAGTGTATAGTCATTTGTTCTTTCTAGTCTATTTCCTAATATTGTCATTTGGGATTATCTTGATGTAATGTGTACACTCACACACAAACGCATAGACACACTCCCTTTAGACTTGCCAATGAAATTTGTTGAAACTTTCTTTTGGGATATTGCTGCATTTAGAGTTTGACTCACTGAAACTGACATTTATTGGACCTATTACAGATTTATCCAGGGAGTGCTCTATGTTGTTTAAGAAGCAGGACACTGGGCATTCAGATTTTTTTACAAGCTCTTTATCCTGTTTTACAGGCCAAATATACTAATGGTTTAAAAGCATTGAAAGCAATGGGAATGATAACAGTCTAATTCTTTCACTGGTTTAAGTTATGATTTTATTATCACTAAAAGTCATTATAAAGGAATATAGGATCTGTTATTAAACTATTTTATATAAAAAGATAAACACATGACATAGCCCTTGCAGTTCTGAATGTTTGATGTATTGTTGAAGGCTTTCATGGCTGGAATCACTAGGTTCTTGTGGGTTTTTTCGGGCTATAGGGCCATGTTCTAGAGGCATTTCTCCTGACGTTTTGCCTGCATCTATGGCAAGCATCCTCAGAGGTAGTGAGGTCTGTTGGAATTAGGACGATGGGTTTATATATCTGTGGAATGGCTGGGGTGGGGCAAAGAGCTCTTCTCTGCTGGAGCTAGGTGTGAATGTTTCAACTGACCACCTTCATTAGCATTTGAAGGCCTGGCTGAGCCTGGGAAAATCTTTTGTTGAGAGGTGTTAAGATGTGCCTGGTTGTTTCCTCTCTGCTGTTTTGCTGTTGTAATTTTAGAGTTTTTTAATACTGGTAGCCAGATTTTGTTTTTTCATGGTCTCTTCCTTTCTGTTGAAATTGTCCACATGCTTGTGGATTTCAATGGCTTCTCTGTGTAGTCTGACATGGTGGTTGATGGTGTGGTCCAGCATTTCTGTGTTCTCAAATAATATGCTGTGTCCAGGTTGGTTCATCAGGTGCTCTGCTATGGCTGACTTCTCTGGTTGAAGTAGTCTGCAGTGCCTTTCATGTTCCTTGATTCGTGTTTGGGCAATGCGGCATTTGGTGGTCCCTATGTAGACTTGTCCACAGCTGCATGGTATACGGTAGACTCCTGCAGAGGTGAGAGTATCCCTCTTGTCCTTTGCTGAACGTAGCATTTGTTGGATTTTCTTGGTGGGTTTGTAGATTGTTTGTATGTTGTGTTTCTCATCAGCTTCCCTATGCGGTCAGTGGTTCCCTTGATGTATGGCAGGTTTATGTGTTTGGTGATTTACTGTTTCTTTTTAGAAGCTGAATCTAAGGCAAACTCACAATGCTAATAGCAAGCACACGTAGAGGTAGTATGTGTACCCCCATACTCGGAGTTGCTGTGTATTATTGGTTTCATCATTATTATTGGTTTCATCTCTTCATAATTGAGTTAGTAGCCAACAGTATGTTGAAACAGAAAGACTTTAACTGTCAGTGGAAGGAGAGCACAGAGGAGACACAGCCTCCCGTGGAAACGATTCCCACAGTTATCAAGACTGTCCTATCTTCATTGAACAGGCCATGCGAACATCAGGTCGGGGAGAAAGCCTACCCCAATGATTGCTAACGTTATGCCCTCCACAGATGAGGAAGGCTTCCAGCCATCAAGTCCTTCTTCAGCAAATCAGTGTGAAGAACAGCCAATTCTCCAGTTCAGCAAGAAGAGGAACTAGAAGAGCGACCTCCAAGTCCTCATGAGTGAAGACAAATGAAGTGTTTGACACAGACCCTCAAGCAAAGTAAAAGGCTATATGCCCACAGCTGTGAGACACACTCTCTAAATCCTTTCATTGTTGCCAAGCATGAGATGTGAACTGAGATGAGGCTTCATAAAAGAACACTTGTTTCTCCTTGACTGGGATTGAAAGTAACTTTCATACTCTTTGGGACCACTAGACTGTTCAACATTTTGGATTTTTGACCCTCTGATTGACTTTTGTACTTGGACTTTGTTCTGATTTATGTCTTGTTGGTGATGTAAGAATTAGACAGATCTCTAGGGGGGCATGCCAGGTAAATTTGGACAGGATAATATGGACACTTTGGCTCCAGAGTCACCTGAAGTGTGTGTTTGAACGCTGAGGAATGGCCATAAACTGCTGTCTCCCTTTGGTTTACCAGTCTTTCTTTCTGGAAGCTCATGCTGTATCCATGGTTCTCTAGAGATTTTGACCAATAATTCACTGAGCTGGAAGCACTCCAGCTGGATGGGAACCAAAGGTTTTCACAACTGTCCTCTTTGGGAGGAGGGAAGTGTGGCAACCAAGGCTCCTCTGTCCTTTAGGCTAGATCTGCCTTGACACTATTAAATCATACTTGGTGTTTTATCTTCTGGTTTGATTTTGTGATTGCTTTCTCCATTGCTAGAACTGTAGAAGTTCATTTGGTGCCTATAGTGCTGTCCCTGTCCTGCCCTCCCCTCCTCCACACAATCACATTTGAAACATGGTTAGACATTGAGACAAAGTGATTTTATGCAGATCTGCATATGCTTGTGATTATGAATTGTTTTGAAATATTTCAACTAGATTTTGTTTTAAAAATTGATAATTTAATATATTTTAGCTTTTACAAAGAATTCATTGTTTACCCAGTTTTGACTTATTATGTTGATCATGTTGGGACAGTTATCCACTGATGACAAGCAGTTGACTACAGTGGCATTGCTAAGTAGGTGTGGCGGCAACATTAAAATGAATGTCTTATTCATATGGAGTGTACTCTAGATATCCATTTATTCCAGGTGGCAAAAGTAGTCCGTGGCAGGTCTCCCCTTCCTTTGGGACAAGCACCTTACCTTTTCCCCTGCTTATCCGACACCCAATTTGTGTTAAGGCCGCTCTATGGGAAAGAAGGCAGCAGGCTGCTGTCTGGGCTTTGTGGGGAAATTAGATGGGTTGATTTCCCAGAACCTGGGGTGATCTGGGCTCCCAGCTGCTGGGAGCTGTCTTCCTTCCCTGCACTGTGAGATATTATCTCTAGCAATGCAACTGGTTATCTGAGGAGTAGATCTGTGTCTTTTGCCAAGTCAGCACCATTACAAACTATAAATACGAGGGGTATTTTTTAAGTAAGGCCCGTTTGAACATAAGTACACAACGAAAGAAAGTACATACTTCGCTCTATTTTTCGACATAGTTGCCAAGTTTGTTCAAACACTTATCATACCTCTGAACAAATTTTAAAATACCCCCTTCATAAAAACTTGCTGCCACCAAAAGCCACCAAATCGTCTGTAATCAAAGAAGGGCGACTGGAGCGGTCCTTGTCATGGACGTTGTCACGGCCATCTTTTAATTGTCGTACCCACTTACGCACTTTGCTTTCACTCATAACAGTATCACCGTACACTTCACAAATCTGTCGATGAGTTTCTGCAGCAGGCAGATTCCTTGCTGACAAAAAAACATATCACTGAGCGAACCTCACATGTGGAGGGTGAGTTGATAATCTTAAACATTTTTAAAGCACAGAACAGAACCGTACAGGTTAGCTACAGAGCGGAAACTGAGCACAGTTGTTCCCGAGGCATGCCGGTACACGACGCACACGCTCGTTGCGGTATGCGCACGAACTACTAGTGTCTACAACAAAACGGACCTTACTTAAAAAATACCCCTCGTAATATAGTTGTGGCCTTTTTGCTTCTAACCATCTTGAGTACATGCAGTCCCCAAATTACAAACATCTGACTTACAAATGACTCATAGTTAAAAATGGGGGGGGGGGGTAGAGAGAACAGTAAGTGAGAGAAATTTATCCCTTGGAATGGAAATTCATTCTTGGAAAAGTTATCACAGGGAAAAGGTGTCTCCACTGAAGTTCTGTCACCAATCCTTGTTTCCACAACAAGCCACATTTTTCAAAATCCAATTATCACAGAGACAGAAAGGGAGGTGAAATCTTCTGAACAGGGTTCAGAAGAACAAACGCCACAGTGGTGTTAACCCTTCCTTATGCTATCCAAAGCTGAGATGATATATGCATTTGGATGGAGTTACACAAGTTCGACTTAAAAACAAACCTACAGAACCTATCTTGTTTGTATTTTGGGCACTGCCTGTACATGGTTATTTTGGGGAGGAACTCTTTTAATCTTGCTGATGGACCCCAAATTCTCCTTTTGAATGTTCTGGACTCAGCACTTTTCCAGTAAGATAAGTGAGCAGAAAAGCATTCTTAGTTTTAACGGCATAAAAAGGTTACATGTCTCAAGGCCCTCTAAAATAAACATTCTAGTTTTTCCATGTCATCCTGAGCTAGATGCTTAGAAACTTATGGTTTTTGTTTCTCCTTCTTTTCTTTCTCGGGCAAAAGAACGAATAGCTATTTCATAGCTTGACTATAACTCCTGTCAATGTTTACAAATAAGCAGAATGAGAACATAATGAAACTCATAAAATCAACACTGATACTCTCATAACTTCCAGGCCTTTGTAAATGACTTTGAGATGCCTTGATGCAGATTATGTTGGAACGCATTTTAATAGAAACCATCTAACATTTTAAAAACCTTCCCCAGCAGGGTCCTTATTAGGCGACATTACGATTAACCACGGATTATCTCTAGAGCGAAGCTGTGAATTGACAAATGATGATAATTTAACTAATGGTTTAGGTGAGATCAAAATATTTGATTACTAAAAAGAAATGGAAAGATTAATTATATTATAGACAGAAAATTCAAGAAATTATTAACTCGTGACCCATTTCTGTGAAATAATGATCCAGAGAATAAATAAACATGTTTCCAGTCCCATGCTGCAGAATTCTCTGCCAAAAGAGACTGCATTGATCAAAATTGATCCAAAATCCAAAATTAAAAAAATTACCACGTGGGTTGTTCAGATAGTGATTTTTTTCCTTTCTGATTGTTCAATGTATACTGTATTGTATACAGTATTCTGTCTCATGCACATGTATAAAATTACCTTCAGACTGTGCATATAATGGGCATATTCCAACCCCCCCTCCAAAAAAATCCAAAATGCAGAACACTTTTGATCCCAAGCATTTTTAAAATTTTATTTACTTTACTTATGGTGAAAATCCTTACAACTCACAGCGGTTCACAACCAGTAAAAACAGCAATAATTCAATGCAATAATGTAACAAGAATTAACAAATAACATATTATACAAACAATAGAATTACTACATTAACCAATTTTGAATAAGGAATACTCAACCTGTATAATGTTAATGTCTGGATTTAGAATGAATAGGACATTGCTCACACTGGACTTTTTTTGGTTTTGTTTTAAGGTTGCCTACAATAAATGCCAAGTAGATTTCTGAAAGCAAGTACTAAATAAGTATATTAGGGAGTATATAGATTTTAGTTGAATGGATATTCTTTGGTTCAGTATTAAAAATGCAGTATTGTTGCTAGGCTTTAAAAACGTTTCATATATCTGAACATTCTTTAAACTCTTAACATTGTGTTTGCAATGTTTATCTATACATGGTTGTATAGAATCCATGGAAGTGGAAGAATGGCACTATATTTAATGCTGTGCAGACTCTCACTTGCAATTTCAAAAGCAAAGTCTGAGCCATAGTATACTAAATTTGTAGAGTTGTACACAGATTGAAATCCTGTTGGTTAGCTCCAACAAGAGCTAACCAACAATAATACTTGCTAAAGTGGTGGTCAGTAGGAAAAGAGGAAGGCTGTATTCTAGATGGAAAGCCTCAACCAAGCAAGCTAAGGAAATTCTGCTTCCGCAAAGAAATTAACAATTATCATGAAAATCGACAAGGACAAGCAGCTGGTGGTTCTGGATGAAGAACATGAGGGTATTTACCCGGACGAACTCAAAGACGAGCTTCCAGAGAGGCAGCCTCGATTCATTGCCTATAGCTACAAGTACCAGCATGACGATGGGAAGAGTCTCTTACCTGTTCTGCTTCATCTTCTCCAGCCCAGTTGGGTGCAAGCCTGAGCAGCAGATGATGTATGCTGATAGCAAAAATAAGCTTGTACAGACCGCATAACTCACAAATGTATTTGAAATCAGGAATACAGAAGATCTCATCGAGGAATGGCTCCGGGAGAAACTGGGCTTCTTCCACTGAACCAGACCCGAAGCTTCCCGTCTTGCACAAACTGGAACCCAACGCGACGATGCTTCCTTTATTTTTTTGAGACCTGCGAAAAGAAGGCACTGTACTTAACAATGGCTTCTTGCAGTGTGTGTATATGCATGTACATAAATATGCATATATTTTGTGCATGCAATGTTTATACAGATGAGAGGGGAGGGAGCAACGTATCCTGCGTAACAAACTTTGCCCGGTTCCCATCTCCCTATTTTCCTGATAACTGTCCAAAAGGGAACCATTTCTCATTTGCAGGGACAATTTCCCCCTCCTGTCCCTCTTTTTGTACTCACATGACTAATATTTCTATATGGCAAGACCTGAGCAGGGTTGTGTTGATAGGGTGATTTGGAAGTCTCTTGTACATAGGTTTACTATGAGTTGAAATCAACTTCAAGGTAGTTAACATCACTAAAAAGAGTAGGCCAATTAAATCAATTGATTAAATGGATCTTCTTTAGTTAGGAGCAACCATAGGATTTGGGCCATAGAATTTTTCTATGGAAGTAGTCACTAATAAACAGAGACAACAGTGACATGAAACATGAATGTGTTAGAGTGCTGTACTAGGCATTGGGAGGTCCAAGTTCAAATCCTCATATGATCATGAAGTTTATTGAGTAACTTCGAGTTAGCTATTTTACAGGGTTATTGGGGTGATAAATATGGGAAAATGCCGTGTATACCTCCTTCAGCTCCTTAAAGAAAAAACGGTATGTATTTGTTAGTTTGATAAATAAACAAAGGAATCAAATTACAGTTTGCATCACAGGAGCAACCCATTTTTATCTTCTGATAACAAATGTCTGAGGAATCATTTCCCCTTATGTTGATAAAGAACGAGTTTGCTATGAGGCAACAGAAAGAGGACATTTCTGTAGTGCAAGCAGCCTTTTTGGCAGAATTTTTTTTCCTAACATCCCATGTGTATCCAAAAATAATATGATAAGCTCTATTGAGGCACTCGGTTAGAAGACCCTTCTATGATGCTCCTCAGTACACTTAACAGCAGTCTGCAGAGATTCATTATTCCACCAAGTATTTCTTTTCAGCAACCTGTGGGAACCAGCAGGAATACTAAATTATGGAGTCATTACTCCACCTCCTTTTAAAAGAAACCATAGTGCTTTTATTTGGATGCTGCAGTTTCTCAAGTCAAGAAGCAAAATGATATTTACATAGGTAGTAAAGGCTGTGCATCAAAGGACATTAGTAAGAGAAAGTCTTAAGTAGAACAGTGCAGTGGTAGAGATACTAATTAATATAGACAGTTGTAACCTCATCATATGGGCTAATTTGTCTATCGTACGCTGGTTACTCTCTCCTTTTGCCACAAAGCACATTCCAAGATGGTCAGCTTCTCCCAGCAGGGTTCCATGGCAAAAGGGGAGAGAAAATAGTGCAGGCTTTCCATGTTGTATTTACAGCAATGGGAGTAAGCTGAGGGGCGGATGCTTCCCTCCGTGGAATGGGACCAAGGATAAGTTAGGTGATGTGGGGCATGGGGCAACGGGTTCCCAACACCCCCTGCCGGGCCCCCATGGTTTCACCATGATGCGTAGTGAATCCATAGGTCAATGTGACAAGGTCCCTTGTCAAATATAAAATTTAGCAGCATATCATGGGTTGTGATTTTTTTAATATAATTTTATTGTAGGTTTTCAAGGGTACATCTGAGAGTTGTTATTCATCAGCATGCTATATTTTAATATTAAAAGTATGGGTTGTGATTTTTAATGGTCATTTGCTGGTGACAGTGGGTATCTCTCTCAGGTTCTCTTAGGTGTTTATGGGAGTGGTGCAAAGGCCCTTGCTTTCGGAACTCCAAGTTTTTTTGTATGGCCACCCTCTTCCTTCCTTCCCTTCCCTTCCCTTTATTTTCCTTTAGGAAGCTTCCTGACAAAAATCAATCCATGTCGATTGCCCTGTGAAATCCTGCCCAATTGGATTTTTTAGAGTTCTTCATGTTCTATTGGCATTTATCGTAGCAGCTAGTACATATGTCAGTCAACAATGGCTTCAAACTACAAGAAAGGAGATTTCATCTGAATATTAGGAAGAACTTCCTGACTGTGAGAGCTGTTCAGCAGTGGAACTCTCTGCCCTGGAATGTGGTAGAGACTTCTTCTTTGGATGCTTTTAAACAGAGGTTGTGTTCTGTCGCACGCTGGGCTTGAAACGAATTGCTTTTAAAACAGGACGTGCAATTTTAGCCCAGCGGGAAGCCAGGGGGCCCGAAGAGAAATTTGTAAGGATTTTCACCATAAACAGTCTCTAGAGGGCTTGTAAAATATAACAGTCTTTTATTGGTGAACAATCAACAGAAACTTCTTTTGTCTTCAAAAGGTTAAACAAATGCTTCCAGGCTCTGTGCAACTGGTGGCTTCTAACTGTTACTTTACTCTAAAGGAAAATCCCTTTCCAAACTTCTCCCAGGCTAACTGTGATCCTAAACCTAACTGATGTGGGCTCCACTACCGGGTTGATCTGCGTCTCAAAGCACCGAGTGGACCTACCAGTAGGCCTGTAGTCATTTCAGCTGGAGTTCTTGGATGTTTAAAGCTGTTTTTCTCTCCGAAATTCCTCAGAGCTTTAGGGCTGTTTCCCTGGGAATCTTTGGGAATCCTTTTCCTCATAAGACTGTTCTCCCCCGGGAGGTCTTAAGGGTTGAAGCCTTTGTACAGGAGAAGTCCGTACCCGTCCTGTACATTGACTTTCCTTGCTGAGACTGACTGAAAATGGCTCCCTTCCTTTCTCAATTGTCCTGAACAGGGGGCGGAACCAAACTTAACGATGATGGGCAGGGGGCCTGCCCTATAAGTGCAAACTTTAACAGGAAGCCACCCTTCTGCATAATCCCAAGCCTTGGGCTGCAATACAAAGCAAATAAAGTGGGAGCTTCTGGTACAGCTGTACCAGCACAGATTGGATGGCCATCTGTCGGGGGTGTTTTGAATGCAATTTCCCTGCTTCTTGGCAGGTGGTTGGACTGGATGGCCCATGAGATCTCTTCCAATTCTATGATTCTATGATTCTATAAAACACTCTCTTTGACAACCTTAACTTGACAGGGAAAGGAGAAGAAATCTGCCTTGATGCAATGCGGAATTCTTTCTTTGTAATCCACTTAATTCTGTGGTAAGGAATGAAAATGAACTGAGTGCTTATTTTTTTTCTTTGATGGTTAATGTTATACATCAGAGGTACATGTTTATCAGTACTCATTGAGCAGCATAGTGCTCACAGATTAAATTTGTGGTGTCCATATTTAGAAATAGGTGGAAAGGTCATGTCTCAGTGCAATTGTATAATCTTTATTCATATTACTTACTGTCAGGTAAAGGATATATGATTGCCATTTCAAAGAAAGGAAAATGAGTGGCCAGTTGTATGAAAACCTGATTCAAAATCTATATCTATCTATATCTATATCTATATCTATATCTATATATATAATAAAGAAGAGTGTTTGTATCGGACAGAGGAAGGGCGGTGTATGTGGCAGCGTTCTGATTGGCTGCCGCTGTGGTGCTATTTGCATATGGTCTCTGATTGGGCAGCTTCAATAGGAGCCCCTGGGGGAGAAGAGGGTTCATGGCAGAAACGGGGCATGACAGAAGGAAATTTGCATATGGTCTCTGATTGGCCAGCCTCAAATCCAACATTCCGAGATGACAAAGAGAGGAAAGGAAAGGCCGGTCAGAACACTCCCAATACAGACCGAAATAGGCACACAGAGCCCCCATCACCCACTCTACATCCTACTGCAGTTTGGAGGAGGATGAACCATGGATGATGGGACTTGCAGTACCACCACTCACATTCTGAGACCGCTGTTAACCTTATCCAATGACTGATCAGGACCAAACTTGGCACATAGACCTCTCATGACCCACCTTATGTCTTGGTGTGGTTTGGCCGGGGATGGACCATGGATTATGGGACTTGCAGTACCTTTGCTCAATTCCTGAGACCACTGCAACCCTCATCCAATTACCATTAAATATCAAACTTGGCACACTGAGTCTCCATGACGCACTCTACATCCAGGTGCAGTTTGAAGGAGGATGCACCATGGACGATGGGACTTGCAATACCTGCACTCCCTTCCTAAGACCATTACAACTGCCAACGATGATGGATCAGTACCACAATTTACACAGAGACCGCATAACTCACTCTACATCCTGGTGCGGTTTGGAAGAATTTGACAATGGATGATGGGACTTGCAGTCACTTCACTCACTTCCTGAGACCACTGAGACCCTCGCCAATGACTCATCAAGACTAAACTTGGCACATGGAGCCTGACTGAAAATGGCTCCCTTCCTTTCTCAATTGTCCTGAACAGGGGGCGGAACCAAACTTAACGATGATGGGCAGGGGGCCTGCCCTATAAGTGCAAACTTTAACAGGAAGCCACCCTTCTGCATAATCCCAAGCCTTGGGCTGCAATACAAAGCAAATAAAGTGGGAGCTTCTGGTACAGCTGTACCAGCACAGATTGGATGGCCATCTGTCGGGGGTGTTTTGAATGCAATTTCCCTGCTTCTTGGCAGGTGGTTGGACTGGATGGCCCATGAGATCTCTTCCAATTCTATGATTCTATGATTCTATAAAACACTCTCTTTGACAACCTTAACTTGACAGGGAAAGGAGAAGAAATCTGCCTTGATGCAATGCGGAATTCTTTCTTTGTAATCCACTTAATTCTGTGGTAAGGAATGAAAATGAACTGAGTGCTTATTTTTTTTCTTTGATGGTTAATGTTATACATCAGAGGTACATGTTTATCAGTACTCATTGAGCAGCATAGTGCTCACCGATTAAATTTGTGGTGTCCATATTTAGAAATAGGTGGGGAGGTCATGTCTCAGTGCAATTGTATAATCTTTATTCATATTACTTACTGTCAGGTAAAGGATATATGATTGCCATTTCAAAGAAAGGAAAATGAGTGGCCAGTTGTATGAAAACCTGATTCAAAATATACAATAAAGCAAAGATTCTTTTTTCTTCTACAGAAAATGTGTACACTCTGTTGACAACTGGAAAAATCCTGGACATGTAGAGAGCATATTTCTAAAAGCCAATTAAAGTATGGAAACAGTTTGGTAATGTCTGGAAAACTTTAAAATCCAATTTTAGAACTACACATAGAAGAAGGTAACACTCCCTGAGCTGTGACAGATAACTGACAGCAACCAACAGTGAGAGCTTTGTCCCTCAGGGCCTAGGGCTCCAAGTGCTTAATTTTTTAAAGTCTGGATTCACATCCCTATATATTCAGCCAATATTTGCACTGCTGAAATGGGGTTCTTATCCATTTCTTCATTGACAGGCTGTTTTTGGTAAAAATTAGGTATTACACTCTACAAAAAAGATCTCCCAGTATGATTCTCTCTAGACTGGGAGAACTTGTACTTCTTGAATATGGCTGCTTCAAACAGATGAACATTTAATTCCTGCTCATTTTTGTCCTGTTCATTTGTAATTTTCTTCATTTTCAGGACATGCTTATTTATTACTATTATGATGACTTCCTATTACAATCAGCTCCCTATATCCATGGATTCCACATCCACAGGTTCCAGCATCTGCAGCTTAAAAAAATTTTGAAATTCAAAAACCATTTTGTGTATGGGACACCATTTTTCTACACCACTGTATATAATGGGATGTGAGCATCCACAGGGGATCCTAGAACCAAACCCTAGCAAATACTGAGGGCCCACTCTATGCCTATTTGAAAAGATGGTGACCTAGGATTTTTCTCTCTCCAAAACAAAGTTGTTATTACATTTCTTTGAGTTGACTTATGGCAACACTATCATAGGGTTCCTTTTATAGAGTTTCTTCAAAGAAGCTTTATCTTGGGTTGTTGTAGGTTTTTTCGGGCTATATGGCCATGTTCTAGAGGCATTCTCTCCTGACGTTTAATCTGCATCTATGGCAAGCATCCTCAGAGGTAGCACCTCCGGCCATGAAAGCCTTCGACAATAAGCTTTATCTTTTCCTTTTTAGACTGAATATGATTTCCCCAAGGTTACCCAGTGAGTTTCCATCTCTGAGTGAAAATTCATCCCTTGGTCTTTTGGAATACTAGTCCAAGAACGAGACCACAACACTATGCTAGTTCCTTCCTCTTTTTCAGAAAAACAATGTGACCGGGCCAGACTGGCAGGTGTTTCTATCTTAAAAACTGGCAAAGATTAAGAAATTCTCTATGGACAATTGCCTAGTTCAGGGACACAGACCAGGTTCACCCACAATTCTTTCTTCACAGCATCTGCTGTCTGAGATAGCTGCTCCAATCTAGCAAATGGAAGGGCGGATCCTGAGTGAGGAACAATGGGGTTAAGAGATAACCGAAGTCCAGCTATAGCAGACATTTTGTTTCTTGCAATTGAAAGGATACTCTGATTATAGTAACCTTTTGAGATCTGTTGCTAGTTGCTCAGAGATACTCAGGATCACAGAATCATAGAATCAAAGAGTTGGAAGAGACCTCATAGGCCATCCAGTCCAACCCCCTGCCAAGAAGCAGGAATATTGCATTCAAATCACCCCTGACAGATTGAAGTATGATCATGTGATGGCTAAGGTGCCGAGCTGCTATGAACCAGGATGTTGTAGTTCAAGGCTTGATTCAACAATAAACTTATTATTGTCCTTGGGTAGCTTCTGTTTTCTTATCTTCAGATGCCTCCTTCCAGAGAAAGGATGTAAAAAATTGGGCCTATCATTCAGATTATGAAAATAATCATCATACTATATAAACCATACTGAATACTTTGAAGTGCTGTATTATTATATATGCCAGGGTTCCTCAAACTAAGTCCATGGGGCTGAATACGGCCCTCCAAGGTCATTCACCCGGCCTTCACTCAGGGTCAGTGGTGGCCCCATGCCTGTGGAATTCACTTCCCGGGGAAATTAGGTCATTGACATCCCTCCTCTCTTTTAGAAGGAAACTAAAAACATGGATATGGGACCAGGTCTTTGGGTAATCTGGCAGATAGACAAAGGACAATGACGACTAGAATTGATAGGATTTGACAATGTGGAATGAATTTACAGACTCTGAGCTGGCGAACGTTGAGCATTAGACTGGTTTTAAGGATTGTGATGTATAATTGATTGTTTTAATGGTTTTATAATTGCTGTTGATATATGTTTTTATCTTATTGTTTGCGTTGGCATCAAATTGTGCCTTTTGTAAGCCATCCTGAGTCCCCTCTCGGGGGTTGAGAAGGGCGGGGTAGAAATGCGCGAAATAATAAATAAATAAATAAAAACAATTATCATTAAAGGATTGGAGAGAAAAGTTATTAGACTAAACTCAAATGGCAAAGCTATCTAATGGTATCCAGGGAGGAAATAATGGAAGAATTTGTTAAAAATGGAGGCTGGCATTAGAATATATGGAAAGGAAGATAAATGTGGACTTTAAAACAGCTACAAGGGGAAATTACTAAAATAGATACAAGGGTAGATTTTATTAGTGCGTGAGTCCCATATCCAATAAAATCTATACTTCATTCCACTGAACATGTCAAGTGTTTGGAAGTGTTGTATGTCAGTCTGTTCATCCTGTGATTGTGTCTAATGATCAGGTTGCTTTGGATGATGGGAATGACTATGCTGTGTCTAAAGATCAGATTGCTTTGGAAGATGGGAATGACAATGTTGTTCATTTTCAAGTTGATTCCTCTGATGGGAATGGAGATGCTGTCCATGACATTTGAAATGACTTGAAAGCACACAACAATCCTATCTCATCAGCCAAAAGCAGGCCCATACTTCCCATTGAACTAATAATTAGTTTATATTTGTTAACATTGTTCTTCATTTTGATTATTGTATTGTTTTTAAGTGTTTTTGCACTACAAATAAGATATGTGCAGGGTGCATAAAAACTCATTCATGTTTTTTCAAATCATAATCTGGCCCTCCAACACTTTGAGGGATTGTGACCTGGCCCTCTGTTTAAAAAGTTTGAGGACCCCTGTTATATGCCTATAAGGGCCTAAAAATATTGAATTTCATTTAGGTTTCCAAGGTTATTTTTTCACAACAACAATGGTGGATAATTATTTTTTTTATTCTCTCTCACTTTCTATCTCTTCATGGCAGAAAGTAACCATGTTTTATTTATTTGACAATGCCATGTTTGCTTGAAATAATTCATATTGTTTTATTTTTATTTGTTTAGAGTCTCTTTCCTGTATTTAAAGCAAGAACATCATCTTTGTGTTGCTTATAAAACAAGGTCACCTATTGTGCCAAGTTTGCTCAGGTATTCATAGGTAACATGACACAAGCTAATCTCTTTTACTCTTTACAAGACATTTTTTGTTGAAAAGAAGAATTTATGCATAATACTGACACTGGTGATTTCTCTCCTTAGGATTGTATAACCACCAGATGTCTCTAAAACCATATTCTCTCATAAACATTTTATCTCTTTGAAGATGCTGAAAATCTTGGATTTATTTGACTGTTATATCTGTCTACCCAGGGATCAAAACTCTATTAAAATTATCCCAAGTGCAGAGTCTGAAAATTTATTTAGCTGAGCAGGTAAGTTTAGAAATTTTTAGAAAGTCCTTATTTAATCTATATGTTTTAAATTCTAATAAAATGATTCCCCTCTGAGGCATAAAATGAAAACTCCTTTAGCTACGCTTAAAAAGTGTGAGTTAAATATACTGTGAAAGAGGGTGGCACTGCCCACGGTTTTCCTGATAAAATATAGTTTCTTTGCGCTTTGTCTGGGTGTATTCATTAGTGTTAATTTGTTGCAATATTTTTTTAAAAATCCACAGACATTAACAATGAACATGACATTCCCCTAATTGGGAAATATATCAATATCTCAGCTTTATAGAGAAAAGAACAGGGGAGGAGGGGATGATCCAAATGGGTGTAAACATACACCCAATTCTGTTTTTCTGCTTAAAAACTTTTGTATGCCTATTATTTTAGGTCTGGCAACATAGGTTATAATCCAAAACAAAATCCTTGAAACATATAGTCAGTCTTCCACATTCTCTGTGGTTAGTGACATAAGTCCCCAAGGAAAGTAAAAAACAACAACTAAACAAATTGTTACTACTATTTATTTATCATGTCAGGAGCGAACCAAAACAGTTGTATTGCATTAAAAACAAACAAACAAAACACAAAGTTTGCAGACTTGGTATTCTATTAATTGTCTTTTGACCAGTAGCTGGCCACTTGGAGTGCCTCTGGTGTTGATGCAAGAAGGTTCTCCATTGTGCAGGTGGCTGGGCTCAGGTTGCATTGCAGTAGGTGGTCTGTGGTTTGCTCTTCTCCACACTCACATTGTTATTACTTTACCTGAGGGAAAACCCTAAGTCTTCCAGCACCTAAAAATTCCTAGGTAAACTTCTGCTGAAAGCTGGCCATCGGATCGCATTGAAGGACACTGGAATTCATAGGGTGATAATCTCTTGAGAAATCTCTAGATCAGTGATTCTCAACCTGGGGTCCCCAGATGTTTTTGGCCTACAATTCCCAGAAATCCCAGCCAGTTTACCAGCTGTTAGGATTTCTGGGAGTTGAAGGCCAAAAACATCTGGGGACCCCAGGTTTAGAACCACTGCTCTAGATCCTCCAGCACGACAGGAAGAAGTTGCCCATCATACCATAGAGTATGTAGTTGCCCAAAGAGTCAAACTGGAGCACCTAGGGATCCAAAGGAGAACATTTGGAAATCAAACCTATGAACAATCAAATACAGAAAAGTAAAAACTGCAGATTTGGGTGATGACTGTATGGTACTTCTCAACTCACTATCCCCTCTGTATCATGAATGTATTTTGATTAGGCCTTCCATTTAAACAGACTTTGATTTCAAGTTCTATGTCTGGCTATGGCCAATACCATTCTTCTAAAGCAAAGTCATGAAACGGTGGTGTCTGGTGTTCACAAAAATAATTTTGGGGAGATGTTCACTTGAAAACCATGCAGAAAGCTCCTAAAATATGAGAAAATGACCACCCTGGCCCCTCTAAGCATCTGATTTTGTCTGAACTTCCTCATGGTCAGAAGAGGGTTGTCACCTCACAAGAAAACTCAACATAGGTTAAAAGCTTTCATTGGATTATACCATGGGAAAGAAATCAGTTTTCAGTTTGATTTTTGCTGATGGAAGGAAGATCTGAGTCCTACTGGTTCCTTCTTTTTGATATGGGAGTTGTCACAATAAAGTATGTCCTTTTGAAAGTTGATTGCATGCTATAGCGTAATTTGAGGCTGACCCTAAGTTAAATATGTCAATGACCGATGTTCTTGGTAGTATTAGCCACCACCACCTCAGAATTATTGGTCTGAGGGACCAAAGGTGTGAATGTGTTATAGGTAAGGTGTGTTTGAGCTCCTAATTCTTCTATTGTTTCTTCACTGGATGACTGGACTTTAAAATGGTTTGGTAGACTTGGTTCTGAGGAGATTGATAGACTGAGGCATACACCAGTTGAAAGTGGAACAAATATCACCTCATAGCATGAGGGGTACAGAAGCGTAATTCAGTTGTAGAGACTTAGTTATTTAAACAAGTAGTTCCACTGACAGTAAAGCTTTTATCAACTATGAGATTCCTTAAATACACTGCTCTATCTTTAGACACAGTATCACTTGAAGAACAGACTCCTGTCTGTCTTCTCCCACAGGGCAAATAAGCACCCTTATACTTTTCCTCAGTATAAACAGACAAGTCTTTCTGTTACTGATCCTACTAATACAGTAACCCTAGCCCTTGTCTGTCTGCTTATTCCCTATTCTAAAGGCTCACTTAAAACTTTCTTTCCCTGTCATATTCCTACTGTAACTTCCTATCTTAAAATTTCATCCTTCTGTGTCTCAAGTCAAGACACTTCTCCCTCTCTGTCAAGAGCTGACAGCTTATTTCCCTCTCTCAACCGACTCCTCCCCCAATTGCTATACCCAATCAGGAGTCGGCTTGACTCCTCCTCCTGTCTCTGCCTGCCTTCCAAGATGACAGCTACTGTCATGCAGGCTTCGGCCTTGTCGTCTTAAAGGTAGATTTCACCACACATGCATATTTTAGTTAATATATATTAGACATGTAGCCCCTCACAATTTAATGCTGACGCAGTGCTTTGCCTGCATTTAACTTGTACATATTGGTGTTAAGAGCAAAATCCAGATCACAAACTGCATTCAGTCCACAGCTGGCCTTATAACAGAAATGTTATGAATAATTGCTATTTATGTTTCTTGAATGAAAAATGTCAGAAAGAATGAAAAATGTCGAAAGTAATTAAAAAATTGTGATTTGTTTTGCAATTTTTGCCTGGTTTTTGCACAGTTTGAATTGTTTGGGGAAATTATTTTGCACAGAAATACACATGTCTTTTTGTGTAAGATTTGGGTTTTGTCTGAAAAACAGTTTTCAGGCAGCCATATGGGTTTTATACAAGATGCCTGGTTTTTCTATGAAAAAGCCCCCATTAATCTTGCCCACCTAAATTTTACCCCCCCAACTCTGTAAAATTGTGCCTAGCAATCTTGCACAAGAATGATTTTGCTTTGAAATACTGCTATTTACTTTGAAATTTTCTGTTGTGTAAGTTTCTTCTATAATATATCTTGTGCCAGACCCCCCTATATTTTGAAAATGTTCCTTTTTCACACGACAGTTCCCAGAATACCCCATGCTCTTCTGGAAGATGAATTGAATTACTTTCCAAGCACTGCAGATTCCTGATTGCAATGGCCAGTTAGCCAATATTAGAACATTTAGAATTCTACTAGCTTCAATGGAATTAAGCATGGCTGAAAGTCAGAGAAATTATTTCTTGGTCAGCCAGCATCTAAGTGGCATTCACTAAGGACATTATTGTACTTTTCTGCAGATCGTCCCTGACATTTCATGTTTGGGACACATTTAGGAATTTTCCACATTTGTGATTTTTCACAAAGCAGATTTCAATAATAGTTGCATATTACCGGCTCAGTTGGTTTAATTATATATCATGTTACGTATGTAAAAACATGGACATCACTATAAATTAGTGTAGATCTAAAACATTGTTGCATATTGGTTTAATGGTGCAATAGAATGCTCAATTAAACTGCCTCTTCTGTTTTGCCATTCCAGTTATAATAATCCCCAGATGGAAACATTTTTGGAAACGAGAGAGACTAAAGAAGAGAATATAACATTAAAAGGTAGAGTAAGCGATATCTATAAACTATTATTAATGAATGAACAGGAACAAGATTATTTGAAGGAAGTATGGAAAGTAGACTTGGGGAAAAAGTGAATAATCAGGAATGGGCAAAGATATGAAGTATGAGATTACTAAAAATATGTATATAAGAATTAAGGAAAATTACTATAAAATGGTATATTCTACATGGGGTTGCCCTTGAAGACAGCCCGGAAGCTTCAATTAGTCCAACATGTGGCAGCCATGACTCTAACAGGAGCGGAGCGCAGGGAGCATACAACCACCCTGTTGCGCCAGCTCCACTGGCTGCCGATCTGCTACCGGGCTCAATTCAAGGTGCTGGCTTTGGCCTATAAAGCCTTAAACGGTTCCGGCCCAAGCTACCTATCCAACCGCATCTCTGCCTATGAACCCACCAAGACTTTGAGATCTTCCGGGGAGGCCCTGCTCTCGATCCCGCCTGCTTCTCAAGCACAGCTGGCAGGGATGAGAGATAGGGCCTTCTTGGTGGTGGCTCCTCGGCTGTGGAACGTCCTTCCCACGGACATTAGATTAGCACCATCTCTAATGGTATTCCGCAAAAAGGTGAAGACTTGGCTGTTTGTGCAGGCGTTCGAATAATTAGTGCAATGATTGGTAATTAACATAGGAATGGAACAATGGATGACAAATCTGGGTTATGTTTCGGATGATGAGATGATAGTGAGTAGTTACTGTAGTAATTGTTTATTAACTGTATTAATTGTGTAATGTGTTAAGCTGTGAGTTGTTTTTACACTGTTGCATTGAATTTTTGCTGTTCGTATTGGTTGTGAACCGCTGTGAGTCACCTTCGGGCTGAGAACAGCAGTATATAAGTAAAGTAAATAAATAAATAAAATAAATAATATAGAGGTGGTATCTAACTCCCATTAGATTAAATCAGATTGATAGAACATACTCAAATCAGTGTTGGGGAGGTTGTCAGGAAATAGGGATGTACCTTCATATGTGGTGGTCATGTAAAATTATACAAAAAAATGGGAAAGCATATTCAAAGAAATAAGAGCAATAATAAAAATAGAGATCGAGATTACACCAACATTAGCATTATTACTTATACATGACAATACTATTCCCTCACAAGAGGAGAAAGAATTGGTTTCTAACTTGATAACATCAGCTACATTGCTAATAGCAAAAAGCTGGAAAGAAAAAAAGAAATTCAATTAGAAGAATGGTATCGGGAAATTTGGAATATACCTATTAATGATAAGCTAACTTGCAATATTAAAATTAAAAGGGGAATATGGAAACAAACAGATTTCTGGAAAATATGGGGAAAAAATTTTGAGTATATTTTTAATGAGGGAAAGGGTTTTTTTTTTGTCGTGTCAGGAGCGACCTGAGAAACTGCAAGTCACTCCTGTTGTGAGAGAATTGGCCGTCTGCAAGGACATTGCCCAGGGGACGCCCGGATGATCTGATGTTTTATCATCCTTGTGGGAGGCTTCTCTCATGTCCCCATATGAGGAGCTGGAACTGATAGAGGGAGCTCATCCGCCTCTCCCCGGATTCGAAAGCGCAACCAGTCGGTCTTCAGTCCTGCCAGCACAGGGCTTTAACCCACTGTGCCACCAGGGGCTCCAGGGAAAGGGGTATAAGCCAGCAACAGAAACAATGACATTTTGAAATTGTGAAATAACACGAGTAGGTTGGCCCTGATGAAGGGGGCACAAACTAAGGGGAAGGAGAAGAGGGAAAAAATGGTATAATACTAATGATAAAGAAATAACACATGTATAAGTAGATAATAGATGTGTAGTGGAGGTATGCGCAGTATAAGTTGTAATGGAAAGTTTAAAAAAATTGTAAGAAATATACTTAAAGATGTTTTTGATTTTTTAACTGTTAGATTGTATATAATATGACATACACTTCTGTCTAAGATGTTGTAAAAAAGAGGGATGAATATATGCTTATACATTTTGTTTGATAAACTTATATATTTTAAAAGGAAACAATGTCCAGAACAGTAGAATGTATACCTTTTGCTTTGATAATGGAAAATCAAATGTATTCATGGCTTCTCTATATATAGAGTTTAAATCTCGACCTGTAGCTAATAAACACAGTCTCTGTAGTCCAATATGCCTTTGGGCATTTATGAGTATGCATGCATATGTGATAGATGGACAATGACAGCAAAATAGCTACCTGATGACACAGAAAATGCCATGTTTCCGAGATAATGATGTAAGGGGACTTCTGGGTTGTTGTAGGTTTTTTCGGGCTATATGGCCATGTTCTAGAGGCATTTTCTCCTGACGTTTCACCTGCATCTATGGCAAGCATCCTCAGAGGTAGTGAGGTCTGTTGGAAGTAGGGGACTTCGTTGTTTGTTGACTGTATTGTTGGAAGTAAGGGGACTTTGTGGTTTGTTGACTGTATTTTTGGGAGCTGTAGTTACAAGATGCAGCTACAAGATATACCTACTCATGATGGGGGACATGAGCTATTGCTTTATGTGTAAAAACATTGTCTTTTGGACAGATTTTATTTTTATGAAAATGTGAATTTTTTTTGCGCAAAATAATGGTTTATTTTCCCCTGCTTGTTACATTCTTGCTGAAGAATGAAACATATTTTGGTAGAGTGTTTCAATGTGTTAGAACCATCCTTTTTCATAGGTTTTACAGTTCTAGTGCGTTAAACTTTTGCATTACCCATCCTGATTTGTACAGTCCATGTCCCCAATTATGCTATGTTTACAAACTTTTGTGTGAAATATTAGACCATATAAAAATGAAAGAAAAATATATGTCGAAGGAAAGTGTATGACAGCACTGAAGGATTTATCCCATTATTATCTTCACCTGAAGTCATTAATGAGTTAATGTAGTGTGTGAATCCTGGAGAAGAGTGATGAAAAATGAATGAGCTAATCAATATTTTGCAAAAGCTTAAAAACCAGTTTTTAAAAAATCAGTCATCATTAACTGTAGATAAGGGGCTAATAAATCAAAAGTAATGGAAGACTCCATTCCAAATTTGAAACACTGAAAAATTATGAGAGCTATAAAGTAATGAAGTATAAGAATGTTTATAAAATGAAATTGTAATGGAAGGCCCAGACTGTGATAAACATAAACCCGTGGCTGTCCCAGCGGTCCTTCATTTAAGATGGTCTGTGCTTTGAGGCAGAAGAACTGAGAAGAATGAGAAAAATAAAATAAATGATTATGGCAATCATTTAGTATGCGCTTCAGAAAGCACTTTGTTCCATAAGAGAGATTGAGCAGTGCATAAAACTGAGCAAACCAAATCTACGAATTATAATTTGTCTTCTTTGGTTATTACTTTCCACTGAAGCTTTTAACTTTCTTTGGAACTCTTACCTACTCATTTTCCAGTCAAAAGGAAAAGTTGAACATCTATAAATAGACATTTGATCCTACTATAAATGTCAGAAGATATGATGACATATTCCAAGTACATTGTTCAATCCAGTCAGTATATTCTGAGGTCCTTCGGCTCCCCTCCCCCCCCCTTTTCTCTGTTTGTATTCCTTTTTAGTTTTTTAAATATACATTTAGAATTACTTAAAGGGAAACATTTCTAACTTAGATTCCATCCTTGAGTACAAAATCCATGAATCTCACTTATAATAATAACATTTCTGATGGGTGGTGTGCATATAAATGTCAGCTTTTCCATTCCATTTTGTGTAAATGCAGAGATTTGGCAGGTATGTCTTGAAGAGAAACCCACAATTTATTTCTGTGTTTTCCTTTCACTTAAACACACACTACAAGGCTTGGAAATATATGGATTTCTGTGTTCAGATGGACTTTATCCCATTGCCAGGTTTAGTAGGTGAAATGAATATTAAAGGTAAAGGTGGTCCCCTGACATTAAGTCCAGTCATGTCTGACTCTGGGGTGTGGTGCTCATCTCCATTTCTAAGCTGAAGAGCCAGTCTTGTCCATAGACACCTCCAAGGTCATGTGGCCAGCATGACTGCATGGAGCGCCGTTACCTTCCCGCCGGAGCGGTACCTATCGATCTACTCACATTTGCATGTTTTCGAACTGCTAGGTTGGCAGAAGCTAGGGCTGACAGCGGAAGCTCACGCCGCTCCCCGGAATCGAACCTGTGACCTTTCGATCAACAAGCTCAGCAGCTCAGTGCTTTAACCCAAAGCGCCACCGGGGGCTCCATGAAATGAATATTACTAAAGGGAAATTCAAAAACTTTCCTAACCTTAATCTCATTAAATACAGTTAAGTTAGTCCCCTCAGCCTCTTTCTATAGCAACTTTTAAAAACCCAGAAAACGTCGTAAATATTTTTAAACATTAAAAGGGTTCTTTTATTCCTTTTTAGTGAGAAAGGTTGCATTAGCACTTTACAGAGAAGGAAAGTAGATACACAGAGACTTTATAACTACATTGGTTACACAAAGGGGATATTACATTCACACACAAACATTCACACACAAACATTCATTCATCATTCATAATGTATTTATTCATTCATCAAGAATACATTGCCATCCCTTCCTAGCGAGGAGACCCAAACATAGGCCAGATCGCATTCCCAAAAGCCTGCCATTCTGCAGTACACCATCTCTCTCTGTCCCTTGAAGAAAGGGGTAGGTGACCAGACTCTGCATTCCACTGCAGATCTTTTAAAAATGCTGTGTAAAGGTAATATCCAGAATTTAAAAGAAACTAAAGGAAATACATCAAATACGCAAATACAAATACGTCTGCCTACCACACTCATCTCTTTCCCCCACCTGTGAACCACCAACTATGACTTCCGACACCACTCAGTGTGAAACTAATATCTTATTAAAATCTACCCTTATATTTATATTAACAACTTCCCCTCAATGATATTTTAAAGTCTAGCTTTGTCTTCCTTTCGAGATGTTCAAATGCAAGTCTCCATTTTCTAACAAAGTCTTCATTATTTCATCCTTAATGCCATTGGTCAGCTTGGCCATTTTCCTCTCCAGTTCTTTAGAAATAGCTCTCCCCCCACCCTTCCACAATTTTGCTATTATTAATCTTGCAGCCACAAAACTATATTGATAAATTTCTATATCTTCTTTACTGTTTTTATCCACCAAATAAACCTAAGAGGCACATTTCTGGGTTTTTCTTAATTCTCTTAGTAATTATTTTTAGTAATTATTTTGTTTGTTTCCTTGATTACATTTTCCCAAAATGTTTGTACCAGCCTACAAGTCCGCCAAGTGGGGAAAAAGGTACTGCATCTTCAGTATTTCCCCTGATGGGATTTATCTATTTTGCTTATCATTTCAGGAGTTGTATAGCTTCTATAGAACATTTTATATATCTTTTGTCTGATGGAGCCAGCTATCAGAAATTTGAAAGCTCTTCTCCAAAAACATTCCCATATTTCCAAATCAATATTTTCCCCTAAATCTTTAGTCTACTGAGAAAGCAGCGGGTGACCAGACTCTGCATTCCATTTCAGATCTGATACACTTTTGGATAGGAAAAAGGTCTCTGATATAGTATATTTCTTGCTGATGTTGTTCCAAAAAGATGTAACTGACTGACAGGGTATTTTGCAGCAAAACCATGATGACTCCATAGTTTCTGGACATATGTTTTTCTTCTTTCTTAACTGATGTTGGTTCTCCTTCTTAAGTAAGGTACATTGTGTATTTATTTATTTATTTATTAGAGCTTTTATAACCTGGTCTTCTCGACCTCAGAAGAGGGACTCAGGCCGGCTAACAGCAGAAAATTCATACACACATAGAATAAACATAATAGCATCATAATACATTAATACAAAAATACATTAAAATACAGATCATACAATTACAAAAGCCAGGTCGTCAGAGTAAAATCACAGATTCATCACCATCTGCCAGTGTGGTCAGCCGTTATTGACTCAATCATCATTCTGCAAATGCTATATTGCAAAGCCAAAATTTTACAAGCTTTCTGAAAGTCAGGAGGGCAGATCTAATCTCCAATGGGAGAGAGTTCCAGAGTTGAGGGGCCACCACTGAGAAGGCCCTGTCCCTCACCCCCACCAGACATGATTGCGAAGGAGGTGGGACCAAGAGCAGCCCCGCCCCCCCCCCGGAAGATCTTAACAACCTTGATGGTTCATAGGGGAGAATCCGTTCGGACAGGTAAACTGGGCCGGAGTCGTTTAGGGATTTATAGGTCAGCACCAGCACTTTGAATTGTGCTCGGAAGCTAATTGGCAGCCAGTGGAGCTGACGCAGCAGAGGAGTAGTATGCTCCCTGTACCCCGCTCCTGTTAGTAATCTGGCTGCCGCTCGTTGGACTAGTTGAAGCTTCCGGGCAGTCTTCAGAGGCAACCCCACGTAGAGAGCGTTGCAGTAGTCTATACGGGATGTAACCAGAGCGTGGACCACCGTGGCCAAGTCAGACTTCCCAAGGTACAGGCGAATGCGTCCTTAACTTAACGAATCATTGTCTTTGACTATGTAAACATGTTGTTTTCAACCACAGTCAATCATTGCCTCTGGTCATGTCAGCAGTTAAGCAGTTTAGTAGTTTTTCCTTCATCAGCCTTTTGCAGCTAAAATAAGATGAAACAGCAACAGATAGATACACATGGCATGGCTACCATCTTCTCTATCTCTGATGTTTCAATTATAGAACTATCTTATTAAAGTCTGCTACATTCCATTTTTTCCTACATTTCATTTTTAAGCTGATAAAAGTCCTTTCTTTTAAAATATTTTAGTCTTCCCAGAATTACTGTGGTCTATAATAATACATTGTGTTTCTTTACAAACATGCAGTAATTTGGTGAGTTACTTTATGAGTTGGGTTGTTGTAGGTTTTGGCTATATGGCCATGTTTTAGAGACATTCTCTCCTGACGTTTCGCCTGCATCCATGGCAAGCATCCTCAGAGGTAGTGAGGTCTGTTGGAACTAGGAGAAAGGGTTTATATATCTGTGGAATGACCAGGCTGAGACAAAGGACTCTTGTCTGCTGAAGCTAGGTGTGAATGTTTCAACTGACCACCTTGATTAGCATATAATCATCATCATCATCATCATCATCATCATCATCATCAACATCATCATCATCATTATCATTTTAAAAGCTCCAACCCTTTCCTTCATGCTTTCCTCCAGATGGACAAGTGCACAGATCATCAATTGTTCCATTTGCATGCACACATTTTTCCCACTGATCAAAATGTGTATAAGAAGTGCTTTTCTTGCATTTGAATTATACAAATTTTACGATGTGCATTTTTAAATAATGTATCATACTTTTTCCCAGCCATCCATCAGTATGAAACTGAAATTATATTGATCCTAATGGTAGTCCAGGAACGGGGGACTAAAACCAACTGGTCAGTATTTGGACTGCCACTGGAATCATAGAATCATAGAATCAAAGAGTTGGAAGAGACCTCATGGGCCATCCAGTCCAACCCCCTGCCAAGAAGCAGGAATATTGCATTCAAATCACCCCTGACAGATGGCCATCCAGCCTCTGTTTAAAAGCTTCCAAAGAAGGAGCCTCCACCACACTCCGGGGCAGAGACTTCCACTGCTGAACGGCTCTCACAGTCAGGAAGTTCTTCCTAATGTTCAGATGGAATCTCCTCTCTTGTAGTTTGAAGCCATTGTTCCGCGTCCTAGTCTCCAGGGAAGCAGAAAACAAGCTTGCTCCCTCCTCCCTGTGACTTCCTCTCACATATTTATACATGGCTATCATGTCTCCTCTCAGCCTTCTCTTCTTCAGGCTAAACATGCCCAGCTCTTTAAGCCGCTCCTCATAGGGCTTGTTCTCCAGACCCTTGATCATTTTAGTTGCCCTCCTCTGGACACATTCCAGCTTGTCCTCACACATCTCCACAAAACACCTATGTATGAGAAGCAATTGGTGAAACAATTCTACTTCCTGTAGATTTTTGTATGACTGTGAAAGGTAGGTTTAATGACTAATTTTCATTGATATACAAACAAAAGTAATTATTGAATTGTACCCTGCCTCTGAAGCATTATCTAGATTGCATTTTGAGCAGTGAGTCAAATTTTGTGCAGCCCCTTTGGAAAAGATTCAGATAAATTGAAAGATTAGAAAATATTGGGTGTCTAAAATGATAAATGGTAAGTCAAATTTTGTGCAGCCCCTTTGGAAAAGATTCAGATAAATTGAAAGATTAGAAAATATTGGGTGTCTAAAATGATAAATGGTACCTGGAGGCCTCTGTATAGGGGAAAACATTGATACCCTGTGACATTTATCTATAAGAATAAGAGCCAAAATTCTTCATGCATTAACTTAAAATCTATTGAAAAATGCAATCTTGTCATTTTCCAGAAGATCTTTGCAAGGCTCAATTAAGCATGACCCATGTTCATTGCTTTTGCACAACAAAAACACTCCCAGCCTTAGATGTCTTTGAATGGGGCTGGTCCTGGATTCGATTTTATGAACAACAAATTTATGCAAGCCACACAAACTAACTCATGTAAAAGCAAGGCTGCTCATAATAGCGGTCCTTATTCATTGTAATGATCTGGATTTGCAGAGCAACAGTTGTAATAAGGAATGGGTTTAGGTAACAAAGAAGGATTTTGCAATAAAGAATAATAGTTTTAAAATAAAAGTTGCATTTAGAAAAATTCAGTACGCTTGCCTTCAATTCTCAGCAAGGCTGTCCCTACTATTGGCTTTGAGCAGAACATGCCAGAATGTGACAGTTGTGGTTCATTTTCCTAATGAACTTTGCACAGGACATAGTCCTGAGTTAAGTAAACCATGAATCCAGTAATGTGGAGTGTGCAGGTACAGCTGTACCAGGAGCTCCAATTTTGTTTGCTTTGCATTGAATGTTTGTTGTAGTCCTAAGTTTCAGGGACTCTGCAGATAGGTGGCTTCTTTTGGCTGCAATCATAGGGCAAGCCACCTGTCAATTATAGTTAGGTTCCCTGGTCCTGCCCCCTTTTGGTTTTGGAGGGAATAGGAGCCTTTTTGGTTCAGTCCACACAGAGAAGCTTTCCATGCAGGACATAATACCAAGAGCTCCTGTAGAAAGCTTCGTCTTCTACAGCTTGGCCGGGGTTATATAGCCCACAGCTTGGCCGAGGATCATACAGCCTTACAGCTCCTTTGCGGAAGGACTTCAGTCAGCCATCACTGAAACCTGAACTCCTTTCTCCCTGGAGGTCTACAAAGCTCTGCTTGGTAAGAGTCACTCGCGGAAGCCAGACACAGTTGGTACTGGGTGCAGGGGCTCCACGCCAACAGAGGCAAAGACAGACTGCCCAGATTAGAAGTTAAGGATTTCCCTATTAGCTAAAATACAGTTTATGAAGATAGTGCCTGTTCCCTGTGGACAAGATTGAGAGAGAGCCAATAGACTGTTAAGAAAGCCTTAAAGTACCTGTTTGTTTTCATTAATAAAGAACTTTGTTGAACCTTTAAGCAATCTAAAGACTCTGTTTTAAGGAAATCCAAGGGCCTTTAATCTGAGGCAGCCCCGGCATCCCGTTGGGCACACAGAATTTATGTTCTGTCTACAGTCTTATGAAGCCTCTACAGAACTTTGTGTTGGGGAGGTCCAAGGGCCTTTAATCTGAGGCAGCCCCGGCGTCCCGTTGGGCACACAGAATTTATGTCCTATCTACAGTCTTATGCACAGGCCCAGCGTGCGACAGCATATGGAGAGCATCTTACATTATTGCTTTGGTCTTCTCAGCCAATTTACTTCCCAGTGTGAGACTTTTCAGGATCTCAGAAGTTAGATTAGGATCTGGTGGGCCACATTTTAAATGAATTTCTCTTTCTTCCAGCATAACACTGACTCTGTCAATGCATAAGGTATTACCTATTATCCAGTGTACTGCTTTAGGGTAGGGTTAGGCCCCATCTACACTGACAATTTAATGCAGTTCGAAGCTAGCTTCAAACAGCAGTGGCCGGATAACAAACTCCTACATAAGGATGCAAAATAAAGCCCTTAATGTGCCTCAGTGCTCTGTGGTCTGTGTAATCATCATCTTGGCCTCAAAGAGTGCATCCAGACAGCCCCTTTATTGCAGTAACTTCTGCAATAAAGAAGGGGCTGTCCAGATGATGTCCTGGACAATCCCGAATTAATTTGTCACAAACCAGGAAAACTCTGGTTTGTGGTGAATTAATCATTGATTTATTCATGCCTTCCTGGAAAGTGCGAGATAAACCCATTACTTCTGGTGTCTGCTCTCCACATTATAAATCCCAGCAACTACAACTCCCAAATGACAAAATCAATTTTTTGAGTGATGGTCACTCGTTGGTCTGATAGGTGTCTTGTGTCCAAATTTGATGTCAATTTGTCCAGTGGTATTTGAGTTATCTTAATACCACAAACAAACATTACATTTTTATTTATATAAATAGACTAGCTGTCCCCTGCCACGCGTTGCTGTGGCCCAGTCTGTTGATCTGGAAAATAAAGGGAATGAGAAAGTGTTGGTTTCTAATATATGTATTTTCTTTATGCTTGTGGGTAAAGAGTATTTCTTGCTGTTTCTTTGTCAGTGTTGTGGTTTGCCCACCCTGGAACATGCAACTAATCACAGTCCTTCTTTAAGGGTCCCTTTCAAATCTATGATACTATATCTGTGTGAGTCATGCATATCTATCTCTATCTATCTATCCAATCTATCTATCTATCTCTATGGCTGGATGGCTCTTTGTCAGGAGGACTTCGTTTACGTTTTCTTGCCCTGATAAAGGGAGTTGGATTGGATGGCCTTAAGTATTTTCTGATGGTCATGGGGGTTCTGTGTGGGAAGTTTGCCCCGATTCTGTCGTTCGTGGGGTTCAGAATGCTCTTTGATTGTAGGTGAACTGTGAATCCCAGTGACTACAACAAATGTCAAGGTCTATTTCCCCCAAACTCCATCTGTGTTCATATTTGGGTGTATTGAGTGTTGTGCCAAGTTTGGTCCAGATCCATCATTGTTTGAGTCCACAGTGCTCTCTGGATGTAGGTGAACTACAACTCCCACACTCAAGGTCAATGCCCACCAAACCTCCAATATTTTCTGTTGGTCATGGGAGTTCTGTGTACCATGTTTGGTTCAATCCCATCGTTGATGGAGTTCAGAATGCTCTTTGATTGTGGGTGAACTATAAATCCCAGCAACTACAACTCCCAAGTGACAAAATCATAATGCTTTGAGTGATGGTCACTCCTTGTGGTGTGATACATTTTGTTGCCAAATTTGGTGTGATTTCGTTCATTAGTTCTTTTGTTTTTAAGGAACTCATTATGCACAGAGCATTTTTATATATATAGATAATGCAAAAGAAAGGAAAAGGCAGAAGGAGAAGACAAAAGGGGAATCTCTCATGACACGATCTTGGTTCATAATAACATCAATGATGATCAAATAATAATTACTTAAGCATACTGATTATTATTATAAACAGTCCATATTTGCCCCAAAGTGTTCAAAAGAAAAGAACAATGCTTACTTTTTACTATGGACATGTTCCTCTGCAGATATAGCACTGAGATTAGAAGACCACTGAGTGATAGATGGTGAGTCACCATCTATTCTTATCACTTAATATTGCCATAGCTCGGGATGCTTGTGGAGCCTGCTCTTTCTGAATTCCATTATGAACTGACATTCTGTGTAACTTCCTGACAAATGTGTAGGTTGGGATGCAATTATCCATGGGATTTTGCACCTCTCCAAACTTGAAAGGCAGTCCTTGGCTCAGAAATAAAACAAAATATGTTTGCAATTAACAACCATCAGTGAAAATGTTTATTGATCTATTAACCATAACAAGAACATCCTTACAAGGCCAAAGAGTTTGTAGATTATTGATTTCCATGAATGCTAAGCCTCCTATTAATAATTACAATGTTCATCTATGCAGCAGCATTAACAATGCCAAATGCGCTGTTTCTGTTTCAATAAACTTTTAATTAACATGACGAGGTGTTTACAATATTATACTTTAGTATCAAATATGTTTAGTAATATGCACTTGGAAGTGAAATACAATTACAATGGTCTGTTTTGAAAGGTCAGCTCACACCTTTATTATCGTAGATACCAATTAGATAATATGCAAATATAAATTAAAATATGAATTTGCATTTTTAATAAGATTCACTAGATGTATTAGCTAACATATGCATGAGAACTTGAAATTATCCATACTTTTAAGAGAATTAAACTGATTCATATTTTCAGGATATTTATGTGGTAGGGGTGTGGAATTTTTTCGTTAGACATCATAACTCTTATCAAATTTGTTAAATTTGTACATATGACGTGTTCTGGTATGGCTGTACCAGGAGCTCCAACTTCCTTTTCTTTTTTTTGAGTGTTTGCATGTATTCCAAAGTTCCATGCATTTTGCAATAAGGTGGCTTCCCTTGGTTTGCAGCCACCTGCCTATCATCGTTGGTTTTTTAGTTCCGCCCCTTTCCCCAGGGTTCAGGAAGGAAAGGGAGCCATTTTAGCTCAGTCTTACAGTTGAAAACTTAGCTACAGGACGTGAATCAGCTCCACCTGTAGAGAAGCTTCGTTTCTTACGAAATTCCAGGGGGAACAGTTCCAAAGGACTCCAGCTGGAGAATCTACAAAGCCTTGACTGGTAGGTCTACTCGGGACCCAAGAAGCAGTTTGGAGCCGGGAGTAGAGCCCACACCAGCAAAGTTTAGAAAGTAGATTGCCCAAGGAGGGGTTAAAAAGGGTTTTCCTCTTAAAGAAAAGAAACAGTTCACGAAGCCAGTTGCCTGTCCCTTGTGGACAAGATTAAGAAAGCCACCAGTTGATTCAAAACCTTGAAGTATTTGTTTGACTTGTTGAAGATCTGAGAAGTATTTGATTGTTTTGTTGAAGACCTAAGCAATAATAAAGGACTTTGTTAAACTGTTCAAGCTTCTAAAGAGTTTGTATAAGAAAATCCTTAGGGCCTCTCAGCTGAGGCACTCCGGCTTCCCACTGGGCACAAAGAGCACATCCTGTTCAAAAGCCAATTGCTATAGGCCCAGCGCGTGACAGCACACAACACGATATCTGATCTGCAGGCATGGCCTGTGTCAAAAACTTAAGAATAGAAACTTACCAATACTTTGTTTTAATTTTTTAAATATTGGAAGCTTCCCAAAGTGACTTCCATTTTCAGTGCAAGTAAGCAAAATAAAGACAAAAAGGCTGCCATTCCTCTTTAAATTATCGTAATGGCCTCTTGCCATTAGGAGAGGGAAGCAGCAGGGAGAAAGCAGAGTTCGCTGGGAAAGAGACTGAAAAATCACAGAATTCTGGGGAATGTAGTTTGCGAAGGCGTGGAGCCCTATGCCAATGTGAAGTCTTGGTTTTGCCTTCTCCTCCTTTGTTTGTTTCTTTATTTATTTGCCTTCTCAACCCCCGAAGGGGGAATCAGGACGGCTTACAATGGGCACCGTTACGATGCCACTACATAACAATTACAATAATAAAACCACAATTGAACATAAGTTATAGTTAAAAACAATACATAAGCAATCATTAAAACATAAAACTATCTCATCAGCCATATCGTCGTTCCAGTCAATGTCCATCTAAAGTGCTGCTTGCATCTATTGTCTGAAAACCTGGTCCCAAAACCATGATTTTAATTTCTTTCGGAAAGCCAGGTGGTAGAGAGCCAATCTTACCTCAATTGGGAGTGTGTTCCATGGGTGAGGAGCCACCGCCGAGAAGACCCTGTCTCTCGTCCTCGCCAGACACATGTGTGCTGTTGATGGAAATGAGAGCAGGGCCTCCCCGGATGATCTTAGATTGCGAGGTGGGACGTAGGGGTGGATGCATTCGGATAAGTAAGCTGGGCCAGAATTGTATAGAGCTTTATAGGTCAAAACCAGCACTTTGAATTGGGCTTGGAAATGGACCAGCAGCCAGTGGAGCTGACATAATAGGGGGGTGGTATGTTCCCTGTTCGTCGCCCCAGTTAGTAATCTGGCTGCCAATTGTTAGACTAGCTGAAGTTTCCGAACCGTCTTCAAAGGCAGCCCCACGTAGAGTGCATTGCAGTAACCTATTCAGGATGCAACCAGAGTGTGGACGACCGTGACCAGATCAGACTTCCCAAGGTATGGGTGCTTCAGTTCCCCCTGTTTGTAGGCTTTCCCAATAGTGTAGACCTTCCTTTGCATTAGTTTCTGGGTGGAGTTTAAAACACTCCTCAGAGGCCTGCCTCAGTTGGTTTGTTCCATTTCCCCACAGAGCTCTTTGCTGGACTCCTCCTCTTTTCAGAAATAGAGCCTTAGAGGCCTGGATATTGTCTGGAATCCTAGTCTAGCAGTTCAAACAGGCATTCTTAGCACTTTCTTTTGCTGCTGTATTTAGCAGTATTTTACAGCAACAGTCCAAAGCACAATAGAAGCTTTTGGTCAGCCTAAGCTTCATAGGAGAGAAGGTTAAGACAGTTTGTAAGCAACAATTTATAATCCATCGCTTTGCATTAGAGGCATAAAATCCCAGAAAGCTGCCTGCAACCAGTGAGTTCTCCTTTTGTAATGTATTGTTTTACGTTATCCTATGATAGTCCTGGATGGAGTTAACCCTTTATTCATCCTGTTTAAGTAAACTCATTTGATTATCTTTCCAACTCGGCTCAAAGTGCCTCTGTCTGCTAAGGGTCTTAATCTTAACAGAAGGTATCAGATAGCTGCCGAGTAAAGCCAGACACTATAGTTTCCCCAAAGGCTCAGACATGCCATCACAGCCTGAGAATTCAAAAGGCCCTACCCTAAACTACATTTCCCAGAATTCTGCTCAGCATCAGAAAACCCCAGTCGGGATAATGGAGAGATTTATCCCTCTGTAGCAGCAGGCAGCCAGAGTTGCAATAAATTGTTGAATCTGCAAAGAGGACTGACTGATCCTTCTACTGTTGTTTTGTTTGTTGTTTTATAGTTTTAATGGTTTTAATCTACAGTCATTTGTTCTTGATTTGATATGTGATGTTTTTATATATGTGAAGCATTGAATTTTGCCGTTGATTATGTTGTGAACCACTTTGAGTCCCCCCAGGATTGAGAAAAGCAGTATATAAATAAAATAAAATAAAATAAATCTCTGTGCTGCGCTGGGAAGAAATCCCAAAGTGAAAGTTCTATTGGTTAATATGAGATAGCTGTTGTGGCTTTTAAAAAACATTTTTGTCAATCAGTAGCTGTATGAATACTTCAACAAAAAGGAGAAAACCATGAAAATGAACAAAATTTGGCTGCTAGTATTTTTAAAAACTCTAAAATTAGGACAGTAAATAAAGAACAACACTCGGAAAACAGACATGCAACAATCAGGGCCAACTAACACCTCCCAACAAAGGATTCCCCCAGGTAGGAAGTGACCAGACTTTGAAGCTTCAAGGCTACTAAATGATAATCAAGCTGGCCAACTGCAACTTTCACACTTGCCTCAAGCAGACACGAGTTCTGTCTCTCACCCTGGACTTTCCACAGGTATATAAACCTCATTTGTTTAGTTTTCAACAGACCTCACAACCCCTGAGGATGCCTGCCATAGATGTGGGTGAAATGTCAGGAGAGAATGCTTCTGGAGCATGGCCATACAGACCAGAAAACTCACAGTAACCCAGTGATTCCAGCCATGGAGGCCTTCGACAACACAATAATATCCTTTTCAAATGTTTTGTTACATATTCAGACATTATAGAATAGCTTAATACTTATTAAATACATCATTTGATAAGAGATGCATTATTCTCTTAACTCCACTAAGAAAGAAATCGAATGTCTGTAATGTGAATGAATACATATCATGCTAGTTCTGTGCAACCAAAAATTAGGAATATAGCTCATGTAACTCATACTGAACGGTATTCAGAACTTGGCCAGTAAGAAGAGACAATAACAACAATCTATAGAGAAATTGTATTCTGCAAATTAAAGTTATGTGCAGGGATCAATACAGGTCTCATTCACTTCATTATCCCATGAAAGCGAAATGATATTTGTATAATGCAAGCATGCAATAGAAATTATATAAATTTGAAGGGTAATATATATATATATATATATATATATATATATATATATATATATGTTTTTCAATAGTAATGTTAATATTTCCCAGAATACATCCATATAATTTTAAATTACATGTAATTTAAGAATATAGACTTCTATAATTGAGTGTAGAACCATGAAAGGTAGGTGTGTTTTATTTGTAAAAAGAGATCAATGAATATCTACATCTCACTCAAACAACTCCACTGCTTACCTTGACAAAATAATTCCTGGATTTCTTAATCAGAGAAACACATTTTTGACAGAATATGTTTGTGAGGAAGTTTATGTTGAAAACTTGGATGTTCCACTGTGCCTTTGAATAACTCAGTTTAGCTCAGGTCTGCCCAGCCCTAATTTGTGGTTTGTTTTTTCCAGCACTTTTTCCAGCACTTTATTCCCATCCAGGGGCGGCTCAACCCATTATGCAAAGTAAGCATTTGCAGTATAGTTGATTTTGCCCAGGGGCGCTCTTGAGGCACTCTTGGGGGAAAATAGACCTTGACATATGCGAGTTGTAGTTACTGGGATGTATAGTTCACCTAAAATCAAAGAGCATTCTGAACTCCACCAATGATGGAATTGAACCAAATATGGAACACAGAAAGGGCCCCCGGTGGCGCAGTGGGTTAAAGCACTGAGCTGCTGAGCTTGTTGACCAAAAGGTCGCAGGTTCGATTCCAGGGAGCGGCGTGAGCTTCCGCTGTCAGCCCTAGCTTCTGCCAACTTAGCAGTTCGAAAACATGCAAATGTGAGTAGATCAATAGGTACCGCTCCGGGGGGAAGGTAACGGCGCTCCATGTTGTCATGCTGGCCACATGATCTTGGAGGTGTCTATGGACAACGCTGGCTCTTTGGCTTAGAAATGGAGATGAG
>NW_026846588.1:98722194-98882240 GCF_025583915.1 Anolis sagrei ordinatus | reverse complement strand
TGTCTTGAAACAGTATATGCTGTAGAGTTCTCATGTCAAATTAATGGGCTAAGCTTAAATTCAACAGAATCAAATTTACTGATGAAGGAAGAGAAAATTATTCACTATTTTAGTTAAAGATATGTAGGTTAAAAAACTCTATATCTACACGCTGATGTATACTACTTTCTGTTCAGTGGCATGTGTATCTGTGTAAATGTGCGTAGATCTATCCTGTAAAAGGCCAAGCATCTTCAAATCTGATGGACTATAACTTGCACCATCAAACATAGCCACAGTCTAGGTTGCTGCAAGTAATGGAAATCGTGGTTTGTCACATCCAATAGCTCTCTCTACTCTTTCAGAAATCTTTCTTTCCTGTGTGCCTTATGGCTTGGCAGGGTTCCTTCATGTTATGAAAAGTGCAAGCAGTTTGTTGATAAAAGTGACCAGGGCAAAAGGAGCCATAGATGATGACGACGACAACAACAACAACACTTTATTTATATTCCACCCTTCTCACTCAGGGGACTCTGGGCAGATCACAGATACACTGCGAACATTCAATGCCATTTTTTGGATGGGACAAAGACAGACAGAACAGAAAGGAGGCATATTGTGTTGTGTTGACATCCAATTGAACATCCAACTTGTCGGCGCCTTTGGAAGTTGCCAGCCACAGGGGGGCGCTGTCGCTCCATCCTCTATGACAAAGAGTGATCAGGACTTCCTCCTTCCTTTTGGTCACTGGCATTCTTTGATCTTTTTCTTTAAGGTGTCATAAAATAGCGGTACCTAGTTTTTCTAATCACAGTTGTAAACTGTTTTCAAACTGCTTAGGTAAACAGTAAGCAGGGCTGACAGTCGGGTGCTCATATTGACCTGGGGCTTTGAACTTGCAACCTTTTGGTTGGTAGATCTTATCATTGCTGGTGATTTACCAGCTGTGCTAAAGCCACGTAAGATGTGATGTCTTACCTCTTGGCTACTTCTAAGGCAAATACAATCTCTGGGTCATGGCAGAAGTTGATAAAGGATGAGATCTCTTGCTTTGTTATTCATCCATTTTAAAATATAGTGTTATCACTTCCTGGGACAACTTGGGATGAGTCATCCTATGATGAATGGCTGTAGATCATTGACTTTTTAACTACTAGAGGGAAATACCCTGAAAAAAGGATTCAGACTGGGCAGTAATCAGAAGTAATGGTCTGTGATGACACCCTCTGCAATGACTGATGTTGTCCTATTAAACAGGCAAACTCACTTTCTGAAAATGAAAAGAGATGGCTATTTGTGTTCTTAAAAACTGTTTACATTAAGCCAAATGTGGGTTACATTAATCATTTCCAGCCTGTAATCCTTTTTTGTTGTTGTTTGTTGGCTGAAAATATGAAAAAACAAATAAAACATGGCACATCATGATGCCGTTTATGCACTGGGCTTACAGATGTCACGTATAATTTCTTTTCTGTTCTATTTTGGCATAGGCAGTCTTCTCTGTTACAATATTTGTTCCCATAATTGACACGGTAATCACTCATTCTTAGGCATAGGGCCTGGTTGCAGTGCAAAAATATTATTTTCGTGAAGGATATCAAATGATCAATTTCAAGAGTGGATTAGTCATTCTGGGACCCAGTGACTGTCACTCCTTCTCCCCAATTAGGACTCTATTTGTCCACATCATTTTCTTGGCAGAGATCCCATGCTTTCAAAAGCTGTAGGTCATTCCTGTTAAGTGCTATAAGACTGGAATGGTAGAGCTACGGGAAAAAGTAAAATCAAGAAAAACATTAAGAAGGTATGTCAATACAAACGTGGATAAGAAAAGTCTGGCCTTTAGCACCATCAGAAAAGCTAACATAAAATGAAATTAGCAAGAGGAGAAGTCAAAAAGGATAAATTTGAAGACATTTGGAAGACCTTCATTACTGATGCCACTTGTGTAAATTCTGGATTTAGCCTACCATCGGATGAAATGTTTTTCAGGAAAAGTGTATTTTGAATGTTAAATACAATAATCACCCCTTTTGTCGATATATTGAAAATGAATCAGGATTATAATGATAGAAAGGGACACATATTGGATTTATGGAAGACTGGCACATGGAAGGAAAGGGGGAAACCACTCACAGGTCAGTAAAATTCACATGTGTAGAGTATGGAAATTCTATTTTCAGCTATCATTCCCATATATCCCTGTCCAACAGGATTCTGAGTGTTGTAGTGCAAAACAATATTTCTAATCTCTGGACAGCTGTAAATTTGGTTATTCTAATCTCTCTCCCGTTTACCGAATAAAGAGTTTGTGTCCAATTGGTGTTGGTGGAGACGGAAACAAATGAGCCTAACCGACACAGTCAACTTTTCAGTCAAACTGGATAGAGTAGGAGTCTATTGTGCTTAAGACTTTTTCTTTCACTGAGGCATTGCAAAGGATGTCAAATACAATTGTAACAAGTAAATCAATATTTAATTTAGAAATGGCCAGTGAACCCATCCAACCTTGGAGTTTTACTTGAAGACAATCTTTTAACTGCTTTTCATAGATAATAGAACTCTGAACGCGCTTAGATATATATTTTAGAGGACCTGATCTTTATTTGCTTTGAGACCTATGAGAAAGTCGATAGAGGGTATCATGACCTTCATCATCCTGCAATGTAAATCTTTCTCTGTGCATTAGTTATTCTTTGTTTATATTATATTTACGTATGTATATAGCTCATAAGTATAACAAAAAGGTGTGTGTTTCAACATATTTTGTTGCTGCAGTAACCAGACAAACTCACATCATCAACATCATAGACTATCACTCACGGCTGAGTATGATTGCCTTCCAAGTGTAGGGTCTTGGTGGTGTTTCTGTAGGTGACTGTAGAGACCTATTATAGATCTGCATGTTCTTTCACTGTGAGTTGGCTTGATATGCCTTCTTCTTGATATGTTTCTCCCTTTTACACTTCAAATTCATGCCTCTTCAAATTCTACAGCACTGTTGGTCACAGCTGACCTCAATTTAGAGCGCTTGAGGGCCAGGGCTTTCTGGTTCTTGATGTCTATGGATGGTTCCATACAGCGCTTTAACCCGGGAGCAATCAGGTTTGTTAAACGCAGTTGCACCCAGGTTAAAGTCCACACATGCCCTAGAAAGTGCATGCTTTTCGTCGGGGGGGGGGGGGGGGTCCACATGTCCTGCTGAACTTTCTGGCAGGGCACCGGGATACAAAACAAAACCTCCTAGAAAAGTTTTAAACCTCAAAAATAACTTACCTGGCTACCATCCCCGCTTCTCTGGCATTTAGAAATGACACACCATGAGAAAGGTGGGCCAGGAGTGATCTTCCTTCTACCCCCTTCTCTTGGTGCATCATTTCTACACATCAGGAGAGCTCTGGAGAGGGGAGAATAGCAGTTATTTTATTTTTAAGCCCGGGGGGGGGGGGGGGTTTTTTGGGGAGGTGGTTAGAGCCCTCTTGGGTGGGCGCTCCCTCGGAAATGCCAGAACTTCTGAGGGGGTGGTCCAGACAGTGGCCATACTGGTTTCGACCCAGGTCTCTCCAGTATCAAATTCATTTGGCACAAAGTAAGGTTTACTTGCAGACCCAGATTCCCCAGTGTCATCAACATGACTTGCAGGTCCAGAATCCACAGAGAGATCAGGTGCAGGCACAATCAAAGTCTGAATTTAAACAAGTGTGACAACTGTAGATGTTTTACAGGTGTATAACAGGGTTGGGAGGACAATAGCTTTATAAACAAGATAAACTCACAATTACAAAGGGAAGAACTCAAAGCTTCATAGTGGTGCTATATATATTTTGCTTATCTAAGATCTCAGATCCAATCAGTGGCATTCATGTGGAATATGAGCTGGAAAAGATATTTTTCTAAGACATTGGAAACCAACCATTAATTAGAAACACAATTAAAAAGAAATCAGTATTCTCAATATCCACACATGAGAGAGTTGTCTTGTTAAGACTCATCACTTGCCAGATTAATGGAACTGAAGATGATGGGAGTAGTTGTAGTGCACTCTCACAATTGAGTGTTGATCCAACATGTTATATGAATGAATGAATGAATGAATGAATGAATGAATGAATGAATGAATGAATGAATGGGATTATATACTGCTGTGTCCTCCAACAGGGAAGCAGGTACAGATGACTTCTACATTGAACAAGTAGCTATTTTGATCAGTGGATCCCAGGTCTGAAAGTGGGACCAACTGTCTTTAGTAATTTTTATATTCTAAGAGAAACAATTGTAGAAAATGAAAATAGTAAAAATGTTATTGCATGATAGCTGAATTAAATGTCCCCTTCAATGGACTGTCACCTTGTCATGGTGAGGGGGCTTGCATGTTCCAATGAACCTGTGGGCACAATGACTAGTGTCGTACTTGGTCTGGGAGGTTCCAGAACAAGCCCAGTCCGAAGACCCAAAGACCTCAACAGTAGAAGAGGCAGAGGATAACATGGTACATGTTACAATGGCTGTGAAGGCAGAAGAAGGCTGCAACAGATTGAGAAGCCACGGTCATCATGTTAACTCTGCCACCAGTGGAACCTCACTCTGTGAAGACAGTGTGTTGACAGTGTGCACCGACCTCCACACATTTTTAAAAAACTCATGCACAGATGTCTTCCAAGGAAAATAAAAACAAACCAACAAAATTCCCATGGCGATCAGCGAGTGGTGACAGGGGCAGGACTGTGAAATCTGGAAGCCCCTAGTCACAGACTGGCATACGGGCGGTGGCTACGGACCCAGTCATTCTACCTTAAGGTCCGAGGTAGTTGCGTAGTTCGGCAGCTGTATCCATGACTGAGCAGCCCTTTTTAGGATCCACTCTGCTCATCCCACACGGGGAAGGGGCTAGAAAAGGTACCCTAAACATAGTCTGCCTCTCTTACCCCTGACTGGACCGCCGTGTCCTGTGGGGTCACCACCCTGCGGCCAAAAAAGAAAAATGAACTTCCAGCATTGAAGAGATGGTCCTCTGCCATTAACTCTGCTGGATTGGCCACATTATCCGGATGCCTGATCACCGTCTCCCAAAGCAGTTGCTCTACTCCAAACTCAAGAACGGAAAACGGAATGTTGGTGGGCAGGAAAAGAGATTTAAAGATGGGTTCAAAGCCAACCTTAAAACTCTGGCATAGACACTGAGAACTGGGAAGCCCTGGCCCTTGAGTGCTCCAGCTGGAGGTCAGTTGTGACCAGCACTTCTGTAGAATTTGAAGAGGCACGAATGGAGGGCAAAAGAGAAAAACGTGGCAAGAGGAAGACGTGTCAAGCCAACCCCGACCAGGATCGCCTTACACCTGGAAACCAATGCCCTCACTGTGGGAGAAGATGCAGATCAAGAATAGGGTTCCACAGTCATCTACGGGCCCACCAGTACACTGATCTTGGAAGACTATCCTACTCGGACAACGAGGGATCGCCTAAGTAAGTAAGAATTAAATATGAACTCCCTGGAGTCTTTTCCCGTTCCCCATTCCCAAAATCCTGTACCGAACTTTCTAATTTCTCTCTTTTTGACTAAATTAAATTTATGTCATCCTTCCTCTAATTCTTCAGACACACCTTTAGGTTATACGAGATATCATTTCCCTTGTAGCCACTCCTTCACAGCAATTCATTGGCTGTGATCAACTCATTCTACCCAGGTTTGACTAGCTTCTCACTCTACAGATGCTTTCCATTTTTCAAGGATCCTAGAGTGTCAGACGCAAGTATTCTTTCAAGCACGCAAATGAACCATGACAAGTTTGCTTTATAAGAACAAATGGAAAAAACCTTTTACGCAATTGTCATGTGGCTTTAATTCAGCCTTAGCATTAAGTTGTCATTCTAAGTTACAATGTATGGTTGTAGCCTTGCTAGATATATATATTTAGAGCTACTGAATGTAATTATTGCTTCTAATAAAAAATCTTGAGATATTAATCTTGTTCTCTTGTTCTCTTTTCCTTAAAAATAATGCGTGCTTCTTATTCCTCTTACAATCTTGCTTGAGCACTATAATAAACGTGTCATGCTGAGCATATGATTGACCACTTTGCATTGTTGTAACAGTTGTTTTTGTATGATAATTGTTTGACTTTATCGCTGCGGTGGATCATCTTTATGAAGCTACCATAAGGTTTGTGACAGCATGCTATATCATTTGGTTGTGTTTGGGTTTATTTAGCCATGTGTATTTGTGTAAGTGCGCATGTGTGCTTTTCATTTTTTTTCAAAAAGGGTCTAACAAATTTTCTTGCTTGGATTTTTGGAGCTGTGAATAAATCACAGTGACTCCTGGCCATTGGTGGCACCTGTGTCAGAAGTGCAATGAATTGCCTCTGGTTCCTTTCTCCAGACTTTGACGATCGAATCGGATAATGCTTGACAATAAGGAGACGCCAATGAGGTTGTTTTTATTGTTGCTGTGGTTTATGTAATTGTAATGTTTTTAAATTGTATTGTGATATTATGTATACTGTTTTGTTGGAAACCGCCTTGAGTCGCCGATAGGCTGAGAAAGGTGGTATACAAATACAGTAAATAAATAAATAAATAAATAAATAAATAAATAAACTCCTTTAAGATCAATCATCAATTTCCTATATCATTTATCCATATCCGTTACTCTGTGTTTGTGAACGCTTGCTCAAACAACCACGTTTTGACTTGCTTCCGAAACATTAAGAGGGAAGGAGCAGATCTAATCTCTCTAGGGAGGGCATTCCATAAGCCGAGGGGCTACTGCTGAAAAGACCCTGTCTCTCGTCCCTGCCAAGCGTACCTGTGACGAAGGCGGGACCAAGAGGAGAGCCTCTCTGGATGATCTCAAGGTTCTAGATGGTTCATAAGAGGAGATATGTGTTGCATCCCAGTTCAAGAAACGAGACCATAAGATTAAATCCACCACACTGGACTGTAGGAAAAGCAATCCTTGTTTATTGATGAAAAATTGGTTACAAAAGAAAGGTAAATGCAAAGTCAAAAAGCCACAGAAAAACACAGCAGTCAGTAGAATCTCTGAACTTGAGCAAAATTTCAAAAGCCACAATACAAGAACCAGGAATCTGTTAGCCTTTTACTAACCATGAACTTGATAACTAAGCCTCTGGGATTACCGGCCATGAAACACAGGAATTCTGCCAAGGCACAGCCACAGTCCCAAACGTTGCTTGATCTAAAGAGGCACCCGGCAGGAGGCCTCTTAAACCAAAGAAGCTATTCTTTGAAACGCCCCTTGACTTTGACGTCTGGCCTGTTTCTCCTGTAACCGATGTGACCTTCAGAAATTGGGAAACATTTCTGTCTCTAACTATCTGTTCTCTTCGGTCCTCATTAAAAACCCCAGGTGGAGAGATATCACGGCTAGTGATATCACGGCTAACTTCCAAAACATTTTCCTCCAGCTGTTGAGTTTCGTTTTCATCGCTGCTGACCTCTGCATCAACAACAGATTCCACACTGTCAGGGTCAGGGAGAGCTTGCTCAGTTGGAAAAACTGTCAGAGAATCCGGTTCACACAGATCAGGATCAGGCTGAACCCCAACAATACGTTCAGACAGGTAAGTTGGGCCAGAACCATTTAGGGCTTTAAAGGTTCAAACCAGCACTTTGAATTGTACCCGGTAGCAAACTGGCAGCCAGTGGAGCTGGTGCAACAGGGGGGTTGTATGCTCCCTGAGAGCCGCTCCAGTTAGCAATCTGGCTTCTGTCCGTTGGACCAGTTGAAGCTTCCAGACAGTCTTCAGAGGCAACCCCACGTAGAGAGCGTTGCAGTACTCTATATGGGATGTAACGAGAGCATGGACTACTGTGGCCAAGTCAGACTTTCCAAGGTACCCTTGATGCTTGCTTGGTTGGTTGCATACTGCAAGTCACCTCTGGTGTGAGAGAATCAGCCATCTACAAAAACATTGCCTGGGGATGCCCAGATTTGTTAAGATCCTGCAGGGAGGCTTCTCTCCTCCCACCCCCATCCTCTGTTCAAATATCAGCCAGCATGCCAACGCCTTAAATCAAGAAACAGCTTTCTAAGATCTACAGAGATACTTGCAGGAACATCCCAGCAGATGAGAGTCCAAAATTGGCAGGCTAAAATCTGGAATCTCAATCTATGGCTGTTACTGGATCGGAAACTCCTTCCTGAACATACAGAAGACTGGGCGACTTGGAAGGCTCTGAACAGACTGCATTGTGGGACCACTAGATGCAGAGCTAACATTAAGAAATTGGGCTACAAAGTGGAGACCACAACATGCGAGTGCGGAGAAGAGCAACCACAGACCACTTACTACAATATAGCCTGAGCCCTGCCACACGCACAACAGAGGACCTTCTCACAGTGACACCAGACATGCTCCAAGTGGCCAGCTTCTGGTCAAAAGAAATCTAGTACAATGCCAAGTTTTTAACTCTGTTTGTTTTAAAAAATATATTATAACTGTGTCCTCAATTTACTTCTGACATGATAAATAATTTTTTAAAAACCCTTGACGTTAAACTTCTTTTGGTGATAGGTTTTCACATCTTGGATAGCTTCTTTGCATTTTGGAAATCAGAGCAGATTCAATGCACCTTGAGTGCCAGAATGATAGAGCATATCTTTCTATGGCAGGACCAGGAAATACAGTGAAATTCATTTGCCACCTTTTGTGTTAATGTGTAGGGCGAAGGGGGGAGGGGGGCTATGGTCCTTCAGGTGCAACTGGACTGCAACTCCCATTCATTCTTCCTGACTAACATATCTGAAGGATAAACATTCCCCATCCTTGGCATATTACAGCAATATCACAGATGCCAGTTTGTAAGTTGAGAAAAAAGATGTATGAAATAATCATTCTGAAACTGCACAAAAGCTTGGATGTCGAAACCACACGTTAGGCTTATTCTGAGGCCTTACACTCCAACTTTATGCTCCCTAATAATGCCTGTAAGAGTGTTTTCCATCCTCCGTGTATGTAGTCTTTTTGTTTTCAATGTGCTATTAATAATTGACATGCTTCTATTTTCCTCCCCACTCACCTCCACCCTATCCGCCAGCATTTATTTCCAGTGAAGTTCATAAGTATCTCAGTTAAAGACTTAGGCTCTTTTATACTATTGTTCTTTTCCCTTTCCAGTATTGCGGCAATGCTTAAGATAAAGTTGCTCTTTAAAGTGCTGCATAAATATTTAATCTTTTCCCTTTCGAGGCATGTAACTGTTATCCTAATTTTCCAATTGAGGAAGCAGAGAAGGCATAAGATTTTTTAGCATTTCTGAATGTCTCTGCTCTCCAAGGTCATGTCTGATGTATTAGATCACAGTGCTTTTTAGGGAAAATATTTAGAATTGTTTTCAGGCCAGTTCCTTCAAAGGCAAAATGACAGGACTAGGATCGTATAAATATGAGTGGAGTCGGAAGGCGCAAGATATCCTATATGTGTGTATTTGTAAATGGAGCAAAACTTGGACAGAAGAATCTCAATGAAGGTATTGAGAGGATGAGACATTTAGATAAAACATTGTTTCATTGCTAGTTTTGAAGCAATGTTGTTGTTCATTCGTTTAGTCGCTTCCGACTCTTTGTGACCTCATGAACCAGCCCACGCCAGAGCTCCCTGTTGGCCGTCACCACCCCCAGCTCCTTCAAGGTCAAGCCAGTCACTTCAAGGATATCATCTTTCTATCTTGCCCTCTTCCTTTTCCCTTCCATCATTGTCTTCTCCAAGCTTTCCTGTCTTCTCATTATGTGGCCAAAATACTTCATCTTTGCCTCTAATATCCTTCCCTCCAGTGAGCAGTCAGCTTTATTTCATGAAATATGGACTGGTTGGATCTTCTCGTGGTCCAAGGCACTCTCAGAACTTTCCTCCAACACCACAATTCAAAAGCATCTATCTTCCTTCACTCAGCCTTCCCTATGGTCCAGCTCTCACATCCATAGATGATACCATTGCTTTGACTATGCGGATCTTCGTTGCCAATGTGATGTCTCTACTCTTCACTATATTATCAAGATTGGTCATTGCTCTCCTCCCAAGATGCACGTGTCTTCTGATTTCCTAGCTGCAGTCTGCGTCTGCTGTAATCTTTGCACCTAGAAATACAAAGTTTGTCACTGCCTCCATGTTTTCTCCCTCTATTTCCCAGTTGTCAGTCCTTCTTGTTGCCATAATCTTGGTTTTTTTTATGTTTAGCTGCAACTCAGCTTTTTCACTTTCTTTTTTCACCTTGATTAGAAGGCTCCTCAGCTCCTCCTAGCTTTCAGCCATCAAGGTGGTATAATTTGCATATCTAAGGTTGTGAATGTTTCTTCCAGCAATTTTCACCCCAGCCTTGCATTCATCAAGCTCCGCCAATTGCATGATGTGTTCTCCATACAAGTTGAATAGGTTGGGTGAGAGTATACAAACCTGCCGTACATTTTTCCCAATCTTGAACCAGTCTGTTGTTCCATGGTCAGTTCTTGCTGTTGCTACTTTGAAGCAATAATCAATAGAAAAAAATGCATTGGCTGGCCTAAAAAGCGGGAAGCAACTGGAAGTGGTTAGTTTGAACCCTTTCAGAAGTGTGAGCCCAAATTGAGTGCCTCTGAATATTACAAAGGCTTTTAGAAAAATTCTGCCACCACTAGTCTCACTTCTGTATTTGACCCCAATGGGGTTCCTAGCGGCCAACAGGCAACGTGGAGCACCAGTAAATAGGTTCAGGATCAGCCTCTGGAATCACATTTATTTATTTACGACATTTCTACCCCGTCTTTCTCAACCCCGAGGGGGACTCAAGGCGGCTTTACACATAGGTAACTATTTGATACCTTAAAGCAATATATAGTTAAAATATGGGTATGCTGGGGCCTAAAATAACTACTCAAAGCAGCATGCATTCTTTTGATTATTTTTTTCCAAATGTCAGAAGAAAGCTGGTTAGAAGCATCCACAGAATTATATATTTTAATTGATTTTCTTATTAGCACTTTTACCACATATTACTCGTTTCCTCTGGGAACCAGCCCATGCAAATCAAATTAAGTTTCTGTCTGTCTGGACCTTCATTACTGAGTTACATGAAAATACATGTCATCTAGCCACCCCTCCCAGGAAAGCCTGGCCTTTGGGTGGGGGGTGGGGACTAAGCTTGTGTATTTTGTCTGAACCTCCATCAGTTTCTGCTGACTGAATACCAGTAGACCCCATATCCATTTTTGCACACCTCCCAAAAATGGGTGGGTAGCCAGATAGCCGTCTTCGATCCATAGCTGCAAATGGCTATCTGGCAGCAATGGGGAACTTACAAGGCTCCCCTTTCCATTCCTGGGACCCTTTTCTTTTTTCCTTCAAGAGAGCCTGGGTGTCAGCAATGACTATAGAGGAGACCAGGTTTAATGCATTGTTAAAGCTGTTTTTTTCTACTCTAGAGGAGACAGGCTGTGGACACGCATGCTCTCTGCCTACATACATGCAGCTTTCCAAAGCATTTAAGGAGGCTTCCCACTTCTTTCCAGGGAAGAAAGAGCAATTGGCCTGGAGCTATCTCCATGGGCTTCCTTAAAAACCCTCTTTTTTCTCTACTGCAGGCCCTGTCTGGAGTGGGCACACTTCAATCTCCGGGTGTAATGCTTCCTTAAAGCTGTTTCTACTTTCTATTCTAGAGGAGAGGTAACTAGGTGGTAGTCGTTTTCAGAAAATGAGGGTTTTCTTTTTTTTGCTGGGATTAACAATAATAATTATTAACTTTTAGAAGTATTTGAAGGAGAGGAAAGGAAGGAGAAAAAAAGCAAAAAGGGTGACTGCCCCCAAGCATGCACCTCACCCACCTTTCCCCACATGTCCTCAACTCCCAGTCAGTCCCACTAAATAAAAAGAATCAAGAAAATTAAGGAAAATCAAAAAGATTAAACTGTGGTGCTAAATAGGTGAGGAGGAGCCGAGATCGGCTGCCATGTGGTCCCAGTATGGATGGGAATGCATGATGGCTGGAATCTTGCTGGTAGGGGCACCCGAACAAACCAAAGAAGACAGATTGGCCAAAGGAAACAGCTAAAAATGAATCTGGGCTCATGCCTAGTGGGCTCATGCCTCGCTTCATCTCAGGTCATTTTGAACTGCACCAATGATGGAATTGAACCAAACTTGGCACACAGAACTCCCATGACCAACAGAAAAATCCTAGAAGGATTTGGTGGGCACTGACCTTGAGTTTTGGAGTTGTAGTTCACCTACAGACAGCACTTTAGACTCAAACAACGATGGATCTGGACCAAACTTGGCACAAATACTCAATATGCCCAAATGTGAACACTGGTGGAGTTTGGGGGGAAATAAACCTAGACATTTGGGCATTGTATTTGCTGGGATTTATATTTCAGCTACAATCAAAGTACATTCTGAACCCCACCAAGGATAGAATTGGGTCAAAGTTCCCACACATAATCCCCATGACCGACAGAAAATACTGTGTTTCCTGATGGTCTTTGGCGACCCCTCTGACACCCTCTTGAGACCCTCCCAGGGGTCCCGACCTCCAGGTTGAGAAACACTGGACTAAGAGGACCCCAACCAATCTCTCGTTTTACCCTTGGACAGAATGGCTTTTCATTGTCATTTGGATAGTCTAGTGTCTTATTTCTGTGGTAAATAATAATAATAATAATAATAATAATAATAATAATAATAATAATAATAACAACATCTCTCTCCTTCTTTTGACTAATATCGTTCCATTTTAGACAAATATTCCGTATATGTTAAGAGAACAGAAATGAAACGTATTAAAATACAATGAAACATGCAAAACATGCAAAGCCTCATGTTAGCAACTCATGTAAATTATAGCAACATTACAATAGGCATGAAAAAGAATTTGCTTCTGCTGTTCCTAATGCTGAATATTTTTCTTTGGAAGCTAGCTGTAATGCCCCGTGTTGCCGAGGAGAATCATTTATCATCATTAATGATCGTTCATTTTCAAATGCTCGGAAGGATAAGTGCCTATCTCTTTGATATTCAAATGTTCTCTACCTTACATATCAGTCTTGGTTGTCCTTGAGAAGGCAGGCTTCTCCCAATTGGTTAAAAAACACATTACATTGTACAAATGACAAAACAATGGGGTTGGCTCCAGACACACATTTACACCCAAAATGCCCCCGGTAAAAACGAATTAATTTGGAATAATTAATTCTAATACCTCATTAGAAATGGGCCTCCCTGAAAGACCTGGATCTAATGGGGTATTGGGTCTGTGGGGACTCACTTCCAGGTATTCCTGGGAAGTGAGTCCCCACAGGGGTTAATCTCTACTTGCCACCCCAAACCTTTTGGGGTCCTGAAGTTCAAAGGTCTGGAATGGCACCCACCCCCACCCCAGCCCCCACATTTACACCTAAAAAGTAAATAAAACCATTACGATCCTCCTCAGCCACCCCCCCCCCCATGGTCTGCTGGCATGTCATTTCCTCTAGTAATTGGGATGGCATGTAGCCACCCTCCACTTTGGCACAGGTTTAACTCTTGTCTGAAAGTGCCCCTAGATAAAAGGTCCTGCATTAAGATATTTTTTTCATTGCACAATTTAGAATATATGTAGATATCTTCTTTCTCCCAACATTTAGACCATGGACCATACACACCTTCCAATATAATTTCCATACCCCTTAGAGCTTCCCATCCCTCCATAAAGCACCTCCCTATCCACCCCCAACACACACAAACAGTGAGGCCATACTTATAAGGAAGAACAATATGGGAACAAGGAAGGATCCTCAAAATTAGTTGAAATACTTGAGTTTCTGGAAAATATGGGAAAGTTTATTTATTTATATATTATTTACAGTATGTATATTCCTCCTTTCTCACCCTGAAGGGGACTCAGAGTGGATCACAGGACATATATATGACAAACATTCAGTACTGTTATACAATAACAAGGCAGACATACAGGTATATAGGCTTCCCCTTCTTTGGCATCTTGGAGGCAGTGCTCAGTTCTGGCCACATAAGGGTGCTGTTGCTTGATCTTCCCTGCAGAAGAGATTTTTTTTGGTAAACGTCCTCCTTGATCAAATTGCTGGCATTTTTCTGGCATTTCCTTATGGGTGCCTTTAAATACCTCCCCTCTTAAAGCAATACCTATTTATCTACTCACAATTGCTGTTTTTGATCTTCTAGGTAAGCAGAAAAGGCAGAAACTAGGATGAAGGTCAGGAGCTCACCCTCACCCTGGCTTTGAACTGTCAACCTTTTGATTGGCAAAATTTATTATAGACGCTGACTGTGCTAAAGTCCAGTACTCTAATCCATCCCCAAATTCCTAAAATTAAAACTTGATGCATACAATGAAGTCCCCTTATTGTATATAAGAGGGACATCATCATTTATGAATTTTGGTATCCACAGGAGGTCCTGAAACAAGACCCCAGCAGATATCATAGTCCACTGTTCTCACCACTGCCAAGAAGGCTCCCACTCTGGTTTTTACCCACTTCTCCACGGATAATGAGAACACATGTAGAAAGCACGCTTATCATATTAAGTAAAAAAAATACTGATACCAGTGGTCAACCCTTCATGAAATTCATGTGTGCATAAGCAAACGTTTCTGGTCTACAGTAGGAAGAAACAGGATGATTATGTCCTTCTTGTAGCAAATATTCCTTGTGAAATTCTGGCTAACAGGCAGTTAAGACTACAAAACCTTTTTACATTTTGACATGAGATGCTGCCTGTGCAGTTTCAGCAATTCTGCCCATCATACTGTGTCTAATAGTTCACGTTATATGTTTGCTTTCACAACAAGAATAGTTGCATTTGGATAAGTACAATCAGGTTCCCTTTAAACACATAAATTCACAAACTCGGTTGAAAGAAGGGATGCTAAGTTTCTTTAATTTTTGGCACAGTTTTATTTCAACACTTGAGTGAATTTTTTTTGGAAAGTGTGAATCTTTTCTTTAGCTTTCCTTTCCCATTTTTGCAGACTGCCTTTAACAGCTGCCTGCTCTTTGGCAGTTTGTTACAGTTAAATTGCCTATTATAGCAGTGACTCCTTGTCCCAAGAAATCGCTAATTGAATGGGAGGCATTTCAGGCAAGGAGGAAATGGTACCTGCCAGATGAACCTAACTCAGACTTTAGAAAATACTTAACAGGTTTGGCCCAGTGGTCAGCTTTTCAGTTAGGCTTGCATTAACACTTGGATCAACTCCAGATGTGCTTATTAGCTTTGGGATTTGGCTGCTACTCTTCCTTCTAGGTTTCTCTCCCTGCCCTCCTCTCCATTTTATTTTCCACTTTCAGTTGTGCTACCGGTGAGAATGTCACTCCCAATGTGAAACAACCATGACAGTGGAACCTGAAATAATACATAATTAACATTGCAGCACATTAAATTATGGACCAGTGCTTATTTAAATGTGTAATTCAAATAATGGCACCGAAGTAAATTAAGTGATATTACAGTAGGTGAATTACAAATAACATTATGAAAAATTTAAAATGAAAGATATAAACTAGAGATGCTTGAACATTTGATCTTTGTGAATTCTAAAGGAAACCAACCTGAATCCTCCTCAGATGAATGCAGGGGCGGCTCAACCCATTACGCAAAGTAAGCCTTTGCAGTAGAGTTGATTTTGCCCAGGGGAACTCTTGAGACGCTCTTGGGGGAAAAATAGACCTTGACATATGCGAGTTGTAGTTATTGGGATGTGTAGTTCACCTACAATCAAAGAGCATTCTGAACTCCACCAATGATGGAATTGAACCAAATATGGCACACAGAACTCCCACGACGAACAGAACATATATATCAGTGATTGGTTGGGGGGGGGGAGGTGCCAAAATACTGTTTGCTTACTGTTGAAAATTACCTAGGGCCCCCTCTGAATGAATGTGTAGGTTAGAAATTAACTGTCCAGTCAATTATACTGCAAGGTATAGTAAGTAACAGACCACCTTACCACATTGAGAAATTTCCCCATCATAGGACACTTCGGCCTCTTTTCAAGTATGCAGAGGCATGAATTAAACTACTTCTGGTCACTATACATAGCGTTGAAAAGAGACAGAAGTGTCCTGAATGGAGAGAACTCTGGCAGGCCATCTCAACACATTGAGAAATTCCCCCCTCGTAGGGCACTTCAACCTCTTTTCTAGCATGGAGAGTCACAGAACTCATCACATGAGTGAAACTACTTCTGGTAGCTATACATAGCGATGAAAAGAGACAGAAGTGTCCTTAAAGGAGGGAACTCTGGCAAACCACCTCAACACATTGAGAAATTTTCCCCTCGTAGGGCACTTCAACCTCTTTTCTAGCATGGAGAGGCACAGAACTCATCACATGAAACTACTTCTGGTCACTATACATAGCGTTGAAAAGAGACAGAAGTGTACTGAAAGGAGGGAACTCTGGCAAGCCACCTCAACACATTGAGAAATTTCCCCCTCGTAGGGCACTTCAACCTCTTTTCTAGCATGGAGAGGCTCTGACCTCATCACATGAGTGAAACTACTTCTAGTCACTATACATAGCGTTGAAAAGAGACAGAAGTGTACTGAAAGGAGGGAACTCTGGCAAGCCACCTCAACACATTGAGAAATTTCCCCCTCGTAGGGCACTTCAACCTCTTTTCTAGCATGCAGAGGCACAGAGCTCATCACATGTCCCAGGGCTGAAAAGAGGAAGAAATGTCCTGAAAGGAGAGGGCCAACATGGGCCAACAATCATGTTCTGAGCTCCTACCTCCTATCCCATGGTTACAACTGAAAAATAGGTGGGATGGGAACCATCAAATTTTCCCCTTCTGTTTCAGTTTTGTTTCATTTTCCAACGATCTGGAGTCTCTTGTATCCTATCGGGTTTGATGCAGAAGAATAGGATCCCATGGAAAGCAATGGTTTCAAACTGGTGTCAGTCTCCTTTGATTTGGGCAAGTCAAGGGATCACTTGCTTTTCAGATATTGTTGTTTCTCCTGATTGAGAAAAAGCAATATTGATCTTTTGATGAAAAATAAATATATTGCCAACTCTTATATTTCCACATGTGAGTGTGATGAGGAGGCAGAACCCAAAACAGGACTGCTGATGATATGAGGGGTGACTGTCTACTTTTAAAGGGATGGTCACCCATGCTTTCCCCTCTCAATGTGATGAGGTCGTGAAAGTGACTCTCCCAAACATCCCTTGTATATTTCATGGTTCAAGTGAGGAATTGTACCCCAATACAATGCTGGTACCATACCGAATCCATAAAATCACTCAGTTTCCCTTGTATGCATTGTGATGCTGTAGTTTGTTGTGAAGTGCAGAAGGAAAGCTAAAATAATACAACTTTTAAAGAGTTAATAAGAAGAGGAATTAAAAGAGATTATTTTTTTCTGACACATCTGCTTTTCCTTTCTAAACACTATCTTAAATGATATTCATATCCTGTCTTTTCTCAGCTTAGGAGTCATGGTGATTTACAACAATTGGAAGAAAAATAGTTAAAAATTAATAGCATACAAAAATTAAAAAGCAATTAAACTGGCATAAATTCTAAAACCATTAAACGAAAACAACAAATAAAAGTCCAGCACATTATACAAGGTCTGTTTCCCCTTAAAAAATAATTCTCAAAGGGCTGCTGTGATGAAAAAAAGAAAGATATTAATTATTTATAGGAAAATAGTAAGGAAGAAGTTAGTCTGGCCTTCTTGGGATGGGAGTTCTGATGCCCGGGGAAAGCCACTGCAAAGCCCTATCCCTCCTGTGTTCCCACCAAATGTATCTCTGTGAGAGTGATGAGATAAAGAAGGACCCCCGTCCCGATGATCTCAAAGCAACTCAGGTAATTCATATGAGCAACTAATCCCACAAATAGCTTGGACCTGAGCTCTGTAGGTCATCATCACCAGCACTTTATCTTCTGCCCAAAAATGGGCAGTGGAGTTGTTGTAACAAGACAATGGTGAGCTCTCTGTAACCAAATTATGAATTCACTGATCCAACTTATGCTGGCTGCAGGAATACTAGTCGTCTTTCTGTCTAATTTAGCTCCCAGTTTCTGCCAACATGGGATCCAAAGCAGTTTTCTATGTATAGGTATGCATTTCAAGACATGTATAAATAACCTTAATGCTTATGTAATAAACACAACAGCTGTAACACCTTGGAAATGTATGTTTTCCAATTTGCAATTTGTGATACTTTAGGACATAGATGATAGCTAGCATATTAAACACCATGCCTTGGGAATGATGAGTTTTAAACTAGGAAAAGGTGATAGATAGGTTTACAGACCAAAATAGCAAAATAATGGTTTTTTATTTTATTTTATTTAAAAAAACCCAGTTATGACTGGGATCTGTATGATTTAGTAAAATGTTATGTGTGAATGTGAGGAATAAATGCACAGATAGCATACACTGTGTGATTGTGAGAAAACCCCCAAAATTAACTAAAGTTGTGAGTTCCAGTCCATATTTTTTAACAGATATATTAAATACTGTTCAGAAGAAGAAGAAACATCCCTGAAGTCATGATATCAAAGGAACTAGGACTTTTTGTTACAAATGAATGAAATGTCAAGAAATAGAAATCAAAGGGGGTGAGAGGGATAATGGAGACAACTCAGATGATGGAGGAAGACGACCTCACAATTGGATAAAACTTGTGAAACAAGATATACCGATCGCCTCCTCCTGGCTATACATTCTCTCATTGAGATATGCATGCCCTGTGTATCTTTGTATTCCTTCACTTTTTTTCACTGCCATACACTTATTTTCTCCCCAGCCTTCTTTGGGCTTTATTCTTAACCTACCCTGTCATGAACCAGAAGCCATAAAGGAGTAAAAGTCCAAACAATGTTTATTGATGTAACAAAAATAGTTTAGCAACACTTAACTCAGTGTTACTAGCAATAATTAAAAGACTGCAGCAACTGCTGTGCGAAAAAACAAAACGTAGCAGAAAATCCGGATTATACTGGAATATAATCCGGGATAACAAAAACTTCTAGCAACTGCTTCAAAATTACAGAGTTCAATAACTAAGAGAAAACAAAGTGGAAGCAAGCAAAATCGTAGTCCAGAAACAGTCCCAAGTCAAAACACGTTCACAAGCAGAAGATAAAGTCCAGGGAGCGATGTCGTCGTCTAAAAACAATCCGGAGTCAAAACGGGAGTTGAAGTCAGCACTTATGAGATTCCAGTCTGTAGAAGCACGGGAACACAGCAATCTGCAGTCCGAGGACCCCAGTCAAGAGTAATGGCGGCAACAAAGTCCCAAACACGAATACAACACTTTACCTACTGCAAAGTCCCCAATGTTTGATACCTCCTTATATCCTATAACTCATTATCGGATGATGAACTGCTCTCCACCCTGTCTTCATCACTCTCAGCTGCCTTAGCTTCCACAGCTGCTCACCACCGCCTGTCCCTCCAACTTTTCCAGCGTCTATCAAGACTTAGATCACCCCATGTATTACCAGGTTGCCAGTCTCCCGAAAATCCTTCAAACTCATCACTTGATGTGGGTTGAGTACAGATGTCCCTGATCTCCTGCACATGGGTCCAGTCTAGCCCATCCTCCTCTCCATTATCACTCTCAGTCCCATCACTCCCTGTGAACCCCATGAAGTCTTCCTTCTCAGTTGGAGCATTAAGTATTTCACGGATCTGCTTCCTTTCTCATTCTTCATATGACTCTTGCTCCCGAGTAGCCCATTTCAAACCTCTACTCCCATCTCCCTCCTCCTCCATCTCAGAGTCTGTGAAACCTTTGAATGACTCAGTATCTGTAGGTGTCATGAATATCTCCCTAATTCGCTTCCTTTGCTGCTTGTGTTCCAGCACCTGAGCAGCCCTCTTTCCCCTTCTACTACTAGTTGTAGCTTGATCAGCACACTGTACTACAACACAATGAGTAGATTGGTGAATATATTACACCCTTTTGTTCATTTAAAACCCATCTTTTAAGTAAAATACATGTCTCAAAATAGTAAAACTTTTAAATTCATTGTTACTGCTGCTGCTGTCTCTTCCTTTTCCAATATTTGTTGAAAATATTATCATTGTTATTGATATTATTGTTATTTTGATTAGGAGTAGTATTGCTGAGTCTGTGTCAAACTCATTGTCTTTGCACTTCTAACACCCAGTTATTTAATTTATTTATTTTTAAAAGTACACAACCTCAAAAAAATTGCTGAGGATATGCATTCTTTTTGCTATAAAATGTAATTTTCCAAGCCCTGGAGTAGTAAAGAGGGCTATTTACCTACCCTGTAATATACCTGGTTGTGGTAGAAAGCCGAATTAAAAGATGTAGAATCCTATTTTCCCCTTATCATTATCAGAAAATAAGATTGAGTGGAATAAGGATCTGTGTAATTCAGTTACATTAGAGGTTTGCATATTATTTTAGATATGGCTGAATATGATCCAAGATTGCTCTGTTATGTTTCTAACTGCTGTGTCTGAATGGAGGGCGTCTTTTATAGGCATTATGTGTTTCTATATGCGCAGTTTGTTTCCAAAAGGTACAAAACCAAATAAATAAATAAATGGGAAATCAAGTTATAAGTGGCAGTACATTGTCGGCCAGTTGAGAATACAAGTATCATATACAGATCAAAACTATCGAAATATATGAAAGCACTTTGGTACAAGGCTTGGGAAATTGCATTTGATAGCCAAGGAATGCACACTTTTCTATTTCTGTAATATTTGTTCAGTTGAGTTTGGCACCTTTTGGCCACATATGTGAAAAGGGTACTGTTCCGTCTTCCAGGAGCATGGTTTACATTGCCTTTTAGCTGCATGGGTTAGCATTCTTTTGCATTTCCCCAGGGTTGCTACAATTTCAGCTGCACCCTGAAAGTTAACAGCATCAGAGGCTGGAAAGCCAGCCTGCAGGCCTTTTTGCAGCTATTGGTTTAGAAAGTATCTTTTTGGGTTAGGAGTCCGCCTTTTTTCCTGGGCTTGAGATCTCCATTTTGGAATCTCCCCTGCCTCCTTCAGTTTTAGAGAAAAGCCTCAGATGTGCTGTAAGGCCAGTCAGAGAGCTCTGAAAAAATCATTGTAAGTACAATTGAGTAAAGGAAAGGATTGAGTTGATTGAGTGATTGAGTTATATAGATAAAGAAGCTAGTTGAGATAGATAGCAATTGAGTTATAGATAGCAATTGAGATATAGAAAAGTTATTGAATATTATTGAGCAGTACTTCATCTCCAAAGCTAACCTTGAGCTATAGCTAGGGAAAACCTGTTCTTCTAACCATAACAGCACAGGGTTAGGGTGAAAGGATCCCAGGATATTTTCTACCTTTTGGGGAAGAGTTACCTCAGTAACTGAAGGAAAAAGAAAGAAAGATCATCTCTATGGTTTCACCAACTGACTCTTTTGTTTGTAACTTTGACAAGCTGTGCCAAGTCTGCAAGGACTTTGAGAAATAAATATTCTGCTTTGATGCTCAAAACCTGTAGTAGCCTCAGTTGCTGGGAATCTCAAGTTTCTAAAGAAAGACCCCCGCGGTCTGCCCAGACAAAGAGAGAAGCACATCTTCGTTTTATTTTTATAGGATCCGGGTGTGACGGCACAGGTACCTACTTAAAGTAAAAGCTTCCTTAAAAGAATGTCTCCTTTCCACACTCATTTGTGATTGTCCACTTGGTGCATGTGTGTGAATGTGTAGTTCCCTGGAGGTCAAAACTGGCTAAAAGCAAAATGAACTTCTCAAGAACATTAGCCTTGTTGGTGATTAGTTGTTCATGTATACCTTCAATTCATTTCTGAGTTAAGGGAACTCTTATTGTGAGGTTTTGCTGGCAGAATTTGTTCAGAGAGGGTTTGACCCAGCTTTCTTCAAATGATGCTACAAGGAGTCCTAGGAGAACCCAAAAGAAGGAAGGCTGCTGGAGGTGGCAAGTGAATAACATTTTGAAAGTTGTGACCATATTTCACCCTCTGGGAGAAAGTTTCATATATAGCACCCTATGAAATACAACAGGTGACAAACTGCTGAGTAAAACCAGGATTCAGCAGGTGAGTTTTCACTTGTGCAATGAAGGTAGTCTAAATTCTCAGTGCTGCACTCTCACTGCTGCATTACAGTGGCTTTTGCATTTACTGACCCTCCCTCCACCCCACTGTGTTCATAGATATATGCATGAAGGAATTATCTCCCTCTTTTCCATTTTCCTACCATATTTTTCAATTGTGAAAAAATGTGATTTTTAAAAGTGACACCATTATATCTCCTTGATTCAAGTCTTATAAAATAACTGAATCATATCTTATGAATTTTAATCTGAAAGCTTTATAGTCACTATAAAATCCTGAAATAAAAGGGAATGGTGCTATAATACATTGCTTTTCATTAGATGAACTGGTTGTTTTAGTTCTGCAGTTTTTGAATCTCATTTGTTGCTTGTTTTGTTTGAGAACTATAAGCAATAATTTACAATACAGATTTTTTTTCAATTTCTTCCATTCTTTTCTTGCTAAGGGATAGTAGACCTATTTATAGGTATGACCTAAGTCCTGCTGCTCGTCTGTTATTCAATGGTAAAACATCTGGGCATCTCCTGGGCAATGTCCCTGCAGACGGCCAATTCTCTCACAGCAGAAGCGACTTGCAGTTTCTCAAATAGTTCCTGACATGGAAAAAAAGTTTAATATATTTTAATCTTTTAAATTTATGTAACTGTTTATTATTTTAAGTTGATTTTATTGTAAGCTGCCTGAGGTCTTCAGAAAAAGGGTGGGATAGAAATATTTAAAGACATAATGGAATGGTCTCAGATAAAATGGATCTGTTGAATCATTGGAGTTTATATAAGTTTTGGCTTATTGAGGGGCCATTCAGACTGGCTCATATCCCGGGACTTGTCTGAGTTTTTACTGGGGATGTCCAAATGGTAAAAATGAATTAATTTGGAATAACCGTGGTTATTCCAAATTAATCAAATTCCTGAAAGGCCCGTGTCTAATGGGATATTGGGCCTTTGGGGACTCACCCCTGGATAGTTTCAGGACCAATCAGAACTACCCAAGGGTGAGTCGACATTTACCATCTCACATCTTTTTGGGCTCCTGGAGCCCAAAAGTGCAAGATGGTGCTCACCCCCTTCCCCCAAGTCCCCCAAACAACCCTTAAAACTTACAAAAACTTACCCAGCCACCATTAACCGGTTCTTCTGTCTTCCTGGCACATAGAAATGACACGCCAGGAGACAGAGTGTCATGTATTATGTTCTGCAGTTGATGGTGGTTGATGATGGAAAGGTTAATGTAAGTATTCGTTCTAAAGGGTTGAGTAATCTGTAAGTAAGAGTTCATGAGTGAAAGCAATTAAGGGTGGAGGTATGCAAGAGATAGGTTGCAGCTGGGTGTTTCTGGATATAAGGCGCAAGCCTTGAAACTGATCTTTGGGAGAAAAGTGTTTGTCTTATTTTGGTGGTAGATGCTGCTGGGTTTCCCCCAGGTTTGTGGATTTTCGGTGTCCTGACCTGTCTCCTGAACCTTTGGAATTCTGGAACCTCGAATCTGGTTTTTGACTATGGTATAGACTCTCGATCCCTGGACTTTGTTTATTGAACTCTCAACATTTGACCACTGGACTGGACCTTTTGACTATGGCGTTATCTTGAACCTGCAACAGTGTTTTCTGTTTTTGTTTTATACTTTGTGGCTGAGTGCAGTCTTTATGTTTTATATTTTGGACTATTAAACCAGCCAAAAAGTAAGTGCTGTTTTAATTAAATCGTTTTATACAAACTGGGTTTTTGTTTGGTTCATCTCTGCCTAAATATTGGCAGAGCCCTGGCAACGTGACACAGAGGGAGTTGTTGAGGAAAATTATTATAACCTTTTCCTTCATAAAGCAACACAGCTGAGAACTGCGTATCTGGAGGCGATTGGGGTAAACTGTAGGGGTGGCGCAGATATCTTAAGTTTTTTGGGATTGTGTAATAGCTGGTCTATTTTAATCTTCGTTTTAACCTTCGTTTTTAATTTTTATTGTATGAAGTTTTACCTTGGCATTTTAATGATGATATTTTTAATTATCTTTTAACTTAATCAAGTTTGAATATATGTTAGTTCACTATTATGGAAGTCTTAGGATAGTGATTATTGTCTATTTGTGCACGTTTCTGTTTTTGTTTTTAATGTTGATACGGTCAATGGACTAATCAATAAACTTTGCTTGCTATAACCTTTGTATGTATATTCTACTAAGGTTGCCATATTTTGAAAACAGCAATGGGAGTTAGTTGAAATTCATAAAATGTATAGTTAACAGTAACAGAAGAAGCTATTAGCAAGCTTGCATTCTATCTAAATCTTAATTGCTTGTTGTATTGCTATTATATGAAGTCAGGAAACTAGGCCAATTAACATGCAAAATGGCAGCTTGCATAGTTAGACCTAGATTGCACTTACACTTAGAAATAATGCAGTTTAACACCACTATAACTGCCATGGCTTAATGCTCTGAAATCATGGGAGTGAAGGAGGAAAGACCTTGTAAAAAGATTTTTTAATTAATTTGCAAAATTCATGGTAAAAAAACTTGTCACTTGAATATTTCAAGGCATATTTTGGCCAAGAAAAAATGTGCAAGTTATATGTGGTAGAAAGGTCTGCCACATATAACCAAAGCTTCTTGGAAAACTTGTGCTAAAGTGATAGCAAAAATATAATTGCCCCAAGTGTCTGCTTGGATTTTTATGCAGATGTCATGAATTCGAACTCCCACCAGAATAGCTGGTATTATTCACTCACGTATGTCAGCCATTGTCATATGCTCACAATAGTCTTGCAGGAATTGAAATGTACCCCAAATCATATAGTAAACTGAATGGCTGAACAGAGATTTGAACGAGCTTTTCCACTCCAAGTCCAACACCATTACATATGATTTATTAGATGTATTTATGTACTACCAATATGTTCAAGGTTGTGCATACTGCTTCCTACCTTATACTTGAACTGAGGCCTTCCAAGTCCCAGATCAATAATATAAGTGTTATGTCACACCAGAAAGAACGAAAATTATCAGAAATTACATATTTAAACACTTATATGTTAGTAGGGATTGTTGCCTTGATTTGGCATCTTATTCATGTATACACACTCACTGAGTGACACTATGTGTGTTCCAGTTAACCAAATCAATTGGTGTTTGTTTCTTGAATCACATGCAAATAATTAGGATTGTAGTTCATTGTCTGGTTAAATGACAATGCAGCTGGTGTCTCACCATCCAGTTTTTCTTTAAAAGAATATTTATGCATTATGCTATTGACTCCCTGTGGAAACAGCATGTTTGTAAAGCAGCAGGGGAATTTTATTTAGACCATGAAAGCCATTAGGGCATTATTGCCTTAATTTAAACTTGGGTAATAAAGGACATTTTTGAAATTTAAAGTTGCAGTTGCCATCTGTGCACGATGGAGTTCACATTTTTATTGCTGTAGAAACTCTGGTTTGGATTACTTCTGTGGGCCTGTCATAAAAAATGTGCCATTAGTAGAACTGTGTGAAAAACAGTAGGTTAGAACATCATCTCACAGTCCTGATCCTAATTTCCTGATAGTCCTCTTCTCAATGATGTTATTTGGATTTACCACGAAGGTTGCTTTGGTTGCATTCTCTTCTGAGTCTTTGATATAACAGGGAAGGTAAATATTATGGTGTTGCAGAACAAACAAGAAATACAATGCTTCTTTCTCATTCTGCCTGGAGGCTGTCTACATGGACAACCCCCCCCCCCCATACTCACTTTGTAGATTTATTGATCCTTGCATACAACATTTTTAGCAGAGAAAGTACTTCTTTCAGATTTCCATGCAATATACTAAAACTCACTTCCTGCTCTGCAGTTTCCAGGAAAATTCAGTCTGTTGCTATGACTGTGAAAACTACATGGGGATAACTTTGTAGTCAGTGGGTGGAGACAGGTCCCTAGGTGGCAAGTTTTACAATTTTTATGTGTCCACCGCAACTTGCAGTGGTGTATGCTTTATGAAATGAAACATCTTTTTATTTTTGCTCTGGGAGGCAGTAGAGGCGGTCAGGAAGGTGATGGCCAAATGGGCCTGAGCAGAAAGAGTAACCCCCCCCCCACAACACATGCTTCACAGCACAAAAATAAAGGAGGAAGAAAAACACTTGATGAAAAAAATGTGTCAAAAGTCATTACAAAATTAGAGGGTGCCAGTGTTTCATTTTTAAAGTGTTTCTAAAGTGTTGCTAGTGAAAATGTGATTACTATAATGAGAGCAATGAAATTTTGTTACTTTTTCGTTATAGTAATTGTGCAAGTGGGGAAATTTCAGTGGCTCATTTCTCCCTCATTTTTATGGCTATTGGGGTGAAACTTGCTACAGTGGCAGAACACAATTACCACTGTTAGTCCATCAAGTTTCAGAACATTTCACTTATCCACTGATATTTGGAGTATTTTCATTTTTCATAAACAACATTTTAAAACAAAACTACAAGAGCTACCTCCTTGGATTTTCTATACCATGACACAAGATAACAGAGGGTCATTCCCTCCAACTTTCAGAAATATTCATACATATACTGATTTTAAGATTTTAAAAAAGTTTTATCAAGAACTTTATTTTTATTTTTTAAAGCCACAACATCTATCTCATTGAATGTCTCTCATATTAACCAATAGAACTTCCATTTAGGAGCCTCTTCCTAGCCCAGCACAGAGATTTACTTACTAGAAGTATCAGTCACTCCTCCTCTTTGCAGATTCAACCATTTATTGGAACTCTGGCTGTCTGCTGCTATGGAGGGACGAATCTCTCCCCTGTCCTGATCAGGGCATTCTGATGCTGACCAGAATTCTGGGAAATGTTGTTTAGGGCCGAGCTTTTTGAATCATCTGGCACAGGGATTCTCATTTTCCCAAACTACATTTCCCAGAATTCTGTGCTTTCTCAGTCTTTTCCCCAGTGAACTCTGCTTTCTTCCTGCTGCTTCCCTCTCCTAATGCTGAGAGGCCATTGATTTAAAGAGGAAAGGCAGCCTTTTTTGCTTTGTTTTTGCTTATTTGTGCTGAAAATAGAACTGACTTTGGGAGGCTTCCAAGGTTTACAAAATTCAAACAAAAAAACATTGGGTAAGTTTCCATTCCTAAGTTTTTGGCGCAGATAACATCCATGTGTTGGATATCATGCTGTAAGTACAAAATTAACAAATTTGATATGACTTATGATGACTAACAAAAGCAATTGCACACTCCTAGTTAGTATGGTACTTTTGGGAAGTACCCAGGGCAGATCCAGGGCTGAATAATTAAATTACAGCTGTATTATTTTAGTAGTGTTGAAACAACCCTGGTGGTATTACTCAGGACTCAATGTGTATCTCTACTTGAACGGCTTTTGTTACATTAGTGGGAATGGCTGGAGAATAACACGGACAGCAACCTCATCTGTACATGTGAAAATCCTGATCCAGCATTCTGCCCATCCCATGGAATCAGTTTTTGAGTGACATGAAGTACCAGAAGGGAGAGGGAGGCCCAGAAGTGAGCTATCTGTATTGCATTGGATGCAAATCATCAGTTATTTTTCCAAATGGTACAATGTGGCATCATAATGCTGCACATCCATCCTTTTGCATTTCTCTGCAGTCTTTTAGACATACATTTTGACAAGCACTGCCATGTTTATCCAACTACTCTTGAATGCTGTAAGAGGATTAAATTTGAATCCCTTTTCATTCAGTGCAAGAAGGTCATATTTCAATATTTTTTAAATATATAGGCTGGAATCTTGTTGGTGCACTATGCTAAAGGTTGAACTTTTCCAAGACTTTACAGCAGTGGCAATATGGCAGGGAAAATCTGTTTTTCCATACTTTCTTCATGTTTGCTGCAGTCAGAGCCTTCATTCTCCTACACCAGAATAGATACACAGGATTCTGACTACAATGCTCTGATTAGATCACATGGATCAAGGCCAGAGAGATAACTGGACACCATTTTTGTAGGATTTTAGTTCCTGTTTTTGTAAAGTCTAATCTAGTTAGGGTGGTACATGATAGCTTAACCACCTCATCAGATGGGGTGATTTTAGCTTCCTAGGATGCTTCCATCCCACTTGGAGGACTGATGGGTTCACCGTTCATCAAACAATGCAAGGGAGCTTCCTGTTGGAAACCCTTCTCTAACTAGGTGAAAGTTTCACCAGATTTTTTTTATCATGTCATCAGCAACCAGACATTTGTATTACATTTTAACAAAAACAAACAAACAGACAAAACACAGAATTTGCAAGCTTGGTAGTTGATTAAATGTCCTTTGACCAGTAGCTGGCCACTTGGAGTGACTCTGGTGTTGCTGCAAGGAGGTCCTCCATTGCCTCTGGTGTTGCCGCAAGGAGGTCCTCCATTGATTTCACCAGATGCTTCCCTGGCAACATGGGAGGCTTCCTGTGTTGTGCTGGCTCCATTTGTATCCTCCTTGTTGTTGATATCCTCCTTGTTGGTATGTCCGAACTGGAACTGAGCAGGAGGTATTAGCAAGTGACCATGAGGCTCTCCAAGGCTTGTTCAGGTGGCACTGAACTATGATGTTGTACTCAAGATATTTTGGATTCCAACTCCCAAAAGTAGCCAAAAGTAAGTTATATAACAGGAGGCATTTCAAACCTTAGCTGTAACTTCTTTCTATCTTACCTTTCACTGAATGAAGACAAAGAAGTATATGTAGTTTTCTCTCTTCCTACTTTTTCTTCACAAACCCCTAGGTAGGTTTCACAAACATATATGTGTGTGTGTGAAAGAGATGAATCAAGGTCATTCAATGAGGTTCTTTTACTCAATGACAACTCAAACCTGGAGTTCCCAATCCACTATGAAATATTGAATCTTTATACCGAAAAGATTATTGGTATCAACCTCAGAAACTTCTGGAGGGAACCAGTTTGGGAAATCTGAGATTTAGAGTGGTGTCGTAAAGGTCTCAGTGTCTTTCAATTGTTGACATGTGCAATGCATGAGAACTACTAGTTTCCTTTAAGTGGATTGCTTTGGAGTGGTTGCTGATCAAAGTAACACACATCATATGGCCTATGCCTAGCGTGAAGCAATTTCCAATGCAGTTTTTATGGCTCAATAATAACATGAATTCAAAATGAGGATGAAAATTATTTGGCATTTTAATCACTTCAGCAGGATGCTTCATCAGGACTTTAGGACTATCTCTCTCACCAGGGAATGCAGTACCTATTATGAGTACAATATATGGAATGTACCTTTTTTTTTCACTCCAGGGTCTTGTGAGATACATTACTCGGAACTGTCTGCTCATGATTAAGTTTCCTGTATGAAACAAGTTAATGGAAGAGACTCCTATTGAGCTTCTAAAATTACACATGGTATGATTATAGTTATTGGTTGTGCTCTTCCTTTAATGAATCTTTATAACAGTGTCCTGCACTCTTTCCTCTTCCCTATTTCTTTCATGTTCTCAGTTATAACAATCATTTTCAGGGTGCTTCATCTGTTTGGTGATAACTGGCAGGATGAGAGCAGACAACCATTTATGAAGGACTCTATTTCCAATGACATTCTCTATTGTGGCTTCTTCCACAACTTCTGCTGGTAGAACTAATGAAGTCTGGCTTTGAAAATAAGCACCAGAATCCTACATGATCTGTTATGCTATATAACTTTATGTATAACTAGTTATGTAGGAGAGGTGCTTAGAGCCCTCTTTTGTAGAACTGTGAAGATGCATAAAAGAACACTGACGTTGTGCACCTTGATGTCCAATGCACATTGGAATTAATGCAGGGAACGTTTATTTATTTATTTATGATATTTATAGCCCGCCTTTCTCAGTCATATGGCGACTCAAGGCAGATTACAGCTTGGCACAGTTTGGTGTCAGGCATTCATAAAAGTGTCATTAAAAACAATCAACATTACAATATAAAACATATATAAAAATAGTTAAAGCATATAATCATCGGTGCCATCTTGTTAAAAACGTTATCCAGTAACATCATCTGGCCATTCCATGTTCATCATTCATAGTTCCATGTTATTTATTCCGCTACATTCTCAAAAGCTTGCTCAAAGAGCCAGGTTTTTACATTTTTTGGAAAGTCATGAGGGAGGAGGCGGATTTAATATCCCTGGGGAGGGAGTTCCATAGCTGGGGGGGGGCACCACTGAGAAGGCCCTGTCCTTCGTCTCTGCCAATCGCACTGGTGAGGCAGGCGGGATCAAGAACAGGGCCTCCTCAGATGATCTTAAGTTCTTAGATGGTTCATATTTATTTATTTATTTATTTATTTGCTTTACTTCTATACCGCCTTTCTCAGCCGAAATGGCGACTCAAGGCGGTTTACATAGTAAAGGTCAACATAACAACAACAGAAGGCAGTTAAAAAACACATTATACAAAACATTAGGTCGAAATATATGCCTCAGCAAACAATCAGAATCAGAATCCGTAATCATAATCCTTTATACCAATTCCTGTGATCAATTGTACCGTATTACTGTATTTCATTGCATTATTTAGCCAAACGCTTGTTCGTAAAGCCAAGTCTTGACTTTCCTCCGGAATGCCAGCAGTGAAGGGGCCTGTCTGATGTCCACAGGTAGGGCGTTCCATAAGCCGAGGGGCCACCACCGAGAAGGCCCTGTCTCTCGTCCCCGCCAACCGCGCCTGCGATGCGGGCGGGACTGAGAGCAGGGCCTCCCCAGACGATCTTAATGTCCTGGTCGGTTCATAGGAGGAGATGCGTTCGGAGAGGTAGGTAGGGCCAGAACCGTTTAGGGCTTTATAGGCTAAAGCCAGCACCTTGAATTGTGCCCGGTAGCAGATTGGCAGCCAGGAGGAGTGGTGTGCTCCCTGAGTGCCGCTCCTGTTAGCAACCTGGCTGCCGAGCGTTGGACCATTTGAAGCTTCCGAGCAGTCTTCAAGGGCAACCCCACGTAGAGAGCGTTGCAGTAGTCTAAGCGGGATGTAACCAGAGCGTGGACTACCGTGGCCAAGTCAGACTTCCCAAGGTACGGTCGCAGCTGGCGCACGAGTTTTAACTGTGCGAATGCTCCCCTGGTCACCGCCGAAACCTGGGGTTCCAGGCTCAGCGATGAGTCCAGGGTCACACCCAAGCTGCGAACCTGTGTCTTCAGGGGGAGTGCGACCCCATCCAACACAGGCTGTAACCCTATACCCTGTTCGGCCTTGCGACTGACCAAGAGTACCTCTGTCTTGTCTGGTTAGTTTCAATCTGTTGTCCCTCATCCAGTCCGTTACAGCGGCCAAGCACCTGTTAAGGACCTGAACAGCCTCCTTAGTAGTAGGTGGAAAGGAGTGATAGAGTTGGACATCATCTGCGTACAGATGACACTGCACCCCAAAACTCCGGATGATCTCTCCCAACGGCTTCATGTATATGTTAAACAACATGGGAGACAATATTGAGCCCTGAGGAACCCCACAAGACAATGGTTGTGGGGTTGAACAGGTGTCCCCCAACAACACCTTCTGAGATCGACCCTCCAGGAATGACCGGAGCCACTGCAAAACAGTACCTCCAAGACCCATCCCTGCGAGGCGTCCCAGAAGGATACCGTGGTCGACGGTATCGAAGGCCGCTGAGAGGTCCAGCAGCACCAACAGGGACACACTCCCCCTGTCGAGCTCCCGGCGCAGATCATCCACTAAGGCGACCAAGGCTGTCTCGGTACCATGTCCCAGCCTAAAGCCAGACTGTGCCGGATCTAGATAATCCGTGTCTACCAAGAATACCTGGAGTTGTGAGGCCACCACACGTTCCAAGACTTTGCCCAAAAAGGGGAGATTGGAAACTGGCCGATAGTTGTCGAATTGAGTGGGGTCCAGTGATGGTTTTTTCAACAGCGGTTTTATTATAGCTTGTTTTAAGCTCGCTGGAATAATGCCTTCCCGAAGGGAGGCATTAACCACCACCTTCACCCACTCGGCCAATCCCCCTCTGGCTTCCTTTACAAGCCAGGATGGACAGGGGTCCAGGATGCATGTGGTAGGCCTCATTCCTCCAAGTATCTTGTCCACATCCTCGGGCTTCACCAATTGAAATGAATCCAATAAAACCGGACAAGCAGATGCTCCAGCTACATCCTCATCTACTGCCGTTAATATGGTGTCCAGACCAGAACGGATCAAAGCGACTTTGTCTGCAAAGAACCGAGCAAAAGCATCACAGCGGGCTGCCGGGTTGTCAGGGCTCCCGTCTTGAGGGACGGGATTTAAAAGGCCTCTGACAACTCGAAACAGCTCAGCCGGACGGTTCTTTGCAGACGCAATAGTGGCCGCGAAGAAGGATATGCCCTTAAAAAGGACACAAACCGTGTTCGGTTTGGCTCGCTCGTATCTGAACGCCACACGCTCTCTAGTTCCCTCTTCTTTCGCTTCATCACTGCCAACTCCTCGTTAAACCAAGGAGCTGGTTTAGCTCGGTTACTCGAGAGGGGACGTTCTGGAGAGATCGTGTCTATTGCCCTAGTCATCTCCCTGTTCCAGAGAGAGACCAGGGCATCAACAGAATCACCAACCGAGGCGGCGGGAAATTCCCCAAGAGACGTCAGGAATCCATTCGGATCCATAAGCCTCTTGGGGCGGACCAACTTAATGGGTCCACCACCTCTGCAGAGGTTAGGAGGTACAGTAAGTCTAAATCTGACCAGATGGTGGTCGGTCCATGGCAACGGAGAGATGGACAACTCCTCAACACCGCCACCTAGCTCCCATCCCTGACAGAAAACCAAATCCAATGTGTGTCCAGCACAGTGGGTGGGGCCAGATACCCGTTGGGACAGCCCCATGGTTGCCATGGAAGACATGAAGTCCTGAGCTGCTCCTACTAGGGTAGTCTCGGCGTGTACATTGAAGTCCCCCAGCACAAGGAGCCGTTGGGACTCCAATGCCAGGCTCGAGACCACCCCTGCTAGCTCAGGTAGGGAGACCGTAGTGCAGCGATGTGGGCGGTACACTAACAGAATCCCTATTCTGTCCTGGTCACCCACCCTCAGGTGGACACATTCAAAATTAGTTGACTGTGGGATGGGGCCTCTGGTCAGAGGGATTGTATTTTTATAGACCACTGCAACTCCGCCTCCCCGCCCTCCAGGTCTCATAGGAGGAGATACGTTTGGATAGGTAAGCTGGGCCAGAATCATTTAGGGCTTTATAGGCTAAAGCCAGCACTTTGAATTGTGCTTGGTAGCACATCCCATTGTGGATCAATAGAATTGAAAATCAGTCACTTTGCCAGCTCCGCTATGTCATGAAATAATGACACTCATGGATTTGGATGTTAAAAAATTGCTCATTTCTAATATCCGGGAATACAAGTCTACATATTAAGACGTAAGGCCCCAATAGAAATCTTGGCCTTCTAAAAAGATACTGTGGTTTAAAGAAGGATGACTTTTTTACTACTTTTTAAAAGTCTGAACACAATGGGAGGGCCAGGTCTGCTATTTTCTTCTTGTACTATCTTAAATGGAAAGGCACAAATTAAATTCTGTCAGCAGGACTGTGTGCAATAAATCTTTCCAGAAGGGTTCATTGTAATAAGAGTTTCTATTGTAACTAAGATTCAGTCATCTTATCTGCTTAGCAATTTCAACATGACAATTAACAGTATTTTGTGTACCACATTAGACATTTTAGAATAATTAAATTTTCTGTGTTAAAGCAAAGCCTTAACATAACCTGACAAGCAGCGTTGCTAATTCAGTTTTGCGGTAAAACTAATATCTATCAGAGCAACCAAATACAACAATTCATCAAGCAAAAGACAGAACTAGAAGAGATATCTTATGCTTTTCACCCACCAGAAAAACACATGAAGATCCAGGAAACAAACAATGTAGCTTGGTTTTGAATTAGCCTACAAAGGCATGCTCAGCTATGGTGATTCCTACAAATGTGTTTTCGGTCATGTTTTCCAAGCTATGTGATTTCAAGGCACACACTAGAGCTGTGCAAAAATTTGGATGCAAGTCGTAAGTTGAACCACCCTAAGTCCTCTTCAGGGTTGAGAAGGGCAGTATACGAATATCACAATAAATAAATAAGTTGCATGCAGATGGTAGGTTTTTAGCTGAGCAGTCTAGCAATCACAGCCAGCCAGTGGCAGCAGCCAGCTAGCCACAGCTTAGGATCCCTTTAGGATCATTTTCTTAGCCTAGCAGCCAGCCAACCAACCAGCCAGGAGTCAGACACTTCAGCCACAGTTTAGGAGCCCTTTAAGGTCATTTTCATTGTGTGTGTGTGTGTGTGTGTGTGTGTGTGTGGTATTTCCATTTACTAGGATTCATTTTTGGGGATTTTCCATTTACTAAGGATTCATTTAGAGAGTGACTCAGCTAAGATTCCCTAAAAATCAGTGGAAGTGCATTTTTTTCTTTTTTGAAACTTTCTGAAACTTTGGAAGAAGTATATCCTGGCTTTGTTGTGTCGTTGCAGAAAATTCTAAGGGAATAGCTGTTGTAATATTTGTTTAATGTTATTAATTTTAAAAAACTCCCAAAACTCATTGGATGGTTAAATGTTCTGAAACTTGGAGGGATTACAGTGGCAAATGTGTCCTACAAGTGCAGCAAGTTTCATCATGATCACCATAAAAATAACAGAGAAATGAGCCCCAAAAATGTTCCCATTGGCACAAATGAGAAGATTAATAAAACAAAATATTAACACATTTTTGGTGTTTCGAATTTGAAACAAACTGCTCACGATAGTTTAGAAACACTGACAAAATGAAACGGGCATACTAAATGTGTATTTCAAAGCACATTTATTTTTGTTTTGATTTTTGATTTTTTTGCACACCTCTAGCACACACATTTTGTGTAAGTGGGCTTGAAGTTCAGTGCTGCTGGAATTGATGCCTGAAGGTTAAAACTGTCTTAAAACTGCAAATGTCACCAAAAGAAACCATGAAATGCTCCTTTTCTGAAAGCTTGATGAAAATTAAGTTCACTTCATTGGATGTGTTGCAATAACAGATTCCCAGGTTAGTTTAGTGTTTACACCTTATTTTATTTTTCTGGTTATTTAATATTTAATGTTTATTTTACTTCAGTGATATTCATCTTTACTGTTCTAATGTAGCACAAATCCTATGTAAAATCATACTACGTATTTTTGACATTGTTATTGAAATCTGAAATATATACAGTGCCCTCCACTGTTCTCTGTAGGAAATTAAAGTGTTGGTGCATTTTGGTAAAGTTGCCAGAAGTCTGAGAGGAAAGTTCAGATTGCCAGGTATGCAAGTTAATGCATATTTAGTAGAAAGCTCATTTTAGATATTATTTTGATTTGTAAATACATCTATCTATACACATAATACAAGTTAAAATGTGTATGTGTGTATGTGCCAGAGGTGTCCACTTATATTGACAGCCTCACACCTCCACAAACAGCTTTAACTCACACTGCTGAGGAACCACCAGAGCACTCCCTCTAAGAACATTGCAGGTTGTAGTGGGCACCATGAACATGTCTCCCAATCCCTGCCAATGTCCTCCCCAAACACCATACTGCCCACCATGCAAGTAAAGGCTGTCCTCCACAAAAACCATACTGTTGACCACCCAAGTGAAGGTTTTCAGATGGGAACAATTTCATCCTAGATTTGATGTGATTCCTCCATGTGCCAGTGTTTCTGACTCCCTCCATTGGTGTGTTATTTGCATGACCCCACCTACTGCCTCTCCCTGAACCCTATCCTACCCTTTCTTGTGGCACAGAGCAAACAAAGAGGAATTGATCAACAACTGAACATACTAGAGGGGTTTTGGGGGATTAACTCAACATGGTGGATGTTGTTGTTCACCCTGCATCAAGACAGAGCACTGTGACCACCACAAACAATGGACCTGGACCACATTTGGTACAAGGAGCCCCCATGACCAACAAAAATATTGGAGAGGTTTGGGAGGAATTCACATTGATTTATAAGAGTTGTAGGTACTGGATGTATAGTTCACCTGCAATAAAGAACACTCTGAACCCCACCAGCAATTTACTTGGAACTAACTTGGCACAGAGAACCCTCATTCAGAGAGCAATATGGACCCAAACAATGATGGATCTCGACCAAACTTAGCACATATACCTGAAATGCTCAGATTGGAATACTGGTGGGTTAGGAGGGGAGTTGTAGGTACTGAGATTTATAGTTCCTCTGCAAGCAAATAGCACTCTGAACCCCACCAAAATGAGGATTGGACCAAACTTGGCACACAGAACCCTTATGACCATCAACAAATACTGAAGGTCTTTGGGGAAAATTCACCTTCATTTCAGGGTGTTGTAGTTCACCTACATCCAGTAAGCACTGTGACCCCAAAAGCCAGTGGATCTGGACCAAACTTAGCACGAATACCTGATACACCAAAATTTGATTACTGGAAGGGTTTGGGAGGGATTGACCTTGAGTTTTGAGACTTGTAGTTCTCCTACAACCAAAGAAACAGTTGCAAGTTTGGTAGTTGATTAAATGTCCTTTGACCAGTATCTGGCCACTTGGAGTGCTTCTGGTGTTGCTGCAAGAAGGTCCTCCATTGTGCATGTGGCAGGGCTCAGGGTGTATTGCAGCAGGTGCTCAGTGGTTTGCTCTTCTCCACCCTCGCGTGTCATGGATTCCATTTTGTGGCCCCATTTCTTGAGGTTGGCTCTGCCTCTCATGGTGCCAGAGCGCAGTCTGTTCAGTGCCTTCCAAGTCGCCCAGTCTTATGTGTGCCCAGGTGGGGAGTCCCTCATTTGGTATCAGCCATTGGTTGAGGTTCTGGGTTTGAGCCTGCCACTTTTGGACACATTGTGACCAGCACTGACAATAGACTGGGCCAAACTTGGCACACAGAACCCCCATGACCAACTGAACCTACTTAGGGGTCCGACTCAACATGGTGGGTGTTGTAAATTACCATGCAACCAGAAAGCACATTGGACCCTAGTGATGATGCATCTAGAGTAAACTTGCCCAACATGACAAACAAAGTCATGATGTGAGTTGTAGTTAACCCACAATGTTACGCATTTTGTAAAATTAAAACAAAACTACCTGACTTTCTTAAATTACCTGTGCAACACCGGGTACCCAAGTTAGTAAATAAATTAAAAAGTGGCTTGGCAGACTCTTTTTTTCTCCCTATATGCCAAAATCATCCAAGCATTTTTCACAAGTTAAACCTAAGCCACTTTTCGTCTAAATTGTAGTAGCTGTGATCTGACACACCTAAGCTGAACTGTCACATGAAAATTGCCTTTGCCATGTCTCAACTCTGTTTACTGTGAACAGAGAATAATCATTCTCCATGCCATTCTATCCATTTATCCCTTGGACTTAAATTCTGCATTGAGAGTAGAATCCTATGATTGCCAATATGTGTGATGTATTAATCATGCATGCTTTGTATCAATCAGGTAAGTGAGCTAATATAACTAATATGAAGTTTATATTACCTTCAGTATCATGGAGCATGCAAGATATCTTTACTATTTCTAACATGGCTTTTCATTGTAAAAGCAAGTTTCTATTCTCTGTAGAGTGTTATTGCTCCCCTCGGTCCCAGAGAATGGGAAATGCTTACTGGCAATAAAAGATAAACTTCCTCTTTCTTAGTATCTCAAAATGAAGTTCAGCCCAGTAAAACTGGACAGCCTGAAGAACCAGAGTGAGCTGTTACAAAATGGGTTTCTTTCAAATCATGAGCTGTTTTCCAATCTAATTTTCAATTGATAAAGATCAAATTGGGTTCTTGAAGAGAGTGAAAGCTATGAAAAATGCATCGAAAAGGGTCTTCATTTACTGTACTATGCTGCTGTTGAAAAGGTAGGGAAATTTGCAGGAAAACAGAGGAGGAAGACAGTTCACTCTCGCAATAATTTCCCCTTTATCCTCCCCTTCCTATCTACTAATTTCACCAAGAGCAATACAATGTCACTGAGTTCTGTCTTGAAAATTTTATTTTATTTTGTTTTTTTAAACAAAAGTCTTAGATCAAACAGCCATTTCTTTCCTTTTTGATTTGGCTGTGTGCTAATCTGCTGTCCAGTGCACTCAAGCTCAAATTCTTTTTAATGAGAATCCTGTCAATGAAGAGCTTTGGCTAGTTACGATTTCTCATTTCATCCTTCTTCACTGTCATCCTCTTTACTACTTATTTTTTGCACTCATTGGGCTAATCTACAGCAACCGGTCTTTCTCAAGTCCTTCGTGTTTCACAGTGTGTTGATTGTGTACGCCTTTTACTGAAGTTTCCAGTTTCTAATTTAGAAAGCAACACAATACATCACAATCAACAGTACACCTTCTTGACATAGGCTTGTTTGAAGGACAGTAAATTTGCCAAGAGATGCCTAACCTGATAGAAAAGTGGACTTTGCTATTGTACTTCACCTTAAGTAATTATATGGAAGAGAGAAATTCTACAATGTAGGTATTAGGGCTGTGCAAAAAGTCATTTGTACCTTGTCTATTGAACCTATTTGTAAGATTCATATGAAGAAACACGTGTGGCATCCATGAAAAAACCTTAAAATTCAAAATACTGACCTATGACTTTTCGGAAGAGTTATGTAAGTCTCGTAAGTGGCACCAGGTCTCCATCGCAGGTGCCATTTCTATCCCAAAAGGGCTGGGTTTGGTTCCCCCAAAGGACTCTGAGGAGGATGGCGGGGCCCGTAGTCAAGGGGGGCACCCTGCTTTTCCCCCAATGGGAGCAGTGATGGGGTCCGGGGAGGGAGGGATGCCTGGCTGGATGGCCAGGCAAGGAAGAAGCCTCTCTGGCACATGGTTTGCCCAGAGAGAGGCAGAGACCACCACATTCAGGTTTTGATGAGAGCAGACCCCGGTATTCTGAAGTGAGCAGAAATCTGAGAAATGTATTTAGGGAGGGGCCTCTAAAATTCTCTACCACAGGGGTCTTTGCCTTCCAAAACTACATTTACCAGAATTCTGCTTACCACCTTGGGACTCCTCCTCCTCTGTTTGGGTGCGGGAAAACCTGTGTTCATTCTCTAAAGGGATTTTGAGATAAAAGTGGATTGTTAAGAGTTGAATTAACTCTGTTATGTAGACAAAATTGAGAGGCAATAACTCCAAAGTTTACCTAGTAAGTTTCCTGTTGTTGTTGTTGTTGTTGTTATCATCATTATTATTTCAAAGGCTGCATGGACATCTTTTGGGGGATGCTTTGACTGTGCTTTTCCTTCCTGCCAGAATGGGGTTGGACTGGATGGTTCCTGGGGTGAAATAGTACTGTTAAGTTTATGTTGGTTAAAATTCCCTAAAAATCAGTGGATGAGTGAAACTTTATTGGGTTGGGTCAGAAGATCATGTTGTTGGAAGAAACCACAAAGGCCACCCACTCCTTGCCATCAAGAATACACTATCAAAGATGTTAGTTATACATTCATAACAAAGCAGGAGAAGTGGGATCTTAGCTCTGGGCTTTATATACAGTACTCAGTTGTAGAAATTTCACTATTTTAATTTCATCCTACATAATCTGGTAATCTGAAGTTTGGAGAGCTGTTTAAAATTCTCTGCTAGAGAGATATAGTGAAATTCCTTGAACTACAGTGAGGATTCCATTTTCCTAAACAACTTTTCTCATGACTCCATAGGACGGAACCATGTTTTTTCAATATGTTATCAAACTGATATACTGTATGTATTCGAAGCCAATTTTTTCAGGTCTTTTTGTGGGCTGAAAAAGCCCCCCTCAGTTTATAATTGGGTCAAGCCAGGCAGCAGATCCTGGAGGCCATTGCTTGCAATATATGATATATTTCTCTCTCATCTTTCCCTCCCTAAACAGTATGTTTTCTTTTCTGCTTCTGTTCTACTTCTCCTCCCAAACTAGAATGTTTTGAAAAAGGAGAGGAGGGGGAGAGAAGCTCTTGAAGGTCAGGAATATCCATTAATCTTATAAAAGCATTTTCCCTTGAAATATTTGTTAATCTCTTCTACAGATATATCGGCATTTTTCCCTGCGAGCCTTTGCAATCCCTGTGTACCTATATATCTGTATCTATCTATCTATACATTAATTTTATAAATGAATTTCCCCCTCACATGTTTGCAGGTCTTTGCAAATCCTATATACATATAGATATCTAGAGATTTCCATGTACCTGTATATCTGTATCATTATTTTTATATATGAATTTCCCCTAACATGTTTGCAAGTCTCTGCAAATCTTCTATAGATATAGATATAGATAAATATATAGAAGTACCTATAGATCTGTATATCTGTGTATGTGTGTGTGTGTGTGTATGAAGGAAATTATAATGAAATTAACTTCATATGTTTGCAAGTCTTTGCAAATCCTATATAGATATAAATATCTATATATAGAGAGATGTCTAGATTGATATATATGAATATAGATATGTAGAGCTTTCAAATATTACAGGGGGGAAATCCACACACACACACACGCAAACATGTCGAGAAAGATATGAATATAGATATATAGTGCTTGCAAATATTGCAGGGAAAAAAGCACACACACACACACACACAGATGTCTATATAGATATAAACATAGATATATATATAGGGCTTGCAAATATTGCAGGAGAGAAATACACATATAGAGAGAGGATTTGCAAATGTTTCAGGGGAAATTCATATGTGAAATTAGTATATATAATTATAGATCTATATCTAGCTCTGTACTGTTTATATAGACATCGAATGTTTGCCTGTTACTATGTTGTAAACGTGAGTCCCCATTGGTAGATAGTTGCTGAATGAAGTTGCTGCTGCTGCTGCTGCTGCTGTTGTTGTTGTTACTACTACTACTACTACTACTACTACTACTATTAAGTTACTGTTGATGCCATATTGTTTTTGTTGACCCTATTTTTCAGAACTAGTTTACTAGTTTACTGTTTTTCTTTGAAATATGGTAAAATTTAAAAAAACATTTAATCTACTGTTGCCTCAGTTAATGTAATGTTATTGGTATCTATTTTTATTTTGAAATTTACCAGTAGCTGCTGCATTTCCCACCCTTGGCTTATACCCGAGTCAATACATTTTCCCCTTTTTTTGGTGGTAAAATGAGGTGCCTTGGCTTATATTTGGGTCAAGTATATATGGTAATTGGAACCATTTTCAGTTTCATGGACATATTTGGAAAATAACTGTGAAATAAATCAACATAGTGTGTTTCAAGCTTCTATTATTGTGTTATGAAAATGTGGCATTTGTCTTTGTGTATATAAGTCCAAGGAGAGTTCAAATGTCTTTAGAAATTATATCAAAGGAATGGTGATAGTTCTTGGTTCTGGAAAGCAGCAAGTCCATTAGTTTGTCTTACTGTGTCAATATAGAAAACAAACTCTTTGCAAAACCAATTAACAACACTTGTGGAAGGATTACACAGAAAAAATAGAAAAGAAAGCAAGCATTTGAAAATGTATTTGTATTAAAGGGAATGAGATGGAAGCCAATGTTTCAGATAAATCATGACCTTTATATATTCTAGTGTCTCATTATGGTTGGATACTTAAGTAATGAGGTTTTGACAGGTGGAGGTAATGGCATTTTTGAAGAAATAATGCAAAGCATAAAAATGGAAACTTAGAAAAGAAAGACGAAATGCAAAAGAAAAAAAAGCTAATGTTTCTATTTTTTTCAGCATCAGCCAGCCAGCTACACACAAAATGCCTTTTTGGAGCTATTAAGGATGTGGAGATTTGCGATACTGTTACAGATTGGAAAAGGCCAGTGGTGTAGTGGTTCGAAGTATTTAAAAGCTTTAGTCCAAAAAGTTACTCTTCCAAAATCTGTGCTGAAATGCAAATGCTTTTCTTTTTTATAAGTACAAAACCGTATAGTGAGAAAGGATAAACAGGCGTATTTAAAATATGATAACAAAATCTGTCGAGTTGTCGTGTTGGAAGATACTCCAGTGTCATCTAATTTAACCTTTGCTGTTAGAGAAAAATCAGTACCTGAAACATCTCTGATAGGTAGCCGTCCAATCTGTTAAAAGACTTAGTGGAAGGCGGTTGTATCACACTTTAAAGCTGTTATTTGCATTCTCAAGTAGTTTGTATCACATGTTTCCCCTAATATTTAATCAGATAGAGTATAGAGATGATTATGATGATGATTATGAAGAGATTAAACTGCTCTGTTTGTAGTGACAGCTCAAATTGGGGAAATGGTAATCCATGTGATGTGAAAAAGGTTCAAGTTTCTTATGTTTGTTTTATCATACCATCTTACTTTATCTTATCAAGTGTGTGTTTGGCATGGTATTTTTGAATAGCTGTTCAGTGGAATTAATCTACAAGGGGTATTTTTTAAGTAAGGTCCGTTTTGTTGTAGACACTAGTAGTTCGCGCTCATACCGCAACGAGCGCGTGCGTCATGTACCGGCATGCCTCGGGAACAACTGTGCTCAGTTTCTGCTCTGTAGATAACCTGTACGGTTCTGTTCTGTGCTTTAAAAATGTTTAAGACTATCAACTCACCCTCCGCATGTGAGGTTCGCTCAGTGATATGGTTTTTGTCAGCAAGGAACCTGCCTGCTGCAGGAATTCATTAACAGATTTGTGAAGTGTATGGTGATACTGTTATGAGTGAAAGCAAAATGCGTAAGCGAGTACAACAATTCAAAGATGGCTGTGACAACATCCCATGATGAGGACCGCTCCGGTTGCCCTTCTTTGATTACAGACGATTTGGTGGCTTCAGTTGAAGCAAGGATTCGTGAGAACAGGCGCTTCACAATAACAGGTCTCTCAAACGAATTTCCTGATGTGTCGAGATCAGTGCTTTACAACATTGTTTCTGAACACCTAAAATTTAGGAAACTGTGCTCCCGTTGGGTCCCGAAACTCCTAACAGAGGACCACAAAAACCAAAGATTTGAGTGTGCGATCAAATCAAATCATCTGTAATCAAAGAAGGGCGACCGGAGCGGTCCTCATCATGGATGTTGTCACGGCCATCTTTGAATTGTCGTACCCACTTACGCACTTTGCTTTCACTCATAACAGTATCACCGTACACTTCACAAATCTGTCGATGAATTTCTGCAGCAGGCAGGTTCCTTGCTGACAAAAACCGTATCACTGAGCAAAACTCACATGCGGAGGGTGAGTTGATAGTCTTAAACATTTTTAAAGCACAGAAGAGATCCATACAGGTTAGCTATAGAGCGGAAACTGAGCACAGTTGTTCCCGAGGCATGCCGGTACACGACGCACGCGCTCGTTGCGGTATGCGCACGAACTACTAGTGTCTACAACAAAACGGACCTTACTTAAAAAATACCACTCGTATAGTCTGAACATGATCTGAACTACTGTGAGAAACACAATGTTATTTGCAGTGCCGCCTTATTGCATATATGCACACAATTTGCAGACTTCTTGGGTGATTAAAGTGTGGCTTATGCTGAGAAGCTATGCTCTGTCACAAAGACCGATGCAACCTATTGTGGGAAGTGGGCAAGACTTTAATTTTCATTCAGCTCCAGAAAGCTAATCTTTCATGCTTGGGAATCAAAATGGCACTAGAAGGTCTTTGAGGAGGAGAGGGAAAATCCCAAACTAATTTCCCTGTCTCTACCACTAGGCAGTTGGCAAAACCTTCACTGTCAGTGTTTTGCTATTTTCTGTAAAATGAATTCGAGCCCTTCTCTCATGAAGGAAGGTGTTTGTAGGCTGTTTTCTGTAAAGAAAATTGTATCGACTTACTGAAGAGTTCAGTGGTGCTTGTAAGATCACAGTGGCAGCTTGCAATTTCTTTGCTAAGGAGAGAAATGCTTCTGAAACCTTTGTGCCCCCTCCCCAAAATATAGTACTTTTGTCTGAACAAAATAGTATACTTAGCTTTTTCCTTCCGCTTGTTTAGGTGTGTCTTACTTGCTGTGTAAAAAAATAGTAACAATTTTGAGGTTGAATGGAGATGGTTAATGAAATCTTTCCTCCGCTTTATGTTCAACTGTTGACTCTTGATGGCATGTTATAGTGTTACAATATTTTTCTGTGATAGTCACCTTATAAGTGCAAATGTTTAACAATATTTTGCACCAGCATTGTGTTATTTATACAATCTGTCTAAATTTAGACAATAAAAGATCTATGTATGCAGAATTTATTTCCATAATTAGTTTTTGCTGCAGTGCAGTGGTCTCTGGTTTGAACAATGCCCCGATCAAAAAGAGACAGAAAATTCTCTTACTAATGGTCTCTTGGATTATTTGAAAATTTGTTCAGCAGCAAGAGGCTTTGCACCCATTCATTTATAGCATGCTGGTTCTACTTCAACTGCCATTGTTTACTTCTATTTAATCCTGGGATGTGGAGTTTTTGGAATATGGATTCTGAGTTCTCTGTTGGAAATGTTTATTGCTTCACCAGACTCCAAACTCCATAGAATGTTGTCATGACATTAAAATGGAATATTGTTCTACAATTGTATTCTGGGGGAAAAGAATGAGAGATTTTCCCCATCCCATGAAAATTTTCTGCACCACTGAAAAGAGGGAGGCACTGAAAACCATTCACACCCAGAACCCCTTTGTAATGTTGTTACCTCTTTTCTTTCAATGACTAGACTGGACATCTAAATGTTCAACTGATGTTTTTAAGGATTGCAGTGCTCAACATTTCAGAACTGAAGAAAAAGAAATCATGGGTGGGAATAGCATTCTTAACTGAGGGGTCATTGCCAGAAGGGACAGAGAGCTTCATCTATGCTGATGATCGTGCCATTACTGCTCAAGTAGGGAGCTTTGAGATGGTTGAACAGAAGCTCTCCAAAGCTCTAAGTGCCCTTACTACCTATTACAGGGAAAACCAGCTGATCCTTAACCCATCTAAAAACAGATATGTGCTTTTCATCTCAAGAACAGACAAGCATCCCGAGCTCCGAGGATCACCTGGGAAGGAATCCCACTGGAGCATTGCAGCATACCCAAATACCTGGGAGTCACTCTGGACCATGCTCTTACCTGCAAGAAGCACTGCCTGAACATCAAGCAAAAAGTGAGTGCTAGAAACAATATCATACGAAAGCTGACTGGCACAACCTGGGGATCACAACCAGACACAGTGAAGACATCTGCTCTTGCGCTATGCTACTCTGCTGCTGAGTATGCATGCCCAGTGTGGAACACATCTCATCACGCTAAAACAGTGGATGTGGCTCTTAGTGAGACATGCCGCATTATCACGGGATGTCTGCGCTGTACACCACTGGAGAAATTACACTGTTAAGCCAGTATTGCACCACCTGACATCCGCTGGGAAGCGGCAGCCAATAGTGAAAGGACCAAGGCAGAGACATCTCCAGCTCATCCCTTGTTTGGGTATCAGCCAGCATGAAAAATGACTTAAATCAAGACATAGTTTTCTAAGATCCACAGAGACACTCGCTGGAACACCTCAGCAAGCGAGAGTCCAAAAGTGGCAGGCTCAAACCCAGAACCTCAATCAATGGCTGATACCAAATGAGAGACTCCCCCCTGGGCACACAGAAAACTGGGCGACTTGGAAGGCGCTGAACAGACTGCGCTCTGGCACCACGAGATGCAGAGCCAACCTCAAGAAATGGGGATACAAAGTGGAATCCACAACATGCGAGTGTGGAGAAGAGCAAACCACAGACCACCTACTGCAATGCAACCTGAGCCCTGCCACATGCACAATGGAGGACCTTCTTGCAGCAACACCAGAGGCACTCGAAGTGGCCAGCTACTGGTCAAAGGACATTTAATCAACTACCAAGCTTGCAAACTCTGTTTTGTCTGTTTGTTAATTTTTTTAAAATGTAATACAATTGTTTGGTTGATACTGACACGATAAATAAATACCCGAGGTGCCAATCTCTTCATGCCCTCAATTATACTCCTGGAAATTGTGATTTTCATTGCAATATCTACCATTTTTATTTTCAAGATTCAATGCACAATTTCTCTTTTGCTGTGCATTTTCCCAGTCATTCATGCTATGTATATTGGTACCCTTTTCTATCCTGACATATTATGAATTTCAAATCCATGTGTTTACTTGTTCCTGTGGTTAATTTCATTTTGGGGTAATACTGTATCATGTCTACAGTAGATATGAAGTTTTCATGTTTTTCCAATCTACTACAGTTGCTGCTTCATTTCTCTCCTTGACCAATACATCTTTAGGGAAGCCAAACAGCCTGCTATAGAGAAAACTCCTTAAAAGAAAGTTCTAGTGCTTTATCATTTGAGTGCTATTATTGTAAGCTTTTGTGGTGGTATTGCTGTATTTTAAAATTCTAAGGAGATATTTGGGTGCAAGGTGATCATGTGAAGTCTCTTTCCAGAAACTACAAATCTGGAAACATAGGTGAAGGGAAAATATGAAGGAATACAAGGGTTGAATGGACTCACATCTAACAACACAATTCATGTCACAAGTAAGATGCTCAAAAATCGGCTGCCTTTTGATGACCTCATCATATAGAGCTAGATTTGGCGGCAAACACCTATCTAGCCCCAGTCACCACTGAGCCAGACGGTTCCCATGAAATGACGTTGTGCCAGCTCTGTGGATGCAGAGGGGTGGAACCAGCATACTGCTGCCGCCCTCACAACACAGGAGGTTTCCTGTGTTGCCCAATCTATGGGGGAAGCCACGCATACCACACATGCTTCACACTTTCCCCCATGTGATTGCCCTACTGGCGAGGGAGGCAATGTGAAACATGGGGCACACAATTCCCCACGTCTTGCGGTGAAGTGGACCGCTGTCTCCTTCTCTTGCAGGCCATTTGATGAGGGCTTTATTGAGGTTAATTTTAAATGGGAAAGGATGAAGAATTTCTGAAACATATATAAAGTAATATTAAATGGCTTGGCACCATCTGGCACAATGTGCTACATTTAGGCCTTTGGAAACCAAAGGTTTTAATTTTAAAATCCATGCTACCTCTTTTGAGAGTATATGTTGTGCCCCACATCAAGTTAAAAAGAGAGGCAGTTAATAAATTAAAAGTTGTTGTTGCTGTTATTCTGAAAATAGAAAATTTCTAAAAAAAATTGCTGAATAAAACAAAAATACAATATTTATTTATTTATTTACTTCATTTATTGACCGCCGCTCTCAGCCCTAGGGCGACTCGCGGCGGTGCACAACATATAAAAACAGTTTACAAAAGGCAAAACAAGCAATCAATACAACAATAATACACTATAAACTAGTTACACTAAATAATCCGCTCCGTCACATCCTAGAATCATAACCAATATCATAATCCGTAAACCGTTCCAATTGTCAATTACCAATTGCCGTAGCGCTCAGTTGAATGCCTTCTCAAATAGCCAGGTCTTCAGGCTCCTACGGAAGGACAAAAGGGAGGGCGCCTGTCTGATGTCAGCAGGGAGGTCGTTCCACAGCCGGGGGGCCACCACCGAGAAGGCCCTTTCTCTCGTCCCCGCCAGTCGTGCCTGTGAAGCAGGCGGGATCGAGAGAAGGGCCTCCCCAGACGATCTCAAGGTCCTCGTGGGCTCATAGGCCAAGATGCGGTCCGAAAGGTATTTTGGGTCGGAACCGTTTAGGGCTTTGTAGGATAACACCAGCACCTTAAATTGGGCCCGGTAGCAAATCGGCAGCCAGTGGAGCTGGAACAGCAAGGGCGTTGTGCTCCCTGCGTCCCGCTCCTGTTAGTAACATGGCTACCGCGCGCTGGACTAGCTGAAGCTTCCGGGCCGTCTTTAAGGGCAGCCCCACGTAGAGAGCGTTGCAGTAGTCTATAGGGGGGGTGACCAGAGCGTGTACCACTGGCCAAGTCAGACTTCCAAAGGTACGGGCGCAGCTGGCGCACGAGCCGAAGCTGTGCAAATGCTCCCCTGGTCACCGCTGAGACCTGGGGATCCAGGCTCAAAGATGAATCCAGGGTCACACCCAAGCTGCGAACCTGCGCCTTCAAGGGGAGTGCGACCCCGTCCAGCACAGGCTGTAACCCTATACCCTGTACCCTGTAACCCTATACCCTGCAACTATGTGTTGTATTTCGTTGCATGGATGATATGGCTACCCCTAAATATGTATGCTGACTGAAACCCATTGGGCTTTTTTGTACGAATGAAAACATCCATTAGTTAAGCACCCTGAGGCATCCTTGAAACTTCATTGCTAGAATGAGTCATGGGACAGAGCCCTTTTATTTATTTATTATTCATTTATTTACAGCTTTTATATTCCGCCCTTCTCACCCCACAGGGGACTCAGGGCGGATTACAGTGTACACATATATGGCAAACATTCAATGCCAATTTTGACATACAAACATTATACAGACATACACAGAGGCTATTTAACTTTTTCTGGCCGCCAGGGGAGCTGTCGCTTTCATCGTCCATCTGCAACGCTGATGAAGCACTTCCGCATTCCCCGCATGCTTCCCTACTGGAATGCTTTGCTGGAGTCTTCTTTATGGCCTCATAAATCAGTTAATTTAGCCTCCCCACACTTTAAGGTGGTACCTAATTTTCCTACTTGACAGATGCAACTGTCTTTCGGGTTGCAAAGGTCGACAACAGGCTACACACAATTGGTTGGAAACCCACTCCAACCCGACCTGGCTTCGAACTCATGACCTTTTAGTCAGAGTGATCTTAATGCAGCTGACACTCAGCCAGCTGCTCCACAATCCCGGTGCAGATGCCTTCAGGAGGCTTAACACCTCTTTCAATTAATTCAGAGGGGAAAATGCAAACCTCAGGAGGCATAGGCGGCTTGTAGATTTATGAGGTTTTCCAACATTTTACTCACATGTATGTCCTAATGAACAACTTGCTCTGTTCCAATACAGATTTTACTTGCTTAAAAAAGATAGGTCTAAAAGGACAGTCATAAATACATTTTACAACTAGATGTGGATTCATTTGCTCATTTAAAATCATGTTGACTGATCGATTATTTTTTTTTAAAAAATGCAGAGGAATATTACCCTATAAGAGTTTGCTTACAAAGTGTAAAAATAATAATGGTAATGTCTTTGCAAATTTGTGGCTCCAAGACTGAGATGCACAGGTCTTTATTTTTATGACCTCAATGGTTATCTTTCCTTCCAAATGTGCTGATTCTGCAAGAGTGCACAGATTAGAATCAATTTTTATTTTTCCCAAACATTTCCTAATATTGTGTGGCTGCCAAACTGTATTTAGTGAATATGCTAGGTGTCAAAATAGAAAATGTTTTGCGTTTTATGCTAATAGCATTGCTCTTTTTTTTTGGTGGGAGGCTTCCTTCTTTTAATTTAGCTCTCTGAACTATTGTAATGTTTTGCACATTAAAAAGAATCTTTTCCATTTTTTTCATTCAAAACCATGTCCTCCTTTTAATTTATTAATTATTTTTATCAAATATATAAAACATTGTAAGAAGAGGAAAGAATCTAAGATTGTGGTCCAACACATATTCTTACTGAGAAGAAAAAAAGAACAGCGTGACTTATCATTTTGCAAACTTTAAAGCAAGTGACTAAGCAAATACAGGCTCCTCAAACTATTGAATGCTTCTTCCCTTCAAAGATGGCATTAGCATGGCTCACTGCTTTAAGCCTGTGGGCTAATACAGCTGGATAAGGAAAACTCCAAGAAGGCATGAAGTGAAGATGTTTGCTAATTATGGATTAGAGTATGAAGTCGGAGTATTTGAACTTCTTCAGAATGAGAAATTATGTTTCATCTTACAGAGACAAAGTGTTTCCATCAACAGTGCTGGCCTAAGACAATTTTGCTGCCTCAGCAGAAGATCAACTTGTACAGAAACAGATTATGGATTCTCCTGCTTTAGTGGCTGGGAGACAAACAGCGAGATTACGGGACTGAGACCAGGCACTAAGACACATGAGAGTTATATCCACCCACATTTTGCTCCTGCTTCCTATTCCACAGTGGCTGGCATGTTGCTGGTTATACGAGGGGTATTTTTTAAGTAAGGTCCATTTGAACATAAGTACACAACGAAAGTTTATTTCTAAAAAGTAAATTTATTTTCAGAAAGTACATACTTCACTCTATTTTTCGACATAGTTGCCAAGTTTGTTCAAACACTTATCATACCTCTGAACCAATTTTAAAATACCCTCTTCATAAAAACTTGCCGCCTGCTCCGATAACCAAATCGTCTGTAATCAAAGAAGGGCGACCGGAGCGGTCCTCATCATGGACGTTGTCATGGCCATCTTTGAATTGTCGTACCCACTTACGCACTTTGCTTTCACTCATAACAGTATCACCGTATACTTCACAAATCTGTCGATGAATTTCTGCAGCAGGCAGGTTCCTTGCTGACAAAACCCATATCACTAGGCGAACCTCACATGCGGAAGGTGAGTTGATAGTTTTAAACATTTTTAAAGCACAGAACAGAACCGTACAGATTAGCTACAGAGCGGAAACTGAGCACAGTTGTTCCCGAGGCATGCCGGTACAGAGCACGCGCTCGTTGCGGTATGCGCGCGAACTACTAGTGTCTACAACAAAACGGACCTTACTTAAAAAATACCCCTTGTATATGCAAGAGCAGGTTGTATCCAGTTGATAGCAGTGTAAGCCAAGTTGGATAAGTAGGAAAATTGAGTGTGTAGCAGCACATTAAAGTACATAGGACAGTATATGAATGTGCATTACCTCCACACATTGCCTTGGCTCATTGCACATTGAAATTGGAAATTTAGTTATCAGTCATTCATATTGATTATTGATGCACATAGGCTGTACTATGTTGGGATGCAGTGTAGGAGTTTCGTAATGTAATTCTGCTGGTGAATATTTACACTGTGCTGAAGGAATGCAGAAGCTTGGTGTAGTTTTTCTGATCTGAATCAAGAGTTATCTTCTGATGAATGACACTGTCAATTAGCTAAAGTGGGATATGTCAGCGGTGGCCGGGAGAGCTTTTGCACAATTAAAACTTGTGTGCCAGCTGCGCTCATACCTTGGGAAGTCTGACTTGGCCATAGTGGTTCACACTCTTGTTACATCCCAAATAGATTACTGCAACGCACTCTACGTGGGGCTCACTTTGAAGACTGCCCAGAAATTTAAACTAGTCCAACAGTCGCCAGCCAGGTTGCTCTTACAGCAGCGTACAGGGAGCATACAACTCCTATACCCCCAGGCATATATATATTGCATGGTGATCAGATCAGATATGAATAAACATAACAGTTTAAATAATGTACCAGTAAGGCCTTCTCACCGACCACCCCCCCCCCCCCGGCTACATGCCTGGGCATGTGAATTTACAGTAAGACAGTTGAAATTGCGATGGATTCAAATTTCTCCTTACCTGGGGATACTGTAAATTACATTATGTAACAAAGTTTGAAAATTTTTCTGTTCCTGGTTTGAAAGTGTTATTTCGACTTAACTGTGTGGTAATTACTTTGAAAGTAGTTGTTATGCTCCAAAAACTTTGGTGGCTGAGGACAGTACTACTGTTTCCTTCAGTCGAAGCACCTCTTCACATGGGCTTCTTTTTGGCAGCCATTTTTTTTAAGTTTGGCCCAGAGCTTGATGGCTCTTATCACACCCAGTAAAACTACTTCTGGGGTGGCTCCATGGCCAAAATTGAAAAAGCTGAAAATAAGCCAGTGGTGGATGACAAGGGGCTCCCCAAGCCAGATTTAAGAGGCTTCCCCCCATGTCATGGGGGGGGGAGCTATGACTGGGCAGCGCACAGGCGCTGCCGAGATGCAGTGAGACTGACAATTTGCCACCACATGTGACAAGGTCCTTTATGAATTTGCAGACATTTTCCATGTTTTTATGATATAACCAATCATGAAATGACATTTATAAGTGTTATTTACAACTATCATTTTCCTGGCATAACTTTGTGCTCACATTATATTTATGTCTCTGAATTAGGTTTGGATTTTGTATAGCATGATTTCTCCCTTACTTGCCCTTTCTTGGGAACAACTTTGGGTAGATCTGAGCCAGCAAAGAAGTTCTGCTGGCAGATTGCTTTGTTTGCAGATCTCTGAAGGGAATCAGAAGAAGGAGGTGCTGTCAGTAGACAAGACTTGAGTCTAATCCTGGCTCCCAGAACTGGCAGATCTTTGATCTTAAAGTGCATTAAAAGGGCATTAAATAAACTAACAGAACTAACAGGCAAATCACATCAACTGCCTATTTATTCTGGGATTTTGCTGTTGCTTTCCACCCAACCCTCATTTTTCTGTCTTAACATCCAATCTATATACTGACAATGTGTATATCTGCTATTCCTTATGATTCAGTGGTAGCTGGCAGCCTCCATGTAAGTGGGGTAAGATTTAACTCTTCCAAGGCACTGACACTTCTTTATCGTTTCAATTAAAATCAGCAGTCAATTCATTGCCCCACTGGCAAGGAAGACCTCAGCTATCAATGCTGTGATTACACCATTCACTCATGCTCCGTGTCGGTTCATGTGAGCCAAAATGAAGTGCTTCCAAAACTGCTTCTATGATTCTCTAGCATGGTCTTTCAAAAAACCTCCTCGTTTCATGCTATTTTGAAAGCTTTCATTGCAGTAACAGCACAAGACTTTCAGCTGTGAGCTGACAAGACTGCAGTCATCTCCAGTGGAGCAGAGCAGTAGTTGCTAATGTGGTTGGTGACAGTATGCAACCCTATCTTTCTACATTACCTGAACACCTGCCTCTTCTGTCTCACTGTCACTGTCCTTTCTTTTTCAATCTCCTGCAGTTGAATGCAGGTTGAATCCTTTTGTCGTCATGACGTGAATGCCAAGTTTGAAGAAATTTTGAAGGCAACCTGACTGAGACAGCCAGAGAGGCCAAGTCAGTATCCAGAATGAAAAGAATAGCAACAATTATTCATTTCTTGGACAAAATAATCCTATTAAACAACTACACTCCTGCAAATAACCACCCAACAAAACAAGTCCCTTTTCCCCTGATAACTTGTTTGGGAGGAATAAGATGGTGGGAATTTTACACATTTTTTTGCTTAGTAGTCACACACTGCTGAAATGTTTTCAAAGGGGGATGATCAAAATGATCAAAGATTTAGAAGCAAAGCCCTATGAGGACCAGCTTGGGAGAGCTTGGTATGATAATCCTGGAGGACGGAAGGTCAAGCGGGAACGTAATAGCTGTTCTGTTGTGCGCTGGGCCTGTAAATAATTGTCTTTAGAACAGGACGTGCAACCTTTGCCCAGCGGGAAGCCCAAGGAGAAGTTCTCAGAGGTTTTCCACCACAAATGACTTCTGGATGGCTTGTGAAATATAACAAAGTCTTTCATTAATGAACAATCAAACAGAAACTTCTCTTGTCTTCAATAAAGCTAAATAAATGCTTCAAAGCTTTATGCAACTGGTGCCTTCCTAATCTTGCCCACGAAGGACAGGCAACTGATTTCAATAACTTCTTATTTACTTTAAATGGAAAATCCCTTTTTTAACTTCTCCTAGGCTGACTGTAATCTAACCCTTACTGATGTGGGCTCCGCTACCGGGTCGAACTGCGTCTCGAAGCACCGAGTGGACCTACCAGTAAAGGCTTAGATATTCTCCAGCTGGAGTTCTTTGGTCTTTAGGGCTGTTTACCTGGAAATCTTTGGAGACTCTTAAGACTGTTCTCCCCCAGAAGGTCTTAAGGGCTGAAGCTTTTGTACAGGGGAAGCTTGCACACGTCCTGTACATTAGCTTTCTTTGCTGAGACTAACTAAAAATGGCTCCCTTCCCTTCCCAATTGCCCTGAGCAAGGGGCGGAACCAAAACTCAACAATGATGGACTTGCCCTATGACTGCAGCCAAAGGAAGCCACCTTTCTGCAGAGTCCCTGAAACCTTGGACTGCAAGCAAACATTTAATACAAAGCAAATAAAGTTGGAGCTCCTGGTACAGCCGTACCAGCACAATAGCCATGTTTAAATAGTCAAAAAGCATGCCATATTGAGGAGGGAGCAAGCTTGTTATTTGCTGCTCTAGAGACTAGTACATAGAGTAATGGATTCACATAGTAGGAAAAATAGATTAAGGTAGAACTTCCTGACCACAATGGCTTTTTGACAATGGAGTGTGCTGCCTCAAAATGTAGTGAAGTCTCCTTCTCTGGAGGTTTCTGAACAGAGGTGGCATGGTCCTTTGCTGGGGGTACTTTGATTGTGTACTCCTTCATGGCAGAATGAGTCTGGACTGGATGGCCCTTGGAGCTTCTTCCATTTCTATGATTCAACTTGAGATTTATGTGCAAATTATTTTGTAAAGAAGCATATATGGGTTCAATCATAGGGATTTATGGCAATCATGGGAATTAGTGTTTTTCATAAAACCTCTGCAGCTACAGTGGTCCCTCGCTATTTCATGGTTCACTTATTGTGGATGCGCTGTTTCGTGGGATTTTTTTTAAAAAAGAATTTAAGTAACAGGGGAACACTGAGGATTGAGGAGGCGTTGCAGGGCCCAAGTGGTGGCAAGAGGCCCAGGCAGCGACGAGAGAGGAAGAGGAAGGTAAGGAGGAGAGGGGGGAAGAAGAGCTGCCCCCTCACTCCTTACCTTCCTCTTCCACCTCCTTGTCACTGCATGGGCCTCTTACTGCCACTTGGGCCCCATGCAGCATTGCAGCAAGAGGCCCAGGTGGCAAAGAGGAGGAGGATGACGAAGGTAAGGAGGGTGGGGGGGGGGGGGGGAGAAGAGCCGCCCCCGCCCTCCTTACCATCTTCTTCCTCCTCCTCTTCGCTGCCTTGGGCCTCTTGCTGCGCTTGGGCCCCGTGACTGAGAAGGCATCGTGGGGCCCAAGTGGCAGCAAGAGGCCCCATGCAGCGACGAGGAGGATGGGGAAGGTAAGGAAGGCATGAAGGGAAGGTGAGGGGCCATCCGTACTTCGCGGAATTTCACTTATTGTGGGTTGTCCTGGAATGTAACACCCATGATAAGTGAGGGACCACTGTATATGGGGTTTGGGGGTGAGAGGTCTGTTTTTTATACACAAAATTTATCTATCTATCTATCTATCTATCTATCTATCTATCTATCTATCTTCTATTCTCCCCACAAAACTACAGTAGGATATTAGCACTAAAACAGTGTTTTGTGCTAGATTACTGAGTTTTACACAAGAAACAGTGATCTTGAACACAAAATTAGCCACTTGGGGTTTGTGTGTTTGATAGTTGAGTTCTTAATGAAAAACTGACTATCTAGAAATAGTATTAAAAACTCTCAAATTAAAGCAGCAAAAAAGCAGAGAGGAAACAATCTGGGACATCTGATCACCTCTCAACAAACGATTGCCCCAGGCATTGCCAGGCCATCAAATGCTAATCAAGGTGGTCAGTTGAAACATTCATATCTAGCTCCAGCAGACAAGAGCTCTTTGTCCCACCCTGGTCATTGCACAGATATATAAACCCTTTTTCCTAGTTCCAACAGACCTCACTACCTCTGAGGATGCTTGCCATAGATGTAGGCGAAACGGCAGGAGAGAATGCCTCTAGAACATGGCCATATAGCCCAAAAAACCTACAACAACCCAATAGTATTTCTGTTTATTGTCACCTCCCAAAACTGCATAAAATAATTCTGAGAAATATTTCAGAATGTAAAAATACCAGATGAGCTTTGGGCAGAAATATTTGCCTTCTCCACAGTAAGGAGAAAACTTTGGGATTTATTTGTTCTCACAGACAGGAATTAAGCACTCAAATATTGACATCTCTACTTGCATTAGCAAGAACTATATATAACTCTCAAATAATTGCTGTATTCCCCATATGGTTTGGATCCTAAACTGTTGCCTATTCAAAGTACTGATTAATCTAGACATGTGATGAGGTTTAGCTGAGATGAGTTTGGCTCTTGATATTCCATTGCTTTTGAAACAACAATGCAGTGATCAGCAGTCAGAAAATTCCCTCCCTGACTGTGGGAGATTGCAAAAATAAAGGGAGGGGGGAGGGAGGCGGAAGTTGAATGTTCATCCAGCTTTGTTAGGTTAGAGACACAATATTACTTTCAGCAATAACTGTACTTCCCGAAGCCTATTTTAAAAATAGGACTTCAAATGGATGCTGCATCAGCTACCTCATTTAAGAGGATGAGGGGGAAAATCTTTACTACAGTTTATTAGAAATTCCTGATTACTGCAGCTTACCTGAAGTGTAAAAGACTATGCCAAAGAGTTAAGGTTTTCGATTATGGTGTGACTAGAGAGTACATAGTAATAATTCAATGACTCCAAGAGCAAAACTATTTCCTATTAACTTCAAATCCTTCTTTTCTGCAGCTTGCCCCTCTTCTTCCACAGTATTGCTTTTGGAAATGAAAACAAAGGCAAAAGTATTATATGCAGGAACCCATAACTTCTGTGAATTTGAATTCTAGAATGCTTCAACCCAAATAAAGTGAACAAGACAGATTTCAGAAGTATTTGCTTGAAAATGCTTTGGTCATGGAGTGGTAGTAGGGACTGGTGGTCCTGAGAACTTTAAGCTGTGTTTGGAAGCAGTGATGAGTTGGCTACGAGCAAGCAGACTAAAAGTCAATCCTGCAAAAACTGAGATACTCTGGCCCGGCCAGTCGCTAGAATTAACCCAGTCTCTGCCTGATTTCGATGGGGAAGCTCTGGTTCCGTCTGCCACTGTTAAAAGCCTTGGGGTTGTGTTGGACTCATCGCTGACGATGGAGGCCCAGATCACTGCCATAAGTAAGCAGGCCTTTTTTCATCTTCGCCAGGCAAGGAAATTGGCATCCTACCTTTCGGTAGAAGCATTGGCAACAGTAATCCACGCAACAGTCACCACAAGGTTGGACTATTGCAACGCCTTATATGCCGGCCTTCCGAAGTCAACAACCCAGAAGATTCGGATGGTCCAAAATGCAGCAGCCAGGCTGCTAGCGGGATCATCTATAAGATCCCATATTACACCGATTCTTCAACAACTGCATTGGCTACCAATAGAACATCGGATCTCTTACAAGATACTGATCCTGACATTTAGAGCTCAAAATGGCCAAGGACCTTTATATCTTAGGTACCGCCTCATTCCTTTTCCCCATCAGTGGTCACCTCGATCCACCCAGGAAAATCTCTGCTACATTGTGCCTAGGGAGGCACATTTGGAAGCTACAAGGCATAGAGCTTTTTCGACCTATGCTCCAATTCTGTGGAACTCATTGCCTCCATATATTAGAGCAATGTCGGAGTTGCGACCTTTTGCAAAGGCGCTCAAGACTTGGCTGTTTGGTTGTGCATTTAAGTAACCAGATCAAATTTTGTCATAGTCACTGCTGAATGTTTTTATGTTGAATGTTTTATGTTGAATGTTTTTATGTTGAATGTTTTTATATTGAATGTTTTTATATTGAATGTTTTATATTGTGTATAAACTGTTTTAAATTGTAAGTCGCTCGGAGCACCTTGGTGGAGAGCGACTAATTAAGAAATAAAGTGATGATGATGATGATGATGATGATGATGATGATGATGATGGAGTAGACCTGTTCTGGTACGGCTGTACCAGGAGCTCCAACTTCCTTTTCTTTCTTTGAGTGTTTGCATGTATTCCAAAGTTCCATGCATTTTGCAATTAGGTGGCTTCCCTTGGTTTGCAATTATAGGGCCAATGACCCATCAATCATCATTATGTTCTTTAGTTCCGCCCCTTTTTCTGGGTTTAGGAGGGGAAAAGGGGACCTCTAGTTCAGTTCTCACAGAGAAGCCTTTCGTACAGGGCGTGAGTCAGTTCCACCTGTAGAAAGCTTCGTCTTTTACAGCTTTTGCTGGGGGAATTCAGTCCCACAGTTCTACAGAGAACTATAGCTTTTGCTGGGGGAATCCAGTCCCACAGCTTTACAGCCAGTCTTTGCTGGGAATTGAAGACCTTCTTTCCTCTTGGAAATCACAAAAGGACTCTGTTTGGTAAGGACCACTCGCGGCAGCCATAACGCAATTTGTGAAGCAGAGCCTAAGACAGATTGCCCAGGTAGAGGTCAAGGATTTCCCTGATAGAGAAGAAACAGTTCATGAAGATAGTTGCCTGTCCCTTGTGGACAAGATTAAGAAAGCCGCCAGTTGATTCAAAGCCTTGAAGTATTTGTTTGATTTATTGAAGACCTAAGCAATAATAAAGAACTTTGTTAAACTTTCCAACTTTCTAAAGACTTTGTTTAGGGAAATCTATAGGGCTTATAATACGAGGCATCCCCGGCGTCCCGTTGGGCATACAGAGCACGTCCTGTCTATAAACCTTTTCACAGGCCCAGCGTGTGACAGCACAAGAGCCTTAGGCAGTGATAAAGACTGAATTGCTAGGCGAGGATCTGACATTTCATATAACCCTATGGAACTCTATCTGGCTTCTTGTTTTTACTGTCTTTTTCTAAACTTCTCATTCTAATCCTAAACACTTATCATGATGATCTAGTAGAGAACTGGACAGCAACATTTTCTGCATGATATATTGATAATGTAAAGAAGGAGGCATCAAGGTACCAGCGCAAAGATACCAGAGACCACTGCACCAATGCTCTGTGCCCAACCAATACAACTGAGATCAGATACCTATTTGGGATGACACCAGCAGGAATTTTACAGTGCATATATGTGTTTGTGTAGCAACAGGATAATGGGTGACCAACTGGCTTGGGGTACATGAATGGGACTAGAGCCAAGGTGAAGTGAGTCTCTATAGTTGGTGTACAAGGAGGCGGCTAACCCACTTGCACCTTTTCTAGTTGTAGTACTGTAATATTTTAAATTGTCATTATATATTTATCATCCATTTAAAATTTTCTTGGATCAGATAGTTCTTTATCGGGGACCAATCTGTTTTTATTGTCTTCATCTTTTGATTCTCCTTCATCAGTTGTGTTACTTTGTCCATATTCATAATATCTATTATCTTAAATAACCACTGCTCTTGTGTTGGGGTCTCCTTCGATCTCCAAAGCCTCGCATAGCAAATTCTGGCTGCAGTTATAAGGTAATTGAAGAGTTTTTCTTTGTTGATTTCCAAATCTACTTCTGATATTAGTCATCTCAATTCTTAAGGATTTTTCTTTCTTTCTCTTTCATAACACATGGGTTGCTAGCAGAGACTTGAAATCCCAAGCATTCAGCCATATTGTAAGTATAAAATGGCCAGAGATTGATACAAAGCCAAAATTGCTGTACTGATGGAAATAACTTTGTGGATGGGTCTATAATGCATTTACAAACATTCCTGTATGGCTGACTATATGCAACCATCAAAAGAATGACATGACTTAAAGAATGGTTTGATGAGCACTCCTTTGCCTAGACTATGCAAAGACATGGGAATAATGTAGAGGAGACAGGGCAAACGTTATCTTTATGGCACTCACTTTATTTTTCACTAATAACTCAGGATCCATCAGGTAAAGCCAGGTGCAATTCTGTGGTTCAAGAAGGCAAACAAGGAATTGCAGAACAAAGTGACTCTGAGAACATCATTAATTTATTATTTATTATTTATTTATTAGTTACTTTTTATATATACCGCTTTTCTCAGCCCTCAGGCGACTCAAAGTGGTGAACAACATCAATACAAAACATCACGAGACAAGTATAGAGCAATTAAAAACAAATATAACATAAATCATTAAACATCCGTATAACAGTCATTAGCGCCTCAACAGTAAAATCAGAATCCAGTCTCATCATCCATTATTCCGTATTCCTATGTTCAAATACACTGTTTAATCAAATGCTTGTTCGAACAGCCAGGTCTTCACTTTCCTCCGAAACGCCAGCAGGGAGGGGGCCGATCTGATATCTGCAGGCAGGGCGTTCCATAGCCGAGGGGCCACCACTGAGAAGGCCCTGTCTCTCGTCCCTGCCAAGCGCGCCTGGGATGCAGGCAGGACAGCGAGCAGGGCCTCCCCAGATGATCTTAGTGTCCTAGCCGGTTCATAGGAGGAGATGCGTTTGCCCCTTAACCCCTGAAATAACGAGACAGACAACAAATGTATGGATTCAAATTGGGCAACTTTTATTGAATGTTACCTATTTAACTTTACCTGAACTAAACTAAGTGTCAAGGAACTTGGTGGCAAGCTGAGGCAGCGTCCCCAGCTAATTAATGTGTGATGTCTGTGTGCCCTGGATCCCCAACCGGGCAACCTGAAGGTAAAATCTGGAGAAGCCTGTATTCGATTCTTGATATCAGCTCCTCTCTTTACTGGGCCAATTGATGTCCCCTCACCCATTTGTTGACTTCTAGGTGAGTGTTTGTTGTACCGTGCCCCCCACCCTTAATGGGTGCCATGTGTATACCTCCATGTCAGTGTTTTCCTGAACTATTTATGCTGGCCTAGTTAAACCAAACCACTCCATCTAGCCCCTAATAACAGTATAGGGTAGGCGAAAAAACCCCCCAGAACATGAGAGGCAAAAAATTCCTACCCGGCTCCAACGGGCAACCAAATATACTGTCAATGGGCGGGAGTGGCGGGCGAAAAGTCGGACAAGACTGAAGGGCTGGGGCTGGCTCACATGGTAAGCCAACCCCCGCCCCTCCTGCAGGAGGTTCTAAATGGAACCTCCCCTCTTCCTTCAGGGGGTGGGGCAAATCGCTCTCCCCACCAACTTCGTTGGTGGGGAGAGTCCCTTGCCCCTTAACCCCTGAAATAACGAGACAGACAACAAAGTATGGATTCAAATTGGGCAACTTTTATTGAATGTTACCTATTTAACTTTACCTGAACTAAACTAAGTGTCAAGGAACTTGGTGGCAAGCTGAGGCAGCGTCCCCAGCTACTAAATGTGTGATGTCTGTGTGCCCTGGATCCCCAACCGGGCAACCTGAAGGTAAAATCTGGAGAAGCCTGTATTCGATTCTTGATATCAGCTCCTCTCTTTACTGGGCCAATTGATGTCCCCTCACCCATTAGTTGACTTCTAGGTGAGTGTTTGTTGTACCGTGCCCCCCACCCTTAATGGGTGCCATGTGTATACCTCCATGTCAGTGTTTTCCTGAACTATTTATGCCACGGATTGGGGGCAAATGTCTATTTCGCCCCCATCCCCCCAAGCCCCTCAAAACCGCCTGAATGCTTAACTGCAAATCAGCCCAAAACTGTTCGTTGCCCAATCTGTGAGGTGTACCCCAGCATAAACGATAAAACCGTGTTTTGTCATGTGTAATGTCTCCATGGTGTATGCCCCGTGCAAAAAGCCGTGTGCATGGCCCGGTTCACACGCCGTCTGGCCTTCTCGCGCTCCTGACGTCACCGCCTCCTGGCCACCGAAGGCGTGGAATAATGGCCGACCAAGCGATGTGAACCCGGGGCCATGCCTGCCAGATCTCAAAATGTCGGCACGGGCTTGTAGATACAGGGCCCTGCCGCTAAGCAGGCCCAGATCATTACCTCCGATAAGGAGCACCGGCCCAACGAAGGCCACGAACACCCTTCCACTCGACCAATGCAGTGGAAGCGCACCCAGACGCTGGCCAAAGGACGAGTTCCCGGCGTATCTCTCCGCCCAGTGGACATAATTATGCCCACAAAAGGATTCTCCATCTATGCACCAGCCTGGCAGTCCCTGTAAAATAAGCAACAAACAAACAAACACCGGGCGAGCCTATCGCCAGTAAGCATCCTATTTTACCCTCTGCCCATTGACTCCGAGATCACATCCAATTACATGGATCTCCAATGAGGGGATAATGTGGGAAACGGGGACCCAACATATGAGTATGGAAACCCACTGAAAACCGTCCCCTGGGTACTTAACCCCCCCTTCTAGGTACCAAACCTTCAACTGGTTTAACTTAATTGGGCTGAGGCTCTTGAGAAACTGCGGCCTGACCTGAAGGTTTCTTGACGAATTGGGTGTCCCTATTATTACCTCTCGCGGCCCTCCCCTTGGGGCAATTTCGGGATGGATGAGACCCAAAACAAATAGAGCACAAGTGCGAATATCGACAGTCCCTTCGTGAACAGGCTCCCTGAGCCGCAAATTCCCAGCATAAAGGCTTCTGGCCCTGGGACTGCAGCTGGGGAGCCCCCTGCCGAGAGGGCTGTCCCACCGTGTTTTGAATGGTGTGCCCACTATCCGCCTTTAAGGCAGAGGAAGCCCTAGACGGATTCATCACCTCAATCCAAATTTGATCGTCAATCAAATCCCAACGCTTGTCTGGATGGCTAGCCGCTTCAGTTCGAAACCGTCGATCGTATTCCAGCCAAGCGTTGGGAGGGCCACTAACATACGCCTTGTTAATAATATTCTGATACTGCCACAAGGCCGTAGCCCTTTCTGGGGCAGCATCAGAGAGCAAGTTCGCATATATAGTAAAACAAGGGAGCCAATTCTCCCAGTTCTGCTCCACCTTGCGTTTCTTCATTTTCTCCTTACTATCCTCATCTAACTCATCCTTCTCTTTCTTATCCATATCCCTGAAGTATAGAGAGAAAATATCAACGTATTCATTCCTCAAAACCTTCTCCAATGTTTTAGACGCCAAATGGGAACCTAGACCTGAAAGGCTAACGGTAGGCGTCGCCTGAGGTGGCCACTTCGCTGTACCCCAAAATTTGCTTGCCTCCCCAGTGCGAGCCGATTCCAAGGTAACCGTAGCAGGTTTGGCCGACTGAGCGGCGGCATCATCCTTCCTATCTCCTGTACCGGATTCTGTCCCACCCGCAGGCTGACCTCCGACTGCAGCATACGACTGAACCCCTATTACAGTTTGAGCCCGCCCCTGGTCCCAGGGCCATGTGAGTGATGTTGAAGTGTTCGATGATGCGAGTGTGGTGGAAGTACCTGCTGGGACAGCCGCCCCCAACTGCTCCCTCCCTGCTACACCAACGGCAGCAACGGTCGACCCCACTGACTGAGTGGACCCGGCCGCAGCACTGGCCGCGGAGGCCAATGCCGCGGGCTGACTGGGTCCGGCCACAGCCGCCACCGAGGAGCCAGACGAAGCCTGCACCGACGGAAGTACTTCTGGGCTGGGAATGGCAGAGCCCTCCACAACCCCTGGAACAGCCAGATGCTCATGAAGCCGAACCGCCTTTTCAGCCCCCGCAGCTGAGGTCGACTCTATAATAGAAACCCGGGACAAAAGAGACTTAAACAACTGCTTCCTACTTGCCCTGCGAGTAGAGCCTGCACCAACCCTACCCAAACCAATCCCCTTGTTTTGTTCAATCTGGTTGACACGCAGAAGAAGGGCCTCCAAATCCTCCGCAGACACCCCATCTTCGTCCGACGACGAGCCCTCCTGCCGCAAAGGTCTTTTGTGACCCGTCTTCTCCAGAGGACCCTTCCCCTTAGGGCCCCCCTTGTTCTTCTTAGATGGCATCCTACAAATCAAAGGAAGGGGAGAATGCCAATGAAAGCCAGTTCTGCACACCTTGCTACCGCCCTCCTGGCAACCCCTTCCAACAACCACACCACCTAAGCATAGAATCAAAGAGTTGGAAAAGACAAACAATGCAGTTCATACCCCCGATTAAGTTCAGTTCATGCCCCCTAAGCCTCCGAGCCTCGTAGAATCAAAAGAGTTGAAAGAGACCGCAAGCCCCCCTTATCCCTTACAGCATCATAGAATCAGAGTTGAAAGAGACCTCGCGCCCCTTCTCCCTCGCAACTTCATAGAATCAAAGAGTTTGAAGAGACATCAGGCCCCCTTCTCCCTAACACCACTCAGTCACCCCTCACTTCTGGCGTGACAGACTTAACCCTCTGTTGAGCGGTCTATGGGCATATAAAGAAAAAGTTGATAAAGTTCAACACAAATACAACCCCCAAACTAAAATAATCAAGTGTGTGTAGAACACACCCTATGAGGAGCGGCCTAAAGAGTTGGGCATTCCTAGCCTGCAAAAAGAGAGGCTGAAAGGAGACATGACGGCCATTTATAAATATGTGAATGGAATTCAAAGGGAGGAAATTTTTATTTAGGCAGTGACATAGACCCATTCTGAGCCACCCTGGCCCATACAAGAGGCTCCTAGGCCTATGGCCCACTAAGCAACTGCGTCACCGACGCTCCAAAATGGCGGCCGCAGGCGCCGCAATTGAAAAATCCAGACCCCAAGATGGCGGCCATTGCCGCCAAAAACAAACCCCAAAATGGCGCTTGGGAACTGTATCCCAGCCAAAACGCCAACCGCGGCGCACAGCCGGCACCCTGGGGCCTCCATGCTACTAGCCCCCTCAAAGGCCCGCTGATCGCAAAAGGAAACTCGGCCCCTACGAAATTTATGCCCGCCGTGATGGCACGGGCGGTTCCTTGAAGCCCCCCCCGGGCCTAAAGGCCCCGACAGCAAGCTCCATGCGCCGCAGAGCCGCGCGACGGTAAATCGCGGCCTGTACACAGCCGCGGCCGCCTCCCTTAACACGAGCGGCGCCATGCCGCTAAACTCACTGCGTGGCCACTGCCGGAGGCCTCCCGGCAGGTCCACGCGAGCGGCCCCCAGAGCCCCCGCTAGGGGGGATAAACCCAGAAAAAAGGCCGCGGCCGCCACGCTACCCCGCGCGCCGCTGCCTCGCGGCTAATGCAAGGAGCCGTGCAGCCGCAGCGTTACCCTCCCGAGCGAGCCCCGCCGCTCGGATCGCGAGGACGGACGGTGCTGGAAACGGCAGCCTCCGATCCCTTGGCAGGCCCGAAGAGAAGGATCAGTCGCCTCCTTCCCCTCCACTGCTCCGATACCGACCTGGAGCAGCTGGCCGCACGTCTTGCCTCCTCGAAAAGTCGGACAAGACTGAAGGGCTGGGGCTGGCTCACATGGTAAGCCAACCCCCGCCCCTCCTGCAGGAGGTTCTAAATGGAACCTCCCCTCTCTTCCTTCAGGGGGTGGGGCAAATCGCTCTCCCCACCAACTTTGTTGGAGTGGAGAGTCCCTTGGACAGGTAAGTAGGGCCAGAACCATTTAGGGCTTTAGAAATCTGTTTTCACCATCAGAACTGCAGCTCTCACACAGATCCTATCATGCACAAATCTATTTTCCTCTAAGTCAGTGGTTCTCAACCTGGGGTTCCCAGATGTTTTTGGCCTTCAACTCCCAGAAATCCTAAGAGCTGGTAAACTGGCTGGGATTTCTGGGAGTTGTAGGCCAAAAACATCTGGGGACCCCAGGTTGAGAACCACTGCTCTAAGCTTTCTTGATCTTATTAGTCTAATTTAGGTAGGAAAGGGACGTTTTGTTGTGGTTACTGTTAGATGGTTGGAAGATAGAAAACCTTGCTGCTTTCCAATAATTGCTCAACTATCTACTGATAGAACCTGATCTACCTTCTGCCCACCTATGATGCACTGTTATCATCATTGGGACATGATGATAAAACAATAATTATATGTTAAAATATTCTTGTCTTCTTTAAAATAACACTGAAATTCTTGAACTCCTGCTTTGAATTGCAAACAAATGCCAATGTCAAGAAGAAAGGTAATATACTTGGTAAATTAGCATTTTTTGGAAGAGAGTAGAGAATTTTTTCACTTTGAAAATCTGAGCATCCCTTTCATTCCTTTATAGCACAATTAAAATCCACTTTGAAATAATTGTCATAAGAAGCAAACTTTTCTTTTTAACAGTCGGAATGTGCAGTAGAGCATTTGGAAGCTTTGAAAACTTAGTTCTAATATTAGGGAATGACAGTGATCAGCAGAGTTCATTATCTCAGAAGAAATGCATGCTGGCCAACATTTTGCCATTAACATCTCCATTAATTTTGCAGCTAAAATGACCACAAGGTTTAGGGTTGTAAGAAATGCTAATAGAAAAAAGTCATCTTGGGTATGCTGGTTGGATGGGGTGGCTTTAAAAGAGAAGAAGACAAAATCTCGAAGGACAAATTAATGGTATTAGCTAGTTATTATGATTTTATATTGCCTCCACGATCAGATCTAGTGTGCATCTTTATACCAGTCAAGAGGGAACATTACTGAACAGTTTCAATTGTGCTCTTATTTTATTCTCCCCTATGAGAGGGATCTGAAGAATTCTTGTCAAGAAAATCCTTGATTGGTTCACTTTAAGTTTGCCATGAAGCATCTTGAATGAACAAAAGAACAACAATGTGAAAATAGCCGTAGTCTTTGGTCTGATTCTGCAGAACTATTTTCACAAGTGACAAAGATCTCCTAATAAATACATATTGAAGTACAAACCTCTACAACTGAGAATGTTCCTCATTCTAAAACTGTCCACTTAAATTTGTAGTTATATGTACCTTACTTACTTACTTATGCAATCCCTCGTTGGACGAGTAAGATGGTCTTCCAATTTGGGTTTCCTTGTGGGTCCGCATGTGGCTGTGGAGCCCTATTCTTGCTCTGCATCTTCTTCCGCAGTGTGGGCATTGGTTTCCTGGTGGAAGGCGGTCCCGGTCGGGGTTGGCTTGACGCGCCTTCCTCCTGGCATCTGTTATATGCACCATGACTGTAATAATAATATATACTTTATTTATATTCCGCTCTATCTCCTTGATGGGACTCCGAGCAGATTACAGGTCCATATATGACAAACATTCAATGCCATTATATTATATTATTTATTTTGGGCACTTCTACCCCACCCTTCTCAACCCTCTAGGGGGGGACTCAGGGCGGCTTACAACCGGCACAATTCGATGCCAACAATTCAACAGATAAAATACATGACAGCAATAACCACAATAGTTAAAACATTCAATGAATACAATAACAACTAAAAGCCAATCTAGCGGCCAACGTTCATCGAGTTCTAAAATCCGTAAGTCCATTCAGCATTACCATAGTCCTTTCCAGATTCTGATCGTCATTGCCTTGTCAGTCTGCCAGATTACCCTGATCCCATATCATGTTTTCGGCTTCCTTCTGAAGGAGAAGAGGGATGTTGATGACCTAATTTCCCTGTGGAGTGAATTCCACAGGTGAGGGGTCACCACTGAGAAGGCCCTGTCCCTCGTCTCTACCAGCCTCACTTGTGATAGAGGCGGGGCTGAGAGCAGGGCCTCCCCAGAAGATCTTAAACTCCGAGGTGGGGCATAGAAGGAGATACGTTTGGATAGATACACTGGGCCGGAGCTGTATTATACAATTGACAGACATCTCCAGCATCTGGTTGTGCTCAACTTGGCCATGGGGAGGTGCTTCTGAAAACCTGGTTATTCCAATGTGCCTTCAATGATTGAATGTAAGACACTCCCTGACCAAAATGACCTCAGAAGCACTTTATTTTATGGTTTGTGCAATTAAATCATTCTTCATCCCGGATCCCCCTTCCCAAAAATATACACTGCCCAGTCTCCCAGTGTTTTAAAATTTTATCCTTGAATTTGGTCCTGCCCAGTGTGGAATCTTATGTGTTTAATGTTTGTTTTTATATTGTTCTGTTGTTTATTATATTGGTTTTGCATTCTATGTTTTTATTTTTTAGTTCTGTTATGCTTTCTGCGTTATTTGTGTTGGGCATGGCCTCATGTAAGCCGCCCCAAGTCCCCCTGGGAGAGACGGAACGGGGTATATATAAAATATTATTATTATTATTATTATTATTATTATTATTATTATTATTATTTTCCACACCAAGGAGCCAGTTGTCCATGGATGCCTTTCCTGGTAGAATTTTTGCCAGCATATTTTTCAGGGAGGCCTTTTACCTCCCCGCCAGAAACTGGGCTGAAGGCAGGAGCTCACTCTGACTCAGACTTGAACTGCCAACCTTCCGGTCGGCAACATCTTCTACAGCTGGCTGTTTATTTATTTTTATTTATTTATTTTGTGTACTTCTACCCCGCCCTTCTCAACCCCCGTGGGGGGACTCAGGGTGGCTTACAAAAAGGCACAATTTGATGCCTACACAGTAATACAGATAAAATATAGACAGCAATTAAAACAGTTTTAACAGTTAAAAACAATCAATATATATCACAGTCAATAAAAAACCAATCTTATGCTCAACATTCGCAACTCAGAGTCCATAACTTCATTCCACATTTTCCATTCCTATCAGTTGTCGTTGTCCTTTATTTATCTGCCAGATTGCCCAAATGCTTGGTCCCAAATCCATGTTTTTAATTTCCTTCTAAAGGAAAGGAGGGATGACGATGATCTAATTTCCCCGGGGAGTGAATTCCATAGGTGAGGGGCCACCACTGAGAAGGCCCTGCTCCTCATCCCCGCCAGTCTCACTTGTGATAGAGGCGGGGCCGAGAGCAGGGCCTCCCCGGAGGATCTTAAACTTAAACGTAGAGGGAGATGCGTTCAGACAGATACACTGGGCCGGAACCGTATAGGGTTTTGTAGGTCAAAACCAGCACTTCGAATTGTGCTCGGAACTGGATCGGCTGTTTATCCGCTGTGCTAGCCCACATGCATAGTTAGAACACTTTTCTTGCACTTCTGGGTAATGTTATGCTTTGAGCATTTGTGTCTGTTTTGTTGGAGCTTCAGTGCATATAGTTTTGAAATAAGTACTCATATAAATATCTGTGTGTGGCTGGATCATTTATTTATTTTTTGTTGTGGAGGATCCTTGGTTAGCTGTATGTATAGGACTGAGTTGTAATTTTTGTATAATTTGTATGTGGGGATACTGCATCTTAAACATTCTTATATATTAGTGCTCCTCATGAATATTCTTGCATATGAGCAAGAGTTTTTAATGTGTTCTGCCTCCAGGCACAGAGTGTTGTCTCTATTAATACTAAACAAATTCTATGAGACAAATGTCCTAGGTTGAACAAAACCAAAGCAGGGCTGTATGCTGATCTGTTTTAGTGAGTTTAATCAACTCCGTTTTGACAATAGTTGATGCCTCGCCGTGGCCTGTATTGTTTGCTGAGCTCTATCATTTGTGCTATGCTAGAAATGCTCCAAATGCAATATTATGTGCCAGAGCTAACACACAGAGATTGTGGTTACATACAATAGCAGACCCTGAGAACGCTCTTTTAAACAACAAACAAGCTCTTGATACATGCTGTGCTGGTCTCATAAACCTCAGATAAGGATTAACACAGATGCATTAGACACTGCTTATGTACACTTTGCCATTGTATGCATAACTCTAAAGTTCTATAAAATACTGATGCTTGAAAGAAAATTTATCTATCTTGACCAGTATTGTGAGTAGGTTGGACAGAAACCAGTGTTGGGATTTGGTAGATCCTTTGGACAAAGTTATTGTTTGTTGTCTGATTGATTTCCTGATCAGTTTCAGGGCTCCCGCCAGCCCTGTGTTTCACTTGGGAGATATAGAAAGTTTGATATTTCTTTATTTATTTACAAAATTTATATACCACGTTTCTCTCCCTAAGGGAACACAAAGTGGTTCCCAACATCATAAAGGCAAAATTCAATGCTATACTTACATGTGAAAAACAAGAGATAATAGCTAGACAATGTGTTTATTTATTTATTTACTATACTGCCCTTCTCAGCCTGCAGGTGACTCAGGGCGGTTTACAGAGGCAACAATTCAATGCCCAAGAACATCATAAAACATTTAAAACATTAATACATAGTACAAAACCCAACAAAAGTAACAAAAGCATAAGCTATTTACATCTCCTAATTGAAAACATTATCCATCTCATTGTCCAGTCGTTCCAAGTTCCTATGTCTGTTACATTGCATTTTAAAATGCTTGCTCGAACAGCCAGCTCTTGACTCTTTTCCAGAATGTTAAGAGGGAGGTGGCCGATCTAATGTCCCTAGGAAGGGCATTCCATAGTCGAGGGGCCACCATTGAGAAGGCCCTGTCTCTCCTCCCCGCCAAACGCATTTGTGACGCAGGTGGGATCGAGAGCAGGGGCTTCCCGGCTGATCTTAAAGTCCTAGCAGGTTCATAAAGGGAGATTTGTTAGGACAGGTAAGTTGGGCCAGAACTGTTTGGGGCTTTATAGGCTTAAGCCAGTATTCTGAATTGTGCAGACTGGCAGCCAGTGGAGCTGGCACAATAGAGGAGTTGTATGCTCTCTGAGCACCCTTCATGTTAGTAATCTGGCTGCCATCTATTGGACCATTTGAAGCTTCTGGACAGTCTTCAAAGGAAACCCCACATAGAGCACATTGCAGTAGTCTATAGGGATGTAATAACATACATCTATAAAGATGACATGGTGATTATGGCAACATCTCCAGTGGGACTAAGAAGATCCCTGGAAAAATTCAATTTGTACTGTGAGCTAAATTCACGCATTATGAACAAGGATAAATCCAAAATTATAGTCTTTGGAAAAAACAGGAAATGGTACACATGGTCCCTGAAAGGCGTACATTTAGAACAAATTAATTGCTACAAATATCTAGGCATTATGTTCTCTTCATCTGGTGCTTGGGCTAACCACATTACTTATAGTATACAAAGATCAACGAAAGCAGCAGGTTCCATTTATAAGCTGTACCATCATAGATACCCAGGCACAATCAGACCTGCCCTGGAAGTCTTTAAAACAAAAATAAAGCCAGCACTTATATTTGGGACTGAAATTTGGGGGCACATCAATTTGGCTAAGATCAAAGCCTTCCAAGTGAAGCAGCTTCGCACCTTCCTGGGTCTTTCCAGAACAACGCTGATGGCGGCAGTAAGGGCTGAGCTAGGAATACTCCCAGTAAAAGCTCAAATCTTAATGAGACAGTTTACTTACTGGTCAAAAGTAAACTCTATGAATCCCAGTAGGCTTCCTCGCCTATGTCTAGAGGAGCAAGTCCAGCATGACCAGAAGTCATCGTGGATGGCGACTCTGAATAATGAGTTGGCTGGATTCGTTCTGCCATTGCAATTTCTGGGTGTTTTGGGTCTGGGGGCAGGGCAAGTGCTCAAGCGGCGCATTAGGGATGTCTATGCACAGCTGGACCTAGAGAGCATAGGTAGGTCTTCAGCCACAAGGTTTTTAGCTCCCACAAAAGGAATATTCATTTAGAGCACTACCTAACTATTCCACCTCCTCTACCCTTAAGAAGAATATATACTAGGGCTAGGTTTGAACAACTCGGTACTATGGTGCAAACCGGGCGCTACTGTAACATCCCAAGAAGTGAGAGATTCTGCATCTGGGGAGAACAAACAATGGAAGACATTGAACATTTCCAGCATATACTGAACTGCGGGACAGATATTTACATCCAATATTATCCAACTGCAGGTCCCCCAACAGAAATGATATTCTGACATCCCTCTTGCAAGGGCAAGAAAGATCCAGCATAATCAGAGTAAGCCTTTTTATTCTGAAAGCTATTAAGAAAAGAGGAGATTTCCTGAAAGAAGAACCAGGAAAATAAGATTCTGACTATAAATAGAAGGCCGGCTGCTGTCTTCACCTTGTTGCCTTGTTTTTTACTCGTGTTCTATTTTGAAATTGTCATATGACTGATCAAATAAATAAATATTATTATAACCCTATATTTCAACCCTACCTAACAGCTTCAGTGCCTAGTGCTGCTTGGAAGGACACTCCAGAATGAAATAATGCATGGTATGTACCAGTAGTTCATTCTGGCCAGAGTGATTTGGGTATTAGCTGCAACCAAGTATATGAGGGTCTGACACCGACCTGGCATTAGAGACCAGCCTATCATTAGTAGCTCAGGCTTAGCTATAGAAAAAAACCAACTGCGGAGCATGAAGTCCATAGGGAAAAATGAGTCTTGGGAGGGCAGTGGAGCTCTCCAAGATATGAGAGAGAAAGAGCTCAAGAGAGGATGGATGAAGGGAGAAATACTGGTAGTTGAGAGCTAAAGGCCTCTAATCTTTCTATTACAAACTCCAGCCATTAATAAATAGGATCATAAATTAAATTAAAATGCAGAAGTGTGACCACCACTTTATAAGTTGCAGGATGCATTTCAAAAAGATACCAAGCCAGAACTGAATTTGCAGCATAAACTACTGCCTTCGAGAAACTACATTTTACATGGCCTCCATAACTCAAGCTGACATACTAATTTGTGTGTGTGAGATCTGATTACTACTGAACCAATTTACATTTAATTTCAATTTTCTGTTTATTTTATTATCTTTACTATTATGCCTGAGATTTAATAATGTAACAATAATTCCTAAAGATGTAATGCATTAAACATGAATTTTCTTCCCGTTTCCTTGTACTCTGCTGCTGCTTTGTTTAAAAAACAACATATCAAAGCAGAGAGGACTTCTCTTTTCCTCCCTGGGAATGGAATGAGAATGGAAAATGTGCAGGTACCAGGAGCTCCAATTTTATTTGCTTTGCATTGAATATTTGTTGTAGTCCTAAGTTTCAGGGACTCTGCAGATAGGTGGCTTTTTTTGGCTGCAATCATAGGGCAAGCCACCTGTCAATTATTGTTAGGTTCCCTGATCCCGCCCCCTTTTTGGGTTTTGGAGGGAATAGGAGCCATTTTGGGCCTTTCCACACAGAGAAGCCTTTCATACAGGACATAAAACCAGGAGCTCCTGTAGAAAGCTTCGTCTTCTACAGCTTGGCCGGGGAGAAAAGGCTCTACGGCTTGGCCGGGAGATATACAGCCTTACAGCTCCTCTGCTGAGGGAAGCTGGTCTCACAGCACTTCAGCCAGCCATCACTGAAACCTGAACTCCTTTTTTTCCTTGGAGATCTACAAAGCTCTGCTTGGTAAGGGTCACTTACAGAAGCCAGAAGCAGTTGGTACCGGGTGTAGGGGCTCCACGCCAACAGAGGCAAAGACAGACTGCCCAGATTAGAAGTTAAGGATTTCCCCATTAGTTAAATTACAGTTTATGAAGATAGTGCCTGTTCCCAGTGGACAAGATTGAGAGAGCCAATAGACTATTAGGAAAGCCTTGAAGTACCTGATTGTTTTCAATAATAAAGAACTTTGTTGAACCTTTAAGCAATCTAAAGACTCTGTTTTAAGGAAATCCAAAGGCCTTTAATCTGAGGCAGCCCCGGCGTCCCGTTGGGCACACAGAATTTATGTCCTGTCTACAGTCTTATGCACAGGCCCAGCGTACGACAACACAGAAAATTTGTCCCTAACGCCTCTTGAATTTCTATTTGTTGGAAAACTAAGGATGAATGTACATGGGCTCACTTTGAGTTAACTTTTAGCTATATTCAGAACATGCCTGTATAATGATTATCCGCCATTAACTTTGCTGGATTGGCCATGTTGTTCAAATGGCTGATCACTGTCACCCAAAGCAGATGTTTTACTCTCAGCTCAAGAATGGAAAACAAAATGTTGGTGGACAGCAGAAGAGATTTAAAGATGAGCTTAAAGCTAACCTTAAAAATGGAATAAACACAGAGAACTGAGAAGCCTTTGCTCTCAGGCATTCTAACTGAAGTCAGCTGTTACCAACAGTGCTGTGGATTTTGAAGACAAATAAATAGAAGGGGAAAGAGAGCAACGTGTCAAGAAGAAAGGTATAAAAGAAACCCTTGTCCTTCCAACTGGAAATGTATGTCATCATCCTGACAGACCATGGGGATCCAGAATAAATCTCTACAGTCACCAGCCTCTAAGACTCTAGTCTTGGAAGGCATTCATACTTGGCCATGAGAAGTCATCTATGATGATAAGATGGCAAATGTTATCAGTTATCCTGGGTCACACCTGTCAAACTCAAGGCCCTCAAGCAGATTCCAGTCCACCATGTCATTTTATATGGCCCTCCATTATGTGGCCCTCCATGCTGAACTACAACTCCTGTATTCCTCATCATTCGGTGACATGGCTAGAGTATATACCGTATATATCTATATAAATAAAAATGTAATGTTCGTTTGTGGGATTAACAGAATTCAGAAACCACTGGATGAATTGACACCAAATTTGGACACAAGACACGTAACAACCCAATGTATGTCCTTCACTCAACATTTTTTTTATTTTGTTATTTGGGAGTTGTAGTTCTTGGGATTTATAGTTCACCTACAATCAAAGAGCATTCTGAACTCAACCAATGATGGAATTGAATCAAACTTGGCACACGGGACTCCCATGACCAACAGAAAATACTGGAAGGGTTTGGTGGGCAGTGTCCTTTGGTTTTGGAGTTGTAGTTCACCTTCATCAAGAGATCACTGTGGACTCAAACAATGATGGATCTGGAATAAACTTGGCAGGAATATTCCATATGCCGAAATATGAAACACGATGGAGTTTGGGGGAAATAGACCTTGACATTTGGGAGTTGTAGTTACTGGGATTTTTAGTTCACCTACAATCAGGGAGAATTCCACAAATGACAGAAATGGGGCAAACTTCCCACACACAACCCCCATGACCAACAGAAAATACTTAAGGCCATCCAGTCCAACTCTCTTCACCAGGGCAAGAAAATGTAATCAAAGCCCTCCTGACAAAGAGCCATCCAGCCATAGATATAGATAGGACATATATGATTCACACACAGAGAGATATAGTATCATAGATTTGAAAGGGACCCTTAAAGAAGGACAATTATATGTTGCATGTTTCAGAGTAGGCAAACCAGACAATCTCCACATCAACACTGACAAAGAAACAACAGTCAATACTGTTTATACACAAGCATAAAGAATTTACATATATTAGAAACCAACACTTTCTCATTACTTTATTTTCCAGATCAGTAGACTGGGCCACAGCAATACGTGGCAGGGGATGGCTAGTGTGTGTGTGTGTGTGTGTGTGTGTGTGTGTACACACACACACACACACACATACACACACAAAAGAGGGTTTCTTGCATATGCTTTCCAGCAAGGAGTAAACAACACTTCAACTGCTTATAATGAATCGAAATATTTTCCCTTCCAATGCTAGGATTTGGAAATATTAGAAGTTTCAGTAATGACTGTTCACCTGGGAATGAAATAAACATCACAGCAGCCATAAAGCTTGATAGCTGTGCTGAAACTTGATTGGATTTTCCACTCTGGAGTTCTTTCTGAGGCAGAAAGTTGAAAATGCATATCTGCTAAGCAGAGAGGGGGGAACAAGCATCATATTAAGTAAAAGTATAATATGCTGTGATGTAAATTCAATGTACTGCTTGGAAGTAAATAAAAAAGGAATGGCTGAGATTACATAAAAAGAATATGGAGTTAGAACTACATATTCCTGAGAGGGAGAAAGAAAGAAACCAATTCAAAAACTAGTAAAACCGATATGGAGTAGAGTATACCCAGCAGGAAATGGCATATGGCTGTATTTTAAAGCTGTATTTTCATTGCATTGTACTTTCTCTCGCCCTGTCACCTAGCCTGTATTATTATACACAGAGGAACTGCTCTTTTTTAAAGTTTAGAATTCATTTGTTTGCATCTCCATGAAAGTATTTGAGTGTCAGTCAGTTCAACTGACTGAATGACAAAGAAGAACCCTTCTTGCAACCTTATTGATTATCCACATAGCTTTCCCCATTTCCTCAATTTCTCGCCTTTGCTTGACTGCCCATCTCAGGTATTCCCCTCCTCCAGCAAACTTAAGCAGTTATTTAAAATATTTGTTAATATTGCTTCCTACATAGTATGCATCTATACTGTAGAATTAATGAAGTTTGTTGCTACTTTTAACTACCATGGACCAATGCTATGGAATCATCATGGGAGTTGTAGTTTTATAAGTTTTTATCTTTCACTGTTAATGAGTGTTGATGCCTCACCAAACTACAAAGCCCAAAATTCTATAGCATTAATCCATAGCCAGTTAAAGAGTTGTCAAAGTTGCCTCACTTTCCTCTTTGGGTGCATCTGTACTGTATAATGAATGCAGTTTGACACCACTTTAACTTCCATGTCTTGTTGTTTGGTAGCAGACAAGACTCAAAACTTCGTAAAACTAAAACCCCAATGATTCTATAGCATTGAGCCATGGCAATTAATGTGGTGCCAATCTGTATTAACTCCACAGTGTAGATCAGTGGTTCTCATCCTGTGAGTCCCCAGATGTTTTGGCCTTCATCTGAACATTAGGAAGAACTTCCTGACTGTGAGAACTGTTCAGCAGTGGAACTCTCTGCCCTGGAGTGTGGTGGGCATGTTTAGCCTGAAGAAGAGAAGACTGAAAGGAGACATGATAGCCATGTATAAATATATGAGAAGAAGTCATAGGGAGGAGGGAGCAAGCTTGTTTTCTGCTGCCGTGGTGACTAGGATGCAGAACAATGGCTTTAAACTACATGAAAGGAGATTCCATCTGAACATTAGGAAGGACTTCCTGACTGTGAGAGCCATTCAGCAGTGGAACTCTCTGCCCCGGAGTGTGGTGGAGGCTCCTTCTTTGGAAGCTTTTAAACAGAGGCTGGATGGCCATCTGTCGGGGGTGCTGTGAATGCAATTTTCCTGCTTCTTGGCAGGGAGTTGGACTGGCTGGCCCATGAGGTCTCTTCCACTTTATGATTCTATGATTCTATGCCCATGTCACCTCCGCCACCACTCATAGCTGGCTACAGAGCTCCATCTGAATGCCTGGCATCTGCCTGCCAGATTTGTAATGTCACAGCAGTGATCAATCCATAGATGCAGGCGAAACGTCAGGAGAGAATGCCTCTAGAACATGGCCATATAGCCCGAAAAAACCTACAACAACCCAGTGATTCCAGTCATGAAAGCCTTCAACAATACAAATCCCCTCCTTTTTTCTGGTCACGTGGACACCTCATTCTGGCATCAGCTGACATTACGAAGGTGGCCAGGAACTGCCAAATAAGATTTCCCCAAATTTTCTTGAACAATGGCTTCTTTTGAAATGGGAGTAAATTTCAAAAACAGTTCGAAAGCACTATGGCAAATGGAGAGCCAATTCTATTGGGTATCATAAACATTTAGGAATGACTAAAGCTGATCTTTGGATCTCCGTTCTTCTGGGGAAGCCCTTCTTTCGCCCCTGCCAGTCTCCCAGACTAGTCTGGTTGAGTACAAGGGAGAGAGCTTTTTTCTCTGTGGCTCCCCGACTCTGGAATTCACTTCCTGGAGAGATTAGGAAAGCCCCTACTCTAGAAACCTTTAAAAAGAACCTCAAACCTGGCTCTTCCGCTGCGCATTTGATGAATAGATTTACGTCCTCATACTAGTGCTTAGTTTTAACGGTTTCTGTTATTGGAGTGCATTCCCCCCTATAGGAAAGCTTTGCTTCACGACCTCCACCAAAACAAGCTCTCCTCCGCAAATAATCTGTCTTTGTTTATCTCTTGTTTATCTCGCCTGAGTTTTTAATCTGTTTCTACCCAGCTTTCTTTTATCCATTACATGTAGCTCGCCCATGTTATTGTGATTGTGTGTATTGTAATTTTATATTGTTATGTTGTCTTTGTTTTATGTAATTGCATTATTATTGTTTATTATTTGTGTTTTCGGTTTTGTTTTATTTCATGTAATTGTTGTTTTGGGCTTGGCCTCATGTAAGCCGCACCGAGTCCACATCGGGGAGATGGAGCGGGGTACAAATAAAGATTATTATTATTATTATTATTATTATTATTATCTTGATCAAAATACAGAACATAAGTAATCACGTTCTAGGAGAACCTGTGCTGGATGGGGTTACACTCCCCCTGAAGTCACAGGTCCGCAGTTTGGGTGTCCTCTGGGACTCATCACTTACACTTGAAGCTCAGGCGTTGGCGGTGTCCGGGAGGGCTTTTGCACAATTGAGCCTAGTGCGCCAACTGCGACTGTACCTCATGAAGGCGGATCTGGCCAGGGTGGCCCATGCCTTAGTCACCTCCAGATTGGACTACTGTAATGTGATCTATGTGGGGCTGCCCTTGAAAACGGCCCGGAAATTCCAACTGGTCCAACGGGCGGCGGCCAGGTTGTTAACTGGTGCTCCTTACAGGGAGAGGTCAACCCTCCTGTTTAAGGAGCTCCATTGGCTGCCGTTCATTTTCCGGTCCCAATTCAAGGGGCAGGTGCTTACCTACAAAGCCCTAAACGGTTTGGGACCCGCCTACCTGCGTGACCGAATCTCTGTATATGAACCCACGTGATCTCTCCAATCATCTGGAGAGGCCCTGCTCACGATCCCACCTGTGTCGCAAGTGCGATTGGTAGGGATGAGGGACAGGGCTTTCTCCATGGTGGCCCCCCGACTCTAGAACTCTCTCCCCAAGGACATCAGACAAGCGCCAACATTGGCATTCTTTAGGAAGAGCTTGAAGACGTGGTTGTTCCAGTGTGCCTTCCCAGAATAGGAAACCCTAGCATCATGTCCCAAATGCACTTTACTAGAGATTTAAGATTGTCTGCACACCGCACCTACCTCTAAAAACCTATACATTCCACCTTTCATGGCCAGCACTTTTTAAATTTTATTCATTACATTTGGCCTGGCCTTTAGTTTTAAATGCGTCATGGTGTTATTGTTTTAATGTTTATTGTTATTGCTTTATTGTTTTGCTTTATGAGTTTTATTGTTGTATTTGTTATGCTGTTGTTTTATTGAGGGCCTCGGCCTTTTGTAAGCCGCACTGAGTCCTTCGGGAGATGTTAGCGGGGTATAAATAAAGATAATAATAATAATAATAATAATAATTATTATTATTATTTAGGAATACCTAAAGCTGATATTTGGATCTTGATCAAAATACAGAACATACGTAATCACGTTCTAGGAGAATCCTACACTGCGACCTACAGTTACAGAAAACAAAAGAGCTCTCTTTTACAGATATTATGTTGGCAACCACTTCTTAATGGACATTGTTATGTACTCCAGAAAGTTAACTTGCCAAGTTGAGCACCAGATCTTAAAGGAAGCAAAGAGGGACTCTTTTAGTATATGCAACATTTGAAAAGTACAAAAATGTCAGAGGATTATTTTATTATTTTTGAAAGTGTTGGCATTCTCTTCCGATAACTCTTCCTGAATATCCCTGTTTTTCATTTAACAGATAATTGAGCTTAAAGGTTAAGCTTTAAAATACCCATGTCTTCAAGGAGGAGCTGGATTTTAAGCACTCAAATGACTCCCTTTTTATTTAGGGAAAAGTTATTTCCGTAATAGAATGTTCAGGCTGATGATCCTGTTCAAGATGGTTTATGATCTGATCGGTACCACTGTGCATGACAATATTAGGGAGTGAGTATATTTCCCTTGATTACCTGGAGCAATTCATGAATTAGAGGCCATTGACACAATCGCTGAGAAAATGTCAAGGCACAAAATTGCAATATAAGACTTCCCACCAAATCTTTGTGCTTTCCTTTATGCTGCTACAACATTTCCCCAATAATCTTAATGGTAATGTACCTGATCCTTATAATTTTCTTTTGTAAAAGTAGGACTGAAAATCTCCTTCCTGCCCTACTATGAAGCTAAATGTACAGAAAGACTAGAGGGCTGAGTAGGCTGGTTATTTAAATCTATTGCGTTTATCTAAGAGAAGCTTTAAGTCCTTTTTTATCAGTCTACAAGGACATCTGTATGCAGGAACATGCTCACAGACAAGAGCTTTCCAGTGCCAGCATCCATTAATCTAACAGGCTAAGGTCCAATAAGTGAAAACTAAAGTTAAAAAATCTCTCCTGAGAAAAGGCACCCATTTTTAATAGTGGCAGTAATGAACCAAAAAACCCCCTATTTATGTAATACTGTAGAGGATTTTTCTGGGAGTTGCCAAACAGAAATTTTATCTAAGTAGCTTTTCTCATCACACTGTACTATCCTATCTCATGTGGAACAGCATGAAATGTTGCGTGAATTATTTACTTCTGTTGCTCACCCATGACTGGGTCAATGGCTCTGAACTTTCCAGAAAATGGGATTTAAAGATTTGTTATATATACTTGGGGGGAAGGGAGCTTTTTAACATAGCGAATGTATGAAGGACAGCCTGTGCTTTGGATGTGTCTTTCTTTTTTTCGTGAAATAATGCAAAAGCCAAGCACTCGTATATATCTGCCCACTGAAAGTAAGCATTGCAAGTTTTGTCTTACAACGCAGGTTCTCTTTCTTTCTATTCTCTGAAAAAAAAATGGAAAATACTTTCAAAAACTGACAGAATGTATTGTTTGGCTGGGTTTTTGTACTGCTATGCAGGGCTTTGCTTGATTTTTAATATAGTATTGTATTGTTCTTAATATCCTTTTAGTCTAAGATGCTTAAATGCTTTTAATCTAAGATGCTTTTAATCTAAGATGCTAAGATGATTAAACCCCTGTGCCGGCAGAACTGAAGACTGACAGGTCGCAGGTTCAAATCCGGGGAGAGGAGGATGAGCTCCCTCTATCAGCTCCAGCTCCTCATGTGGGGACATGAGAGAAGCCTCCCACAAGGATGATAAAAACATCAAATCATCTGGGCGTCCCCTGGGCAACGTCCTTGCAGACGGCCAATTCTCTCACACCAGAAGTGACTTGCAGTCACTCCTGACACGACAAAAAAAAAAATCTAAGATGCTTTGCAATGTAATAAAACTCAAGTAACCAGAACTCTTAAGCAACTAGCAATTTTTTTGAACAAATAATGCTTTAAATAAAAAAATAAAATACATGCACTACAATAAAACCGTGTTACACTCAGTTTGTCTTTATTTATATAAGTTGTTTTTAATTACTGTATTTTAATATTAATATCAAGCTAATGCAGAGTTTACTGTATAATATAGGATGGCGTGTAGTATTAGTTGGGCGTCTTTTAATAGTAATTTTCAAGCAACCAGAAACTACATTTATCTGGCACCTACCATTCTCCATGGCTGCTAGTTAACTGTGAGTCTACTATATTAGTTTGAGAAGATGATGTATATTAAATAATTTAATGTTTTAAACATCAGATATAGGAAATGCCAGCGATATGAGAAAATACATGTTCAAGAAGCAATCAAAAGCCTAAGCAATTATTATTATTATTATTATTATTATTATTATTATTATTATTTTCAATTATATCTGTTCTGTCGTGCGCTGGGCCTGTAGATAATTGTCTTTAGTACAAGATGTGTAACCTTTGCCCAGCGGGAAGCCAGGGGCCCAAGGAGAAGTTCTCAGAGGTTTCCACCACAAACAGTCTTTAGATGGCTTGAGAAGTACAACAAAGTCTTTTATTAATGAATAATAAAACAGAAACTTCTCTTGTCTTCAGTAAAGTTAAGCAAATGATTCCAAGCTTTTAGGGAACTGGTGAATTCCTAATCTTGTCCACGAAGGACAGGCAACTGACTTTAATCACTTCTTCTTTAAAGGAAAATCCCCCTTTTTAACTTCTCCCAGGCTGACTGAAATCTAACCCTTACTGATGTGGGCTGCGCTACCGGGTCGAACTGCTTCTCGAACGCCGAGTGGACCTACCAGCAAGGCAGTAGATTTTCTCCAGCTGGAGTTCTTTAGTCTTTAGGGCTGTTTTCCTGGAATTTCTTAAAGCTATGGGGATGCTTCCCTGGAGTTCTTTAGTCTTTAAGGCTGTTTTCCTGGAATTTCTTAAAGCTATGGGGATGCTTCCCTGGAGTTCTTAAAGCTGTGGGGATGCTTCCCTGGAGTTCTTAAAGCTGTGGGGATGCTTTCCTGGAGTTCCTAAAGGTTCAGGCTTTTGTACAGGGGAAGTTTACACACTTCCTGTACATAGCTTTCCTTGCTAAGACTAACTAAAAAATGGCTCCCTTCTCTTCTGAAAACCCAAAAAGGGGGCGGAACTGGGGAACCTAATGATAATTGACAAATCACTGACCCAATAACTGCAAAGTAAAGAAAGCCATCTAACTGCAAATGCATAGAACCTTAAAATACATGCAACAGTCCACAAATGGCAAGGTAAGCTGGAGCTCCTGGTACGGCTGTACCAGAACAATATCCCACCTTTCAAGAAGAAGAATAGACACTCTGGAGCTATTTAATTTTTTTAAATCATCCAGTAGTCCATCAGCTATTTATGTTGGATGCAGTAACATCTTCAGTTACTAGATGGCAGTCTGAAACATTTAAATATATTTGAAGCCTATATTACTATTTTCAGACACAAGATGACTTACCAAACTCCACATAACTATTTTTCAAGGATACCAAAAGGCAACTAACAAAATCTGCACCAGAATTAACTGAAACTATAGAACAAGAAGATTCCAAACAAGCAACGGAGTAAGGATCTCACTAGATGGGTCTTGGAAAACATCCTAGGATGCTTTCTCACCAGTCCAGTGCCGGATGGGCACACTGCCCATCCCACAACGTTGCTGGACTTCCAAGGAAGGCCCAGCCCTCAACTAAAGTGGAACTATCATATAACGCTTCCCTTGAACATGAGAGCCAGCCCATGTTGTGCAGGCTCCAATGGAACCAGCACGGATCCTCCTTGTTCAGACAAGGCTTCCCTCGTGTGATGGGAAAGAGTCGCTGCAAGGGAGTGACATGTGGGGTGGCAGATTTGCCTGGCTTTCACTCTGTTTCTGTGGCAAAGCCAGGCAAAGCAGGATGCCTCACCTAGCTCATGTGATAAGGTCAAAAGAAAGCTTCCATCCAGAACATCTAAGGCTCCAGGGCAGAAATTAGTGATTTAAAGAGAGGAAGAACAACTGAGTCACTGTATCGGCAAGTTATGGAAGAAAAGGGAAAATACAAAGAAGGAGGTTTCTAAGCCATGCAAAGCAGCTTATGTTTGCTAGTAAAACAATACAATAATCAAAGTTATTCTTGCTGCAGGGGGAAAAGACACTGATTTGATTATGCATGCTAAAGTAATATTTTGTTTCCAAAGTACAACAAATTTCAAGGTAAAGGAGAAACATAAACCTCATAAATTGCAGTACAAGAGAATGTTTCCAACAAAGAAAAACGAAAACTAATTATTTACCATGTAGAATTCAAGAGAGGGAGAGATGTGAGTAGGCTGTAACATGAGTCCAAATCCATTAGATACAGAATGAATGAGCTGTTGTAAGACTGTTGTATTGTTATAATTTAATTCCATTTAGCCGTATTCAAAAGAAACAAACTGTACTGCAAAGGGAATGTCACCAGCAAATCCAAGAACTATTCTGGAAATGCAAAGCCCTTCTCAGTCCTTTGCATGTTTCCTGAAAATAAGTCCCACTGCGTTCAGTAGCACACACATCCAACTCAAGAGCATGTAGGACTACACACTTATTGTGCTCAACAGATTTCAATTTATTTATTATTTGCAGCATTTATATTCCGCCCTTCTCACCCCGCAGGGTGAGAATCAGGGCGGATTATAGTGTACACATATATGGCAAACATTCAATGCCAATTTTGGCATACAACATATACAGACATACACAGAGGCCATTTAACTTTTTCTGGCCGCCAGGGGAGCTGTCACTTTCATCGTCCATCATCCAAGTACTTTCGCATTCTCCGCATGCTTTTTTGCTGGAGTGCTTTGCTGGAGTCTGTTTTATAGCCTCATAAATTAGTTAATTTAGCCTCCCCACACTTTAAGGTGATACCTAATTTTCCTACTTGACAGATGCAACTGTCTTTTGGGTTGCAAAGGTTGACAACAGGCTACACAATTGGTTGGAACTTATTCATGAAAGGGACAAGAACCAGAAAGGACAAAGACCATGAGTGATTTTTTTTTTGTCATGTCAGGAGCAACTTGAGAAACTGCAAGTCGCTTCTGGTGTGAGAGAATTGGCTGTCTGCAAGGACGTTGCCCAGGGGATGCCCGGATGTTTTGATGTTTTTATCATCCTTGTGGGAGGCTTCTCTCATGTCCCCGCATGAGGAGCTGGAGCTGATAGAGGGAGCTCATCCACGCTCTCCCCGGATTTGAACCTGCGACCTGTCGGTCTTCAGTCCTGCCGACACAGGGGTTTAACCCAATGCACCATTGGGTGCTCCTTACCATGAGTGATTAGAAACCTATTTAATGGTATAAGCCAATAGAGAGATATAAGATTAGTGTTAAAAAAATGGAGTTGCCTTTGAAGTTCCCTTCTGGAAGTTTGTATTGTCTCTTACCTTAATTTCCAGTTCAAGTTTTGCACATATCTCTCAATGCTTCACCATGGTACCAATCCCAGGACACAATAGGGTGGGATCATGAAAGTTATTATGAAACAACAGTATAATATTACTGTACTGTAAATGAGCTCTTTATATACAATATGTCAACCATAGGCTATATGTCTCCCAGGCATCTTGCACAGAGTAAGATTGATAAAACCCTGGTGAGATAAGTAAGTGGAGAAGTATGTGTCTGTGGGGGAGCTCAGAAGGGGCGAACAATGTGATTGTGCCTCCACCACACTCCGGGGCAGAGAGTTCCACTGCTGAACAGCTCTCACAGTCAGGAAGTTCTTCCTAATGTTCAGATGGAATCTCCTTTCTTGTAGTTTGAAGCCATTGTTCCATGTCCTAGTCTCCAGGGCAGCAGAAAACAAGCTTGCTCCCTCCTCCCTATGATTTCCTCTCACATATTTATACATGGCTATCATGACTCCTCTCAGCCTTCTCTTCTTCAGGCTAAACAGGTCCAGCTCTTTAAGTCACTCCTCATAGGACTTGTTCTCCAGACCCTTGATCATTTTAGCGGCCCTCCTCTGGACACATTCCAGCTTGCCAACATCTCTCTTCAATTGTGGCGTCCAGAATTGGACACAATATTCCAGGCATGAGCCATCCCCTGTTCTTGCACTGACCAGCCCAAGGAAGGTGTGATGGAGGTAGTGTCTATTTGGACAGGGAATTTGGCTGAATTTGGTCTGATCTGGCTGTTATATAATAATTAGAAAACTTTATTTTTATTCTGCCCTATCTCAGGGCTGTCCTGAAGCCCCAGAATCTTCTGGAGTTTCCAGCAAAGTCAGTTTAAAGAAAAAAAAATCCCACATCCCAAAACTTAATATATGCACCGGAAGCTGCTGTGTGTTGTGAAGACTGCCAGTGGTACATTCTCAGTGAGTATGGATTTTTTTGGCCCATAAAGTGCATTAGGAAAAAGATGAATAAAAGTGTAATACTGTTTCTTTTCAGATGAATTTTACTTTGCTTGAAAAATGATGCAGGACAAAGACAAGTCTACAGTTGGAGAAATGACAGATTCTACAAATTCACATTAATACACTCACCGATCCATGGCCATGTCCCAGTCTGGTAAGAAAGGGTTTAAATTGCTTCTAAATGCATTGAGCCAATATGCCAGTCAAGAAGCTTACAATCTGAAAACTATAAACCAACTCATACATTAAGACTAGCAACCACATGCTGTCATATTTAAAAGGGTGGATTTAACAGATGTTAGTCTTAAAGAAATACTTATGTTCCAGATTATGTTCCTTTGGAGTGTGTGTGTGTGTGTGTGGGGGGGGGGGTCGAACAGACTTCTCAGTCTATTATATTAAAATAATAACTTTAACAGCACTATTTAATACATAATTTCATTCATCTTTCTTCCTAAAAATCTTGCTAGTAAAGGTAAAGGTTTCTCCTGACATTGGTGCTCATCTCCATAAACATGAGCCAACAATGTGATGTGGCGGCAAAAAAAGCCAATGGGATTTTGGCCTGCATCAATAGGAGCATAATGTCTAGATCTAGGGAAGTAATGCTACCCCTCTATTCCGCTTTGGTTAGACCACACCTGGAATATTGTGTCCAATTCTGGGCACCACAATTCAAGAGAGATATTGACACGCTGGAATGTGTCTAGAGGAGGGCGACTAAAATGATCAAGGGTCTGGAAAACAAGCCCTATGAAGAGCGGCTTAAGGAACTTGGCATGTTTAGCCTGAAGAAGAGAAGGCTGAGAGGAGACATGATAGCCATGTATAAATATGTGAGAGGAAGTCACAGGGAGGAGATTCTGCTACCCTGGAGACTAGGACGCGGAACAATGGCTTCAAACTACAAGAAAGGAGATTCCATCTGAACATGAGGAAGAACTTCCTGACTGAGAGCTGTTTTGCAGTGGAACTCTCTGCCCCAGAGTGTGGTGGAGGCTCCCTCTTTGGAAGCTTTTAAATAGAGGCTGGATGGCCATTTGTCAGGGGTGTTTTGAATGCAATATTCCTACTTCTTGGCAGGGGGGTTGGACTGGATGGCCTATGAGGTCTCTTCCAACTCTATGATTCTATGATTCTGTGATTCTATGATTCTATGATTCTATGATTCTATGATTCTATGATTCTATGATTCTATGATTCTATGACCCATGCCAACTGCCCCCAACTCAAAGTTGTGACAAGATAGCAACAAACATTTAGGGAGAGGAGGGTGACATGCTAATTAGGGAGAGGAGGGTGACGTGCCTTGGAGAGGGAAACTCCTGGCAGCAACATGTGCTCCCATGTCCCTCCTCTCCTGCCAAGCGAACACAGGCTGCCTGATGATCCAGACACCATCTTTTCCCATTAGTTGTTTCATTCAGCATGGGGGACATCATTTGTGGGAGAAACAGCCACAGGGGAAGCTAATGAAATGCTTGTGTGTGCAGTTGTATGCCATGGCGCAGAAGCATTTGCCAAAGCAATTTGAGTCTGAGCCCATTTATCATAAATTTCCAAAATATTAAAAAAATACAGCATTTTTACAAGCTTTCTCAGTTTGTTGCAGCACTTGTTACTTTATTTTCAAGCAACAGAAGAGCTATGATTTTAATATATCTTGGTCCCCTATGTACAGTCTCTTCTCATTGTTGGGAGGCAGGTGTGCACAGCCATCACATGTTCAACCAATATGACTTTCCATAGTGAAATATCAGCCATCAAGTAGACACTATATGTATGTTTCTCTATATGAATTAAATCTCCACTATTTCAAATTTTCTAATGATTTTTCTAAGGAACACTGAGCAAAAGAAGATAGATGCTTTTGAATTGTGGTGCTGGAAGAAAATTCTGAGAGTGCCTTGGACGGCAAGAAGATCCAACCAGTCCATACTTCGGGAAATAAAGCCTGACTGCTCATTGGAGGGAAGGATATTAGAGGGTGAAGTACTTTGGCCATATCATGAGAAGACAGGAAAGCTTAGAGAAGACAATGATGTTGGGGAAAATGGAAGGAAAAAGGAAGAGGGGCTGACCAAGGGCAAGATGGATGGATGGTATCCTTGAAGTAACTGGTTTGACTCTGAAGTAGCTGGGGGTGGTGATGGCTGAAAGGGAGCTCTGGCATTGGCTGGTTCATGAGGTCACGAAGAGTTGGAAGCGACTGAATGAATAAACAACAACAATTATTTTTCATTTAAACTAACACTATGGAATAGCCTCACTTGAACATCACAATTCATTTCTTAACTCTCCTCTTTGTGATATGTTTTTCATTGTTTATTATTAATTCTTTTAAAGCTTGAAAGGAGATTTTTATTTTAATTTCCTTTATGAAGTTCTAAAAGGATAAAGATCCTGTCCTCTAATTTTTTGTTCTGTGGCCTGATTTGATTTGTGCCCAACAAAATCTTTGATTACATCTGCTTTGATTTAATGATATCTTTGTACTGTATAAGCTTTTATATCAAACCCTTCAGCCTTGCCGCTCTAAACCTCTAACCTATTTTGTAGAAAATTAAAGGATCAAGCTCATTATAAAAGAATTCCCAAAGTAATGAATCAGGACTATGAAAGCTCATACTTTGATGGCTGCTATAATACCTCAACTGATCAATAATCAAATCCAACTTTGTTTGTGGGTGAACTGTTTCATAATACAATTTAAGGCTTGTTAATAGCAGTGGAATATATCAATTGCTTGATCCTGCCCACTGAATTTACATAGCTCCTTCTTTGTTTCTTCCCATTTTTAAAAGTTCCTGATCAGTTTTTAAAAAGTTACATAATTAAGAGTTTCAAACATCTTGGCCAGTGTAACGGCATGAGTGGCGCCACCTATGTGTAGAACTGTTAGTTGCAAGATTTAAACTGTTGTATCATGCTTAATCCTGCCTATTTACCCTGCTTATGTATAGTTGGATGGATTGGTTACTTATAGCTGTCAATCAGTACTGTTTGGCTCCACCTCTTCCTGCAGGAGGGGAGTGCTTCCTTTCTTTTCATTCTGCCATCAGAGTTTCTACCAGATGGACGTGAGTAAGAGACTTGACTCTAAAAGACCCTGATTTAAATTACCTCTCAGCACCAGTTCTGAGGTTTTTTACCCTTGAGACTTGTGCTTCATGTTCAGACCAACCTGAACGATGTTGGAAGTCTCAAGCGCCTTCAAACCGGTTCTTTTGGCATCAGAGGAAGATCCTGAGTCTTCAAACATAGGCCATCTGAACTGGGGTTGTGGTTTGCTCCGGCATTCACAGCCATTGAGGAAAGAGGAAACTTGGAAAGGCTTCTCAGCTTCAAACACCTTGGACCCAGGACTAACTGAGACTGTAACGTATATTTTCCTTCACCCCTCTGAAGTTTCCAGCTCATTGCTTTAAAGAAATAACTCTTTGTGATCAATAAAACTTATTTTGAGTTATTTACAGTGTTTTGGGTTTTTGAGAGTTCCAGTTTCCTATAGGAGGGCAAGAAGCAATCCCCTGGGGAAAGATGCCACGTCCATGCCTCCTTCATTAAGAGTTATAGCCCCCAGGCGCGACGGCACAGCCAGTGTTGTTTTTAAAAGCAAGAGACATTACCGTATGTACTGTGTATAACTCTACAAGTTATGGTCAAAACCAACCCCCCAAAATCTTGTCTACAGGTCAATGAAAGAACTGTGTCTTTCTGTGTAGAGCAGGGCAATGTTTCTTTTAAGTTCTCCCTGGATGGACTGAGATCTTTCTTTTCACTACTACTGAAAGAATGGGGTGATTGTTTTCGGTAAGAATCAATATTGTGCTTTAATTTTTTATCAAGAGAGGAACCATTCCTTCATCTGAGTAGACAGGCAAAGACATTTTGAATGCTTAGCCAGGTAGCTGGCCGTCTGAAGCAGTGTTGGCACTTTCCTCTTTCCAAAGTGCTATGGTTCAGTGTTATGGAATCATGGGAGCTGTATTTTTATAAGGTTGTGCTGTTGCACGCTGGGCCTATACATAAGACTGTAGACAGGACATAAATTCTGTGTGCCCAATGGGATGCCGGGGCTGCCTCAGATTAAAGGCCTCTTGATTTCCTTAAAACAGAGTCTTCAGATTGCTCAAAGGTTCAACAAAGTTCTTTATTATTGAAAACAAATTGGTACTTCAAGGCTTTCTTAATAGTCTATTGGCTCTCTCAATCTTGTCCACAGGGAACAGGCACTATCTTCATAAACTGTATTTTAGCTAATAGGGAAATCCTTAACTTCTAATCTGGGCAGTCTGTTTTTGCCTCTGTTGGTGTGGATCCCCTGCACCCGGTACCAACTGCTTCTGGCTTCTGCGAGTGACCATTACCAAGCAGAGCTTTGTAGACTTCCAGGGAAAAAGGAGTAATGGCTGACTGAAGTCCCTCAGCAAAGGAGCTGTAAGGCTGTATATCTTCCGACCAAGCTGTGGGGCTGTATCTCCCCGGCCAAGCCGTAGAAGATGAAGCTTTCTACAGGAGCTCTTGGTATGATGTCCTGCATGAAAGGCTTCTCTGTGTGGACTGACCCAAAAAGGCTCCTATTCCCTCCAAAACCCAAAAAGGGGGCAGGACCTAACCTATAATTGACAGGTGGCTTGCCCTATGATTGCAGCCAAAAGAAGCCACCTATCTGCAGAGTCCCTGAAACTTAGACTACAACAAACATTCAGTGCAAAGCAAATGCAATTGGAGCTCCTGGTACAGCTGTACCTGCACAGCTAAACTGCAGAAAATCCTGCCAATCAAAAGGTTGGCAGTTCAAGCCTTGTTTGGAGTGAGCACCCACCATCAACCCCAGCTCCCTGCCTACCAAGCAGATCAAAAACAGAAATGTGAGTAGATAAATAGGTACCACTTTAAAGTGGAAGGGTAATAAAAAGGTGCCCATAAGGACATGCCAGTGATTCAATCAGGAAGATGTCGAATTGTGCCATTTTGTAAACCATCCACAGTCGCCCTTGGGCTGAGAATGGCAGTATATAAATATCTATATAAATAAAAATGTAATGTTCGTTTGTGGGATTAACAGAACTCAAAAACCACTGGACAAATTGACACCAAATTTGGACACAAGACACCTAACAACCCAATGTATGTCTTTCACTCAAAAAATTGATTTTGTCATTTGAGAGTTGTAGTTGCTGGGATTTATAGTTCACCTACAATCAAAGAACATTCTGAACCCCACCAACGATGGAATTGAACCAAACCTGGCACAAAGTTCTCCCATTACCAACAGAAAAAACTGGAAGGGTTTAGTGGGCAGTGTCCTTTGGTTTTGGAGTTGTAGTTCACCTACATCCAGAGATCACTGTGGACTCAAACAATGATGTATCTGGACCAAACTCTACAAGAATACTCAATATGCCCAAATGTGAACACTGGTGGAGTTTGGGGAAAATAGAATCTTGACATTTGGGAGTTGTAGTTGCTGGGATTTATAGTTCACCTACAATCACAGAGCATTCTGAACCCCACCGATAGAATTGGGCCAAACCTCCCACACAGAACCCCCATGTGGGCCACAGCAACACGTGGCAGGGGATGGATAGTAGTAAATAAATAAATAAATAAATAAATAAATATAAGGATGACAAAGCTCCTTGGCATGGAACAATGAGGGATAACCCCGCCCCCCATAGCTGGCATTGAGCACAGCCTCCAGATGTGAGAAATTGAAAAGATGGGGAAAGCCTTTACCTCTGTTTATGTGTTGCCTGTCCTTGTTAATTGCATAATGACACTGAATGTTTGCCATATATGTGTTCTGTAACCCACCTTGAGCCCCTCGGGGGTTCAAGGTGGGTTATAACCTCGGGGCAATAGAGAGGAATACAATAAAGTATATTATTATTATTACCCTAAAACCTGCCCATGAGGTTGATCTATACATGAGTATATATGGTATATATGAATGAGACAATATTGTCACTAGCTAATATGCAGCTGTTGAATTCATTTTTCCTGCTGTTTCTGTAAATGAAATTTAATAACTTCAGGTTTTGACTCATTAATTCTCTATCTAGAAATGACTCTATTTCTTGAATAATTTATTTAATCCTTATCAATAAGTTCACGTTAAGTTTAACATAATATCATCTGCCTGGTTGTCACATTCATTTCCCCCTGAATTCCAATTTCTCTACAGGCCTTTAATTATCTTCTCAATCTCTTCCCAAGTAACTTTCCCATCAGCTTGTTTTTATCCTCTCACTAACTTTTGGTAATGAATTTCTAAGATCCCTATAATTTGCTACTGGGTTGTTTTAGTAAGTGCATAGAGTTTTTATTTATAAAGTTTCAAAAATCTATTCAGTATTTCTATATTCTAAATTCAGTTCCTTTGTTCTGGTAGCTTGAATAGCTAGTGACAAACTTTCAGTTAAAAAAAGGAAACAGTGATGCCAACTCTGGGTAGACCTGTCTTGTTCCATGCTCTATGTTAATTTCTTTTGAGGTACAGTTTTTTTTTGTCATGTCAGGAGCGATTCCGGTGGTGCAGTGGGTTAAACCGCTGTGCCGGCAGGACTGAAGACCGACAGGTTCAGGTTCGAATCCGGGGAGAGGTAGATGAGCTCCCTCTATCAGCTCCAGCTCCTCATGCGGGGACATGAGAGAAGCCTCCCACAAGGATGATAAAAACATCAATTCATCCAGGCATCCTCTGGGCAACGTCCTTGCAGATGGCCAATTCTCTCACACCAGAAGCGACTTGCAGTTGAGGTACAGTGCTTATTAGTTTTCTAATGTTTACATTTATACCCGATAGAGCCTCCACCCACCCACAGAATGCAATGCACTGATTAAATCTCAATTTCTAAATTAATTTAGTGAAGCTTGTTCATATTTCCCACCAGGTGCCTTTTAGCTGTTCAAAACTATCAGAAGAAAGTGTTATTTACTTTTTAAAAGATTTTTTTATTCAGTGGACAACTGTCACAAGTTTTCTAATAATGTCCCTGCTTTATAGAACCATGTTTAATGAAAATATACTACCTTCAATAAGATATTATATAACCTTTGTGATAAAATTATAATTGTGATTATAATTATGATTGCAGTTCTATTTTAGTAACGCTACAGTTTAACATGATCTATCAGTCAAAGTTTATTTTCTTTCAAAATTTGTGCAGTTCATTCAGCATCTGGTATCTTATTATTACCACTTCGTTAATTACTCAAACTTCTACTATTTTTCTTTAAACATAAAATTAAATGTATTGTCGAAGGCTTTCATGGCTGGAATCACTGGGTTGTTGTAGGTTTTTTTCGGGCTATATGGCCATGGTCTAGAGGCATTCTCTCCTGACGTTTCGCCTGCATCTATGGCAAGCATCCTCAGAGGTAGTGAGGGCTGTTGGAACTAGGAAAAAGGGTTTATATATCTGTGGAATGACCAGGGTGAGACAAAGGACTCTTGTCTGCTGGAGCTAGGTGTGAATGTTTCAACTGATCACCTTCATTAGCATATAATGGCCTGACAGTGCCTGGAGCAAACTTTTGTTGAGAGGTGATTAGATGTCCTTGTTTGTTTCCTCTCTGTTGTTGTGCTGCATGTGGCCGAGCATTGTCATGTAAAATGATAGGAGTGTTCCACAGAAAGTGTCACTGTCTTTTTGATCAGAGGTAAGGTAGGTATGCAACTAACATGTGGTAAATGCGGCATTCTTTGGTTTCATTGTGTGGCATCTTTACAGAATTGTTGCCACTATTAAAGTTCCAACCCTTGTATTTCCTTACTATCAGTTCTAGTGGCAGTTCCATTTTAATGGGGATGGTGAATCAATGCTGCATTTTAACCTGAACTTAAAATGAGGTATCTGGCATGTTAATCTTAATTAGAGAGGAGAGTCTAGAACTTTGGATACTCTCTTTAAAGTGTATACTAAAACACAGTTGCTCCACTGGTGTAGAAAGCACCATTTGCCACTTCATTTCCTACACCTGGATCATAAGAGTATGTCTCCTTATTTCCTCCATGGAACATGTTCAGTGTCTGGAAACAACAATTATCAGGGAAAGCATACTTACTTCGTTGGTTGATGTAATCAAGGATCCCCCTCCAGGTCATATATGGGTAGTTGAGAATGTTATCCATAAACTGAAGAGAAGTATAGTAGCAAGGTCTCAAATGTTCTGAAATCAGGCAATGGAAGCAAACAATTATGTTTTACAAGGCTGAAGAAATGAAAAGATGGGATGTTTTACTAAAAGTCATTCTAGAATTCTGTGTAACCAAGAGTACACAAAAGCACCTGCCAGTTTGTTGAATAGTTGCACATCCTGAGAAGTTATTTTAGTCACTGATTGATAGATGCTTTGACAAGCCAGCGGGATAACCACTCATTGTTTTCTATATAAGCCTTTACAAGAGGTGTTGCAAAAGAATGTAGGCAGATTTGGCATAGATGAACCATTCAAGATAAACTAACACACTGCTCTATAGATTTCTCCAATTTGGAAGAACTTTGAATTATGATAGAAAAATAAAGGTTTTTAGACTCGAGATTGAAAACGCTTGAAATGAAAGAACATACTGTTGTTGACTTGACTTTTCTATAGCAAAGATAAAGAACACTGCTGTTTTCTTGTCAAGAATGTTTTAGAATCTATCCATTCTGGATGAGATGGGGTCATTGCTAAAGGTCTTGATCAGCTATGCCTTTCTGTAGCTAGCAAAAGTCTAGGGGGTGCTTCCACATTAGACTTAAACATGTGCTGAAGCAGGTTAAAAAAAAACCCACTTCAGCACATGTTTAAGTTTACACACTCCTGGGATTTCCTGGGGGGATATCTACATGCCATCCCAATAACAGGGATAGCAGCCACTGCAAATCCCTCCCCCAAACCCCCTAAAAAGTTTTTAAAATTTACCAGGCACCATTATCTTCCCCCTTGCACTTTTGTGGCACAAGGAAATTATGTGCCAGGAGCCTGGTGGGAGGAAGGAAAACCCTAAGACCTTTTAAGTCCTAAATTTGGGGTTTTGGGGGAGAGGTGAGTTCCTTCTCGGTTTTTCAGACTCACAGAGCCCAAAAAACCAGGATGGCTGTGTGGATTGGGCCATGGGATCACCTGATTTCCTCAGGCCCAATCCACACAGGGCCCACATATGGTAAAGCCCAGATATTACCTAAGATCCAGGTCTTACCATGGGAAACTCTGCTTTGTTTCAAATTCATTTGATTTTACCAGAGGTGTCATTTGGATGTTTCCGGTAAAACCAAGACAGGTCTCAATTTAAAGGTCTGTCTGAATGGGCCCTAAGAAAGAGCCATTGTCTGGAACAAGAGGCTCTTCAGGTCTGTCTCCATTGAATTGTGTTCTACAGGATAAGCTATGACAGAGCAATGGCTTTAAAGTGATAATGATACCCCAAATGCAAAAGATCTTCATTGAATCTGCATCTTTTGCCACTGAATGAAAGGGCAACTCAACCAACGACGGTGACAACAGTAGCAGAATAAGCCCCCAGTATTACCTTTACACTATAATGGTCCCAAAATAGGATTGGCAAAGCTGCAAATCCCAAATGCTAAACAAGGATGAGTTAACTCTGTTACTTTTTACACCCCATGCTTGCCATTTGTGCCTATGTAGTAGCAGGAGAAAGGAAGGCTGGATGAAAAATATGTTTTGCCCTTGGTAATGCAACAGCAACTGTCAATCCAGTCAATCGTTTTCACATACAAAGAACATTACTGATGCAAAATAAATAGGAAGATGTATTTTTTAAACCAGTGCTTGAAAGGGATTGAAAAGGCTCCTCTTAGGAAAAGCAGGTTTACTTTTGCAAAGCGAGGAAATCTTGAAGTTAAACAGTAAAAGGACTCTTGGGATGGGACAGGGAAGGGGTGGAAAAACTATTAACATCCTTTCCTTTGGACCAAGGCAGGTTATAAGATAAAAATCTGACAGCCTATAAAAATAAATGAGCATAGGTTGCGGCACTGGGCATTGCCTTTCAGCTGAAGCCTAATGGGCAGCCTCACAGTACATTGGTTTGCTTTCTTCAGCAAGCCCCATGGGTATTCACCACCAGAGCTCAAATCCCCACAATAATGGCAAGCAACGCCTCCATTCAATTTGAAAAGGGCATTGCTTGGTATTGCTCTGAAAGCATCACTGAGAGATAACTCAGAGACAAAGCACCTCCTTGAAAGATGACGGCAGTTACTCTGATACTATAACTCACAAGTACTAAAAGAGAACACAAAGAGGCATAAGATACAATTACCAGCCAACGTTGCCATTTTGAATAACAGGGAGAGGGTTGGAATGCTCTTTCTCACATAGAAAGTTCCTTGATCATTCAAGACTGGCACTTCAAGAATAAGACTAGGTGAGAAACTTCTCACTGACATGATGGTTTAGTGTGCACAATCTGTTTATTTCCTTTTCTCTCTAAGGTAAGGCACATCCCAGCATACACACTGCTTAATTTCAAGTGAGAGATGAATTGACACTGCTGCATCCATTTTAAGACACTCTAGGAGGGTGTTTCTATGGGAATTGTCAAGAAGACTGCCTACATTTCAAAAGTAATCACTGGAAGGGTGGTGGTGAAGGGAAACATCTCACATCAGCACATGGGCACTTTATTCATATAATACCACTATGAGTCATTGGTAATAAAAAGCAATTGGTAATGTTGGTTTGATTTCTGGTGAGAACATTTCTTTCATACATATACACTGCATCGGTGGGATGTTGGTGATTTTGTAGCTTGTCTCAGCACAGCTCTTCCTTAGAAGACAAGAAGAACAGGTGACAAAAAAGTTGTAGCCTTTTCAAAAGTCTTCACATGAGTCAGAGGAAAGGGTTGCACCAGGTCCCTTTCATGTTACAGATTTAGAACAACATAGCTCCACTATAGCTGCCATGGCAACATCCTATGGAATCCTAAAGGTTGTATTTTTCGTAAAAGTTAAAATGGAGTTGGATGGGAGACATTGCAAGTATGTGTGGTGTATGTGGTGCCATGTAAATGGGTGTTTGATTAATTATTATTATTTATTTATTTTGAGTATTTATATCCTGTCCTTCTTACCTCCGGAGACAACCATTAGATGCCAGCAATATATAAGTAAAAATCACAATTAAAATAGCAATTAAAACACATATGTACATTCAATTAAATACAGTCTACTAGTTCAAACTCATGGTCCAGGTCAGTCCATAGTTGATCACTTAAAACAATCTCTTCCTAGTTGCTACATCTACTGCTGAAATGCTTGACCCCACAGCCAAGTTTTGAGTTTTTTATGAAAGGCCAGGAGGGAGGGGGTAGATCTAATTTCATTGGGGTGGGCATTCCATTGGGGTGGGCTGAGGGGCCACTACGGAGAAAGCCCTGTCTCTTGTTCCCACCAGTTGCGTCTGCGAAAAAGATGGGACTGACAGCAGGGCCTCCCTGGATGATCTCAATGCCCTTGGTGGTTCATAAGGGGAGATATGTTCGGACAGGTAAACTGAGCCTAAACTGTTTAGGGCTTTATAGACTAAAGCCTGCACTTTTAATTGTGCTCGGTAGCAGATAGGCAGCCAGTGGAGCTGGCGTAACAGGGGTTAAAGTTGATTTCATTTCATTATGTCTGCATTAGTCAGCTAAAGGACATGCAAACTGCTTTAAAACAATGATATTCTTGTTGTTTTTATGTGCCTTCAGGTTGACTCTAATTTAAGGTGACCCAATTATAGGATTTCCTTGACAAGAGCTTTTCAAAGGAGGTTTGCTATTGTCCAGCTCTATGGACTTTTCCAAGGTTGCTCAGTAAGTTTCCATGGCTGTGTGAGGATTCACACCCTCATCTTATGGACTCTTAGACCAACACTTATACCACGATGCTATACTCGCTCTCACCTCAGTTAACACTTCAGTTAACAAAGCTTCTGATAAGCATCAATATTGGAAGGACGGTGACAGAGGGCAGCAGAAACAGACCATTAACGCTGCATGGCAGTATTCTGTACTGTAAACAATACAAGAAAAAGCCAGAGATGTGCAACAGTGGGATCTGCTATAACTGATCCTATAACAAACTAGGTAAATGATAGTTGCTTCCAGGATCCTCTACTGAGAATACATCAATGGGAAACAAGAGGGGGAGAAGGAAAAAGGTGATAAGTGTACCTCACCAGATTCCCAAAATGGAAACAGACACCAAAATGAAAATTAGAAAGTGGAAACTGGTGTAATAAAAAATCATGCTGCGTTTTGGAAGTAGTTTTCAATGGTCTCTAGAAGGTTTAAATATATTTGATTTCTTTTGCTAGGCATTCCTGATATGATGGTTTCCCTTCACATATGAATTTTGTTAGTTTTGAATAAAATGTTTGCTGAAACATGATGAAATGCTCTTCTGTATTGTGGTGTAGGAATCTATCCCTACTCTTTCCATGTTATTTCTACCTCTGATACCACATTTTTGGTAAGTAAGTAATACCCAGAAATGTATAGTGTGTGCATGTGTGTGTTCAAGCTGTCTGTTGACTTATGGTAACCCCACTGATTTCATAGCTTTTTCTTAGTCAAGGAAGACCCAGAGATTGTTTCCCCAGTTCCTTCCTCTGAATTGACCCTTAGCACCTGGAATTCATCACCTATTACATAAAAAAGTAAATTGTATTCATATAGTATGAACTAAAGATTGCTCAGAACCTGGTTACATGGATGAAGTTCCGCAGGGCGAATTGCTACCACCCATGGAAAATGAGTGGGGCAACGGGGCAATCCCAGTGCCCCGCCATGCCCACAGCTGATGCTTCCTCATCCCATGTAGGGAAGCATTACCGACACAGTTTGCCCCATAGTTTTCTATAGAAAACGGGAAGCCTTCCATGTTCCCTTTCGGGACACTTCCTACATGGGGCCCTCTGGAAGTTGGTATATGTCGTGTGATAGCATCCGGTGAGGAGAAAGTGTCCCAAAAGCATCCTAGGATGCTTAATTTGCTTCATGTGATGAGGCTGTCAGTCATTTAGGCATTTCTGGCACTTTTACAATCCATATGGCAGTAAATTTAAAAGTGCACTATCATGACTATCCATGGATATTATTATGTCACAAAGCATGCTGAAACATAAACCACTTCTCTGAAAGAAGGGCCATTGAAACAATGTTGACTTTGCTTGGATATGATTATGCAAGATTGTGGTTTAACATTTTAAAAATTATAATACAAATGGCTGCACTTTAATGTTAGTTATAATTTAGTTCATTTGATTCAGAGATGTTAAAAAAGCAGGGATGGTTATGAGAATTGTGGTTGCCTAGAAACACTGACTGAGCCCAAGCAGAAAGTAGTCACCTCCTACCTTCACCAAGCTATTTTGAAGGTCGCTTCTGAAATCAAGGCTTGAAGGAGCAAAACTTGTTTCCAAGAGGATTTTAGCAACTAGCAATTTGGGGAAACAGACCTCTGATTTTTGAAAGGCTCTCAAATAGACAGTCATCTGTGTGTGGCTGCAGCCTGTTCCTACAATAATGACCATCTACTATGCTGAAAAGTGGCCAGTGCAACTTGGGGGTTTCACCTTGCTTTTTTAATTACTAATTGGTTACCTATTTTTTTTGCCAATGCTAGTAAAATGTCACACAATGCAAACCAGGAAGGTAAATTAAATGGCTGTGAATATACGAGGGGTATTTTTTTAAGTAAGGTTCGTTTGAACATAAGTACACAATGAAAGTTTATTTCAAAAAAGTAAATTTATTTTCAGAAAGTACATACTTCACTCTATTTTTTGACATAGTTGTCAAGTTTGTTCAAACACTTATCATACCTCTGAACCAATTTTAAAATACCCTCTTCATAAAAACTTGCCGCCTGCTCCGATAACCAAGAGTTCACTGTAATCAAAGAAGGGCGACCGGAGCGGTCCTCATTATGGACATTGTCATGGCCATCTTTGAATTGTCGTACCCACTTACGCACTTTGCTTTCACTCATAACAGTATCACCGTACACTTCACAAATCTGTTGATGAATTTCTGCAGCAGGCAGGTTCCTTGCTGACAAAAACCGTATCACTGAGCGAACCTCACATGCGGAGGGTGAGTTGATAGTTTTAAACATTTTTAAATCACAGAACAGAACCGTACAGATTAGCTACAGAGCGGAAACTGAGCACAGTTGTTTCCGAGGCATGCCGGTACATGACGCACGTGCTCGTTGCGGTATGTGCGCGAACTACTAGTGTCTACAACAAAACGGACCTTACTTAAAAAATAACCCTCATAAATGAAATGTATGAAAGGGGCAATGATAACTAGAAAATTTTGTCAGCAGGTATACAGACATGTGAAAGAATACCCCTTCAATAAGAATTCTGCACCCCAGTGAAACTTTTTTTAGTCCCCAAATTTCTAGCTTTGCAGTAACTTAAAACATTATTTAAGAATTTAGAAATAGAATTTAGGCATCCAATAAAAAGCGGAAAGCAGAGATACCAAGGGAATATTAACATGATAACTACTAAAGTTCTAGGTGTGAATAATTGCCACTGTTTTACTTTGTACAATGCTAAAAGTTTTGGTTCTTTTGGAAATTTTCACTAAGGGGCAGAATTCATATTTGGTGGCACAAAGACCTCATTTGCCCTCTTCCTATAGCTACATCTCTGTTTTGTATTCAGCAAATTTGTTAGATTAATGGATTATAAGAGAGCAGGAGTTAAAACTCAATGTATCGTGTTTTCTACAGGCATAGAAATGTAACAGGTTACATTATGTAGGTGGGTGAATCCGTGGGTGTGCTTGAAATAAAACACATATATTAAAGATAATTATCACTGGAGGCACACAGGTCACATTATGTCCTTTGGAAAAAAAGGAAATGTCATTAGGGTACACTTAACATGATTAGCAACTGGTGGATCTAGACTTACCCTACTAAATTGAAGACTTACAACAGAGAAGAATTAACAAGAGCAAGCTCTGGCAAACTCCCAAGAGTGTACTGTGCCATGACATAAAGAATTTTGGAAAGCATTTAGAGCATCATATAAACTGGAATTGCAGGCAATATGGGGATGGAAATTGGATAAATAAGGAGATAGATTTTTTATTTCAGAACAAATTGCTTTCCATTGGCCATAACACATCCCTCGGCACCAAACTCCAATTAAATATTTAAAACTACAAGTATAATGTCCTGTATTTTACATATTAATTTATGCTGCATTTCCCACCTTACTCTTAAATAGATTTGTTCCTGCAAAAATGCCTAGACTGCAGCATGCAGATATGGCTACAATAACTTCTAATGAAAAATGAGTCTAAATCCTTGCCTGAGTTGAGCCACAGATGAAATAAATGAATGAATGAGGCAAGTTGCAGGTTTGGGGGGATTAGCAGTAATATGTGAACTCTCAGTTGCATCATCTGTTATCCAATATATCTAATTATCTGTTTAATGTTTTATAAATTCAAACAAACAAACACATATAAAGATTCAAGATTCTGTGCTGATATTCAGTGCATGCTAGATAGCATTGTAGCTCATTGACTGAGCTACGCTCCATTGAGATTCTGACGGCATTATTGGCAAAAGTTGTAAAAAGTGAATTATATAAAACTTGTGAGAGTCCTTTAGTAGTACAGCAGTTCGAAATACTAGAGTAACGTTATTTTCTGTCATTGGTTCGGTTTTTCTGTTTTGAAACTGGTGTGACTTCTCCTGGCCTAGTAACTACAATCATATCATGAAGACCTGTCCTCCTATGTATATTGCCTAAAGCACATGGCAACTAAACGTGAGAGCAATTCTATTTGAAATTTATTTTCATCCTTTTAAAAAACCCTTTTTTTTTCACCTCCTGGCTTTCTAAACCTATCTTTGCTCTTCCTTGCATTCATTTAGGCATTTCATCTCCTAACTTTCTTTTCTACCTTTAGCAGACTTCAGGAGTGATGTTCTTTTTTCTGTCATTTTTAGTGTTGCCATATTCTAGTTCCCCAAATCTAGGCAGCCACATTCATACATCATATGCTCATTATGCAAATAATATGGTAGGTCCTGAAAGGTATAACTTACCAGGGAATGCCATTTGCAAGTCAGATTAAGGCACATTGGGGCAAGGGCTGTTTTTCTCCACTGATGAATAGTTCACATTCCCAGAAGGCTTCATCTGTTCAATTTCACTTGGTTCTGGAGAAAGAGAGGAAAATCTGACAATCAGGGTCTACTTATTGGTTTGTTGCTGTTTTTTTTTTCTCTCTCTCTCTCTGGAAAGGAGACAGCTCTGATGGAGCCTTCTCCTTCCCAGAAGCCTTAGTAGTTTTCCAGATTCTGGAGAAAGATGGGAAAATCTACCAATAAGAGTCTTATTGTTTTGTAGTATGATGGGAGATTTGTGCCAGCTTCAAATAGGCTAAAACCAGTCTTCTTTGTTCTCCTCCATACTGAACTTCATCCAGAAGCTGTCCAAGCTTAATTTCTGGAGGACCATATTCTTCATACTGGTTAAAGTTTTACACAGCAGGTTGAAGAAGATCAGAAGACTAGTGGTACAGAAAGGATTGAGTAGATACCCTTGCTCAGTACAATCCACCAAGAGATTAACAAACTCATCATACAGGGGTCCACGCTCTTGTTACATCCCGGTTAGATTACTGCAACGCACTCTACGTGGGGTTGCCTTTGAAGACTGCTCGGAAACTCCAACTAGTCCAGCGAGAGGCAGCCAGATTGCTCACCGGGGCGTCATACAGGGAGCATACCACCCCCCTGTTGTGTCAGCTCCACTGGCTGCCGATCCAGTTCCGAGCACAATTCAAGGTGCTGGTTTTGACCTAAACCCCCTATATGGTTCCGGCCCAGTGTATCTGTCCGAACGGATCTCCCTCTACGTCCCACCTAGGAGTCTAAGATCTTCTGGGGAGGCCTTGCTCTCGACCCCGCCTCTATAACAAGTGAGATTGGCGGGGACAAGGAGCAGGGCCTTCTCGGTAGTGGCCCCTCACTCTGTGGAATTCACTCCCCGAGGATATTAGAACAGCGACATCCTTCCTTTCCTTTAGGAAAAAATTGAAAACATGGATTTGGGACCAGGCATTCGGACAATCGGGCAGATGAAGAAAGAACTTTGACGATGATTAGGAAATGATTAATGGATTAGAACTATGGAACTCTGAAAGACAAAACGCTGAGCACAAGAATAGTTTTATATGATGTGTTATGTACTGGTTGTTTGATTGTTTTAACTGTGATAATTGCTTTTAACTGTGGTTTTGTATATTATGTGTAATTTGTATAGGCATCAAATTGTGCCTTTTTTGTAAGCCGCCCTGAGTCCCCCCTCGGTTGAGAAGGGAGGGGTAAAAGTACCCGAAATAAATAAATAAATAAATAGTCCCAGTCCCCCAGGAAGCTGGCTCCCTTCAGACAACATCACGCCAGCTCCGTGGGTGAAGGAGAAGGAGCCCATGCTGCCACGGGAGGTTTTCCATGTTGCCATTGACGTTAATGGGGGGAAGCCCTATGCCCCATCTATGTACCACACTTCCCCTCATGGAATCAGCTGCTGGAGGAGCCTGGCGATGGAGGGAGTTAGGCAATGGCTTCCCCAAGCTCTGCAGTGAAGTGGAACAATGTGGGACACTTTCAGTGGCCATGTGATGAGGTGGTTTGACAACATGTATCTAGTAGGCCTGGGTAACAACGGAAAAATTTGTTTCTAAAATCGATTCGTTTTTTGGGGTTTTTTGCGTTTCGATATTTAAAAGAATTCCGAAATTTTCCTTAAAAAAAGTTCGATATTTACGAAATTTCGTAAATGGTAAAAAAATTACAAAACAATAACGAAACAATAACGAATCGATTCGTTAATGGCGGCCGCGATCGCGCAATACGCTAAAAAAACTTCTGAAGCTTCCCTCTCCCTCTGTTGTTGACTGTTGGTGTGATATTATAATTTTTTTTCACTAATTAAACAAAAAACAACTATAAAACTTGCCCCAGACATGCGGAAATAATAACAAAACGACCTCAAACCAATAACGAAACGAATACATAACGAAATACGAAGCATTTACGAAACGAATTGAAAAATTCGTTTCGTTTTTAAGCTGCTCCAGAATGGTTTGTTATCGCTTCGTTAACAAAAAAAATAACGAATTTTTAACGAATTACGAATTAACGAAACGAAACCGCCCAGCCCTAGTATCTAGTGTTCCAGACTTTCTCATCCCTATGCTGACTCATCCCTCCTCTTAACTAGTTTCCACTTTCTGCAGTAGTTGAGCCTACTTGACCTAGTTAGAAACTTCTGGCTAGGAGCAGTACTTCTTCAGTATGAAGGCATTACTTCAGCTGCCAAATGGGGGCTGTCTATTGAAAGAGGAAAAAAATCAATGGTTGTCAAGGACTTGCAATTCTTGTATCTGGGATCTGGCTTTCCTGCTAACATACGGTTATATAGTTTCAGCCTCTGATTACAAGTCTGAAAAGATCTGAAGTCACAGCCTCATGCTTTGTGTTGATGGTTATGCATCCAGGAATGACTGTGGGTGATACCTATATTTGAAAGTCCAAGTGTGAATAATCTGACTCTACCAGAATGGAATACTGTGGAATATTCAAGACAAGTGAAGGAAGCTAGATCTCTTGCTGCTATTATCATTCACCAGGAGGAAAATGACTTTGGCCTGTGCAAATGCTTGGAGTCTATAGCAAGCAATGCTAGATTGAGGGGCAATTATCTGATCCACTCATTAAGTGGGGTGATATGGTTGTAAACTGGGCAGGACCAATGATCTGAAAAGTTGGCCACTAAAAGGTGAAAAGTTGCAAGAGTTGTTGGAAACCCTTGAGACTAAGCTTGGGTTTTCTGGCTTCTTTACATGTAATTCACTAAAGCACAATGAAGGGAAAGAAACTGGGGATCATCACAACCTATATTTCAATAGCAACATCATTCCACATCAAAGTTGGCTTTGTTCTGATAGCTGGCACATATCACTACAGGCATTCTCTTCATGTCTCGCAGAGCTCCCAGAAGATGGTGTTGTCAATATGTGTCAGTGACTATAACACAGATGTAGATTATGACTAACTGCTTACTGCCTTCCCCTGGAATCTACATGCATTCTAGGGATCAGGAAAAAATTGAATGTGGGGAGTAATTTTCAAAGATTTTTGTAAGTTTGGTGAAATAACTAAAAGGAGAGCTTCTGGAAATTTTCCTTTAGGGTTTCTTAATGCTGAGTATTTCAATATTTTGCCAAACCCTAATTCTACTGCCACCCCACTACCATCAATGATATTAAAAGATTTAGGAGGATCAACTGGGTAGTATTTTTCCATTTTTAGCCTGTAGTAGTCAGGGCAACCAAGTCAGGGCAACCAAGACTACTTCAATATCAGACCCTAATGATTCAATGAAACAGATATACATCACGTTTCCTCAGATAATTTTCAAAGCTTCCCAGTTTCCAGATGTGACTTCATTTCTTGCAAAGAAGGTAGATTCTGACTTGTATTTCAGATTCTATGAAGGGTAGAGACATAACATATATGTTTGTTTTTCCACTTTAATTCATGGTTCCATCATAAGGCATTCTGGGATTTTTGACACTGTGCATTACTTGGAATTGTCTGATAGAGAGATTTTGTCCCCTGCCAAGGATAGATATCTCTGAGTGCTGTCTTTACTCTCAATATCCTCAATTTCCCTCTTTTCAGGGTATGTTGGTATCTTTTAAATACTTGCCATAATTTCGGCTGGTGGTTGAACTAATTAGTCAAGGAATTTTAATAGCAAAAAAATATTTGACAGCTATGGAATTAGTAGGTAACACTACTACTTTAGAGCTTGAAACATATGAACCATCTGCATATCTGAAAGGATTACTGCACAGCCAGTCCATTTGAGGTCTCTAGTTAAGGCGGCTGGTTTATTAGCTACTAAGGAACTAAGATAGATGTACACAATCAAAATTATAATTAAAAGTCTCATAAAAATTGGTCAGGCACTGGAAGGGAAGACTTTAAAAAGGTGAAAAAACCTCAGAAGCCAGACATAAATCTATTAGAACTTTTTGGGCAAAGGTTGAGAATTGTCAGAGAAACAAGAAAGCACAAACAAGAAGGTCAAAAGAATGTTTTTAAATCTCTTTTTACCATTCAGGACAAAACACAGGAGCCTGAAAGGCAGAGAAAAATAGATAAACAGACTAAGGATCATAAAAGTAACAGAAAGCTGACATCTTCTCTTAGTCCACATGTCAAAATCATTCAGGACAGTAGGTCTCAGACAGATCTCGTGGAATTAGCTTTAGCCGACAAGCATGCACTTGGTTGAAAGTGATATGAAATAGATAGAACTGTGTAGTAAGGCTAAAACTTTAGTCTTTGGAAAACTAGGACAGCTAATGATGTAAACAGCCCCTAGGTGGCATGGCTAGATGCAGACATAAACAAACGGGCAGTAAGGCACTGTGCGTTTTTTTCTTTGTAATTTTCCTATTCTCCCTCCAGTAACAATCTATCTTATGTTATTTTATCTTTCTATCTATCATCTCTCACAGGACCACAGAGTGGCATATAATTACCATATTGATTTGAGTATAACACACCATTGAATGTGCCAGTACCAGAATGAAGTCAGTGTTGTTGCCAGGAAGGTCTCCTTGTGGAAGGCACTCCCGCTTCTTCTCAAACATTTGACAACATAAATGTTTAAGTTCATTTCTTCTTTGGTACCCCATATACTATGAGCTGCAAGTATTTGAACCACACTTCAAGGGTTCCTATTCTTTTAGCAAAGGAGTAGGGAGTCTGCTATCTAATGGCCCTGTGGCTCAGCATTACCTCATGATTAAAATACTGCCTTTCATGATCATAGATGACAATAAAAAGTATGTGGCCATTGTCTTCAGCAGACAGTTAAATACCAACATTCGTGTGTGGTTTGATAAAAGCATTTACATGCATTTACCTATAGCAAGGTAAATGCACATAGCCAAAGGATTGGGAAATATTTCTGGCTTCAGCTTTGTTCTCACAGTCCTAGACTACCTCAGAGTGTATTTTGTTCAAAATAAATTGCTTCTGGTGCAAAAGATTTGAGATCCCACCCCACTCCAATCTCCTGATAAATTACAGCATGAAAAAAAGTGTTCAAGTGAGGTGGGTTTTTTTGTTTGTTTTTGTATTGCAAGTAATTCTTGAAATGTAAAAATCTCATTGAAGGTGACAGTTTTCTCCTACTTTTTCTTGCACAACTACGAGGGGTATTTTTAAAGTAAGGTCCGTTTTGTTGTAGACACTAGTAGTTCGCGCGCATACCGCAACGAGCATGTGCATCATGTACCGGCATGCCTTGGGAACAACTGTGCTCAGTTTCTGCTCTGTAGCTAACCTGTACGGTTCTGCTCTGTGCTTTACAAATGTTTAAGACTATCAACTCCCCCGCCACTTGTGAGGTTCGCTCAGTGATACGGTTTTTGTCAGCAAGGAACCTGCCTGCTGCAGAAATTCATCGACAGATTTGTGAAGTGTACGGTGATACTGTTATGAGTGAAAGCAAAGTGCGTAAGTGGGTACAACAATTCAAAGATGGCCGTGACAATGTCCATGATGAGGACCGCTCCGGTTGCCCTTCTTTGATTACAGATTATTTGGTGGCTTCAGTTGAAGCAAGGATTCGTGAGAACAGGCGCTTTACAATAACAGGTCTCTCAAACAAATTTCCTGACGTGTCGAGATCAGTGCTTTACAACATTGTTTCTGAACACCTAAAGTTTAGGAAACTGTGCTCCCGTTGGGTCCCGAAACTCCTAACAGAGGACCACAAAAAACAAAGCTTTGAGTGTGCGATGAAGTTCTTGACTCGTTATCACAAAGAAGGTGACGGCTTCTTGAATCAGATCGTAACTGGAGACGAAACATGGGTTTCGCATATCACGCCCAAATCGAAGCAACAAAGCATGGAATGGAGACACACACACTCGCCTGTAAAGGTGAAGGCCAAACAGACTCTGTCCCAGCGCAAAATCATGGCGTCGGTGTTTTGGGATAGGCATGGTGTTTTGTTGGTCGACTTCATGCAATGAGGAACCACTATCAATGCAGAAGCATACTGCCAAACCCTGAGAAAGCTGCGCAGAGAGATTCAAAACAAAAGATGCGGCATGCTGACAAAGGGAATTGTCCTTCTCCATGACAACGCAAGACCTCACACTGCAGGTCAGACCCATGATTTATTGGACAGTTTTGGCTGGGAAGTTTTAGACCACCCACCCTCCAGTCCTGATCTTGTGCTAAGCGACTACCATCTGTTCCTCCACCTCAAACAACACCTAAGTGGAAACGGTTACAATGATGACGACAACGTGAAAACGGCAGTGAACTCTTGGTTATCGGAGCTGGCGGCAAGTTTTTATGAAGAGGGTATTTTAAAATTGGTTCAGAGGTATGATAAGTGTTTGAACAAACTTGGCAACTATGTCGAAAAATAGAGTAAATTTATTTCTGAAAATAAATTTACTTTTTTGAAATAAACTTTCATTGTGTACTTATGTTCCAATGGACCTTACTTAAAAAATATCCCTCGTAAATACTTCTTGTATCCATGGGTGATATGGCTATTATCCTCATCCCTTAATCCTCATAACAATTCCATAAATTAAGTCAAGCTAAGACAGTCCCTAGCCCTGTCATACATACTTCAATACATTTTTTTAAAAATCTGAATGAATGAATTTCTTATGAATCACACTCTACTTAATGATCAACTCTTTTATGATCACCTCCTTGACAAGAGTTCAGTCAGTGCTACCCAGTGATATGTTTGCGTTCTTGTGAGTACCCTTTCATTAACAGATGCATGAAGATAGAGGTCATTAGGCAAAACCAGCAGAAGGTGTGATATCCTTTGCATATAAATTAATATGAGCTATTAGCTTCAAATGAGATTGAATAGCAAATGTACATCCTGAAGACAGGTACAGATGACAGCTTTTAAATATCTAGTATCCTTATTCAGTGTTTTAAATATGTCTCTCATACATTTTGTTCTTTAAAAATGTCATAATTAAACATATAAAAACAACAAAATGTTTTTGCTACATCCATATAGGGATTAATTCTAATAAACTACCTTAACATATACTAAGTAAGAAACAAAGAAAAAAATAACATGGAAACAATGCTTAAAGAGGCCTCCAACCTTCCTCCACCACCCAAAGCTGAAGTCATTATTTGCTTATTAAACTAACTTCTTCTTATGCAAACACTCTCACTCCTATCACTCTAAAATAGCATGATTATCACTATTCCTCAGACACTGTAAGTGATTATCTTCTCCAGTTTTCTTTCAAGTACATCACAACTGGTTGCCAAATCTTGTTTTCATTTCTGTATTGTATCATCCTTAAAATGTTTTAGTTGGCCCATTTCATTCTAAATCATTCTTCTTTCAACAGTCAATCTTCTGTTGATGGGATCTCCTTGTCTTTTCATTTTTGTGTATGCAGTATGCTTGCCATTATAATCATATACTGCATTTTCCCCATATTTGTTTTCATGCCTATCATCTAGTAGTCCTGACAAATAAAGTTCTGATTTCATCTCTGTTTTGTATTTTGATAGTGACATAGTGTTATTTATGCCTTTGATACATTACTTTGGTGATATTACTAAATTTCTCAGCACTAACTGATTTTTAAATTATTTCATTTATTTATTTTATTTCGAGCGCTTCTACCCCGCCCTTCTCAACCCCCTAGGGGGACTCAGGGCGGCTTACAAAAGGCACAATTCGATGCCTAACAGTTCACAAAATATACAAAATACAATATAACAACAACAATTATAACAAGTTAAAACAATCAAAATTAATACAATAGCAGCAATAAAATCATCTTGTGGTCAACATTCACCAGTTCATAAATCTATAGTCCATCCAGCATTATCATAGTCCTTTCCTACTCTGATCGTCATTGTCCTTTATTCATCTGCCAGCTTACCCAAAGGCCTGGTCCCATATCCAGGTTTTTAACTTCCATCTGAAAGAGAGGAGGGATGTTGATGACCTAATTTCCCCGGGGAGTGAATTCCACAGGCGAGGGGCCACCACCGAGAAGGCCCTCTCCCTTGTCCCCACCAGTCTCACTTGTGATAAAGGTGGGGCCGAGAGCAGGGCCTCCCCAGAGGATCTTATTACTCTGAATTCAAGTGTTCATTCGTATGAATATTTTCTGTATCAGTCTAAAAAGCATGTGTTTCACTTCAACATATGTCTTGGGTAAGCCACCAACTGGTTGGTTTTTAACATGAAATAATTTTGCACACATATATAACTTCTAAAATATATCTATATGTTCTCATCATCACCCATTCTCACATCGATGTGGTAAGGTCAAAAGTGTGTTGGATTTTGAGATATACTTAGAAGGCATGATCACAGAGAAATAACACCAACACACTTTAGTAAATAGGGTAAAACAACAGAGGAACCTGCCTTAGTAGTTCAGTTGTCCATTGTCTTTATTCCAGATAGTTTGTCCTTTTCTCACACTATATTTCTCTATAACATTCTGGTGGAAAATATTCTGGAGGGGATGTATTGGAAGACTCCCTTCAAGCAGAGACTATGCCCCTGTGAGTCTGGTCATGTAGAAACAACTGAGCACGGACTTCTTCAATGCATGTTCTACAGAGATCTTAGTTCTAATCTCATTAGATCATGACTTCTAAAATACCCAGGGCACAGTGAAAAATATTATTCTACCCTGCGGCTTTCGGACTCTAACACTACAATAACTTACAGTTTTGCTAAGTTCTGTGCTGTTGCACTTAAAATTAGACGGATGATGATTGACCCACAAGGCAACACCCTGATGGGAATGTAGTTAGAGCAACATGTTACCCCTAAAATGCTACTAGACTCGCAATGTGCCCCTCCCTTCCCCTTTAGTGCCCCCCCAGTGTTTTTTATTTTATATTTTTTTACTTTAATCAACCAAAGTAAAAGACGTTAAGAACTAACATAGAAGGAGGTGGAACAGTATGTTTATAGGAAAGTAGGAAAAATAGCAGAGAAAACAAATACTAAAAAAAAAGACAAAAAAGAAAAAAAGTCTTGATTTCCATTCCAAACTTTGTGGTTTCTATTATCCTTGTGTTTTGTTGGTCTGTTTTCCCTAGATTTATTTAGCTCTTCTTTTTTACTGATTTTCTTTTCGTAATCCTGAAAGAGATCCCAGTTTATCCTTTTTATCGGTTTACCTACATTTTTCTTTAACAAATTTACCCATGTCTTTTAATTCCCTCAATTTAACTATCCAGTTTTCAACATCTGGGACTTGTTCTTGTTTCCAAAGTTTTGCAAAGGAGATTCTTGCTGCAGTTGTCATGTATGTAAATAGTCTGTCTTTCTTCTCATCAAGGCTCAGGTCTGAGTCAGTAATTCCAAGTAAATAATACTCAGGTTTCTTCTTAAACTTCATATTAAGGTTTTTTTTTTTGTGATTCTTCATGTATTTCTGTCCAAAATTTAGAGGAAATCTTACAGGACCACCACATATGGAAAAAGGTCCCCTTGTGATCTTGACACTTTCAACATTTATTTGGTGTATTTTTGTACATCTGGCCTAATTTCTTGGTTGTAATATACCATCTATGAAACATTTTAAACTAATTTTTCTTTAGATCCATTGTGTAGGTATATTTTAATTTTTGCCCCCCCCCAGTGGTTTTGACCCCTCCTATCAATCTCTCTCCCCCCTTCGGTTCCATACCTGTTACAATAACCTGTGTTTTAAAATGTGATTTTAAACTGTCTTGTAATATTCTTTTAAATAACTGCTTCACTGGGGAGTTGTCCTTCCCCTCCCAGGGTGCTTGTGCCCTGCTTTGTACTGGTCAGTGACCATAATAAAGTTTTGTACTTGTGAAATATCTTGGCAAATGGTTACTCTGACATAGATTACCAATAGGCTCCAGGTCATGGTTTAAATAAGGAACTCACATTGTGTATGTATGTTTTCCTATCCAGTTGTATGCCTCTCAAAAACATGGAGTGCTGTTGTGGATTTTAGTAATGTAGAAGTTAATTTTGAGATAGACTCAACAAGATGTATTCATAGAGATGCACTATATTTACATTTAATAGGATAAGCATGACTGCAATCCTATGTATAGTTGCTTGGGAATAAGTACCATTATACAAACTGGTGCCTGCTTCTGATTGCAAAGGTTCAGTGTATTAAACACAGCAATCTTTAACCAAAGATCTTATGCCACTGAGATGCAGTTTTTAGCTTTTAATTAGAATTTCAAGCTATCTTGTAAGGAAATATTACCATCTAAATGGGAAATGCCAGGTAGGAACTGCATTACAGAAGCTGTAAAGTTATTTTAAGAGAAATGAATATGAAAACATACTGAAGGTATACAGAACCAAAAAAGTATTAGCATGATACTCTGGGCTCCCCAGCATCATCATGCTACAGCTTGGTTATAGATAGCTTCAGCCTCATGTTATATTCAGATTAAAAATAGCTTTTTAAGCTCTGCTACATCAAAGAAAAGTCAAGTATTCTCAGCCTGTACTTCATTACTGTTTTCATCCATTGAGTATATGCTAAACAGTGACAAACAATTTCAAAATCTGGAAATCTCATTATTGACTACTTTGCTTGCCAGGACGAAATGTGCCCACAGTTAGCCTGGTACTCTGGAGGGATAATTCTTCATGTTTCCTCTCTTCTCCTCTACTGGTGGGGAAGAGCATACCTTCCAACTATCCCAAATTGGCAAGGCATTCTAATTAATCTCACTTTTGACTGCTTTCAAAATGTCCCAGTTTACTGATTCTTTTTCTACTTTCCCCTCATGGCAAAGGGGGTTGAAATTACACTGGTCTAATCCAGGGCAAGAAGACATGGAAAGACAGGTCATGGCAAAGGGGTTTAAAATAGTGCTGGACTAATTCATGGCAGGAAGGCATGGGAAAGACAGCTCAGGGCAAAGGAGGTGGAAATTATACCGGCCTAATCCAGGGCGGGAAGGCATGAAAGACAGGTAGTGGCAAAGGTGTTGAAAATAGCACTGGTCTAATCCAGGGCAGGAAGATGTGGGAAGGATAGTTCATGGCAAAGGGGGCTAAAATTCTGCTGCTAGCCCCCCCCCCCCAAGTAGGAGCAGGTTCATAATAATCTTGGCTTTCTTTTTTTATAATATTTTAAATTATTTTATCATAGTTCAATACATTTGTTATATACTGTTTATTTTACAACAGATTCATATTATTCAATACAATCTATCATACTTTAACTTTTGTCATCTACCGTTATTTTTCTGCTTATACATATTATGTCTCTCACCACTGTGCTCCCCCCTCCCAATCCACAGCTTTTACATAACTGTTGCAACTCAGAGTAAGCTTCGCCTTGCTTCCAAACACCACCACACAAGAGCTGTAGTTTTATAGTTTATTGAGGAAAAAGTCCAAGTCAAAATAAAGAATAAGCATTGCAAAGTTGTAAAGATTTAGGTTAAATGCAGAATACAGGTCCAAAGATCTTCAGGTAAAAACAAGAGGCACAATCCTATAAGCAAAGTTCAAAACAGAGTCCATGATACAAGCAGTAAAACAATTGCCCCAAGAATCACAATGCAAGAAATCCCAAGTGTGCTGCTTTCCAGCTAAGGTTATTCCATGGAGCTTTCAGGCTAACAAGCTACGTTGAACAGACGCTTTATCTCTGTTTGCAAGAAGCCTAAATACCTTTCTAACATGAAAACATTATGCCCTCACCAACATGAAAGCATTGCAATGACCTTTCCCCGAGCTGGCTTCTCGTCTGCTGGTCAGGCGAGAACTCCGCCTGACCTGCAAATCAAGATGGGCTTGCCGGGTCAGGTCACTATCAAGGCTTTCTCCACTTTCACTATCAGCGTGGGAAGGAGGCAAAGGCTGTTTGCCTCCACCTGTTCGCTATCTACTTCGTTAAAATTCCTTTTTTTCTGAGAACCGCTCTGTTGACTCTGCACTGTCTGTGGGAGCCTCAGAAAAAGACCTAGAAGCAGGCCCAGAGATCTGAGGCACAGAAGACACAGAAAAAGAGCCAGGAATCTGAATCCCATCATCCTTATCATCAGAGAACATCTCAGCCACAACACTAACATCTGTCAAAAAATTCAGTTCTTCTTGTGGAGGTAACTTTCTTTCTTTAAAAAAATTTTTTTTAGTATTTTATAATAGTTCGATACATTTGTTATACATTGTTTATTTTACAGTAGATACATATTATTCAATACAATCTATCATACTTTAACTTTTGGCATCTACCATTATTTTTCTGCTTATACATATTATCTATCTCTCAACACTGTGCTTCCCTACCCCCCTCCCAAGCCACAGCTTTTACATATAATCTGCCCAAAATTTCAGTTCTTCTTGTGGAGGTAACTTTCCTTCTTTCTTTTTAAATACTTTTTCAATAATTTTCTCCATACATCATCAAAATCACTTAGTTTCCATATACCTCTTTTAACTTTTAATATGCATGCCAGCTTATTGCCAATTTCCATACTTCTTATTCCATACTTATTCTTATTCCATACTTCTTTTCCATACTGCTTATTGCCAATTTCCATACTTCCTTGTACCACTCCTCTATTTGTATATTTATTTCTCTTTTCCAATTCCTTGCTATAAGCAGTCTTGCTATTGTTAATAAGTTTATCACATCTTTATTCTCTTTTTTCAATTGTTTATTATTATATAATGATAATAAAGCTATCTAGGACTTCTTTCTATTATATCCTCTATTTCTCTAAATACTTTCCCCCCAAATTATTTATATATTTAAATTGCCACCACATATGTATATATGTTCCTGATTCTTGGCACCCTCTCCAGCAATTTTTTGAGTAGTTTTTTATTTATATTTGCTATTTTTACTGGTGTAAGGTACCATTTCCATATTAACTTATAGTAATTTTCTTTAACCCATATTGATAAATTCTTTAGACGTCTTTGTCTCCATAATTGTTTCCACTCTGTTTCATTTATTTTTATCCATAAATCTTCTTCCCAGACCGCCTTAATCTTGGCTTTTGATATTGCGTTGTAGCTAGCTTTTTAACTTTGTTTTTTTGCAATTTCAAAGTTTTCCTTGATTTTTTAAATGTGAAGTGGGCAGGGACTGCAGTTGCTGGTGTGATGGTTCAGAACACGGGACAGAATGGGAGAAGGCTGGAGAAAACAAAGTGTTAGATGAGATTTGCAAAATGAAATGATATTTTAAAATGGAGGCGAATGATACACTTTGTAAAAAAGACAATCCTACCCACTTTCTGCAACGTGTCTGATTGAGTCCTAAGAGACTAGGGTTTGAGTTCACTTGCTAGGCAATAATTGATTAGCTCCTCATTCTGCATATAATATGAGAGACAGGGTGTTATTTGTGTGTGTGGAAGGCTCAACTGAGTGAGAGACCACACTAACACAACCGCTTAGCGAGTCCAACTTCTTGTATAACATTTGAAAGCCTGTTAGCATATTACCATAGCAGGATTCTATTTTAAAAGCTTCTTTGTCTGCCCATTAGGGTTCTGAGAGCAATGCACAATCATTATAACAATAAAAAAACAAGAACAAGAATATTAGCAAAAATACACAACCGTTATTTTGAAAACAGATTTTTAAAGGGGTTATTTCTTTCTTCTTTCCATATTAGTTTTAAAAGCCAGCATTATTGAAAAAACAAAAACAGGTTAAACCTAATTTTATAAAGCCCATTTGCAAGAATAAAATCCATGAGAAATAATGTTGTTCTGGTTTTCCATTGGAAAAGGTATTATTGTTTTGTATATACAGTCACTGGGTTGTTGTAGGTTTTTCCGGGCTATATGGCCATGTTCTAGAGGCATTTTCTCCTGACGTTTCACTTGCATCTATGGCAAGCATCCTCAGAGGTAGTGAGGCCTGTTGGAAGTAGGAAAATGGGTTTATATATCTGTGGAATGACCAGGGTGGGACAAAGGACTCTTGTCTGCTGGAGCTAGGTGTGAATGTTTCAACTGACCACATTGATTAGCATTTAATGGCTTGGAAGTGCCTGGGGGGAATCTTTTATTGAGAGTGATTTGATGTGCTTGATTGTTTACTCTGTTGTTTTGCTGTTGTAATTTTTGAGTTTTTTTTAATACTGGTAGCCAGATTTTGTTCATTTTCATGGTTTCTTCCTTTCTGTTGAAATTGTCCACATGTTTGTGGATTTCAATGGCTTCTCTGTGTAGTCTGACATGGTGGTTGTGAGAGTGGTCCAGCATTTCTGTGTTCTCAAATAATATGCTGTGTCCAGGTTGGTTCATCAGGTGCTCTGCTATGGCTGACTTCTCTGGTTGAAGTAGTCTGCAGTGCCTTTCATGTTCCTTGATTCGTGTTTGGGCCATGCTGCGTTTGGTGGTCCCTATGTAGACTTAGCTGCATGGTAGACGGTAGACTCCTGCAGAGGTGAGAGGATCCCTCTTGTCCTTCAAATATACAGATTCAACCCTTCAAATCTACAGATTCTACTATCCCCCCTCAAAGGAACAGATCTGCAAAGGAAGACATTTTTAATGGAACCATTGTTTATAACGGGATGTGAGCATCCATAGATTTTGATGTCCATGGGGTATCAAACCTCAGTCGATACCAAGGGCCCACTGTATTTATTTTTTTCAAATGATCCCGTAATTTGCAAACTATCAGAACTAATTAAAATTGCTTAAATTAGGATGGATTTTGAGTTGTTCATTAATGACATTATACAAATGTACATGCCTTTTATCTCTGTGTATGATAAGATCAGTTCAAAGAGCACAAACCAAGTCAGACAATGCCTGCTCTCCAGTTACAGTTTGATTCAGCTAAATTTCTTTAATTTTGAAACATCTGTTCTGGGAAAGAAATGTCCCTGGGGTGATTCTTTGAAATATTTGGCTAGTGACACGGCCAAGGACTCACATACCTGCTGCTTGGCTTTAGCTTTATAGTGTATATATTAAAGAGATACCATCAGAATGGAAAATAAGAGTTTGGCTCTGAGCTGCTGACAGTCATTAGGGCACTTTGCCCATCTCCTGCAGATCTGAAGAATTTGTTTTAAAAAGATGCATTCCTTTTCTTTGCTTGAGAGACCATATTAAGGGGTGGCAGCATTCAGCCTCCCTTAGACAAAACATAGGGTTGAAAAGGATAGCCTTATTGATGCATGTTTGCTGTTAGACTGCCAAAAAGCCAGAATTGCATCAGGGCTTTAAAACTTAAGTTTCCTCTTCATAAGCTCCTTTCTCTCTCAGTGCACAGAATGGCCAAGAAATAACAGAGAGTCTGAACCAGTCCAATGATAAAGGCTGGCCAATGAGATCTATTCCATTGCAAAGTGTAAGCCCCACTTCATTCAGTGAGAGCAAATTACAGCTCTCCAGGAAGTCCATGGGATACAATGGTCATGCATCTCTGTGTGTAAAAGATGTGTCAGTCTGGCATGAAAGTCATCTAGATGTCGTATGGAATTGTGCTTCATTGTAGTATCTGTATACATTGATGCTTGGTATGTGGTAGTATTTGTTTCCAAAACACAACCCGCCCCGCCCCCCGTGGACCAAAAAATCTGTGGACACTCAAGTCTCTTACACTTTGTAACACAATTTGGAAAAATAAAATCTTGCAAGTCGGAAAGTGTTATTTCCTATTTAATAGCGCATTACTTACTTTGAAAGTAGTTGTTAGGCTCCAGAAACTTCATTTTTGTGGTTTCCAGGAACAATGTTGAATTGTTTGAGACTAGAGTCTGAGTCCCCCTTCGGGGGTTGAGAAGGACAGGGTAGAAATACTGGAAATAAATAAAAATAAATAGATGAAATATTTGTTCAAGTATAGCAAAATGTGCTGCAAGATGTCCTGCAAAAGCTAAATTTTTGTAGTTTAATATATTTTTTCCATGTTTGTATGAAAGAACCAATTAGAAAATGATATTTATAACCTTTGGGACAAACATTCTGTTACACAGTGTTATGTACAATGATGTTGTAAAATGTTGTGTTGTTCATTCGTTCAGTCACTTCTAACTCTTTGTGACCTCATGGACCGGCCCACACTAGAGCTCCCTGTTGGCTGTCACCACCCCCAGCTCCTTCAAGGTCAAGCTAGTCACTTTAAGGATACTATCCATCCATCTTGCCCTTGGTCGGCCCCTCTTCCTTTTTCCTTCCATTTTCCCCTGCATCATTGTCTTCTCTAAGCTTTCCTGTCTTCTCATTATGTGGCCAAAATACTTCATCTTGGCTTCTAATATCCTTTCCTCCAATGAGCAGTCAGACTTTATTTCCTGAAGTATGTACTGGTTGGATCTTCTCGCCGTCTCCATCAAAGGATTGCTGCCTTGTTGCGGTGCTGGAGCTTGAGCACCTCAATGATGCCACGAGCAAAACTGTGAAGGGACACCCAAGATGGGACGATCGTTGCAGAGAGGTCAGACCAAGCACAACCCTGGGGAAGATAATGGCAACCCACCCCAGTATTCTTACCAAGAAAACTAAATGGACTGTGAGAAGATCCAAAATGTTATATATTATATAAAATGGTAAAACAAGGTTTCCTTTTTTTGAGTATTTTAAGTCATTGTTAGTTTATTCCATGGATGCAGAATCAGTTGATACAGAGAACTGTGTGCTTATCCTCTGGAGAAAATGCAATATCTTGATTTATAGTTGCCATTTCTATGGGGTCATTTGCAATGACAAAAGGCTTCTTTATTTGTTAGTTAAAGAAGTTATATAATTCACAATTATGTCAATTTAACCTCACTTTAAGATTCATGGGTCCATCCTATGGAGTTATCAAATTTCCCCAGATTATAGTTCTCAAAGTAGTTTACATAAAGTAAAAAGTACAGCTAAAAATTTGTGTCAATGTAAAACAAACAAGCAAGCAAACAGAACTATAACCAATTTTATTTAAAGCAAAATCTTCAAACTTTTTAAAATACATCTTAAAAGGTAAAAGTGCAGCATATCAACTGCTCTATAAAATGAAAGAATGCTGTATGTGTGGACTCCCCAAACAGTTCTGTATGTTCACATTTTGTACAAATTCTTGCAGTGTGACCTCTTGACAAATTCTTGCGGTATCTTATGAGCACATAGCTACTGAGGTTCTTTTGCAGATCTTCTTCAATATATTGCTAGTAATGTTGTGGTCTTAGTTGATCCAGTCCATGAATCTTGCCTCTTTATTTTGGGTGGCATGTATGCAGTTGACCTTTTGTGTTGAATGCATCTCTCCATTACCTCTCTATCACTACTTAATTTCCAATTAATGTGTCAGAACGGGATTCTGTGGATTATTGATTGCTGGGTTGCTAAGCTGAATGATGCTCATTGCCAGAGCCTTTTCATGTCCCTTTATACCCTACTTGTAGTTTTCCATGCGATTGACTGACCAGAGTCTCCATTTACAACCAACACTCCTGATAAATACTGCAATTAAAAAGTGCACACTTCAGCAAAAATGACACCAAAGTCATTAAGGATATTTAAAGAGCAGCATTTCAGCATCTTGCCAAGAGCAGAATTTGGTGCTAAAAGGAAGACACACTTTTCCTCAATACAGGCAATAACTGACAGGTGTTTTCTGTGAGTGATCCCCATTTCAACAGGCAGTAGTAGGGTCTCTGTCTCTATTCTCTCTTGCACTGGAGATCACTTACACAACAGATGGATGGGCATACCAGTCATCTGCTTCTTGATCAAGAAAGAAATACCTGTTGATTTCAACAACTGCTGCAGGATAAGTGAGTATAAGGGGACTTGCGTGGTCCTGACTTATTCCTTAAATGAGGGAATCCATAGGGATCCTGAAAATAAAACAATCATGATTGTGTAATTTGAGGTTACACATCCATAACTGTCCAAGTGAATTCTAGCCTATATTTGTTTTTTTTTAAAAAATAATTTTATTGAGAGTTTTAATTAGGAATACATCGATAGGGTGGTAATCATCGATATATCGAATAGTAGCTAAAACAAAGAGTAAAAGGGGAGGGGGAACAGGGAAAAGGGGAGGGAGAGAAGGGGGGAAATTTATTTATTTATTTATTTATTTATTTATTTATTTATTTACTACGCTTATATACCGCAATTCTCAGCCTACTGGCGACTCATTGCGGTGTACAACATAGAAAAACAGGTGCAAAATACAACATAAAATAAAATAATCCACAGTACATAATTATCAAAACATCTTATCAAAAACATCAATCTTACTACAAGACCATTCCGAATCGTCTCATCGTCAAGTTCACAATCCGATACCATTTCCGTTGTTCCATTCCTATGGTCAAGTTACCAGTCATTGCACTTCTATTCAAAAGGGCAGGAGAGGGAGGGAGGGAGGTTGTGAGAGGGATAGAAAGGTGAGACAGGGAATGTTAGTACTCTTAATTACTGATTGATTCATATAGCACTGTTAGTATTTGTCTTGTCTTCAATTGGGTTTCTTTTCTTATCTAATCTCTTGTATTCCTGTCATTAATTTGCTTCTAGATATCTCTTGACTGGGGACCAGTCCGTCTTGCTTACCCCCATCACCAGTTTGTTTTTCATATGCTGTGTTAATTAATCCATATCCATTATATCTATTAGCTTTAATTTCCATTCTGAAGTTATCGGTGTTTCCTTGTTCTTCCACTTTCTCGCTATTACCAGTCTTGCCGTGGTTGCCATATGGAAAAGGAGCTTATCCTTATTCTTCTCAATTTCAAAGTCTAGGATTCCCAGTAGTTAATATTCCGCTTTCATTTCCGTTTTTAAGTTTAATATTTTGCTTACAATTCCGTGGATCTTTATCCAGAATTTTTGGATTTTCTCACACGTCCACCATAGATGGAAGAAGGTGCCTCTCTTTTCTTGGCGTTTCCAACAAACATCGGAGACATTTTTGTAGTATTTTGCCAATTTACTAGGGGTGATGTACCTAGTAAATGATGTATTTTTTCGACTATTTGTATCCCACTGTTTTCTTCTAGTAATTTTTGTCTTTCTTTTGTTATATTTTTCCTTAGTATTTTTGTTTTATTTTTATTTAAGATGAAACCTGCTATCAATCCAAACTTTTCAATTTTGTTTGTCCATTTTCCCAAATTTTCTATTGGATCTTCACTATGCAAATTGCATCATCTGCAAAAGCTCTGAATTCTAGCCTATATTTCTAATACATTAAAAAACCTGCTTTTTCTGCAAAAAAAGAGTGATTTTCCATGCAAAAACATCACATAAGAACTTTGTAGATAAGGGCAGAGCCACACAGACATTAAAATGCAGTTTGAAGCCATCTCGAGGTTCAGGTGTCCACAAAATGTACATTCCCAATGCACACTGCAATATAAATCCAGCCAGAATATTTCTAAAAACTCATTAAAATGCAGAACACTATTCAAGTCGGGGCTAGCGCTGACATATTTGAAAAATCTGGAAACATAGTTTCCCAAAAGTTAAACAAATGTCTCTGTCAACCCAGAGAAAAAACCACAGCATTCCCATGGGAAATCCTGCTTTTTGCCATTTTGCTGCTTTGGCCTGCCTTGCTTTCGCACCAGTGAAAGACCACTCCCAATCAGACAGCAGTTTCAGATCAATCTACAATCAAAAAATCTATGACTACCATATCAGTCTCCAACTAGTTCCTGGGGTACTTTTGTAGGTGCTCTGTCGTGAACTGGTTCTCTTTAATTCACATCCTAGATAAGTTGAAATGGCTGTATAGAACCACCCTAAGTCTTCAATCATAGCATTTTTTCATAGAAGTCAATATTACTGCTCTTATAATATTACTAGCCACCCCCTGCCATGTGTTGCTGTGGCCCAGTCTGGTGATCTGGAAAATAAAGCAATGAGAAAGTGTTGGTTTTTAATATATGTAATACTTGTGGGTTAAAAGTATTTCTTGTTGTTTCCTTGTCAGTGTTGATGTAGAGATTGTCTAGTTTGCCTACTCTGGAACATACAACATATATTCTGCTTCTTTAGGGGTCCCTTTCAAATCTACAATATTATATCTATGTGTGTGTGTGTGTGAATCATATATATCTATCTATATCTATGGCTGGATGGTTCTTTGTCAGAAGAGCTTTGATTACGTTTTCTTGCCCTAGTGAAGTGAGTTGGACTAGATGGCGTAAAGTATTTTCTGTTGGTCATGGGGGTTCTGTGTGGGAAGTTTGCCCCAATTCTGTCATTTGTGGGATTCAGAATGCTCTCTGAATGTAAGTGAACTATAAATCCCAGCAACTACAACTCCCAAGTGTCAAGGTCTATTTTCCCCAAACTCCATCGTGTTCACATTTGGGCATATTGAGTATTCATGCCAAGTTTGATCCAGAACCATCATTGTTTGAGTCCATAGTGCTCTCTGGGTGTAGATGAACTACAACTCCCATACTCAAGGTCAATGCCCACCAAACCCTTCTAGTATTTTCTGTTGGTCACGGAAATCCTGTGTGCCACGTTTGGTTCAATTCCATCGTTGGTGGAGTTCAGAATGCTGTTGATTGTAGATTAACTATAAATCCCAGAAACTACAACTCCCAAATGACAAAATCAATTGTTTTGAGTGATGGTTACTCCTTGGGTTAGTAGGTGTCTTGTGGCCAAATTTGGCGGCAATTCGTCCAGTGGTTTTTGAGTTATGTTAATCCCACAAACAAACATTACATTTTTATTTATATAGTTAGTYCTCTGAAATGACAGTGCGGGTGCACCCTGAGAGGGAAGTGTTACTCTTGCTGGCATTTCAGCAGCCTAGTAAGAAGTGCCACCCACTATTTTTTATATATTTTTAAATGRAGGAAATATTAGAAAAAAATATTGTTAGCCTTGTCAGTGTTTTCTGCTCTAAAGACCCCTGCACTTAGGGGAGTTTAATGTTGTTGTTCATTCGTTCAGTCATTTCTGACTCTTCATGACCTCATGGACCAGAGCTCCCTGTTGGCCGTCACCACCCCCAGCTCCTTCAAGGTCAATCACTTCAAGGATACCATCCATCCACCTTGCCCTTGGTCGGCCCCTCTTCCTTTTTCCTTCCATTTTCCCCAGTGTAATWGTCTTCTCTAAGCTTTCCTTTCTTCTCATGATGTGGCCAAAGTACTTCATCTTGGCCTCTAATATCCTTCCCCCAAAGAGCAGTCGGGCTTTATTTCCTSAAGTATGGACTGGTTAGATCTTCTCGCAGTCCTAGGCATGCTCAGAAATTTMCTCCAGTACCACAGTTCAAAAGCATCTATCTTCCTTCGCTCAGCCTTCCCTATGGTCCAGCTCTCACATCCGTAGGGAATACCATTGCTTTGACTATGCAGATCTTCGTACTCAGGGGAGTAGGAATCATGAAACAGCCCGAAAAAAAAATAGGAGTCAATAGTGAGAAGACCATTTGTCAGTCCCTGAAGGTATCCTTGTAAGAGAAACTAAGTCGCTACTTTTTCTCCATTTGAGGATGCAGAGAAGCAAAATTAACTCAATTTTGAAGAAGCAGCTGAAGCAAAATGTTTTAGAAGATATCCAGGTAGATGAATACATATGTAAGGTAGCACTAGCCATGAGTAATTTCAGCACCACTGCCTAATTAGCCCAGATAAGAGGAAAGCCTCAAATTTTGCATTTTCGCATGAATATTTAAAAATTCAGTTCACTAAGACTGTAGTGAAAATAACTGTCTTCTCTACTAACAGCATGAAGCTGAACTGTCAGCAGCACCCACCAACCAGCAATGATTACCAGAAATAACATTCTCATTAGGAAAAAGGTTGGTGTTTGTCTACTTGGGTTCCTGCATGAGAGCCAAATGCTGCGATGGATGGATTATTTGCATATTGACTTTTACTCATTAAGCAGCTGGTGCTTAGAGGTAGGCATGGCAGCATAATTAGGGCGCTCACAAAAGGGGTATTGGGAGAAAATCATCCGTACTGCAGGTGAGTACAGTGCCCTCGGTAGCATTATGGGAAGGCTCAAACTGAGCAGCTGCTTACTGAGAAATAAAATTCAAAATAACACATGGCTGAAGACAGATAAATTCCTGCTAACAAGCAACAGCATTGGGAAATGAGAGGTTAACTTCTTATGGAGCACTTAGCTGTTAAACTTTTCCATGCTTCTTGGACAGGGTCTACAAAACATCCTTTCACTTCAAGATAGTGCCTACTCTCTATTCCAGTGGTTCTCAACCTTCCTAATTCCGTGACCCCTTAATACAGTTCCTCATGTTGTGGTGACCCTCAACCATAACCCTAACATTATGAATCGCCATGAAAATAATGATCTTCAGGATGTATTTTCATTCACTGGAGCAAATTTGGCAGAAATACCCAGCATGCCCAAATTTGAATACTGGTCGGGTTGGCAGGAGGATTGATTTTGTTATTTGGGAGTTGTAGTTGCTGGGATTTATAGTTAACATGTAAACAAAGAGCATTCTGAACCCCACTAACAATGGAATTGAACCAAAGTTGTCAAAGAGAACTCCCATGACCAACAGAAAATACTGGAAGGGTTTGGTGGGCATTGACCTTGAGTTAGGGAGTTGTAGTTCGCCTACATCCAGAGAGCACTGTAGGCTCAAACAATGATGGATCTGGATCAAACTTGGCACGGATACCCAATATGCCCAAACGTGAATACTGATGGGGTTTGGGGAAAATAGACTTTGACATTTGGGACTTGTACTTGCTGGGATTTATAGTTCACCTACAATCAAGGAGCGTTCTGAACCCCATCAATGATAGAATTGGGCCAAACTTCCCACACAGAACCCCCATGACCAACAAAAATACTGTGTTTTCTGATGGTCTTTGGCGACCCCTCTGACACCACTTTATGACCCCCCAGGGGTCCCGACCCCCCAGGTTGAGAAACACTGCTCTATTCCATGTAAAGAAACCAACAGTATGATCTTGAGCGTTGACAATGGGGTAGTGTTTTCTACTAGAGAGGAGACAGCAATTTAGCTTATGGGGCCCAGATTGATTGTGTGGTTTACAAAGCTCAGTCTTCCAGCATATGGGAACTTGGACTTGCCAGGTTCTGATCAAAACCCTGGGGTCTCAACACAGTTCCCAAGAGCACCGAGACCTTTCCTCCAGAAACTTAGCCTCAACTAACATTCAGCCTGATATCGCCAAGTTGCATTAAGCATAGATACATAATCTAGGACAAATCTCATTATTTCCTCCAGGAATGAGACATAATATCTTCACAAAGACTCTGAATTTAACAACAGATCCAGAATGAAAGTCACAGAAGTTACCCATTGCTAAACCAGACCTAGTACATGGGAACCCATTTAGACCACGCCTACACCCTGGCCACCCATTGTACAGACAGCCAAGACCCATTGTCTTAGTTCCCTTTTGCCTGGAGTAAGTGATTAGTACCCATTACCTCAAACCCTACCCACATTCTTTTATTTTCACTTTCCATGAGAGGCAAACCAAGAAAACAGCCACAAATGTTCAAACTGAGCAATGATAGTTTATTAAGATGTATTATTTATTTATTTATTTACTTTACTTGTATACCGCTCTTCTCAGCCATCAGGCGACTCAGAGCGGTTAACAACCGGTATCAGCAACACAGTACAAAATCATTAGTCATTTAAAACAGTAGTATCAATTAATTAACATCAAAAACATCAATGCAACAATACAGCAAAACAAYAATCCATCAMGTCTCATCAATAGAATCRGCMTYYGATCTYGTTGTCCATTAATCCATATTCMARWAAWCAATCARTTGYACTGYTTAGTTRAAAGCCTGTTCGAAGAGCYAGGTCTTCACTCTCTTCCGGAATGCCAATAAGGAGGGGGCCGATCTAATGTCTGTAGGAAGGGCGTTCCACAGCCGGGGGGCCACTACTGAGAAGGCCCTGTCTCTCGTCCCYGCCAGACRTGCTTGTGAGGCCGGCGGGACCGAGAGCAGGGCCTCYCCAGACKATCTTAACGTCCTAACTGGTTCATAGGAAGAGATGTACCACCAAACCTGCAAACCAATCAGTTGCAACTCAAAATAGCACACCAGAGCCAACCAGTGTGCAGATCCTAGCTGGCCCTAGGCAGCATTTTGAACAGCAAATGTTTTTGAAATGCAGCCAAACTCCTGTAAATGCTTCTGTGTTCAATGCCTCATGCCAGTCTTTAGAGTGCAGAATTCACTGGCATCCACTTTGGCCAAGTGAATAAAGCCTCTGATCCTTTTGCCTTCAACCTGTTCATATTGCATTTGATGTTTGGAGCTAGGCATACTGGGCCCTGAATATGTGGTTCTTGTGGTAGCTGAAATCATGCCCTGAGACTCCCAAGACAAAAGCAGAGATCCTTTGTGATGTTACAGGAGATGGGCTCGTGTCATGTCATTCAACACGACATATTTTTTTTCTCAATGGCTGCCCCTAGAACTTGGAACTCTCTTTCCAGAGAGACTTGTCCTTCCATCCACAGAAAGATTTTAAAGAACAGACTAGGCTGTGCTGTATTGTTTTTAACTAAATTGCTTTAAAATGATCTTTTCAATTGCATTTTATTATTTTACTGCGTTTGAATTCTTTCATTACTGTATGTTGATATTGATTGTGAGCTGCTTTGAGACCCAATATTGGGGGGAAATCTATATAAATAAAAATGTAATGTTTGTTTGTGGGATTAACAGAACTCAAAAACCACTGGATGAATTGACACCAAATTTGGACACAAGACACCTAACAACCCAATGTATGTCCTTCACTCAAAATAAATTGAACTTGTCATTTGGGAGTTGTAGTTGCTGGGATTTATAGTTCACCTACAATCCAAGAGCATTCTGAACCCCACCAATGATGAAATTGAACCAAACTTGGCACACAGTTCTCCCATGACCAACAGAAAATACTGGAAGGGTTTGGTGGGCAGTGTCCTTTGGTTTTGGAGTTGTAGTTCACCTACATCCAGAGATCACTGTGGACTCAAACAATGATGGATCTGGACCAAACTCTACACAAATACCCAATATGCCCAAATGTGAACACTGGTGGAATTTGGGGGAAAATAGAATCTTGACATGTGGGAGTTATAGTTGCTGGGATTTATAGTTCACCTACAATCACAGACCATTCCGAACCCCATCAACGATAGAATTGGGCCAAACCTCCCACACAGAACCCCCATGTGGGCTACAGCAACGCGTGGCAGGGGACAGATAGTAGGGAATAAAACAGCAGCAACAACAACAACGTAATGCATCAACCACAGTAGCACAGAGTATGCAATCAAATATAAAACATCAAATGTTGAGTGTATGTATGTCTACACATTGAAAGGATGTGTTCTCACTATAAGATTTATCCCCTTTGATCTGAGGGCTAGAGAAAATAAGCTTGATTCTGAGACTAAAGGCCAAGCCCTGAGATATAGCAACCTTAAGGGAAAAACTTGGAGAGTTTATGACAAGCAGGTTGGATGCCACTGCTCTGAATTTGCTCACTATTGGAGGAATCCCTTTGATTAATAGACTTATTGAATCAATCGTTGAATGGTGAATCAACACAGGTAAATTCCATAGATTTAATGGGTCAACTCTAATCAAAACAAAAATAGGATTTAGGCCTGTAACAATAATCTCACTATCTAATGGAAGGGTTGGCCTAGGTTATTCGTATGGGAACAGGTAAGGGAAAGAGAAGTATATATCTCCAAATGTTGTTGAACTGCAGTTCCCAGCTCCCAACAGCCCACAATGCTAAAAGAATCTGGGAACCAAATTTCACAAAATCTGGAAGACAGAATGTTTCTGATCTCTTGAATTAGTGTGTCTGGAGATTTATATTGTGACTTGGGTATAGGAAACCCAAAAGAGCCCCTTTGAATGTTTTTTTTTCTTCCATTATTATTGCCCTCTTGTTAGGGCCCTCCAATCCATTAAAGATGTTTCTAGAACCCTTTATGATCCAATATATACATACCAAAAAGTCCACGTGTCCTCCTATGTCACTTCTCAATGTTACCTTTATTGTATCTGCTTCATATGCATAATTTCACAAGGTTTAAGTAACTTTAGCAAGATGTCCCAAGACTGTTGAGGAGTCACTCCAGTTGATAGGTCATAGTTCATTGGGGCAGTTGTGGGTGGTGATCAGTGGTATGTAAGAGCAAGGCAATAAAGATATGCAGGGTTTTAGTCCAAACTTTAAAAAAACTATTCAGGTACTTAACTATTTGGCAGATAGGTTTTCAGCACCCTAGAAAGAGATTCACCACCTCAATAACATAGCAGCCACCAAGCTGGCACTGCATTAGTGTAGTTGGGGAAACTAACAAGTAGGATTTTAAGCTGGTTTTATGAAAGCACTTTTGTTTATGTCCTCTGAGGCTTTTGTTATTTTTCTTCTTGTGTATAATGCATGTGGTTTTGTTTTTGTATGTGCTTGCTATTGGAATCTCCTTCAGCTAAGTTGATTTTTTTCCCCAAAAGCAGTGCTTATTCATTGTTTTGTTCTCTCAAGGTGACTCGGAATTTGAAACCTACCTACAATAAGACAAAACAAAGAAGTGTTAAACCTCATCAACAATGCTCAATTAAACAGCAGCAACCTCAAGAGCATAAATTAGGGCAAAATTATAGCTGTGAATAACAGCAACCCAAAGCTTCCATTTTAACATTCTTGCAGCCACCTGTCTCTGTTTAGGAATTGAGGGCATTTTTTATATTTACTTTTTTAAAGATTTAGCAATGATAAGGCATCCATAAAGAGATTAATACTTGCTTTCTCACTGATATAATTCTGATAATAATAATAATAATAATAATAATAATAATAATAATAATAATAATCATCATCATCATCATCATCAACATCATCTTTATTTCTACCCCGTGACCATCTCTCTGATGGGGACTCGGAGCGGCTTACAACAAAATACAGCAATAAAATCAAAGCATATACATCAGACAACAACAACATTATCAAAATGACATTAAAATAATAATAAAATAATAATAATGATAATAAAATAAACATTCCAATAGACACAATCACAATAGAGATGACAATGGGCGGGCCACATATTCCGAATAAAAAACAATTAACAGACTATGATGAGATATAATAGGAGCAGGAAGTTCAAATGGAAATCATAAAACACACAGAGTAGTGGGGCAGAACATCCTATTTAGAGGGCACAAAATCCATTAGCCAAAAACTCGAGGGGCCACAGAAGAGAAGGCTCTCTCCCTTGTGCCCACAAGACGAGCTTGTGATATTGGTGGGGTTAAATGAGGACCTCCCCTGAGGAACAAAGTGCCTGGGTTGGTACGTGGATCGAGATAACAGTCACGAAGGTAGGTGGATCCCAAACCATTTAGGGCTTTGTAGGTGATAACCTGTACCTTGAATTGGGATTGGAAAATAAACGGCAGCCAGTGGAGCTCCTTAAACAGGGGGGTTGACCGCTCCCTGTAGGTTGCCCCAGTTATTAATCTGGCTGCCGAGCATTGGACAAGTTGTAGTTTCTGGGCTGTCTTCAAGGGTAGCCCCACATAGAGAGCATTACAGTAATCCAGTCTAGAGGTCACAAAAATACACAGAGAGAACTGCATTTCAAGCCAAAGGCCTGGGCAATCTATATCTTTAAAGAACTGTTTGACCTTGCTTTGTAATATTTGTGCTGTATTTATTTTATAGATATAGTGAATAGCTCAGATTTGAGAGTGAGGGCAGAAAGGATTTCAATACATTAATCATCTATCTAGCTATTAGGACTGTGCAAAATTATTGTTAGTCTTTGTAAGTTGGATCAAATTCGTTAAATTTATGGTGCGATATTCAACACTTAAGAATTCTTAAGAACACTTAAGAATCAAAACTTACCCAATACTTTTTCATTTGAATTTTGTAAACCTCAGAAGCCTCCCAGTTTCATTTTTAGCTCAAGCAAGCAAAGACTCGTCAAAGAGGCTGCCATTCCTCTTTGAATTAATGGCCTCTCGCCATTCGGAGAGGAAAGCAACAGGGAGAAAGCAGAGTTTGCTGGGTAAGAGAATGAGAAAGCACATAATTCTGGGAAATGTAGTTTGGGAAGGCAAGACTCCCTATGCCAGAATATTCAAAAGGACCTGCCCTAAACTACACTTCCCAGAATTCCGCTCAGCATCAGAAAGCCCCAATCAGGACAGGGGAGAGATTTATCCCTCCATAGCTGCAGCCAGCCAGAGTTCTGAGAAATTGTTGAATCTCCAAAGAGGAGGACCGACTGATACTTCTAGTAAGTAAATCTCTGTGCTGGACTGGAAAGAAATTTCTAAATGGAAGTTCTATTTGTTAATATGAGAGACATTCAATGAGATACCTGTTGTGGCTTTAAACACACACACACACACACACACACACACACACACACACTTTGTCAAAACTTAAAAAACAATCCCTAAAAGCAGTAGCTGTATGAATATTTCTGAATGTTATCTTGTATCATTGTATAGAAAATTCAGGGAGATAGGTCTTGTAAAAAAATGTACATAAAAACTTTGAAAATTCCCCAAAACTCCATGGAAAAGTGAAATGTTCTTATGGGCTAACAGTGATAATTGCTTTCTACAATGTAGCAAGTTTAATCCCAATGATTGTAATGAGAGGCCCTGCTCGCATTCCCACCTGCATTGCAGGCTTGTCTGGTGGGAACGAGGGACAGGGCCTTCTCTGTGGTGGCCCCCTGACTTTGGAACACCCTCCCCCAAAGACATTACACAGGCCCCCACACTGGCAGTCTTTAGGAATAATTTGAAAACCTGGCTGTTCCGATGTGCCTTTCCAGAATAGGAAAACGCCAGTAAGCACTTTATTAGAGTCCCAGAAGAACTTTATAAGAACTTTAAGATTCTCTGCACACTGCACTTCCTTGAAATCCGATAGATCACCTGTCACATCCAGCACTTTTTAATCTGTAGCCATTACTTGGCCTGGCCCTGGTTTTATTGTGTTATGCTGTATTGTTGTTTTTACTGTTATTGCTTTAATGTTTTTGATTTGCTTTGAATTGTATTGTTATGCTATTGTGTTGTTGAGGCCTTGGCCTTTGTAAGCTGCATTGAGTCCTTCGGGAGATGCTAGCGGGGTACAAATAAAGTATAATAATAATAATAATAATAATAATAATAATAATAATAATAATGAAAGGAGCTCCTGAAGTTTTCCCACTCGCATATTTTCCCACTTGCACTCACTACAAAAAAGTAACAAAATATTATTACTCTCGTTATAGTAACAAAATTTTCACTAGCAATACTTTAGAAACACTTTAGAAATGAAATGCCGGTGACTCCTATTTTTATAATGAGTTTTGAAACTTTTTTTCATTGATCGCACAGCCCTAGTAGCTATCTACTAGTGGAACAATTCTAAACACACTAATTAAATATATGTATCACTGGGTAAAATCCAGATTTAGAGCAAAGTCTGATTTGACCATGGTGGTCCACGCCTTAGTTACCTCAAGATTGGACTACTGTAATGCACTCTGCGTAGGGCTGCCCTTAAAGACGGTTCAGAAACTCCAGTTGGTGCAAAGGTCGGCAGCCAGATGGTTAACTGGAGCAAGCTACAGGGAGCGGTTAACCCCCCTATTTAAGTTTCCGGTCTCAATTCAAGGTGCGGGTTATTACCTATAAAGCTCTGAATGGTTCAGGACCCACCTACCTGCGTGACTGCATCCTCCCCTACGAGCCCACACAGATCTTCCAGGGATGCTCTTCTCTTGCTCCCACCCCCGTCTCAGGCGCGGTTGGTGGGGACGAGAGAGAGAGCATTCTTGGTGGTGGCCCCCGGTCTCTGGATCTCTCTCCCTAGGGAGATTAGGCTGGCACCCTCCCTACCCACTTTCCACAAGGAAGTAAAAACGTGGATGTTTCTTAGTGCATTTGATTGATTCATGATCTGAACCTATCCCTGGAATTCCTATATCACATTATTATATACATTTTCTAAGTTTTAAGTTGAATTAATCCTGCTCAATTGCTCTGTTTCATGCTATTTCCTATTCTATTATGTGTTTCTATCCACTCTATTGAATCACTTATCTTTGAATTAATTCGCATAGTGGCCTTCTTCCCCCCTCTCCATAATTTTAGCCTGTTGTTGCTTGATACATGTTTATTAATGTCTGTTGTTTTAAATTGTTATTGTTTTTGCTTTTGTTTTAATTGTACTTTGCCTGGGCTTTGCCCCAGGTAAGCTGCTCCGAGTCCCTTCGGGGAGATGGAGACGGGGTAGAAAAATAAAGTTCTTCTTCTTCTCCTTCTTCTTCTTTTTCAAAGCAGATTAACTTAACATGATTTAAGTTCAATACAACTAACATTAGGAATATGTTTGGGTTTACTTAGGACTGGATGGCCACAAAGTCTCTTCCAACTCTATGATTCTATGGTTGCGATCTTATACATACGTAATTGGGTAAAAATTGCATTGTAGTTGGTAGGGCTTACTTCTCAACAGATATGCATAGGTTTGAACTGCAAATCTGATATAAGTTGAGCATCCCATACCCCGTATTCTGAAATACAAAATAGTGACCCCTTTTCTTTCTTATGGTTCAATGTACACAAATTTTGTTTCATGCACAAAATTACTAAAAATATTATCAATTAAATTACTGTCATATGTATAAGTTGTATGTGAAATATAATGAATTTTATGTTTAGACTTTGATTCTGTCTCCAAGACATGTCATATAATGTATATATGTGCAAATACATGTATTCCAAAATCCCCCAAATCTGTAATCCCAAACACTTCTGGTTCCAAGCATTTTGGATAAGAGATACTCATCTTATATCCTTTTTCACTGCATAGCTACATATTTACTTGCAACCTGCATGCTTGTAAAAATTCATAATGTCAAAGCTATCCCAGGAAAGTGTGCTTTCTATATATTTCAACATCTTTACCCAATTTGCTGTTTTACACCAAAAAAGTGAAAAAAATCTTCAGGGTCAGCATTCCTCTCTCTGAGAAGGGACTTTGAACATCTTCTCATACTCTTTTTATTCTCTAATTGGGAGTAAATTTTCATCTTGGCAGAAGATCTTCCATGAAAATCTCATTAACATTAATAAGGGTTGTGCATATAAGCCTCTGCTCAGTAAGATGAATATTTACCCCTTACTTTCAGATGTGTGCCTCAAATTGGTTCATTTGCAGCCAGAAGTTATTTAATCCTAGTAGAAAAAAATATGACAACTTAAATGTTGAGGAAAGCATCTCAAGTAACATTTTTTTCTGTTTAGAAAGCCATTTTCATTTTCAGTGTAGCAAACCTTTATGATAAAAAGGTATTTTAGAAATAATTTTCAGTAGACAGTAGCCAAGCAGGTCCTGAATAAAACAGACACTGTTTCTATAAAGCAGGCAAAACAACACAGAGACAGAAACACAATGTTGTCATGGACTTTCTTTTATCATTTGTTAACATTTTTAAACAAAAGAAAGGGTATTCCCCCCAAAAAAACAGACTGGTCAAAATCCAGGGTTGGCCTTCTGTATTGCATTAACAGATTTGTTACCTAGAGTTCTGGATCTCTAATTGCTTCCTATTCAATGATATTCTGTACAGTCAGCGCTCCACAATCACTGAGGTTAGGGGCACAGAATCCCTTTCAAAGTGAAAACACAAATAAAAAACAGCTATTGTTTTTACCTCTGAGATAAACTCTCTGTGAATCTCCAGGTCCTCAGGATGGCTCTGTGCTCATCTTATGGCTGAAAGGTGAGCTTAGAGTTATACTGGAAGATCTAGAGATTCCCGAAGAGAACATTTAAATCAAACTCATGAATAATCAAATATGCAAAAGTCAAACTTGCTGATGTGGAGGAGCCCAATTTAAGGTGCAGGTGCTTACCTACAAAGCCCTGAATGGTTTGGGACCATCCTACCTGCGTGACCACATCTCCGTTTACGAACCCACGCATTCACTTTGTTCATCCGGAGAGGCCCTGCTCGTGATCCCGCCTGCGTCGCAAGCGCGTTTGGTGGGGACACAAGACAGGGCCTTTTCTGTGGTGGCCCCCCGACTCTGGAACACCCTCCCCAAAGATCTTAGACAGGCCCCTACATTGGCAGTCTTTAGAAAGAACTTGAAGACCTGGCTGTTCCGATGTGCCTTCCCAGAATAGGAAATCTCCAATATCAAGTCCCAGAAGCACTTTATTAGAACTAAGATTGCTGCACACTGCACTTACCCTATAATCCCTATATACCACCTGTCACATCAGCACTTTTAATTCTGTACCCATTACTCTGGCCCGGCCCAGTTTTATTGTGTCTTGGTGTATTGTTTATATTGTTTAATATTGCTTTAATTGTTTTTAATTTGCTTTAGGTTTTGTATTGTTATGTTATGTATTGAGGCCTTGGCCTTTGTAAGCCGCATCGAGTCCTTCGGGAGATGCTAGCAGGGTACAAATAAAGAATAATAATAATAATAATAATAATAATAATAATAATAATAATAATAGTGCCATGACCACAAATGCCTGCTTTAACATACAGCAACCACATCATGAGACTGTGTTCAGGTGGCAACTAGCGAGTCAGACTGCAACATGGAATTGCAACAGGTTCCTATTTCCGATTGTTGAAGTTCTGGCTTGTTGGTTGGAAAAGGGTCGAAACATTATCTTCCTATACCACAATCACCAGCTGAACAGATGTCATCTCTGAGTTGTTGTTGACTAGTAAAGCAATTTGGTGGGGGACAGGTGTCAAGACCCAGAAGCCTCAAGAATGCCAAACACAGTACAAAAGGTCCAAACAAAGGTTTATTAAACACAAAAAGGCTTAGAGACACTTAACTCAGTGCCTCTAGCACAAAGAGTCTATAGCAACTACTAAGCAAAAAAACCAATTTAAACATAATCTGGATTATACCGGAGTATAATCTGAGATAACAAAAAGTTACAGCAACCTGCTTGAAATTCAAAAGGTCCAAAAAGCACAAGAAAACAAGGTGGGAGCATGCAAAATCAAAGTTCAAAAACAGTCCGAAGTCCAGGCACGTCCAAAATGCAATGAAGCAGTCCAAAAAGCGAAGTTGTCGTCAAAACACAGTCCAGAGTCAAAGGGGAGGTTGAAGTCAGCACTTACGGAGTTCCAGGAAGAAGTCACGGAAACACGAAGATCTGTAGTCCAAGGACCCAAACTTGAGAGTAATGGCAAGAACAAAGATCCAAACCCGATAAGACACTTTGCCTTCTGCAAAGACCCATTGAAATAAAACCAACTTATATCCTATAACTCCTCATCAGAGGATGAACTGCTCCCCACCCTTTCATCATCACTTTCAGCTGCCCCATTCCCTGCAGCTGAGCAATGCCTCCCATCTCTCCACCTTTGCCAGCGTCTTTCAAGACTTAGGTTTTCCCAAGTGTTCCCAGATTGCCAGTCCTCTGCAAACCCCTCAAAGTCATCACTGGATGTAGGCTGAGTACAGATGTCCCTAATCTCCTGCACACAGGTCCAGTCTAAAGCATCCTCCTCCCTATCGTCACTCCCAGTCCCATCACTCCTTTCAAAACCCACAAAGTCTTCATCTTCTGTTGGAGCGCTAAGTATATCATGGATATGCTTCCTTTGGATCTCCTCATCTGATTCTTGTTCTTGAGTAGCCTACTTAACTCCCCTGCTTTCCTCTCCTTCCTCCATTTCACAATCTGAGAAACCCTTGAAGGAATCAGAATCAGTTGGAGCCATGAATATGTCTCTAATCCGCTTTCGCTGCTGCTCTTCCTCCAACACCTGCGCAGCCCTCTTCTCCCTTCTACCAGTAGTAGTAACGTTACTATCACGCTGTACTACAACAACAGGCCTGGAGACATGGTTATGCATTAAAAACTAACTAGGCAACAATATATGCCCAGGTTTCTAAATACTGAAAAGCTTTTGGTAGACCCATAGCCAGGATTTTGATTTGGGGGGGGGGGGGCTGAGTCTGAGTGAGAGAGGATCTACCCTAGAAACCTTTTGTATCATTATCCAATATCCCCATGCATATGGGATATATTGAGCATGGTGATCAGATCATGATATGAATAAACATAACAGTTTAAATAATGTACCAGTAAGGCCTTCTCACGGACCACCCTGAGAATTTGGGGGGAGGGGGGGGTGAAGCCCCCCCCCCCAGCTACATGCCTGGCCTTTGGAGAAACCGGGTTCTGGAAGAGCCCTTCAGGCACAACAACATTTAATTTGAAATGTAATACAAGGGAAAAATTAAATGACAATGACAAAATACCTATCAGTTGGGTTAACAAGTCTCCCTTTCTTTCTCATACCGACACATAGCAGTACAGAGTTATAACTATGGGTGTAAATCTACTAGTGTAAATCTTCTTGATTTTAAACAGTCAATATTTTTCTTAGCTCCCATAAAATAAAGAGATGCATAATCACAAAGTATTTCAAATGTGTTTTTTTACACTATTGTCTTTCTTTCCATGTAGGAACTAATAAAAAAAAACTGTCTGTTAAATTTTAGTACATCTCCTGCAATCTCAGGAGGAGAACAAACCCAAGCAGCTGCCAAGATTATAAGGGCTCATCGGTTCTTCTCTGATGGCTAACTTGGACTCTCACTAACATATTATTTTTTCACTATGCCCTGCAGCAAGGACAGAAATGTGTTAGGAAAGAAATACAATTGCGCTGGAGAAAATACAGAGTCCCTCCAGATTTGGATACCATACTAATGACCTCTTCACATGCACTGCCAGACTTTCCCAATATTGCCACAGATTGTGGTGATCCCGGAGGTGCCCATCCCATGCCATCCTGGATTCCTTCCTACCTCATCATACAGGGGAAGCTATACTGGACTATAGGACCCATCTACACTGCTCTATATGCAATTTGAACTGCATTATATGGTCCACGAAAACTTATATAATGAAGATTTAACTGCATTGGATTATGTGAGTCTACACTGCCATATAAACCAGTTCAATTTGCATGATAATTGCAGTGTAGATGAGGCCATTGAATATTGCAACATGCACACACCACACACACTTCCCTGCCCTCTAGCCATTGCCTATATTGGTAATCCTTGAGTTACAAGCATCCGATTTGCCAACTACTCATAGTTAAGAATAGGAGTGAGACAACACAAAGTGAGTGAAATCTGCCTCTTGGAAGGGAAATTAATGCCTGAAAGAGTTATCATGGGGAAAAGGGGTCTCAACTGAACCTTTATCGCTGATTCTTCTTTCCACAACATGTCAAATTTTACAAAATCCCATTATTACAGGGACAGAAAGTGGGGTGAAATCTTCTGAACAGAGGCACAGGCAGCAAAGCAAACACCACAGGGGTTCACTTTTTCTTAGGCTATCCAAAGCTAAAATATGTATATTTTGGCTGGAGTTACACTTAAAAAATGTACCTGTTCCAACTTACATACAAATCCAGCTTAAGAACAAACCTACAGAACCTATCTTGTAGGCTTGTTTGATCGTGTTCGTTAGTTTCTAAAGTCGTTATTAATTCGTATTTAAATTAGCTTGCGATCCAGTATCAAACCATGCAGGAATAGTGTGAAGAGTAATTAAGAATCGAAACAATTTTTCCAATTTTTTTTAATTATTTCGTAATTATTTCGTAATTATTAAGACAAGAAAGAAGGAGAGAAAAGGTGCCAGCGTTGCATTTCCTCCCCATCCTCCTCCTGCTCCTGCTCCTCCTCCTGGAGATATTTTATTATTTATTTTATTATTTTATTAATTTTAATTTGTATTTTTACTAACTTAATGTATTTTAATTTCATCCTGAATTTCAGAAGTTCCCCCTGTCCCGTTTGGAGGTGTTTTTAGCGCATCGTGCAATCGCGTCCGCCATTAACGAATCGATTTGTAATTAACAAAATTTCGTAAATTTCAAAATTTTGAAATCTTAAATTTCGGAAGTCCTCAGAAATTCGAAACGCTGGCGCCCCCGGAAATGAAGCGAGTTTAGAACCAATTTTTTTCTTGATCAAACAAGCCTACTATCTTGTTCGTAATTTGGGGACTGCCTGTATTTCTACTTTGATGTGTTAGTATACACTTTGTAATGAAAGAGGCAGGATTAAAATCCAAACCTGAAGTCTCTTTCTGGAATCCCAATCCTTTTTGGAATGGGAATACAAATTGAATTTCTGAGGGGGCCGGTTTGGTAGTGATAGAAGGCTGAAGGCTTGTCTTGCCATTTTAGAGACAGGAGGAGGACTACTGTTGTTTCGGCACATTCCTTTTGGGGTAGGTTACTTGTCACTTTTTTGAGGGAAGTGTGGTCAGCAAAGGGTGGGAAGACCACCTCCCTCTTGTACTGCCCTGATCCCAAATTTTGAAAAAATCTGGACAGGAAGATAGGGCAGAAGAGGAGCTGGCCAGGGTTCAGGGATTATGGGAATTGGAAATCAATAACACCTGGTAGGCTTGAAGTTGCTTGATCACCGAATCATAGAATCTTAGAAACGAAAAGACCACAAAAGTCATTTATTCTTGTCCTCTGCTATGCAGACATACATTTATTTATTTATTTATTTATTTACTTTACTTTACTTTACTTTACTTTACTTTACTTTACTTTACTTTACTTTACTTGTATACCGCAGTTTCTCAGCCTAACAGGCGACTCAACACAGTTTACAACAAGGATAACTACATAACTACATACCTTATCACAAAGGTCTATGAAGCCAGTGTGGCCCCATGAGGAAAAGAAAGTCGAGTTGGTGCAAGCCACTGCCATGACAACATAGGAGGCTTCCTGTGTTGTCATTGGAATCTATGGGGGGACACCACACACGCCACTCACACTCCACACTTGCCCCCATGGGATCAGCTGAAAGAGGAGCCAGACAATACAGAGCATGGGGTGCTGGGTTCCTCATGCCCCCCAACAAAGTGGAGCGACTCCAGCGACCATGTGGCAAGGTTGTAAAACACTCTTGAAATATGTTCATCCAAGCTTGTTTGCTGACATTCAAACTAGATTGCAGTAGCTGCTGTGATGAGTTCTAGTTAGATAGTGATAAAAGGTGCCCCTGAGGTTCCAAACATGAAGAAACAAAGAATACTTGATCCACTCACTCTCTCTACTTTGTTAGCAAATGAGCTTTTTTAAAAAGAATCTCATTCCCATTCCAGGCCTTCATCTGTTTTCATAGAGTTTTCCCCCCTAAAGGTTAATAAATATCTCCTCTCTTTCCTGGGATCCTGTCAGTCGTTCTTAGCTTGCTTTCACCCAGGTGTATTTTGTTTTCATCTTGCTTACTGCGTCACCTTTCATTTAACTGTCTTGACCCTGTAATGTCAAGCCTTTGTATTTTGAAGACTGTGATTAATATGTCACTGGACATTTTGATCTTTCCATCAGACATTCTGGATTAGTCTGTTGCCTTTTTGCATCTCTTCACTCTGTCTCATCACCATGCATGGCTCTTCAACATTGCTCTTTAACTGAGCATCAAAAATCATGAAACACTGTGTATTTCACAACATTAACAGTGGGCCCTTGACTTCACTCTAAACAAATATAATAGTAATGCTTTCTAAATGTATGTTACATATTTACTAGGCTTGTTTGATTATAAAATGGTTCAAAACTTGTTTCAGATGTAGGGTGGTTCGATTTGGAAGTCAATTCCAATAATTACAGAAAAAAATGTTCAAAACTTTCTGAAACTTCTGAGACTTCTGAATCTTTCCTTAATGGTTTGAAAGTGTTATTTCCTGTTTCATTGGGTGGTCTTTACTTTGAAAGTAGTTGTTTTACTTCAGAAAGGGGGGGGGAAGCAAAGGGAGGAAATTCATCCACTCTGGTTTAAAATGCTTCCCAGGCTTGAGACCAGAAGCGAGGGGAGAGGAAAGGCAGGAAATTCATCCACTCTGGTTTAAAATGCTTCTCAGGCTTGAGACAAGAAGCAAGGGGAGAAAAAAGGCAGGGAAATAATCCACTCTGGTTTAAAATGCTTCCCAGGCTCATGACCAGAAGTGAGGGGAGAAGAAAGACAGGAAATTCATCCAGTCTGGTTCAAAACGCTTCTCAGACTTGAGACCAGAAGTGGGGAGAAGCTGAATCATTTCCGACTCACTGCTTCGTAACAGAAATGGGAGAAAAATCTTCAGAAGGGCAAAGAAACTTCCAATTTCCTTAAAATCTTCAAAATCGCTTCAAAAAAGCAAATCTTTCCGAATTGATTCCAAATTACGAAGATTCCAACCGAACCTAACCATGCCTAATATTTACAAATAATCTGCAATTCAGTAGAGTGGGCTCTTGATATCTGCTGGGGTTTAGTTCCAGGAGCCCTGTGGATATCAAAATCAATGATATGATATCAAAGCAAATGTAGGCCTTCTGCACAGCAGAATTTCCTGTGCTCATTAAATTTGCTGTTATTCTAAAGGTAAGAAAAGTCTCTACAACAGATTACAACCAATGTGAGCCTATCAAATTTTTTTTTTTTTATGAATTAACTTGCCATGATCTGTATTATTGCAGCTACTTACCAAGGCTTTGGGCTTCTCATGGTTCTACTTCCTCAAGCCACTTCTTCCCTGAATCATTTTTGAATTAATCCAATTTTTTACACTCTGTTGAATCTTGCCTATCAGCCTGCTCAAATACTTTGCATGCATACGCTGCCAAGATTACTTCTTTTCCTTATCTAGTTTCCAGCTTCTCTTCTCCTGAAACCACTTTCCCTATAATCATAGATATGAATGAAACACATCTTCTTTCCCTGATAACTTACTTACTAAATGAGAAGTGCTGTCTATTTGGTGCCGCACTACTCAGATGTAGCTATGTTTTCTTACCAACATACTTGACCAGAAGTAAAAGTTATTTTTGCATAGATTCGTAGTATTGTTTTCTCATAGTGCTGGTCCAGACCTTCTCAGAAATAAGTACTATCAAGTATAGTGTGGTTTTCTCTCCAGGAAAGTGGATATAAGATTGCAATCTCATTCTGAGCAGGGATGTCAAGTGACTAAGAGAAGTGGCTTTGTAGAGGCATTTCTAAAAATACATCAGTAGAACTCAAGTGTGTTTCAGCAAGCAATTGAATTCCATTCCATTGTTGCTGATCCACCCTGGAATGGGGGGAAACACCCATCATGTTTTCAGTTATTCCAAAGGTAGACCTAAAAGTGGGTAAACAGCTGAGCATTGCAAGTTCAAATTCATTATTGCATTATGAAATGGTTCAAAGATGTAACTCTGCCAGATAACATTTTTTAAAGCCAACTTGGCATGAATATGTGGAACCAAAAGAAACAGACCTTTTTTGATATGAAGGGAACTGATTTTCCTTGCAGGTTTTTCTTTGACAACATGGATTTTAACTGAATTTTTAAATACTAATGATATTTATTTCTGATTTGATGATTGTATATTTCTATATTTTTAATAGTATTGAAATCCTTTTAATAGAATCCATGTTAAGTCTCCTTGTGGAGAAAAAGCGGGTTATAAATAAACATAATAAACACAAACACAAACATAATAATAATAATAATAATAATAATAATAATAATAATAATAATAAATTCGAATCCAGACTGACAAAGATTTGGAACACAATACACCAGACATCACAATTGTGGAAAAGAAAACAGTTGGATTATTCATCCATAGATCAATTTATTCGGAGATATCCAAAAACTGCATTTTGCAAACATCCCAACTGTTAGTCTAATGGTATGTGTTCCTCTCTACTGTATGTCCTTCACACCCTAGTTCAATAGTACCAATATTATCAACATATGAGGAAGAGTATGGATACTTGAAGATATTGTATTTCCATATTCCTATGTGGAAACATGATTTGAATAAGAACTGAGTCTTGGTTACCAACAGGTTAGCTCAGAGGATCTTTCACACTGTTTAATGGTAACACTAGAGATAGAATTAATGCCATTTGACATCACTTCAACTGCCATGAGTCAATGCTATGGAATCATGAGAGTTGTATTTTTACAAGATCTTTAACCTTCTGATCTAAAGTTTGCTGGCGTCTCACCAAACTACAAATCCCAGGATTCCTTAGCATTGAGCCATGACAGTTAAAGTTGTGTCAAATTGGATTAATTATGCAGTGTAGATGCACCCTCATTCTTCCTGTTTTAGTCTCATAGAAGCTCTGAGAGCAATTAATCACATCAATGAATTTCATAGTAGAATGGGGACATTAAATTCCAGGATTCCGTTGTACTGAATGGTGTCAAAGCGCATTGATTAACAGTGTAGATATATCCTACAATTCCGTGGATGTATCTCATGGAATTCCTGGTTAAATGCCCTTCCCTAAGAAATAACCTGCTGCTTAGCCAATGTAATATATCAGGACATTGTTTTTGGCAAACCTAAATGCAGCAAAGCAGACATGATGTGCTCTTGTTGGCAATAGCTTGGCTCCATTTCGAGGAACTGAAATTTCTGTATGGGGATCATGTAATGGTCCATAATACAATGATTACATTTTTGTTTCATTTTTATTTATTTGATTTGATTTTAATTTTTCCTTGTGTTTTCTGGATTTTGAGTGGTTGCTTCCACACAAACGAGTCTTTGGATCTGCAGCATTTTAGCATTTCACAGTAGAATTTCCAGTTCAGTCAGAAAATAACTCACTATTCACAATATGTAATGGCCACCTTTAATCTTAATATATGAAGGTTAATACATATTTTGTGATAAATTGTATTTATCAACCTCTGAGTATGTCCAGAGCAAGGGAATCAAAAGGATAAATGAATTTAAAACCAAGATATATGAGGAATGATTGAAAGAGCTGAGTATGTTTAGCCTGCAGAAGAGCAAACTGAAAGGCAATTTGATAGCCATATTCAACTATCTGAAGAATTGTCATGTGGAAGATTGAACAAGCTTGTTTTCTGCTGTTCCTGAGGGTATTGACCAAGCCAATGAATTCAAGTTACAAGAGAGCAGATTTTGATTAAACATGAGGAAAAACTTCATGATAGTAGGAACCATTTGACAGTAGGATGGATTACCTTAGAAGATAGTGGACATAGAGGTGTAAATCTTGTGCCATTTCATTCTCGCACAGAAGGACAAAGAAATCAAATATTCCTTTGCAATATTCTCCAGTAAAATAGCTCAAAATGTTGTGAACTAATCATGCTATGTTTTTGTGCAACATAAAATACAATCCTGGGTCAAATGAAAAGTGCAAAATTGTGGTTTTTCAATGCACAAGAATCACTCTACAACACTTCAAGGCATTTAAATGTTGTTGTGCACCTTCAATTCACTTCTGACTAATGGTGGTCCTATGGTTAAATTACCATGGGTTTTCCTTGGGAAGATTTATTCGAAGGGTGTTTTCTATTACTTTTCATTCTCACTGGTCTATTTTTCTCCCCTTTTCAATCTGGAAATTAATAATAATAAGTATTTTCAATCCCTAGATGGAAACAGATTTTGGCTAGACACTTTAAAGCAGTAGTTCCCAACATTTGGGCCTCCAGGTATTCTTAACTTCAACTCCCAGAAATCCCAGCCAGCTTACCAGCTGTTAGTAACTGTGGGAGCTGAAGTCCAAAACCCCCTGAGGCCCAAAGGTTGAGAACCACTGCTTTAAAGGAATGCTTTAGTAGTAGATTACTACGCTAGCAAAGGTTTTGATTAGGTGACCTTTTAATCCTAAAAGCCTGTGATTCTGTAAAATTTAATTAATTAGTTTGCAAATCAAAACACCCAAATGCCACAGACAGGAAGTACATTTATTTATTTATTTTATTTATTTACTTTACTTGTATACCGCAGTTTCTCAACCCAACAGGCGACTCAACGCGGTTTACAACAAGGATAAGAATCAATCAACGATATACAGTTTAGAACCATAAAAGCATAATATACAATATTGACACAACAGTAGACAACACAATGCATCTCATAACTAGAGTCGTGATCCAATCCGTCGTCCAAATTTCCATTCCTGTAATCATCACATTCATTGCACTGTTTAACCGAATGCCCGTTCAAACATCCAAGTTTTTAATCTTCTTCGGAACACCATTAGTGAAGGGGCTGATCTTACCTCCATAGGAAGGGCGTTCCACAGCCGGGGGGCCACCACAGAAAAGGCCCTGTCTCTCATCCCCGCCAGACATTTGTCCTGCCTTAGAAGGTTCTAACTCTTGTTACATGATGTTCCAGTGTTACACTCGGGGGGTGGAACAAGTCTGGGTTAGAAAATAGCTACAACATTACTCTTCCCATTTGACACAGGACTTCCACACAACAGAGGCACTGAGATGATGCTGGTAAGTGACCCTAGTTTTCATTTACAGTCATTGTTTAGAACCTCAAGCCATAAAACATTATTATCCCATGAATGACAATTTCAGAAGTAGTGTTCCAAAGGCAAAGTTCTGTTGTGCAAATATTTCTCTCTGGGCATGGAGAGCAGACGTACCACTGGAAAGCAACCATATCAATCATTAGCTTGTGTTAATGAAAATTTCCGATACAGGGAAGCCATTTGTCAGGATGAAAACATGCTCTTTCAGAAAATAATGTATATAGGCTTGTTGTACACTGTAGCACCGCAAGTAACTAAAGTGTAATTATTTGTATGTGATCTATCACATCACATAATTAAGTCTCGGAGAACTGTTTTCACATTAATATGCAACTGTGAACGAGGTCCTTCATTACTGAGGGAAACTATAGGTCAGATTAATCACTAATCATAAGTGCATCAGGAATGAATTCGACAACACTGCCTGCTCATTTCATAACATAATTTTATAGAATCGAATTTAACAAACTCACCCAATGTTGTATTATTTCAAGAAACACTTCTAGGCATAACTCTTCTCTGGCAGATGAATGGAGAAAACTAATGGAATATACTCAGCTGCTGTTTGTTTATCATGCTTTCATTAAGTTTCTGGCAAATAAATGTGGCCTCACTTGCTCTGGTTTTATGACAAAATGGGTTTTATTCTTGTAGAGCACCCTAAGGCACTCAGAACTATCCTAAATATCTTTTCCTGAGTTGTCTGGAAGGCATCAGAAGATTCCCATCAACACCCATCCCTAAGCAGGTCCTCGGATTATCTCTCTTCCTAATATTTTATCATTCTTTCTCATAGATTATCTGGAGATTATCTCATAGATTATCAGAAATAGTCCAACTTTTTAAAAAAGGTAAAACTATATGTCCAAACCAGGTTTTATACCAGCAAATCCAAATACTTTAGCTGACATACATTAAGCACCATATTCATAATTTTGCATGGCCCATGGAAAAATGGTACTTAGTCTATAGCTTTTAAAATAACTAATCACTTCTCTTTCTTTAGAGATTTCAAATGTAAGGGCTACAGCTTCACTTTAAAAATACCTAATAGCTGATTTCTGCCTCTAGCACATTTGCTCACCATCAACCCTAACATCCTACAGAGAACATCCAGTTATTTTCAGCAATAGAGTATTGCTTTCAAATAAGTAGACAAAACAATATTGTGTATAAAGTGATCTCTAGGCTATGTGTATCAAGTGTATATAAAGTATAAAGGATTTTCATGTTTAGGCGTAGGTCCCACCTCCAAGCTATTTCATTAAGTACACATATGCAAACAAAGATTTGTAAAAATCTAAAAAAGAACCCAACTATAATTCAAAAGCCTTTTGGTCCCAAGCATTTTGGAAAAGGAATGCCCAATCCGTATCTGCAGATAGCTCCATTGAAATGCTGGGCTCAAGTCCCCACCCCCAACCTCATATCATGCAAAACATTCTGTTATGCCTGGAAATGAATGGCTGGTTTCAGCAACAAAATGAAAATTGCCCTCTTCTGATCTTATTCAAGTCTGTCAAAATTCGCAGCAACTCTTCATAGTTTCTGATAGATTTTTTTATACCTGAAAGGATTCAAGGGATTGGATTTGACATCTTTTGTGTGTAAAGCAGCTTTTCTGCCCACAATTCTTCTCTAATTCTGATTGAAGTATGAGAAGGATCAGCCATTGCCACGGTCCACTTAAACAAATGCATGAAGTTATTATCCTGACTGGTTTATATGCACATAGGTGTTATATGGAATGATGTTGTAAGGACATGAAATGCAAGGGGTAAAGATGACGATAATTATATTGAAGCTTACAGATATGCAGCAATGTTACGATGGCCATTTACAAAGCAGTGTTTATGGTAACAAACATTCTGACATTGGTAAGCTGATTAACTCAAGTGATAGTGGTCTTAAAATACAGCTATATTATTGCCTCAGTCCACAACTAATTGAATTGAATCACTTGTTCTTGTATAATCCAGTGGTTGCACACTGGGGGAGCTTCCAGATATGTTTGGACCTGTGCCAAAGTGGGTTTAAAAAACCCACTTCAGGGTAGGTTTAAATCCACATGCTTGCCCTCCAAAAAATGGGCTTTCCTGGTGAGGTGTACTCATGCCATCTTGGTAATAACGTGGGGTCACCTCAACCCCCTCTCCCCAAACAGCCCTACAACTTGTAAAAACTTACTGGGTCACCGTTATGCGGTCCTGGAGCCCTCTTGGGAAATAGAAATGACATCCCTTGAGATGGGGGGGGGGATGAGGAGTGGGGGAGGGAGGAGATTCTGGGTGGCAAGAAAAAGAGTCTGGAAGATGGGGGAGAAAGGGTTTGTGCCCCAGGATGATGTTGCTGCTGCTGCTGCTGTCTCTGGCAGCTCAAAAGTCTAATTTCCCTGTATTTCTCAGGAGGCGGAAAGAGAAGGAGGCAGGAAGCAGCATGGCATTGCAGGGCCCTTCACTATCACCCGCAGAACTCCAAACATCCCTTGGAGCACAGTTTGAGAACGCCTGCTATAGAGAAATAAATACAGAAGGTATCCAAAGGGAATAGTATGGCAATGGCGGGTGAATGTAATACCACCACACACTCCAGATATATGTGTTTTCTGATCAAAACACAGAGGCAACATTTTTCAATATCCAAAGTGTCTGTGCCGTAGCACAGTTGGCCATGAAATTACTAAAAAAAAACCTTAATCCTAACTGGTGCCACCAACAGGAACAGTTAGACATGTGGATACTGTGGAAAACTTGCAGACATAAAAGAGCTGTCCTCTTCATGTACCAGTTTTCACATGGAGAGAGAGACTAAAATGTGCAATGCAAGTGAGATCAAGCTATCACAGAATTCCTCCCTGGGTGTTTATTTTATAACAACTGAATAGGACTAAGGTAAAATGTTATACTAAGGAAAGGGGAGTCATAATTGAAAGGCTCCAGTGCTCTGAAGATAGCAAATCTGATAGCGGGGGATCTTCTGTTGTGAGTAGTACAGCAAGCGAAGAAATGACAATAGCATCTTGGCAATTTATCACTGAGGATAATGGAATAGAAAGTTGACTAAATGTGAAATGGGAGTGACCAGTTAATTTTGTTTGCAGTGGAAATGAAATTTGCATTCTTAATCAGTATGAGGGAAGGTATGATGTGCAGTGAAAATTAATGACCCCTAAAAAGCCAGATAGTAGAAATAGCACAATAATTGTGCCAGTTGGAAACTTTTTTTATCATGAAGGTTTGAGTTTGTGACAGTTCACTGAAAACAGCAATTAGAACAACAAGGAAAAGTATGGCTGTGGAATGAAAACAAGAGATCAACTTTGTGAAGCTTAACATAGGAGCACTTCATTAGGGCTAGCTGAGCAATCCAGATTGAAACCAGATAGCTGTGGCCTATTGCTAAGCAGACAAAGAAATTCAAGTACATTCTTCTTTCTGCATGATAATTACTTTTTGTATCTTACTCTGGGGAATACAGGCTACATTTAATTGTCTCAGGGTGTTTTTGCCATCCGGTTTGTGGAAGGTTGGAAAAATCCTTCTTTCTTCACATGCTAGCAAAGCAAATTTCACCTAAAGCAACATTTCAACATTTGAAGGTTCCAACTTGGGCCAATTGGTTGAGAAATGTTAACAGAAATTTAGTGTTAATAAAATGAGCAGGATCCATACACCAGAGATTCACAGAGAACAATGAAGAAAGTCCAAAGTAAATAGTCTGATTTTGTGGCTCTCACCCAACTGCCCTTTGTAGACTGCTGTAGCATGTGGCAAGCTTTTTGAGCTAAACATAACTCTTACAAAACTAGTACAAAATTTTGAGAACTCCAGAAGGTGCAAAAACTCCAAAATCTGGCCAGATGTAGTAATTATTTCTGTGGGCAAAATTACTTCTGTTCTGATACAGCTGTACCAGGAGCAGTCCTAAGTTTCAGGGACTCTGCAGATAGGTGGCTTCATTCGTTGCAGTTATAGAGCAAGCCGCCTGTTCATCACCATTAAGTTTGGTCCCACCCATTGCTCAGGGCAATTGGGAAGGGAAGGGAGCCATTTATTAGTTAGTCTCAGCAAGGAAAGCTATGTACAGGACGTGTGTAAAGCTTCCCCTGTACAAAAGCTTCAACCTTTAAGAATTTCCAGGGTTACAGCAATTCCAACAGAAACAGAAGGGAAAGAATTTCCAGGGAAAGAATTTCCATGGAAGCATCCCCAAAGCTTTGAAGACTTTCCGGGGGAGAACAGCCCTAAAGATCAAAGAACTCCAGCTGAAGAGACTACAGGCCTTGCTGGTAGGTCCACTCAGTGCTTTGAGATGCAGTTCAACCCAGTAGTGGTGCCCACATCAGTTAGGTTTAAGTTTACAGTCAGCCTGGGAGAAGTTAAAAAGGGGATTTTCCTTTAAAGTAAAGAAGAAGTTATTGAAGACAGTTGCCTGTCCTTCGTGGGCAATATTAGGAATTCACCAGTTACCTAAAAGCTTGGAATCATTTGCTTAATTTTACTGAAGACAAGAGAAGTTTCCGTTTGATTTTTCATTAATGAAAGACTTTGTTGTACTTCTCAAGCCATCTAAAGACTGTTTGTGGTGGAAACCTCTGAGAACTTCCCTTTGGGCCCCCTGGCTTCCCGTTGGGCAAAGGTTGCACGTCCTGTTTTGAAGACAACTATTTACAGGCCCAACACTGTATCAGGAGATAGACTGATGGAGAATCAGTAGAGCGGGTTTATTCTAGTTTTTGCTTCCATGCCACCCCTTCTTCTGCTTGTATCATTGTGCTGACCAATAATATGTTTGACCCAATGTTCTGGTTTGGAGATGTATAGGTGCAACAAGAACAATTCCAAACTAGCAAGGGTGGGCAGCTGTACCCCTCCCTTCCGGTTCTTGACTGGATTTTAGGTTAATGGCACCCTACTCTCAAGCCAACCTGTCAAGACTTGACCTAAATTTAATAAGATGATCTTGCAGCTAAGAAATAATTCTCTTGTGCCAAATTATTTTCAGATAACCAGTAGTACTATCTACAGTTGCAGTTTTAATTCTGTAAGAATTTGTTCTCCATATCTGTTCACACATGGATGACTCCTCTTCTCTTTTTAATACCTTACAATACAATGCAATAGCCTCCAAATATGCTGAGTAGGTGGAGACCATTCCAATTCATAATTCATCCTTGCTCATATGTTTCTTGTTCCCCAAGTACCGCTCAATGAAGCAAATTATCTTAAAAACTTGACTGTGGCCAAATATTGCTGCCTATTCTCCAAGGCAATATGCAATGTGTTCCCATCCAAAGTGCTTCAAGGTAGATTTACAGGAGTCCATGCAATGCAAGACATTGTCCCTGTAATAACCAAGATGTTGAATGTATGTATCACATCTTATTGCCCTGCAGTTTTTACAAACAGGCTCAGCTACATGTTATTAACACACTACTGAGCAACCTATCTGATAGATCAGCCCAATTCCATGTAAAGTTTTTTCTAGGTATCAGTTTTCCCCATCTGACCTTGGCTGTTGCCTAGTTTCTCTCTGAAGTAGCCAGGATAAGATAATTCCTCTATTACACCCAGGTTGAAACTTTGCTATGTTTCCTACCCTTGTTCTTATACATTTAGCATTGTACTCATCCTGTTTTTAAGTGGTTTTATCAGTTTATAAATCTGCTGTGCTCTTTCTCTGCTGAGTAAATGGCGTATTTGTATCATAATAAATATTGATTGATACTTCATCCACTGTTGTCCTACTTTTTCAGGTGCTTTAAAAATGTCCAAGTTCCTGTCTTCCTCTTCTACTTTCCTACTTCATATTTTTTCCCCCAAATATTACTGCAAATTAGCTCCTTTGTAAATATTACTGCAAATTGAGTTCAAATTGTAAACATGGTGTGTATTCAAATCATTCAAAAAAAGAAAGAATAGAGAAGTTAACAGAATCTTGTCCTTTCTAGCAGACTTGGGCAAAAACTGTTTCTCCTAGCTTGTGTTCATCCATAAATTTGTCCATGCTGACCACACTCTGATGTTGCTTGACTACACTTGTCCCGGTTTTCATCTGTGAAATGGTGAAAGTCATGCAGTGCTTATAATAAGATGAGGCTTGTTTCTTAGTTATACAAATATTACATGAAAGAATTGAGAAGATCAATCACAAGCACTGGAATCTGAAAAAGGGTACTCATGGAGTGATTCAGTAGAAGATAAAAAAATAAGAGTTTTCAGTTCTTTCATATCATAAAGTAGACTCCAAAAGCTGGTAGGGAACATGGGTTATTTCGGATATTTATTTACGGACATCAACTCCCATCATCCTTCCCCATTGGAAGAGTGAGAAATGAAATCCAAGGACATGTGGACCACACATTTCCTATGTCTGCTCTTGTTGTTGTGTGCCTTCATTTCCAGCTGATGGTGACCCTAACGTGAACCTGTCCCAAGGGTTTCTTGGCAAGACTTGTACAGAGTTGGTTTGCCATTGCCTTCCTCTGAGGTTGAGCTAATAAGTTCCCATGGTTGAATGGGAATTTAAACCAAGGTCTTCAGAATCCTTCTACATCGCCCAAATTACTAAGCCATGCTCTAGGCAATGAAATAAGATGGCAATACATTAAAAACACTTATGAGAAATGTTAACCACACAGGGACGACATGTAGAATTAATGCTGTTTGACATCACTTTAATTGCTGTGACTTAATACCATGGAATCATAGTTTTACAAGGTCTTTAGCCTTCTCTGCCAGAGTGGTTATGTCTCACTAAATGACAACTCCCATGATTCCATAGAATTGAGTTATGACAGTTAAAGTGCTGTCAAACTGCATTAATTCTACTGTGTAGATGCACCTTTTGATGAATTTCAGGTCAGTTAGTGTATTCAGCTCAGAAGTCCAGAACCTCCAGGGCAGAGTCTTCTTGTAAACATGAGGTTCTTACATGGAAATGTTGCTGCAATAGTATGTCGAGTAAATGGAGGTGTTCAGTTCAAGTGACAGGCAACTCCGAGCGTGCTTCCTATTTCTCAGTGGTGCTCTTGTGTTTGGGTAATTGCCTGATGTGACAAGAGAGGAAACGATTCGTCATGTGATAAGGGATGATTGTGTTCCTTAAAGTCAAGTTAGTAAACAATGTGGCATGAGCACTGTGATTAATGTCATGTCAGTCTTATGACATATGCAGCCTTCAAGACACCTGTGCAAAATTGCATGTTTTCTATAGCGATGGTTGAAGCAGCTGTCATTAGAATGGCACGTGCTGATTTCCTCAGGGGACTTACCACAGTTTTGATGAGACCGTAGAGAATGGATAGAATGCAAGCTGCCCTAAATGTCCAATGGCTGGAAAACTTGTTGAAGTATACATTATACACCCTCCTACATAAAGAAATGTCAGCTCTCAATTCTTCGGGATGGAGTTTCATTTGGAGCTAGCACAGTTCAGGTGGAAAAATTCCTGAGACTATGGTTTAAATAAAAGTTTCAAGCCACATATTATTTTTGCAGAAAGAAATCAGGATAACAATCTTAATGTATAGAGCTAGAAGTTGAAGGTGGCTGCAGCAAGGCCCGAGTGTTTGAAGCAGGAGTAAAGTAAGTTAAAGTCCATGACTGAAATATTTTATATAGCAAAGCAAGGATGTAAATCTTCATACATTTCATTCTCAAAGGAAAGGATGAAAAAATTACAATTCACCTTTTAATTTATTTTCATGTAGGTAAAATCAGCATTGTTAGAGGAAAATTTAAGTAATATTGAGGGGGAGGGGGGAATCCAGGGTTTGTAGATATGCAAAATGCTATAGTGAGGGTAAGAGAAGGATCCAAAAAGAGCTGGATAGCTGACACAGAATTGTTACTGACTATAGGAGTGGTTAGAGGAATATCCTGGAGCAGGGATATCTAACTCAAAGTTTTGTTGTAAGTTCTTGTGCACACCTTTAAGTAATTTTTGATTTATGGTGACCCTAAAGCAAATCAACAAAGATCCGCCTAGTCAAAGCCATGGTATTCCCTGTAGTAACCTACGGATGTGAGAGCTGGACCTTAGGGAAGGCTGAGCGAAGGAAGATCGATGCTTTTTAGCTGTGGTGTTGGAGGAAAGTTCTGAGAGTGCCTTGGACTGCAAGAAGATCCAACCAGTCCATCCTCCAGGAAATAAAGCCCTGACTGCTCACTGGAGGGAAGGATACTAGAGACAAAGTTGAAGTACTTTGGCCACATCATGAGGAGACAGCAAAGCCTAGAGAAGACAATTATGCTGGGGAAAGTGGAAGGCAAAAGGAAGAGGGGCCGACCAAGGGCAAGATGGATGGATGGCATCCTTGAAGTGACTGGACTGACGTTGAAGGAGCTGGGGGTGGTGACGGCCGACAGGGAGCTCTGGCGTGGGCTGGTCCATGAGGTCACGAAGAGTCGGAGACGACTGAACGAATGAACAACAACAAAGCAAATCTATCTTTGGGTTTGGTGGGCAGCATTTCTTCATAGAGGCTTGCTGTTGTCTCCCTCTGATGCCAAGAAAGTGTGCCTTTCCTTAGGTCACCAATCCTGATCCAACATTCAAACAACTACACCATGCTGCTTGTGTATAGTATATATGACTCTATAGTCCTACATATATGGAAAGAAAAGTAAAAAAAAATAAAGTCTCTTTCTAAAAAGTGTTGTCTTCCTAAAGGACACAATCACCTTAATCCAGCAGAGGTTAGCCTTACTTGCCATTTGAAAAGTTTAATTTTGGACTAGAAACTCCAGCCTTCCCTAGGGAGAATCCAAAATGTGGTGCTTCTGTAAATAATGTTCATCAATTTAAGACATACTGATGTCAGGGCAATTTCAAAAACTGGAATAGAGCCCAGTACCACTGAAAGGCAAACAATATAATCCATTAATCCCAGAAACAAAAAGGTATGGTGATGGATTTATTTCTTTCATCTGGAAGGCTGAAGTAACACTAATGTGACAAACAGGTCCCTTAGTTAGTTCGATATTATAAAAAGGAAACTGTATAGTTCTTTGCGGCTTCTCTTCAAAGGAGCTAATCTTCAGCCAACACGTAATACATTTGCATAGTAAACGAAAATAAGGCTCACAAAAAGTGATATAAAGGAGAAGATTTGTTCATGCAAGGAGGCAATTCAGGCGTCAGCAAGAGCACCTTGTACTAGCTCCACATGGTGCTTTAGATACGGCCCTAGCTCTTTGATGATCATAAATGCAAGGCTCTGTGCCAATACATTGCTGCAGAACATGCATTTAATCCATGTTAGTATTTATTGAATGTATTGCTCGTACAAATGGAAAGCAGAGTTTAGATTGTTAGTCAGGTGACCTAGGAGGATCAGTCTCGGATTAGAAGTTGGTAGTTATTTATTTATTTTATTGCTGCGGATTTACAAAATACAAAATGTCACCTGTAACACACGTCTGTAGTTTGACTGGTTATTTGAAAATGCTGCATGAGACCCCAAACAACTTCCTAGTTCTGCGCTAGAGGTTTGTTGGTGAATTGTTTTCCCCAATGCTATTTGAATATACAAATATTTAAAATAATTTAAGTTGCCATTCTATAAGTAGATAGTGACTTCTACAAGGTTGTCTTATTTAAGTTTCTTCTACAGCAGACATTCCAAAATACTAATTTTCTACATTTTTGGACTTCAGCTCCCAGGTTTCCTGATCATTGAAGCTCATAAGTTGTTAAGCCTCCAATCACTGACACTCATGGAACAAAAGGTGGGCTCTTATAAGGTCATTACTTCTTATTCAGAACACTAGATATTGCTTTTATTTTGAGAGTTGAAGGAGGAGAATAATATTTCTGGTTTCTCCTTCATAGTTTATGTTGCATATTTTCTCACTTGTCCTTCTGTTTTCCTCTTTTCCGCATGCTTGTGGATCTGCAACCAGAAGAGCACAAACTAAATGAGGTTAGGTTAGGTCACAAGACCATTGAGGAATGTAAAGTACACCTTGCTACCTTTTCTTCTTCTCATTTTAAAGGTTTACAAAGTTGTTTCCGGTGTCAAGAAGCTTTATTTTTCATTTGAAGGTAAAGATGTTCAAGCTGCACATTTAATTTGATAGATAAGTCTCCCAGTGCATTGCAAGTAGATAGTCATAGGATCATAAAGTTGGAAGAGACCGCAGGGGCCATTCAGTCCAACCTCTGTCATGCAATTACACACTATGAAAGCCTGTTGGATAGATGGCCATCTGGTCTTTGTTTTAAAACCTCCAGAGAAGGAGACTTCACCACAACTCCAAGGTAGCATATTCCACTGGACCACATACATACTTTAATATGTATATATATTGGATATATAAACCCATTGTCCTAATTCCAACAGACCTCACTATCTCTGAGGATGCTTGCCATAGATGCAGGCGAAACGTCAGGAGAAATGCCTCTAGAACATGGCCCTATAGCCCGAAAAAACCCACAAGAACCTACATACTTTAAGTTGTGTTAATCACGGATATACAACATGGTTCTCTCTAGATATTTTGGATTAAAAGTCCCATAATTCCTTATCATTCTCCACATTGGCTGCAAGCTGATGGAACTTCTAGAAGTGTGTGTCTGCTGGGTTCTGCAGTAAGACTGTGCACTGATCTATTTTTCAAAATGGGTTCCAGCCGGTTTGGCTTTTTGACCAGCCATAATAGCACGGACATCCCCCTCCCATTTTTCCAGCCATAACAGACCACACAGCTGCCAACTGTGGCTACTTTTTGTTTTATTTGACTATACATGTAGTAAGAAGAGGTAGGTGCATGCCTGCAAGGGCTTTCCCTGTGAGCACTGCATGTTGAGCCAGTCAGAAGTGAAGAAAGCCATGACGTGTCTTTTAGCCAAGTTAAGCCTCCATTTTTCTGTTGTGAGCAGGCTTTTGAGAGAGAGAGATCATGCTCCAGTCTGCTGGTGATCTAAACTCTCAGTACCACTCTCAGCTCTGCATGGCTTGGCTTTCTTTTTGACTCAAATAGCAATATACAAGGGTTAACCGGAAAGTAAGGTTACAAGATTTTTAAAAAAATACAAAAAAAGTATATCTTTTAATAAAATTTATATGGATTGTAGCATAGGTTTTACATCATTTTTCCACATAATCACCATTCAGTTCAGTATATTTTGTCATCCGTAGGCTGACTTTTGATGCCTGTGGCATAGAAGTTTCCTTCCATCTTTTTCAGTCACTTCATCACCTCGATTTTCACCTAGTCGTCATCATAAAAGTATTTTTCACCAAGGTGTTCCTTCAATTCAGTGAATAGATTATAGTCACTGGATGCGAGATCGGGGCTGTGAGAGGGGTGGCTTAAAACATCCCAACCAAATGAAGTCAACAACAGTTGTGTTGCATGAGCAGTGTGTGGACACACATTGCCATGAAGGAGATAGACTCCTGCCATCAGCATCCCACAGCATTTGTTTTGGATGGCTCTTCATGGTCTCACAATATATTCCGTACCCATTTTGTCACATGCTGTCTTGACATTACGCACTCTCTATAAACTGAAATGATTTCATGATTAATCACAGGGGCGTTCATGACCTTCGCATTTAGGTAGTGTACTACAGTGCGAACTTCACCCTTGGAGGGAAACAGAATAAGGACGATCATCTCTAATCTTCACCACAATGCCAGTCAATGAGCTACTGATGACTGGCACTGCTTGTTTGCTTCCCCCGGCTTCCCGCTACACAGCAGTGATACCAACTTCCCCCAAGAAAATTCCCTGCAAGAAATACATGCCTTTCTGGCTAACACTCAAATAAGTGTTTACTTTTTACATATCTAATTGCACACTCCTACTCTGCAGTTTTGATGTGTTGGTGTTCATTTGTTCAGTCATTTCCGACTCTTCGTGACCTCATGGACCAGCCCAGGCCAGAGCTCCCTGTCAGCCATCACCACCCCCAGCTCCTTCAAGGTCAAGCCAGTCACTTCAAAGATGCCATCCATCCATCTTGCCCTTGGTCAGCCCCTCTTCCTTTTTCCTTCCATTTTCCCCAGTATAATTGTCTTCTCTAAGCTTTCCTTTCTTCTCATGATGTGGCCAAAGTACTTCATCTTTGCCTCTACTATCCTTCCCTCCAATGAGCAGTCAGGCTTTATTTTCTGAAGTATGGACTGGTTGGATCTTCTGGCAGTCCAAGGCACTCTCAGAATTTTCCTCCAACACCACAGTTCAAAAGCACCTATCTTCCTTCGCTCAGCCTTCCCTGTGGCTCAGCTCTCACATCCGTAGGTGACTATGGGGAATACCATTGCTTTAACTATGCGGATCTTCATTGCCAGTGTGATGTCTCTATTATTCACTATTTTATTGAGATTGGACATTGCTCTCCTCCCAAGAAGTAAGCGTCTCCTGATTTCCTGGCACAGTCTGCATCTGCAGTAATCTTTGCACCTAGAAATACAAAGTCTGTCATGGCCTCCACGTTTTCTCCCTCTATTTCCCAGTTGTCAATCATTCTTGTTGCCATAATCTTGGTTTTTTTATGTTTAGCTGCAACCCAGCTTTTGAGCTTTCTTCTTTCACCTTGATTAGAAGGCTCCTCAGCTCCTCCTCGCTTTTGGTGTCATCTGCATATCTAAGGTTGTTAATGTTTCATCCAGCAATTTTAACCTCAGCCTTGCATTTGTCAAGTCCCACACATCGCATGATGTGTTCTGCATACAAGTTGAATAGGTTGGGTGAGAGTATACAACCCTGCCGTATGCCTTTCCCAATCTTGAACCAGTCTGTTGTTCCGTGGTCAGTTCTTACTGTTGCTACTTGGTCCTTATACAGATTCCTCAGGAGACAGAGAAGGTGGCTTGGTATGCAGTATCTTAACAGAAAAGGATATTTGTGACAGCTACAAGAAATTATTCCATACAAAATGTGCTGCAATCTGCAGAATTCTTTAAGAAAGCCACAGTTTGACTCATGTCAAACTTCTGGAAGTCTAGTGTATGTATCTGCATGCTTCAGGCTACTGTAGCAGTTCTCGACCTTTGATCCTCTATGTGTTCAGGACTTCAAATCCCAGCAGCCCCGACCAGCTTGGCTGACTGTTAGGAATTCTGGGAGCTGAGCTCCAGAACTACCTTGGAGACTCAAACCACTGGGCTACAGAATTAATTCTTATCTGACAATATATAAGTTTAGTGAGTCCTATATCTATTTTCCTTTATAAATAGTTTTGATATCCTGCCTGCCTGCCTGCTTGCCTTATAAGTGCTGCTATAATTGTTAAGGGCACACTTGTATAACAAACAAAATCCAATCTGAAAAAGGATAGAAATGTACCAATGAGTTATAGCATTTTCTCCTGCCCTCAGATGAGCGTTTGTCCCCAACCTTGCCCCACAGTTTGCTTTGTGACAAATTTATTAGGCAAGCAAAGAACATGAAACAAAATTTAATTTAAGTGGCTCTGTTGGGTTGGTAAAGAATTTTGTGTGCACAGCAGAAATTGTTTGTTTGATGTTATTGTTGCAAGAATTTCTTGAGCCGTTTTCAGCATCTCATCGATTATTTGCAGCAAACCTTCTGGGTAATTTTCCATCTGTCACAAATGACTCTCAAAAGAGTCAGCAGCTCCCATTCCCTGGTGGCCTTAATTTATTTCCTTTTTGTGGTTATGCATCCTCTCATGTAATTGAGTTGTCCAGATCTCCTTAATTTGCTACCTCCTTAGAAAAATGACATTTCATTTCGGTGCCTGAGCTATCCCAGCTGAGTCTCAGATACCAGTATAGAGATGATATTGATTCAAAGTCTCCTCTGGAGAAAAGGTTCTTCTTTATTTCTATATTTCATTTATACTGCCTCTTTCTCTCAGGATTGGATGGAATGCAAGGTGGCTTCCAACCAAATTAGAAGGAAGTTTCATACTAAAATGCAAATTAGATTAATTATATTATTAAAAGACAAATTGAATTCCAACAATTCATTAAAGCCACACTATTAATAAAGATGAAATTAAATCAATCAAATTAGAACTGAACTTGAATAACAAATAGAAACTTGGAAATGTCCGACACACCTTTTTTAAAAACCTTGGCAGATTTAAATAAAGGAAATTGATTGTTACAGGCCTGCCTATATTCAAAGGATTCCATGAGTTGGTGAAAGGACAAGGAGAACAGCATAACATCTCTCGGAAGGAGTTTCACTGGGAGTACCCACTGAGAAGGCCATCTCTTGTGTCTATCTCTGAATACAATTCCCATACATCTCAAAGCCAAGATAGGCTTAAATGGGATCCTACCATGCCTGAACTAAAGTTGCACAGGGCATTAAGGATCACACAGAACTTTGACATGTACCTGAAAATATACTTACTTACTTAGGTGATCCCTCATTTTCCGAGGAGGATTGTCTTCCAGTATTCTTGTGGGTCCGTATGTGGCTGTGGAGCCCTATTCTTGATCTGCATCTTCTTCCGCAGTGAGGGCATTGGTTTCCAGGTGGAAGGCGGTCTCGGTCGGGGTTGGCTTGACGCGCCTTCCTCTTGGCACGCTTCTCCCTTTCACCCTCCATTTGTGCCTCTTCAAATTCTGCAGCACTGCTGGTCACAGCTGACCTCCAGCTGGAGCGGTCAAGGGCCAGGGCTTCCCAGTTCTCAGTGTCTATGCTGGAGTTTTTAAGGTTGGCTTTGAGCCCATCTTTAAATCTCTTTTCCTGTCCACCAACATTCCGTTTTCCGTTCTTGAGTTTGGAGTAGAGCAACTGCTTTGGGAGACGGTGGTTGGGCATCCGGACAACGTGGCCAGTCCAGCGGAGTTGATGGCGGAGGACTATCGCTTCAATGCTGGTGGTCTTTGCTTCTTCCAGCACGCTGACGTTTGTCCGCCTGTCTTCCCAAGAGATTTGCAGGATTTTCCAGAGGCAGCGCTGATGGAATCGTTCCAGGAGTTGCATGTGATGTCTGTAGACAGTCCACGTCTCACAGGCATATAGCAGGGTTGGGAGGACAATAGCTTTATAGACAAGCACCTTGGTATCCCTACGGATGTCCTGGTCCTCAAACACTCTCTGCTTCATTCGGAAATATGCTGCGCTCGCAGAGCTCAGGCGGTGTTGTATTTCGGTGTCGATGTTGACTTTGGTGGAGAGGTGGTTGCCAAGGTAGTGGAAATGATCAATCAACCTGAAAATATACTGGTAGCTAGTGTAGTGCTCACAGCAGATCTATTCGCTTTCTTTAATCAGTCCTGGTCAACAGTCTTGCTGCAACATTTTGAATTTACTACAGTTTTTGATCACACTTCAAAGGCAGCCCCATGCAAAACCAGATATTCTATATCTAAGATATCTCAAGGAATGGGTTCAACTAGCACTCAAGCTTTAATTGTGAAAATGTACTCCTGGCTATTACAAAACCTTGGAATCTTAAATTCAGGAGTAAATCCAGGAGTACCACCAAAGTACATGTTCAGAAGGAGTGTAGTGCCACTCAGCACAAACTGAATATCTATTTTTTCATTTGCATGTTGACTGACCTGGAGGACCTCAATCATGTCAGATAGAGGGCCTAATCTCAAAGGTCCGGTGAAGTGTCCCACTTTGTCTGGCATATGGGAAAAAAGACAGGGGCAGCCGGGCAAATGTGTCACCCCATCCCCCACATACTTCTCTTTCAGCAACACTTTCTCCAACACATGGGGAAAGTATCACCCTCCCAGTGAGGCCCCATGATGGCTATATTAGAGCCAGCACAATACAGGAAGCCTCCTGCATTGGGGGGAAGAGCACCTGGTGACGCTTTCACCCTGGTTGGTAGAGGGGCCTCCGCCAGAAGTCACACAACATTGTGTGATGTCCAGCTTAGGGTTCTGTCCATTAAACAGGGTGAAAGTATCTTAGGATGCTGAATTCACCCCATCTGATGAGGTCGTAAGTTTTAAGTTGTTCATCATCATCCAGCTCATTATTGACTCTGTTAAGAACTAAAATAGATTCTTTAGATTTAGATGGAAAAGAGAAATAGAGTCTGGTGTTCTTTGCATATTGGTAGAACAGAATCCTAAAACATCAGACCACCATTGATTTCATGCATATACTAAATATAATGGGAGATAAAACTGAGAACGGAAATAATTCATAGGCTAACAATTGAGGTGATGAAAAGGAATTCCTCAGCATCACCTTTAGAGCTTGCTCTTCCAAGAAGGGAAAGTGCCACTGTAAAACAATGTGCTTTTACAGTCTCATCCTAGGGGGACAATCCAGACGGGTATCGTGGGTAGCAGTACTGACAACCATTTACAGAGTCAAAAGAACAAACCAGCTTTTATGAGTATGCACTGGGGATTTCAAGATGTTGTTCCCTGCTCTCCCCTGGAAAATTGTCTTCCTCAGAAGATAAAGAAGACTTGTAGCAGACAAGCCCTTCTTCAGCAGTTGATGAACAGCCAAGTCTTCCTTTAGTTCTGCAAGAAGGGAAGTACGGAGAGAGGCCTCAAAGTCCTTATGAGCAAAGGTGGATTGTTTAATGTAGACTTTCAGACACAGTGCAAGGCTATGCGCCCACAGCTGTATGGTGTGCTCCCTCAAAACAGGGGATGTGGGAGTGTGCTGAGCTGAGACTTGATAAAAGAAGGCTGGTGTCTCACTGGCTGGTACTGAAAGCAAGTTTAGTCCTCTTCATGGCAATGTTTCCTATTGTTATACACAATAGATTTATGATTCTCAGAATGCTTATTGACTTCTCTACTTGGACGTTACTGATTTATGGCTTCTTGACTTTTACAAGGGTTGATTATTGTAGATTTCCTTCCTCAGCTTCTGATCTTTTGGTAAAGCTGGACAAACAGCTGTATTTCTTCAATGTCGGGGGGGG
>NW_026846588.1:98545334-98714290 GCF_025583915.1 Anolis sagrei ordinatus | reverse complement strand
TCAGTTAGTGCAAAACATGGCAGTCGGATTGTCTACTGGTGCGTCCAGGAGTTATCATATTACACCTATATTCAAATTACCCCACTGGCTGCCAGTTAGATTCCAGGCCTGATACAAAGTGTTAGCAGTTACATTTGGGGCCAGGTTACATACAGGACCCCTCCTCCCCTATTATTCATTCTGTACATTTTGGACTTCTGGGGAACATTTATTCCTGCCAGCCAGGACCAGGGTGGCAACTGTTAACCGAAAGACTTTTTCTTTATCTACCACCAACTTGTGGAATTACCTTCTGGAAGAGATTTGACAGCTGGATACACTGAGTTTAAAAACAGCATTAAATACCCATCTCTTCCAGCAGGCCTATCCAGATGGTTGTTAAATTATGAGTTCTTAAATTATGAATGGATTGTTTTTAATGCATATGCTTTTTTTTAACTGATGTTATGCTCATTTAACTGATTATATATTTTTAATTGGTGCTGTTTTTAATCATGTTATGTGTTTATTTGTTGCTGCATTTTAATCAATAGGGAGAACTGGGCAATGAATAAGAGGAGGAGGAGATGTAGTGTGTATCCTTATCTCAGTATTATATATGTTTGTATACAATTATGTTTCAACATGACTTCTGACTAGTGGGAGACCAAACTGGTTGCATATCTCATGGTATATTCCACATACAGTCTTAAATACAACCCAGGAACTTAACTAAATACTGCATCAAGATATAGCTGTATGCTTAAAAAGTCATCCTGACAGGGAATGAATTATTAGATCCTCAAAGCATTCTTCTGGTGCAACATCACAGAAATCAATGGCATAGCTACAAATGACACCATCTGGAGAGTCAGAATGTTGCATGATTAACAGATAGAACTTTAAAACAGCCATGTTTGTTACGAAGTTTGATAAAGGCTATGACCTTAAATGATCTTATGTTGAAGACAGTGACATTAATAATAATAATAATAATAATAATAATAATAATAATAATAATAATAATAATAATTTATTTGTACCCCGCTACCATCTCCCCAAGGGACTCGGTGCGGCTTACATGAGGCTGAGCCCAAACACAACAATACAAGCAATAAAACAACAATACAAGCAAACAAAAAACATAGACAATAAAATACACAACATTATCAATAAAACAACACACAGTTAAAAACAGAGGGGAGGCCAATGTAAAGTTAAAATTGGAATAATGCTGGGACATGGACGAAAAGGTGATACTGGTGTTTGTGTAAGGGCATACAAGCAGACCTAAAGAAATGTAAAGTGCTTTGGAGGACAAAGTGCTATGGGATCAAGCTCCTCCTGAAGACTGCCAGAGTTGGGGCCTGTCTGATGTCTTTAGGGAGTGAGTTCCAGAGTTGAGGGGCCACCACTGAAAAGGCCCTCTCTCTCGTCCCCACCAATCGCGCCTGCGATGCTGGTGGGATCGAGAGCAGGGCCTCTCCAGATGATCGAAGGGATCATGTGGGTTCGTATATGGAGATGCGGTCACGCAGGTAGGCGGGTCCCAAACCGTTCAGGGCTTTGTAGGTAAGAACCTGCACCTTGAATTGGGTCCGGTAAATGAATGGCAGCCAGTGGAGCTCCTTGAACAGGAGGGTTGACCGCTCCCTGTAAGGCACCCCAGTTAACAACCTGGCTGCCGCCCGTTGGATCATCTGAAATTTCCGGGCCGTTTTCAAGGGCAGCCCCACGTAGAGTGCATTGCAGTAATCCAGTCTAGAGATGACTAAGGCGTGGACCATTTTGGCCAGATCCGCCTTAACTTAAAAGAGACTTTCCAATAAAATGCACATGCAATGAATATAAAACACCAAGTTTTAAATCTACTTGGCTATCCCAACAAGAGAACAGTCACTGGATCACTGGATCAATAGATTTCATAAGGTCACTTTCCAGAGTCATATGATTCAATGGATCATTATGGCTGAGCTAAATAATGTATTGAGGCTTTTTTGGTTTTTTTTTTTTTGGTTTTTGTTTTGTTTTTGTTTCCAACTTAATTAAGCCAGCATAGTATAGTGGTTCCAGCATTGGACTATTACTCTGGAGACAAGGATTCAGTTAAATGCTTGGCCCTGGAAACTCACTGGGTGGTTAGTAACAACAATAAGTTATCAGAAACATAAAATGTATGAATATTAATGAGATGTCTATAATACAGAAGAAGACAATGCATTATAATACAGAATATGGGTATATATGACAAAATCTCTCTCTTTGTCTTCAATATGCCTTTCCAAAAGAAATCCTGTGTTGCTATGAATAAAAGAATACTTTACTGGATAAAATCTGGGGGAAAAAGTAAAAAGATGCGATACTGCTAAAGATGTGATACTGCTAAATGCGAGGTATGAACTTTGGATAAAATAAACCAATTATATAAACACCTTGTTGGGTGTCATCCAGCCATTACTGTTTCAGAAATAAATTTGGCATCATTATGGAGAGTTCTTTGAAAACATGAATTCAACACATTATGATCAAATAAATGCAGTACTGTGCATGAGGGATTTTTATCTAAGATGTACACATTGTTTTCTTGAACAAGTCTTAAAATGCTACAATACACTTGAATGTATTGTCTAGAAAGAAGGAAGTAATGGCTGTTGTTGCTTTTGAAAATGATAATGATATTGACTGGGCCTTAAAATAATATTTTGAAAATAATAATAATAATAATAATAATAATGCTTTATTTATATCCCACTCCCTCTCCCCGAAGGGACTTGGAGTGGCTTACAACAAAAATAGAAACAAATAATGCGGGGTGGGGGGTCGGGGTTGGGGAGTGCATCATGAGGATGGAACTGTAGTTGGAACAGATGAAATGTGGAAAATATGTTCGCTCACCAAAGGCACATTGGAAGAGCCAAGTTTTTAGGTCTTTCTTAAAAGCTGCCAGGGTAGGGGCTTCCATAGCTGAGGGGCCACAGTGGAGAAGGCTCTCTCTCATCCCCACAAGTCATACTTGTGATAAAGGTGGGGGTGAAAAAAGGGCCTCCCCAGAGGATCGAAAAGATCGTGCGGGTTTATGGGAGGAGATGTGGTCACAAAGGTAGGCAGGTCCCAAACTGTTCAGGGCTTTGTAGGTGATAACCTGCACCTTGAATTGGGACCAGAAGATGAACGGCAACCAATGGCGCTCCTTAAACAGGGGGGTAGACAACTCCCTGTGATTCGCTCCAGTTAGCAGTCTGGCTGCCGAACGTTGGACCAATTGAAGTTTCTGGGCCGTCTTCAAGGGTAGCCCCACATAGAGTGCATTGAAATAGTCCAGTCTAGAGGTAACTACGTTATTGAGTTATTTCCTGAAAATCGCTAGTGTGGGAGCCAGTCTGGCCATTTATAGCCCATATTTTGAAGCCACATGTCCATCACCTTGGGTTATAACAGATTATATCCATCAACATTTCCTGGCTTATCAGCAAAATACGTATTCATACATTTCATAGCAGCAGTGTTCTTCTCATTCAGGACTTTACTGTACAAGGTCCTAAAATGAGTTCTGGCATTACAAACCATCTGGACCATCTACAAATGTCACTCTCAACATTTGGAAGGATTCCATCTCCACTGCCTTTGAAAAATCCTGCAAATCTCTTGGGAAGACAGGCAGGCAAACATCAGCATTCTGGAAGAAGCAAAGACCACCAGTACCGAAGTGATTATCTTCTGCCATCAACTTTGCTGGGCTGGTCACTTTGTCTGAATGTCTGATCACCATTTCCCAAAGAAGTCACTATACTCTCAACTCATGAATGGAAAACAAAATGTTGGTGGACAGCAAAAGAGATTGAAATATGGACTTAAAGCTAACCTTAACAACTGTGGCATAAACACTAAGAACTGGGAAGCTCTGGTCCTTGACTTTTCTAACTGGAGGTCATCTGTTACCAACAGTGCTGTAGTATTCAAAGAGTCATGAATGGAGAGTGAAAGGGAGAAACGTGTCAAGAGGAAGGCATGACAAGCCAATCCTTTTTGGGACCACCTTCCATCTGAAAATCAATGTCTTTACTGCAAAATAACATTGGATCAAGAATAGGTTTCTACAGCCACCTATGGACCACCACCAAGACCCCACACTTGGAAGGCAATCATACTCAGCCACAAGTGATAACCTATGATGATGATATTCACTGCATGGTCTTAGGAACATAGCCACATGATCTGGAATCCTGGGCTCTAGATCACATAGGAAGGATTCCAGGGGGATGTTCTCATCTTCACTTTATCACTCACTCTGTGAAGAAAGCACTGAAGGACTAAGCTGGGATATCTCTTACTTTATGTGCTCAGGCGAATGTGAATAGTGTTAAAGCTACACGATAATTAATTTGAGCTAAAAATATAGTATGCCAAATAAATCAATTGTGTGAGTGGAGAACAGCAACACTATGATTTCTTCCGGTGAGATGCCATCATTTCTGGGAATAAAACCAAACGCCGCAAGTGCTGTTGTTAACATTTGCTTTCCTTTACAGTACAGCCAGATTTCCCACAAAGTAACAACTGGTTGTACGCAACAGGCATATTTTACTTGGCAAGTATGTTAAGATTATTAAAAAAGAGAGTAAATTAAAAAAGTTAATCTCTTCAGTGCTGGCTTAGTAACACTAATGGCACCCCCTAGAGCCAGAATATTAGTTCTGTAACATTGGATGCTGAGGAGTTTTTGTGCTCTTTTGTTAACCTTCCCAACTGGTTTGCCTTATTTTTCTTTTATGTATAAGTGCGAGCTGAAAGGAAGTTTTGTCATGTCTCTTTCCAGAACAGGAGGAGCAGTCCCATCCACAAGCCCTGCCAAAGTCATGGAGGTTTTCAGTAAACTCATTGTAGAATATAGTTTTGTATGATTACCTAATTGTCTTTTTCAGGATTTATGGCAGTTCCTACACTTTTGGTATAATAACTTCCATTTGAATGTTCAGGTATATAATTTCCATTCCCATCAGATGATGTTGCCAAAGAAGATGAAACAGGAGGGTGACTGTGAACTTGCGGTAAGCCATCTGTGTAGATACTGTGGGAACAACATGCTGACCCAGCAGGATTCCTCCATGTTCTAATAAAGATATATCTGCAATAATCCTTCAAACTCCTATTCCTGACTTTTTAGTCAAAGTTTCAGGAGTGATGGTCTTGAACCAGATTCTTTAGGGAGTATGCTGAAGTCATGCCTGCAGTCAGGCATGTAGCTGGGGGGGGGGGCTTTGGGGGCTTCACCCCCCCCTGAAATTCTCATGGTGGTCCGCGAGAAGGCCTTACTGGTGCATTATTTAAACTGTTATGTTTATTCATATCATGATCTGATCACCATACTCAATATATCCCATATGCATGAGGGTATTGGGGTAACAATACAAAAGGTTTGCTAGGGTAGACCCTCTTTCACTCAGACTCAGCCCCCCCCCGAATCAAACTCAGCCCCCCCTGAATCAAAATCCTGGCTATGGGCCTGCCTGCAGTATTTATGTATTTAATTTATTGTATCAGGAGCGAACCAAGGGTACATTTGCATTGTATTTTTTTAAATAAACAAACAAACAAAAAACACAAAGTTTGAAAACTTGGCATTATATTAAATGTCCTTTGACCAGTAGCTGGCCACTTGGAGTGCTTCTTGTGTTGCTGTGAGAAGGTCCTCCATTGTGCATGTAGGAAGTGGTCTGTGTTTTACTCTCTTCCACACTCACATCTCATGTACTCCACTTTGTAGCCCCTTTCTTAAGATTGGCTCTGTACCTCGAGGTACTAGAGCAGGGGTCCTCAAACTAAGGCCCGGGGGCCGGATGTGGCCCTCCAAGGTCATTTACCCGGCCCTCACTCAGGGTAAACCTAAGTCTGTAATGACATGAAAGCACACAACAACAACAATCCTATCTCATCAGCCAAAAGCAGGCCAACACTTTCCATTGAAAAACTAATTATATTTGTTAAAATTGTTCTTCATTTTAATTATTGTATTGTTTTAAGTGTTTTTTGCACTACAAATAAGATATGTGCAGCGTGCATAGGAATTCATTCATTTTTTTCAAATTATAAACCGGCCCTCCAACAGTTTGAGGGACTGTGACCTGGCCCTCTGTTTAAAAAGTTTGAGGACCCCTGTACTAGAGTGTAGTCTGTTCAGTGCCTTCCAAGTTGCCCAGTTTTCTGTATGTCCAGGAGGGAGTCTCTCATTTGGTATCAGCCATGGATTGAGGTTCTGGGTTTTAGCCTGCCACTTTTGTACTCGCTTGCTGAGTGTTCCAGCAAGTATCTCTGTAGATTTTAGAAAAATTTCTTGATTTAAAGTGTTGGTGTGCTGGCTGATATCCAAACAGGGGATGGGCCGGAGATGTCACTACCTTGGTCCTTTCACTGCAGTATTGAAACTACATCTTCCTCAGTGGAAAAGAAGAGGATGAGAGCACCTGAATGTGTATTTTGTTTCAAATGATTGTAGGGTGCCTGTCATTCTTTCCTTCATCCAATATTCTTCCCAACTATTTGGCATGAATAGGGGTGGTCTCATCTTTTACAATGTATAACTTAACTTCTGTAATTATTCAACTTTTGTTTTTGTTAATGGTCATCAACATTCCAGTCAGTTGACTGACTAATTTCCATTGAAATAATGAGCTAATTCTGCTGTGATGAAGCTCTAGAACAGGGGTCCACAAACTTTTTAAACAGAGGGCCAGGTCACAGTCCCTCAAACTGTTGGGCCAGATTATAATTTGAAAAAAACACGAATGAACACTGCACATATCTTATTTATAGTGCAAAACACTTAAAAACAATACAATAATTAAAATGAAGAATAATTTTAACAAATATAAAGTTATTAGTATTTCAGTGGGAAGTGTGGGCCTGCCTTTTGGCGAGATAGAATTGTTGTTGTTGTTGTGTGCTTCCAAGTCATTTCAGACTTAGGTTGACCCTGAGCGAGGGCCGGGTAAATGACCTTGGAGACCGTATCTGGCCCCTGGGCCTTAGTTTGAGGACCCCTGCTCTAGAACATAGAAGTAGAGGTCACTGACATTTCCTTTTACATGTTTCCCAAGTGTGGTATTCCTCTAAAAATGATTATGTGGAATATTTCCTGCACAACCCATCCAAGAAATTATCAAACTAGAAAGTTTGATTTGGTTTCAGGTGTGGGAACAGAGTTTACTTCTAATATTTAAAAAGGAGGTCACAAGCAAGCAACAGAAACACATGGCTTTTGTCTTCCATGTATGTCATGTATCACCAAAGCTAAAACGTTCATTTGAGATACTGCAGTTAAAAAATGTCAAAATCTGATCTTCTGTCAGCCAGTCACTTGACAGCAGATGTTATAACTAATTTAAAGACATCTACCTAAATGAGAATGCTGTAAGGCAGCATCAATTTTTCATGCTAATGCACTTCGATACATTTAAATAGGCTTTCTTGCCATTCATCTACTGCTGTGAGTAGTGGAAGGGCTAAATAAAACCAGTAGTTAACATAAAGGTTAAACAAGACAACGCTAGAAGGACATGAGTTGAAAAGCACTTCAGACAGCAAAACGTGTGAAGTTTGAAAGATTGGTTTATGACATCCTTCCCATGTCTGCATTAGTATCCAAGGTATATAGAGAAGTACCTGTGCTTACTATTCTTCAGATTGCAAGATTTAGTTTTCTAGTTCACAGAAGGGATGACCAAGTCTTAATGAATGTATAGCTATCATTTTCTGTGTCCATGCTACAAAGCTTTTGTGAGTAGACTTTAAAGTTAATTTGTGAATATGACAGCTGATTTGATTCTTGGAAGTAATCTTGGCTTTCAATCCTGGTATTTCAGAATTGGGCAGTTATGAAGTTTGACAGTCATGAAGAATTGTATTGTATATTCAGATATTTCCTTTCCTTTCTTCCCAGTTTTTGCCTATTTCACAGACAGGTATTTTACTTCTTCCAGTGAATGAAGCAAACCCCTAAAGCACTGCACTATCAAATATTTCCTCAGTCTAAAATGCGCCAGTTAATGCACAAGGTGTGCTTACTTTCTGACAGCTACACCAACATATGGTAATGTAATGGTCCTTGGATACTCATAGAACAAAAAGACAAGTGACAATATGATAGGTTTCATGCATCATGCTGGAGACTAGAATGGCAAATGTACTTCATGTACAAATTATGTACCACATAGTGATTGATTTAAGGGAATCCTCATCATGCAGGACTCCTTTTATCATCACAACAATCCTCTGAGCTAGTTTTGGTTGAGAATGGCTGTGCAAGGATTTGAACATGGGCCTTCTCAGTCCTAATCTAGCACTCCAATAATTATACTCCTCTACATTCTCCCTCACACTCTTACATGCTTGACATCCAACATTCTTAAGCTATTAAATGCTATCCTGGTCTGAATTTGGTGTGGGTATTTACATTGATCAAGATGAAAGAAGAAAGCGCAAAAGCTGGGTTGCAGCTAAACATTAAAAAACCAAGATTATGGCAACAAGAATGATTGACAACTGGAAAATAGAGGGAGAAAATGTGGAGGCCGTGACAGACTTTGTATTTCTAGGTGCAAAGATTACTGCAGATGCAGACTGGCCAGGAAATCAGAAGACGCTTACTTCTTGGGAGGAGAGCAATGTCCAATCTCGATAAAATAGTAAGAGCAGAGACATCACACTGGCAACAAAGATCCGCCTAGTCAAAGCCATGGTATTCCCTGTAGTAACCTACGGATGTGAGAGCTGGACCTTAGGGAAGGCTGAGCGAAGGAAGATCGATGCTTTTGAGCTGTGGTGTTGGAGGAAAGTTCTGAGTGTGCCTTGGACTGCGAGAAGATCCAACCAGTCCATCCTCCAGGAAATAAAGCCCGACTGCTCACTGGAGGGAAGGATACTGGAGACAAAGTTGAAGTACTTTGGCCACATCATGAGGAGACAGCAAAGCCTAGAGAAGACAATTATGCTGGGGAAAGTGGAAGGTAAAAGGAAGAGGGGCCGACCAAGGGCAAGATGGATGGATGGCATCCTTGAAGTGACTGGACTGACCTTGAAGGAGCTGGGGGTGGTGACGGCCGACAGGGAGCTCTGGCGTGGGCTGGTCCATGAGGTCACAAAGAGTCGGAGACGACTGAACGAATGAACAACAACAACAACAATTTACATTGATATTTTGGAAACACCAGTTGGTGATTAACTTACTCCTCTGTTGCGTCAGCTCCACTGGCTGCCAATTTGGTACCGAACACAATTCACAGTGCTAGCTTTAGCCTATAAAGTCCTAAACAATTCCAGCCCAGCTTACCTGTCTGAATGTATCTCCTCCTATGAACCATCTAGGAGCTTAAGATCGTCTGGGGAGGCCCTGCTCTCCCGCCTGCCTCGCAAGTGCGATTGGCAGAGATGAAGGACAGGGCCTTCTCAGTGGTGGCCCCCGGCTGTGGAACTCCCTCCCGAAGAATCATATGTATTTGCCCCTCCCTCCTGACTTTCTGAAAAAAAAGTAAAGACCTGGCTCTTTGAGCAAGCTTTTGAGAATGCAGCAGAATAGATAACACAGAACTATGAATGATGAACATGGAATGGCCAGATGATGTTACTGGATAATGTTTTTAACAAGATGACACCCATGATTATATGCTTTAATGGTTTTTATTTATGTTTTATATTGTAATGTTGATTGTTTTTAATGGCACTTTTATGAATGCCTGACATCGAATTGTGCCAATCTGTAACCCACCTGGCTGGGAAAAGTGGGCTATAAATATTTTAAATAAATAAATGTGATTTCCTCTCCTAGGTCAGAATGTCAGGTCTGCTCTTTCCTGTACATAATTTAAATGAGTCACTAGAAGTTTTATCAGGTTCTGAATTACTAAAGTTTGGGGTCAATGAAACTAGCAAGGTCCAAGGAGAGAGGCATATATTCTAGATCATTTTGATATAGCAATATTTAAGAAGTTAGTTTGGCTATCCTCCCCTCACTATTTTGATAGCTTGGGATGCTCATCACGATATATATATATATTTAAAAATCTTTCCAAATGGTTCTGAATCTGTTAGATGCTTCCTACAGATGTGATATAAAACACAAAGCCCAGCAGACTAAAGGTGTTCGACAGTGGTAAAAGATCTCTGTTTCTCTTAAGACATTTTCTCTATTTTGTGTATTCCATTTAGTGTGTTTTGTTTTGGGAGTGGTCACTGGAAAGTAAACATAAAGTATAATTTGCAAGCCTGATTGCTGAGGTACATATCTCTGTGGAATAGGCTAATGGTAATAAATCTATATTCCTTGTGGTTTCTAGTTCAGCCCTAGATGATTACATTTTCTGCTTGGTCACTTGAGAAGAAGGTTTGAAAAAAAAACACCTATACATTCCCACTGTTCAAAATTTGGTGAATTGGAGAAAGGCATGTTGCAGTTTCCAGGAATTGGACTGAGGAATGTGTGGCCCTACTACATAATTACAAATATCCAGATACTGTCTCTGACCCTGTTGTCCTCAGAGAAACACAAATGTCACACAAAAGTTGGTGAGTGAGAATTACATTACAGTTCAATTTTCATAAGAATCAGTCAAATACGAGGGTTATTTTTTAAGTAAGGTCCGTTTGAACATAAGTACACAATGAAAGTTTATTTCAAAAAAGTAAATTTATTTTCAGAAAGTACATACTTCACTCTATTTTTTGACATAGTTGCCAAGTTTGTTCAAACACTTATCATACCTCTGAACCAATTTTAAAATACCCTCTTCACGAATCCTCGCTTCAACGGAAGCCACCAAATCATCTGTAATCAAAGAAGGGCGACTGGAGCGGTCCTCATCATGGACGTTGTCATGGCCATCTTTGAATTGTCGTACCCACTTACGCACTTTGCTTTCACTCATAACAGTATCACCGTACACTTCACAAATCTGTCGATGAATTTCTGCAGCAGGCAGGTTCCTTGCTGACAAAAACCGTATCACTGAGCGAACCTCACATGCGGAGGGTGAGTTGATAGTCTTAAACATTTTTAAAGCACAGAACAGAACCGTACAGGTTAGCTACAGAGCAGAAACTGAGCACAGTTGTTCCCGAGGCATGCTGGTACACGACGCACGCACTCGTTGCGGTATGTGCGCGAACTACTAGTGTCTACAACAAAACGGACCTTACTTAAAAAATACCCCTCGTATCTTAGTATATATTTTTATATACAGGAAGGAACGAACTTGTGATTTCTTTTTTTAACTATGCTATAGCGAGTAGATGAGAAATAAATAGATTTGTCCACCTAGACTTTGAACTTTGAATTTTTTTACAGTTCAAAGTCTGGGTTTGAATCCTTGCCTGTTCAGACATCTTAGCTGACCTGGAGTTCTCATCTATTTTTGTTCCCGAGAAGCTTCTCATATTTTACAACTATTATGACAAGTGAGGACAACATGGTCCCCTTCATATTACTCTGAATTTGGCCTATTCAACTGGGAAAGAATTTCAATGCAGTTTGATTTTAAAGAATGAAGAAAAATGGAAACATTCCCATTTGAAAGAGAAAAAAAATCTAGAGATTAAAGAAGAATGAAGGGGAAATTAAACTGACATTTTTTTCCCATCCAGACATCTCCTTTGTAGTTTTTTTTTCTGTCTACACACACAGAGAGAAGAAAGTATAATTACTGTTACAAAAAAAGTATCTGGCAATTATTCATTGAGTTCAGCTCCTAGTATGATTATTAAATCTATATTAGAATTAGACTTAAAGAATACTGCATTGCTAGGGAAACAGACAATGCATTTATTCATTCAGCTACAATACAGAAACTATACTGCAACATAACCTCAGAAATCATGAAATCAAGAACCATCAGGACTTCATTCTGATCTATAAGCCATCTTAATGGATCCTCAACCCCTACCAAAACTCTGAGTCCCAAGAAGTCTAAACCTGAAGAAGATGTGATCTATTCATGACAACAGAGCTATAGAAAGCTTCTTGATTCCCAGTTCATCATCAATCCTTGAGTGCAGAAAAAAGGTCTAGAGCAGTGGTTCTTAACCTTTCTAATGCTGTGATCTCTAAATATAGTTCATGTTGTGGTGACCCCCAACCATAACATTATTTTTGTTGCTACTTTATAACTGCTGTTTTCCTACTGTTATGAATCGTAATGTAAATATCAGATATGCAAGATGTATTTTCATTATTGCAAATTGAATATAAATAAAGCATAGTGATTAATCACAAAACCAATATGTTTGGGAGAGTATGGACAACAGATGATGAGATTGCAGTACCTTCAACTGATTCAGCTCTGATTCCACAGGTCACTGAGACCCCCACAAATTACAGACCTAGACCAAACTTGGCATACAGAACTCCCATAATCAATAGAAAATACTGGGGATTTGGGGATAATAGGTTTAGGGATAATTGACCCAGATATTTGGGAGTTATAGTTGCACCTGCAATCAAAGAGCATTCTGAACTGCACCAACAATGGAATTCAACCAAACATGGCATATAGAATTCCCATGGCCAACAGAAAATACTGGGGAACTTTGGGGAACAAAGACCCAGACATTGGGGAGTTGTAGCTGCACCTGCAATCAAAGAGCACTAACAATGTAATTCAACCAAACTTAGTACCTAAAAGGCAGGCGGCAAGGGCTGGGTGCCAGGTGCCCCAAAGCAAGGCCTGGGCCCAGATCCAGTGCAGAGGCTCACACCTACACCAAGTCTGGCAGTCGGCAAGAGCCAGATGACAGAGGCACCGTGGCAGGGCCCAGGCCTGGTGGGGGCCTCTCACCAACCTCACATATCCACTGAGCTCAGTAGGAGGGGAGGACCAGATGAGAGAGGCAACATGGCAGGGCTCAGGCCCAGTGGGGTGCCAATCAGCTGTCTCATACCTCCACCGAGTCCAGCAGGAGGCAAGAGCTGGGTGATGGAGGCACCGCAGCAGGGCCCAGGCACAGTGGGGTGTCTCTCACCTGGCTCATGCTTCCACCGAGCCCAGCAGAAGGTGAGAACAGGACAAAGGGCCCAGGCACAACTTGGGGCCTGTCACCTGGCTCATGCCTTCACTGAGCCTGGCAGGAGATGAGAGTCAGGTGAAGAAGGCACCATGGCAGGGCCCAGGCCTGGCAGGGTGTCTCTTGCCCAGCTCTTGCCCCCACCAAGCCTAGCAGGAGGCAAGAGCCAGCTGAGGAAGACACTGTGGCAGGACCCAGGCCTGGTGAGGTGCCTCTTGCCTGGCTCATGCCTCCACCGAGTCTAGCAGGAGATGAGAGTTGGGTGACAGAGGCACCATGGCAGGGCCCCAATCTAGTGATGGAGGCACTGTGGCAGGGGACGAGGCCAAAGGAGGTGGCAGCACATTCCCTCTCAAATGGTCAGTTGACCCAACCTCCAGCTTGTGAATCACTGGCCTACATTGTGAGTCAGATACCATTTTGAATAGACCTATCATTGTAATGGTGGACATGCAGTCCTGAGTTACCTTTGACAGGGTAGCTTCAGCATGGATGTTGAAGCCTCAAAACATCATAAGCTGTAGAGACTTTAATACTATCCCTGAGACCACCTGGGCTAGCTCAGAAAGGAGACTATTGAGTAAAAGGGTTTTGTGTATTTAATGATGGGTGGTTGGGACTTCTAATTTGTCCCAACCACCCATAATTAAAGACACCATTGAAGGCTTTCATGGCCAGAATCACTGGGTTGTTGTAGGTTTTTTTGGGGCTTATGACCATGTTCTAGAGGCATTCTGTCCTGATCTCACTACCTTTGAGGATGCTTGCCATAGATGCAGGCGAAACATCAGTAGAGAATGCCTCTAGAACATGACCATATAGCCCAAAAACACCTACAGCAACCCATTAAATACACTCACTCCAACCCTGCTGACTGAGAAACAATATACAGATAGTAATATACTACTTTAGATCCAACCCCCCCCCCCATCTCACCTGCTGCTGCCATACAGAGAATTCTTATGGATAAAGCTGAGAGAGATTACCCCCACTCCCAGCTTCATCTAACCATGTCTCTGTAATACATGCCAGGTCGGCATATTCATCCAGGATCCCGAATGACAGCTGTTTTGTTATTCACCGAGCTGGCATGAACAATTAACCGTACCAACATCAGAGAGTGGTAAGTGTGCTGTTGCGTCAAATGCAAATAAGGATAAAGTTGGACTTTGAAGGAAAATTGACTGATTTAAATTTTGCCCATGTTAGAAAGAAAGTGAATCATGGGATTAGAAACTTTAATGAGGAAGTTCAAAGTTCTGATCTTGACCTCCAATGCGATTAACAAGATTTTGCAAAGTCTCTGGATTCTGCAGAGTCTCCAAATTGCATTAGCTGTATTAGTGTGCTTTGATTCTGATCCTGATTAATGACAACTTCATCACAGGCGAGACAAAAGGTGGCACCTATTATCCTTGCTTTGAGACACATTCGGTGTGATCTGTAGGGCAAAAGTTCTGAGAGTGGGCAACTAGTAATTCTCTTTCAAGGCATCTGGATTTCATACTGATTAGCTATATAATTTGTGCATACACTCATACATACACATATACATATATATGAAAATCAAGCCTACCTTCTAAAATTTCAGATATTCCATGCACAGGAACCATGCCAAAACGCAATGGGCAAGCCAAAAAAAAATATTCTGCTTTGTTACCCAAAGTATCCAAAACTGATCTTATGCATTTTTACATGATGGCAAGATCCAAAGAATTCAAATATTTACACATAGTTAAAAATACACACAATTATAATCTTACTTTTGGGAGAAAATCTGTTTGTGAAGGTGCATTTTAATATGGAAGAGGTTCTGAGAAATCCAATTCTAACGGCTTCCAAATTTCTGTTTCTTGATTAAATGGTAAAATTGGCTCATTTTTTTCTGTTAAGGTCTGATCTAGAATCAGCAGCAGAAAAAAGATTTTTCCTCTTCAGACCAGCATACGCTCCAATTATGCTGATTTGGCAGGCACACCCCTGCTCAATCCTCTGTTATCTCACTTTTTCAGTTTCTCTCCTATCCTCCCATTTTTGTTTTTTGTTCTCAGTTTACTGCCTTTGGTACAAACTGAATTCACCATATGAAATTAGTTTTTGCTCTATTATTACAGCAGGGGAGGGGAGGTTGCCATTCTCAGTTGGAATTAAAAAAAACCAAACTGCTACAACCTCTCCTAGGCCCCTTCTATGCTGCCATATAAAATCTAGATTATTTGGGTTGTTGTATGTTTTTTTGGGCTATATGGCCATGGTCTAGAGCAGTGTTTCTCAACCTGGGGGTCGGGACCCCTGGGGGGGGTCGCGATGGGGTGTCGGAGGGGTCGCCAAAGACCATCAGGATACACAGTATTTTCTGCTGGTCATGGGAGTTCTGTGTGGGAAGTCTGGCCCAATTCTACCGTTGGTGGGGTACAGAATGCTCTCTGATTGTAGGTGAACTATAAATCCCAGCAACTACAACTCCCAAATGTCAAGGTCTATTTTTCCCAAACTCTAACAGTGTTCACATTTGGGCATATTGAGTATGCGTGCCAAGTTCAGTCCAGATCTATCATTGTTTGAGTCCACAGTGCTTTTTGGAGATAGGTGAACTACAACTCCCAAACTCAAGGAGCTCACCTAACCCTTTCATTATTTTTTGCTGGTCATGGGAGTTCTGTATGCCATGTTTGGTTCAATTCCATCGCTGGTGGAGTTCAGAATGCTCTTTGATTGTAGGTGAACTGTAAATCCCAGCAACTACAACTCCCAAATGTCAAGGTCTCTACTAGTGTTCACATTTGGGCATGTTGAGTATTTGTGCCAAGTGTGGTCCAGATCCATCACTGTGTGAGTCCACAGTGCTCTCTGGATGTAGGTGAACTACAACTCCAAAACCCAAGGTCAATGCCCACCAAACCCTTCCTGTATTTTCTTTTGGTCATGGGAGATTTGTCTGCCAAGTTTGGTTGAATTCCATTGTTGGTGGGGTTCGGAATGCTCTTTGATTGTAGGTTAACTATAAATCCCAGAAACTACAACTTCCAAATGACAAAATCAATCCCCCACAACTCCCAAGATCCAGAGAATGAAAATACATCCTGCCTATCAGATATTTACCTGACGATTCGCAACAGTAGCAAAATTCCAGTTATGAAGTGGCAACGAAAATAATTTTAGGGTTGGGGTCACCACAGCATGAGGATTAAGCACCACAGCATGTATTAAGGGGTTGTGGCGTTAGGAAGGTTGAGAACCACTGGTCTAGAGGGATTCTCTCCTAATATAATAATTCTCTCCATGTCAATATAGCCCGAAAAAACATACAACAACCCAGTGATTCCAGCCATGAAAGCCTTTGACAATATCTCGATTATTTGCTTTGAACTGGATTATATGAGAGTGCAGACTCATCTAAGCAGATAATGTGGATTATCTGCTTTGATTTTATTGCAGTGTAGTAGTGTGTATGTTTGTCCTCGCTAATGCCTTTTGCCATCTTGATCACACTCTGATTTTGTTTGGGTGCATGTGTCCTTATTTTCATCTGTGAAATGGAATTGGACTGGAATAGACATGTTAACACTAGATGTCATTCCAACACATTCATTCCCTAAAAAAGAGAGGATAAATGAATATTTCCCACACACAAAGGCACAGAGTGAACTATTTAAATCTGATCTACAGCAGGAATGCATAGTTTGGTGTATACTGAAGTAACTGCACATCTACTCTTCTTCAGCAGTGGGCAACCCCGACACTTAATCCAAGCCTTCTTTTCCTTCTTTTAGGAGAGTAAATGATGTATCCTTCTCTACTATGGCCAGTAAAGGCCAAATTACACAAAGACAAATATTTGCTATTCAGAGCTGCTTTCTGCAATTGTTTGTCTAAATCAAGGGTGCCTAAAATGCAACCTTGGGGTCTCATGTGGCCCCAAGGCTGTTTCCAAAACCTTGGGATTATTTAAAGTTCTCTAAAGTACCTGTAATGGCTTTTTTGTAATAACAGAGGGCCACAATTCTCTTTCCTGAAACCACCAAAGAGTGGCAAGTCCTTGTTTAAATAGTCACAAGGCCCAGGTGAATTCTTTAACATTTAACATTTTCCAAATTAGAAGTGAGCTGTTCTCCCTCACCCATTTTCATTCGTTCTCCTCTCAACAGGCATTTAGTGCTTCCCTGTAGGCACCTGCTATCTTCCTCACCACACATAGACAATACGTCTCCACCCTCAGCTTTTTTTCTTCTTCATGCAAATCTGCTAAAATCCCTTTTCATAAGATGCAATCATTCTTCATCAAAACCTACTGGATCCTTGGGACAGGGATGCTGTTTTAAAACATTGCTTTCAATGGGATACAATAGTTCCACATTAAACCCCATTGAACCCTTGAAACAGGGATGCTGTTTTAAACCACTCCTTTCCATAGGAAGGAGTAATCATGCATTTTTATAAACAGGTATGACAGCTCTCTGCTAAATACAATATTATAATTGGAACAAACCAGAAAAGGAAAACTGTCTGTTGTCTGTTCTACAATGCCTCTATTGCACTATATTTGTCATTAATAATTTAAAAAATAGCAAAGGGAAGGAGTTATTATGAACTTTTGTAAAGAGGGATGACAGCTCACTGCTATGGACAGCTCGCAGCTAAGGACCACCCATTGGAACGCACCTTTTCACCATGCTAAGCTCCAAAACATAATTGAGACTGTCATGGACCCCAGCACATGTTGTTTTAAGCCAAAATAACGGGTCCTTGGTGTTATTTTGGCTAAATTCATGAGTCCTCCCCATGATTACAAATCTGCCCAATTTCATGATTGCTCTGTAGTTCTATGAGTGGCGGCGGCAGCGGGGGAGTGGGGGTGGGGGGGTGGGAGGACAGCGAGACTGTAAGTGTGATGAGGTAGAAAGTTGTGTCAATAATTCTACAAAATGGCTGCCCCTTTAGGCAAGTCATTCTTTTTTTCTTGGAAATGGAGTACCAACATGAAAAATTATCAAGTTTTCTGTGTAAGTGCCATGACTTAATGAAGTTCCTTAAACTTATATAGTTGATGCCAGATTTTGCTGTCCCGATGGATAGATAGGTAGGTAGATTAACAGAAATTTTTGGACCTTGAGCTTGTTTGGAGGTTCTAGCAGGAGAGCGTAGCTATCGTATACCTGGAACCGAAGACTGGAGACCTTGGTATACTCCTTCTATACCTGGGACGTCATCCTCTTCCACCGAGCGCGCAGCTTTGGGAGGGACGCACATAGAGCTGTGAGGGAGGAAGGGGACACCCGCCTAGCCAGCCATATCAGCTGAATCAACCCTGGCTATCAATGGAGTGACAGATGTTGCAGCCAGATTACCCTCACATCTGATAAACAGACATTTTTTTTAAAAAAAAACTTTTGTATAATCACAAAATTATAGAGTTGGAAGAAACTACAAGGGCCATTGCACCCGAGCCCCTGCTGTGTGTTTAATAGGCTTTGGTTCTTTCTGATAACTATGGAATTGATAGCTTTGAAAAGATTTAAATTCATCTGTTTTATTCCTGTTCTCCGGACAGATTTTGACACCTGTTGTCTTTGTGCTGAGATTTCCCATAATATCCAAAAGAACATTGATTTGCTTGGAAGGCCAGTAAAATGTGTTGTAGTTGTGATGACATTAATCAACTGTTTCCTTGAAACACATTATTTAAATTGTTCTGTCCTTTGGAATGGACAGCATCTGAATATGTATGACCTACTCAAAATTGCTGGGGAATTGTTTCTGGATGTGTAAATTAGGATTAGCAATGCAAAGCATTCTGATTTTCTCTGTGCCTATTTTAAAGGCCTCGGAGAAGATTTCTTTCTTTTTGTCAACATATCTTGTTTTAGCTGCAGCTGTCCTATCTTTTAGAATTTATAATTCAGTCCACTGGTTTTTAACTGTGTTAATAATTCTTTTGCAAAACCAACCTTATCTCTATTTTCTTGCTTCAAACAGCTTATATGAAAAAGGGAACTAATTGCAACATGACCCGATAGTTTTTGTTGCGGAAGATAATAGTGGACAGCACTAAAGGAAGAAATCTAAATGTATGCAGATTGATGCCTGTAAAGACCCAATTTTCCACCAGAAAACAGCAAGATTTGGCAAAATTATGCTAGCTGTTTTTACACATGGTGGTCATTGAACCAAACTGTCATGAGTGGAAATGGAAAATGAATTAAAACCAGCAGATACAGTATTTTCAAAGCCGTGCTCACTTCGGCAGCACATATACTAAACAGTATTTTCAAAGTCAGCTGTGAAGCAGAAATGTCTCTTTATAACAACCTATTGTTGGGTTATTGTAGGTTTTTTTGGGGCTATATGGCCATGTTCTAAAGGCATTCCCTTCTGACGTTTTGCCTGCATCTATGGCAAGCATCCTCAGAGGTAGTGAGATCCTTACTACCTCTGAGCAGGCATGTAGCCGGGGGGGGGGGGGGGGGGGGGGCTTCAGCCCCCCCCCCAAATTCTCATGGTGGTCTGCAAAAGGGCCTTACTGGTACATTATTTAAACTGTTATGTTTATTCATATCATGATCTGATCACCATGCTCAATATATCCCATATGCATGGGGGTATTGGGGTAAGAATACAAAAGGTTTGCTAGGGTAGACCCTCTTTCACTCAGACTCAGCCCCCAAACCAAACTCAGCCCCCCCCCCAAAAAAAAACAAAATCCTGGCTACGGGCCTGCCTCTGAGGCTGCTTGCCATAGATGCAGTCGAAATGTCAGGAGAGAATGCCTCTAGAACATGGCCATATAGCCTGAAAAAACCTACAGTAACCCAGTGATTCTGGCCATGAAAGCCTTTGACAATCTATTGTTCTTCTTATTCATTTTCCTTAGAACCTTTTAAGAGCACATACACATAAATCTAAGCCCCATGATACTTGTCTTCTTTCTGGGTTCTTATTTGTCATAAGTTTTGTCACATAAGTTTGCCCTGTAGAGTCTGACTGAACTCTTCATCGTATACAGAGAGACATTGGGTGGATCTGCACTGTATAAGTAATGCAATTTAACATCACTTTAGCTGCCATAGCTCAATTCTGTGAAATCATGGATGAGCCATCAGCACATTATGGCAGAAAGGGTCAAAAGTTCTGTAAAATGACAATTCCCATGATTCTGGAGCATTGAGTTATGGAAGTTTAAGTAGTGCCAAACTGAATTAATTCGCCCACTGAAACCAGTTGTTGGGATTGAATGGTAGCATAGGATTAGAGTATTCAAAGGATTGGATGCCAATAGCACAAGTTGGATATGAGTAGATGAAAAATTTCAGTCTAAGGAGAAAAGTATTATCTAGCTACTCATGGAAGAATAATGTGACCTGACCCTAACTTGGAAACTAAATATTAGCAAATCTGAGTAGTTTTGCATGCAATTATCTCTGAAAAGCAACTGTGGTATCTCATCCATGGCTGTGTAAGTTCCCATGATGCAAAATTGAAGTAGGTATTTCTGCTATCTGCAATTAATTTCCAAATTAGCACTATCTCATGAATTGCTTCTGATGGTATCTCTGTGCTCCTGATGTAGATATTTTCCCTTGACATAAATTTATACTAAGGACTTGGGAAAACGCATTATTATACGGGAAAGATATAGTAGATGTGCTGCAAATTTAGGCAGCTTGCTGATTTTTAATCTCTCCTGCATAATACTCCAATCTATAATCGCTTACTTGTTAAAAGAAAGGCCCAGTGAACTTAATAGGAGTTACTTGTGAATAGATAGGACTACTTTACTTACTTAGGCGATCCCTCGTTGGACGAGTAAGATGGTCTTCCATCATGGGTTTCCCTGTGGGTCCGTAGGTGGCTGTGGAGCCCTATTCTTGCTCTGCATCTTCTTCCGCAGTGAGGGCATTGGTTTCCAGGTGGAAGGCGGTCCCGGTCGGGGTTGGCTTGACGCGCCTTCCTCCTGGCACGTTTCTCTCTTTCACCCTCCACTCGTGCCTCCCCGAATTCTGCAGCACTGCTGGTCACAGCTGACCTCCAGCTGGAGCGCTCAAGGGCCAGGGCTTCCCAGTTCTCAGTGTCTATGCCAGAGTTTTTAAGGTTGGCTTTGAGCCCATCTTTAAATCTCTTTTCCTGTCCACCAACATTCTGTTTTCCGTTCTTAAGTTCAGAGTAGAGCAACTGCTTTGGGAGACGGTGGTCAGGCATCCGGACAACGTGGCCGGCCCAGCGGAGTTGATGGCAGAGGACCATCGCTTCAATGCTGGTGGTCTTTGCTTCTTCCAGCACGCTGACGTTTGTCCGCTTGTCTTCCCAAGAGATTTGCAGGATTTTCCGGAGGCAGCGCTGATGGAATCGTTCCAGGAGTTGCATGTGACGTCTGTAGACAGTTCACGTCTCACAGGCATATAGCAGGGTTGGACTGCAGTGTAAGTGTTGATGGCTAGATATTATACATTTCAACAGTGACAAATATTCTATACCCTAAGGAAACAAAATCAGGTTTTCTATTAATCCCATCCAGAGGGTCCACTATGCATTAATTTGTTGCTGTGGTCAAGTTATTTCCAACCTATTGTTTTCTCCGGCTGAGAATGAGTGACTTGCCCAAGGTCACCCAGTGGGTTTCCATGGCTAAGTGGAGAATCTGGTATACAGAGTCATTTTCCAGTTCTCAAAATGCTATATATGCCTGATACTCTGTACCCCTACCTTTTATAGGTCCCTGATTTAAAGTACAAATAAACATATTCGTGTAGGCATACCAAACAGCTCTGGGTTTTTAAGGGAATTTCAAAGTTCTAAAGGATAGGGTTCAACATCCCCAAACCTTCAAAGTCTGGGACTGTTTTGAGATGATGGAGTCTAGATCTATTATTTCGTTGTCTGTTGCATATGCAAGGGTTCAGTCTTGATACTGTAATTTTTCCTGTGGCTTTATTTTTATATGGGTCTTGGTGCTGTTTGTGTTTTTTGTTGTTTTGTTTGATATGGTAACAGCTAGTTATTATAAATAAGCCTGAATATTGGTATTCAGAACCTAATGCAGATGCATGCATATTAATTTTTTTAGTAATTAAAGGAAAGCAGATGGTTCATTTGAAGCTTTTTATAATATTGCTCCATTTTATTTTGATTCATTAATGGAGGCCATAAAATGGTACAATGAAGTACAGAAATCAAAAAAGCCAAATGTAGGAAGTCAATGATAAACAGTGCTTATATTACCTAAACCCATAAAAATTAACTAGTAAACACAGAAAACATAACTGTCAAATTATTTATAGAGGTTCTCTTCACATAAATATTTTTGAACATTGGTTGTATATAACAGGTGTGGTTGTCAATAAGCCTGTGTGAATCAAGGCACTTAAAGTCAAAAGGAAATCACTCAAGCACAGAATTCGTGGAAATAGAAAATTGCTAAGAAAAGAGAGAGGGTGCGGAACCTGAATGTATTTGATTTCAGACTGAGACTGACTTCTTAAATGGATATGCTTTTCGCACTATCATTCCAAATATAACAAAATTGCTTAAAATCAAGGCTTCTTGAAGTTAGGAACTGGTGGGGTGGTGGTAGTAAGTTCTAGTGGACTTCAAAGGAGCTATCCAAAGTGCTGATCTTATCCCTCCAAATAGGTTCAGACACCTTGTATCACTCCTTTAAGGGCTGATTAAATCCAGAATGCATTTGTTGCTCTGGAATATTCAGCTACCACTGATAATAAGAACAATATGTTGATGCTTCTGTCAGTGAACAGAAATGTCTGAGATAGATTTGCTCTGTTATAATCTGAAAACCCCATATTCTGTTATCAAGGCAAGTAAGACATTTGTTGTGAATTCACTCGATCCAAAGTCAAGCCTACCCTCCCCACAGATGATCTCAATTCATGCCAATCCAATACTAAGACATTTGTTGTGAATTCACTCGATCCAAAGTCAAGCCTACCCTCCCCACAGATGATCTCAATTCATGCCAATCCAATACATCAGTTGGTATATTTCCCCTTCTTATGTTTTAAATGTTTTTTAAAGTATTTACTTTTTAAAATCTTTCTTTAAATGCACAGCTGGCAGTGTCAGTTGGTAACTTCTATATCGGTGGGATAAACATGAATTGAAACCTGTCCAAATGCTGAATCCAACCCTAAAAAAGATTAAGGACTTTGGATAGCTCCTTGACAGCTCAAATTAAACCTATCACACTGACATGAAAGCCAACCACCACCACTGGCAACTATATCAAGTTTGATAATGTTCTGCTATATGATCCCTGGGTATCTTTTCTAACTTTGGTAGTATGTTTTATATCTCAATCTTTTCCATCATGGAGATCAAAGGCAATTTATGTGATGGCTCTCAGGTGATCTCCATCCAAGCACTAACCAGGCACACAGCAGCTTAGCTTTAGTCACATTCCCCCCAGGCCTCAACCCCCTCGTATCTTTCCATGTATCTAATTAAAACAGTGATTTTTGTGGATTCCATATCAAAGGGAAGGTGTAGTCATGTTGAGTTCCATCTAGCCTTTGAAATAGCTATCCATAGCACTGGATCTGTTTGGGGTTGAAGCTAAGCAACTCCTATATAAGAAATAGTACTGCTTGTTCATTCAATCTGAGATTATCTAATGGAAAGATGGGGAGGATATGATCTATAACATGTCCCAACTTCATATTTGACTTCCAAGTCTCTACAGGACAACCACAAACCCTTCAGACTGATAATAAAGTTAAAATATTTTAAACAAAAAACCACTGACTTCTAGCACTCAATTTGCTCAATTTGCTCACCCTAGTCTTACCAGGGTCAGCTTGTAGAGAACTGGTTTGGTGTAACAGTTTCAACACAACACTATGGCTCTGGAAACCAAAGTTGAATCTCTGCTCAGGCGTAAAACCCCCTTGATAGCCTTGGGCAAGTCACACTTTTCAAGCTCCAGAGGAAGGTAATGACAAACCTCTTTTGAACAAATCTTGCCAAGAAAAACCAGTGATAAGTAAGCCGTAGGGTCACCATAGGTTGGAAATTACTTGAAACTACCCAGCAACTATAGTAGATTGGTAAAATGTGGTTTGCACCATGCTGAATACAGCTGTATTTATCGAAGTGGTCAATTCAGAGAGATTTTTTCTTTTGCTTTATTTTTGAAGAATGTATTTACATTTGTACATTTCATATTCAAGATGGAAAGAAAATGGGGTTGACAAATATCAAATGCATGAGAAAGTGAAACTGACAGATTTCCCCCCATCTCTATTAATGAAAAAATAATCAACATATTTTCATTTTCCCTTGCTATGACCAGAATTAATGCTAATCGGTAGCTTTATTACCTCGTGCATACTGATAACTTTTGTTTGCCACTGTTATTTTTCTGAACTCCAGTTTATTGAATGATGTGACAATTTGCTTAGTTAAACCTGAACAGAGACTTTGGGATCTGATCCATGCTGTTTTATAGCCACAGTTTTGCAGAAATGTATGATTTATTGAACTCTTTACTATAATTGTTATGATGTAAATAGAAGTTTTATAATTGATAAGCTTTATCTTTGTGAGTTAGGAACTGGTGACAGAATGCACGAGCAGCTGTATTCTTTAACAAGAGAAGATTAATGCCTTATAGAAAAACAGGCTTTAATCTGGGTGGTTTATGTAACAGTAGATTTTCAATGTAACAATGGAAGAAGCTGTCAATCAAAATTATGACAATGTACAAGTCCCCTGAGAAACCTGACCAACTGGCTACATGCATTTTTAATAATATCAGTTTATTGATTCAAGGATGATTGAGTTATAAAATCATCTGCCTTCTTCAAAAGATGAAATGTGTAGCCAAAATGCAGGACAAAAAAAATTAATAATCTGAAGATGATTTGAAGACTTGCACATGCTCCTTTATACATCAGAAGTGAGCAACTGTTAGGACCTGAGGAGCCAAATAGACTCCCTACAGGACATTGTAGTACAGGACAACCCTTATGCATGGATTTGATATCCATGGTTTCACTTACCCTACTCTGAATAGTACCCCCTCATAAAGTTTGTGGAGTCTCTAAACCCTCCAGTGCAATTCTATGGTATGCTTCCAGCTGAATAATAATTAAAATTTACTACTCATTATCCGCACTTTAAGGCATCGATGTGGAGACTTAGAACATGACATCCATGGATATGGGGATCATACTGTACTTTGAAAGCCTGACTCATTTGTGCACTAGCCAGTTCACTTAAGTTTAAGATGAAATAATGCCAAGCTGCAGATAATACAAACACATCTAAATATAAATCCCTATACGGTTCCGGCCCAGTTTACCTGTCCGAACATATTATCCCCTATGAACCATCAAGGATGTTAAGATCTTCCGGAGAGGCCCTGCTCTCAGTCTCACCACCTTTGCAAGCATGTTTGGTGGGAACGAGAGACAGGGCCTTCTCTGTAGTGGCCCCTTGGATATGGAACTCTCTCCCAAGCGAGATTAGATCTGCCCTGGTCTCTCTTGTTCTTCAGGAGGCTAGTGAAATCCTGGTTATGGAATGAAGCATTCCTAGAATAATGGCTGCGACTGGTTACAGACCAAAATGAGTGACCACATATGCGGACTGAGTTGAACATGATTTTACCTTGGTGATTTGGTACATATGTATTTTAATCTCGTATTGTTGTATGATGTTTTAACTTGTATTAGTAGCATTGGATCCTTGCTGTAAGGCGGTCTGAGTCCCTCTACGAAGGTGAGAAGATCGGGATATAAAAGTAATAATAATTAATAATAATAATAATAATAACAACAATAATAACTTGTGGTGACAAGTGGATGCAGTCATAGAAACAAAAGCAAAGATAGTTCTTTCACATCTCTCTAGGTGAGAGCAGATACAGCTGACATACAACTAGTTCCTGAAGTTATATGGGATGTCTCTAAGCTTCTGTTCCATGAGATCTCATTCACTAGCTGCTGATTCTCCTTCCAAAAGAATCACAATAAAATAATAACTTGCCATGCAGGACGATTAGATCCCATTCCCTGTACCAAAGCTTATTTCCTAGAAATTACAATGAAGCTCGAAGACTGGAAGAGGGGGGTTTCAAACCATTCTCTGAGTGCTCAGACTGTTATCAGGGAAGAAAGTATTCTTATCTGTAAGACGCACACACCAGCTGCAAACATGTTTGGGTTATGTCATTCCTATTTTGCATGGCTTATCTCAGAGGGCCTACAAAGTGTTATGGGAGCATCGTGCAGTGACAGTGTGAGGAAACCTCCATAATGTCAGGTCTGTAGATAAATTTAGGTGTCGCAAAACATGCCAGCAAGAGACAAACAAAAGCTTTAGTTCATGTTTAAGGGAACTAACCTCAGAAGATGAAATCCCAATTTTAGTTGATAAAACGTCCAGTTCCTCTGAGCTAGGATTCAACTGTTCAGTAAGTAATTTTGGAATGTTCAAATTCTATGCACTCTGCTGACAATGTGGCCTAATGGTTTGCACAGGATGGAGATGGACAAGGATCTCAAAAGGAGCTGCTTTGTGGCTATTCTGGAGAACGAAATTGGTATTATTTGTCTTTTGCTTCCTGCATTCCCAGTTACATCCTAGCCACAGGGTGTGTGTCCGAATTGTTCTGGTGTGAGATGTGATGCCTTGATTATTCCTCCTGTGAATGTCTTTTTAATTAATTTTACAGGCAGATTCACCTTTAGAAGTGGTTCTTAATGCATGATTTTGTCATATAGATGGCATTAATTTTATTGGAAAGTCCAGAAGTTAATAATGGAATTTGTCTGTGCAGTAAAAAAAAAAAAAGACTTATAGAACCCAGACTTCTCACTACACCGGAACTGCCTAATTAGCTTTTGCCTAATTAAAGATTTTGAGACGGGTGTTGCTAAGCCTTGAATTAATGCATCCAGTTTTTGTGTATACCATTATCTGCTTGCTCTGCCTCGAGTTTTCCTTTCTAATGCATTACTGACTTTACTTGTCAGGGGCAAGAGTCCTCCTGCAGTTGAAAATATATTCGTAAACAATCCAGTACTGAATGTCTGCAGCCCAAGGTGTAGCATTGTTTATAGCCTTTTATGCTAACATTTGAGCAGGTCCTTAATCTGAAGAAATCCCAGTGCTCAGAGTCCTTGAACTATGCAAAGCTGTTAATGAGGTACAGCCGCATTAACACCTTTTGACTACCATGCCCCACTGCTACCATCTGCTTAAATAGAACAGTTGAGCAGCTGCCACAGGAGAGTTTGTTCATATAGGGCACAAAGCAACAACACACATTATGTTTCACTACATGATTAATATAACACAACACAACTTTTTTATATAGCATCTTTCATTAAAAATGGTTTTTTGGGTGCTTCCTTCTGTTAATAATGGACCACAGTAGAGATTAATAATGTAAAACAGCTGAAGGGGAGAGAAGAATTTCAGAGTCATTGCAGGGGAAAATTGTAAATGGTACTTGTTAGTGAAATTGAGAGCCCAGTATGGTGTAGTGGTTTGAGTTTCTACAGCTCTAGAGACTAGGGTATGAATTCCCACTTAGCTGTAGAAACTCAGTGGGTAACCTAAACTGTCACACTCTCTCAACTTCAGAGAGAGACAAAGGACTCTGTGTGTGTGTGTATCATATTATCATAGAATCACAGAGTTGGAAGAGACCTCGTGGGCCATCCAGTCCAACCTCCTGCCAAGAAGCAGGAAAATCGCATTCAAAGCACCTCTGACAGATGGTCATCCGGCCTCTGTTTAAAAGCTTCCAAAGAAGGAACCTCCACCATACTCCGGGTCAGAAAGTTCCACTGTTGAACAGCTCCCACAGGAAGGAAGTTCTTCCTATTGTTCAGGTGGAATTCCCTTTCCTGTAGTTTGAATCCATTGTTCCACATCTCAGTCTCCGGGGCTGCAGAAAACAAGCTTGCTCCCTCCTCCCCATGACTTCTGCTTTATATGGCTATCATGTCTCCTCTCAGTCTTCTCTTCTGCAGGTCAAAAATGTCCAGCTCATTAAGCCACTCCTCATAGGGCTTGTTCCCCAGATCCTTGATTATTTTAGTCACTCTCCTCTGGACACTTTCCAGCTTGTCAACATCTCCCTTAAATTGCAGTGCACAGAATTGGACACAGTATTCCAGGTGTGGTCTGACCAAGGCAGAATAGAGGGGTAGCATGACTTCCCTGGATCTAGACACTATACTCCTTTTTATGCAGGCCAAAATCCCATTGGCTTTTTTAGCTGCCATGTCATGTTGTTGGCTCTTGTTTAACTTGTTGCTCACGAGGACTCCAAGATCTTTTTCACACACACTTCTGTCAAGCCAGGCATCCCCCATTCTGTATTTTTGCATTTCATTTTCTTCTGCCTAAGTGGAGTATCTTGCATTTGTCCCTGTTGAACTTCATTTGGTTAGTTTTGGCCCATCTCTCTAATCCAGTGGTTCTCAACCTGGGGTCCCCAGATGTTTTTGTCCTACAACTCCCAGAAATCCCAGCCAGTTTACCAGCTGTTAGGATTTCTGGGAGTTGAAGGCCAAAAACATCAGGGGACCCAAAGTTGAGAACCACTGCATCTGTTAAGATCATTTTGAATTCTGCTCCTGTCTTCTGGAGTATTGGCTATCCCTCCCAATTTGGTGTCACCTGCAAACTTGATAATCATGCCTTCTAACCCTTCATCTAAGTCATTAATGAAGATGTTGAACAGAATCGGGCCCAGGACAGAACTCTGTAGCATTCCACTTGCCACTTCTTACCAGGATGAAGAGGAAGCATTGGTGATCACCCTTTGAGTTCATTCACTTAACAAATTACAGATTCACCGAAATATAGTTTTGCCTAGCCTACATTTGACTAGTTTGTTTGCCTGAAGATCATGGGGGACTGTGTCAAAGGCCTTACTGAAATCCAGATATGCTACATCCAAGGCATTTTCTGCATCTACCCAGCTTGTAACTCTATTGAAAAAAAGTGATCAGATTAGTCTGGCATGACTTGCTTTTGATAAATCCATGTTAACTATTAGTGATGGTTGCATTCCTTTCTAAGTGTTTTTAGACCAGTTCCTTAATGATCTTTTCCAGAATCTTGCCTGGTATTAATGTGAGGCTGACCGGGCGGTAATTGTTTGGGTCATCCTTTTTCCCTTTTAAAAATAGGGACCACATTTACCCTCCTCCAATCTGCTGAGAGTTATCCCGTTCTCCAAGAACTCTCAAAGATGGTTCTGAAATAACTTCCACTAGTTCCTTTACTGCAGGCATTTAGTCCTCTACCATTACAAAGCACACAGTTACTGTATGTTTGTCATTCCTTATCACAGGGGTCCTCAAACTAAGGCCCAGGGGCCAGATATGGCCCTCCAAGGTCATTTACCCGGCCCTTGCTCAGGGTCAACCTAAGTCTAAAATGACTTGAAACACACAACAACACAATAATCCTCTCATCAGCCCAAAGCAGGCCCACACTTCCCATTGAAATACTAATAAGTTTATATTTGTTAACATTGTTCTTCATTTTAATTATTGTATTTGTTTTAAAGTTTTTTTGCACTACAAATAAGATATGTACAGTGTGTATAGGAATTCATTCATGTTTTTTTTCCTTCAAATTATAATCCGGCCTTATCACATGTTCTTTCTTGCCTTTTCTCTCAAAATAATCTATTTTCAGATATATCACACCAATGAGTGCAGTTCCTGCCCACTCCTTCCCCCCCCTAAAATGGAAACCTTGGGGGGAAAAACTCTGGGGATACTGGGCCTTTTCCCTCCCTCCTATTGTACTGCTCTGGAGTAGAAGGAAGGCACTATTTTTTTTTGTGGAAGTAGAGAAACCGCTTGGAATCCGGATCTCTGAATGAGACAGAGAGGGGGAGGGAGGGAGTGAAGGGGGAAAGCAGATGACTCATTTGAAGTGTTTCTTGTGATGTTTTCGTAGCAACCAAATGGAATTCACCCATTACAATTGTGCCCTTGCATGGCTGGGAGTTGGGAGAGCAGGCTTTGCTGGGGTTTCTCTTGCATTGCAAAACATTTCTTTAGGCAGAAGAATTTACCAAAACTCATTGATCCCTCCTTCATTCTGTTTTTCAATTATTCCTCTCAACTCCTCATACAAAAGCACTGCAATGTGGGGAACTTATTTGTGCACAGCAAAATATGCATTTACATGGGGAAAAGAGGAAAAAGCAGTGTGAAGGAACAATTAAAGAGACCGCACTTTGGGGATACTGGCTTTTCTCCAATCTCAGTACTCTCCATTACAGAAGTCTGAGATTTAAAAAACTAGCAATACAGACAGAAAAAAACTAAGGTACTTTGCAATTTTGGTGTTTTGAATGTTTACATTAATTTTAAAAAAAATACCAGGCCAGGTGCATGAAGCAGAATTTTGGGAGGGTAACGTCAGTGTTTGGTAGGGAGGACCACTCACAGGAATGCCCCTTTCTCCCCATCACTGGAGTGATCAACCCAGGCAAATTTGACAGCTCCTAATCCATGTGTTTTGGGGTGTTTTCTTCAGTTATATCCTGGTTTCTACATCCAGAAGGTGATCTCTGACTGCCTTCTCCTCACCCCCTTCCTTTTAAAAAAAAAAACCTTTTCTGAGGTTTCCCACTGACCAGAAGTTCCCCTGCATTGTGGAAGAAGCTCTATCATAAATAATATTTATTTATTTATTTATTTATTTGGGGTGCTTCTACCCCGCCCTTCTCAACCCCCTAGGGGGGACTCAGGGCGGCTTACAAAAGGCACAATTCGATGCCTAACAATTCACAAAATACAATACAATATACAATACACAAATTTACCATATAATGTCAACAGTTATAACTAATTAAAACAATCAAACAGTATACTAGCAGCAATAAAATCATCTTGTGGTCAATGTTCACCAATTCAAATCCATAAACCATCTCGCATCGTCATTGTCCTTTCCTACTCTGGTCGTCATTAGTTGTCTTTGTCCATCTGCCAGCTTACCTGAAGGCCTGGTCCCACATCCAGGTTTTTAGCTTCCTTCTGAAAGAGAGGAGGGATGTTGATGTCCTAATCTCCCCCAGGAGTGCATTCCACAGGCGAGGGGCCACCACCGAGAAGGCCCTGTCCCTCATCCCCACCAGTCTCGCTTGTGATAAAGGTGGGGCCGAGAGCAGGGCCCCCTCAGCAGATCTTAAACTCCGAGGTGGGACGTAGAAGGAGATACATTCGGACAGGTACGCTGTCCGAACATATTTTTTATTTATTTATTTATTTATTTATTTATTTATTTATTTATTTATTTATTTGCTGTATTTGTATACTGCCTTTCTCAGCCTGTAGGTGACTCAAAGTGGTTAACACGGCAAAATTCAATGCTTACAATGTCATAAATACAATGAAAAACATGGCATATAATAAAAACTAAACAATCAGTAAAATATAAATGCATAGTGTCTCCTTGTTAAAAACATTGTCTGGACTCATTATCTAGTCATTCCATTTTTTCCTATGTCAGTTACTCTTCATTTGCAAATGCTTGTTCAAAAAGCCACATATTGACTTTTTCCCCAAATGTTAAAAGGGAGGTGGCCAATCTATTATCTAAAGGGCAGGAACGGAGCGGATCATCAACATCATGAACCACCAGGTGGAAGTTTTGGAGCTTCTTGTGCGGCATCAGCCCTCCGCTCCTGTGGCGGGGCCCCCAACCTCTGTGCGGCACAGGCGACCCTCGCGGCCAATGGGCCTCTCTTCCTTCCGCCTTGGGTTCAGCCAGCGGGAGCTGATTGCCAGGATACAGAACAGAAGGCGGGCTCAAAACCACAATCCTTGAATATTGCTTGCATGTTGATAAGTTACAGTTAGAAAAGTTGCATCTTTTTTTTTAAAAAAAATCCATTTTTGATTAAAAGAAGGCCTCAAGTATATTCTGAATTCTCCCACATACAGTTCTTCTCCCCATGAGCTACGGGAACTATTGCTTCTTTCTTTTCTTTTGTGTTAAAACAAATAATAAACTCAATTTAGGTCATGTCTCGGCATTTCAGTATCTAAAAAACAATTACAGAAGACTCTTAATTAACAGCACCTGGATAAATGTAGTTTCTTGTTGCTTGAGAGTTACTGCTAAAAATGGGCCTAACACGTACTATCCCCCTTTCTATACCATACTAATCTCTCTAGGAAGGGTGTTCCACACCAAGGGGCCACCACCGAGAAGGTCCTGTCTCCCATCTCCACCAAACGTACTTGTGACGAAGGCGGTAACGAGAGCAGGGCCTCCCCAGATTATCTTAAGGCCCAATGCTAGGGAATCCTGGAAGTTATAGCTTTACAAGGTATTTAGCCTTCTATGCCAGAGCTCTGGTGCTAAAACTCCATAGCATTGAGCCATGACAATTAAAGTAGTCTCAAACTATATTACTTCAACAGTGTAAGAGCACCCTCAGTTCTATTTCCCAAGATGGCTTTGTATGTCAAAACCAACTTACATTACTAAATCACCCATAACTTAGATGTTTCATAATCTAAGATGCATCCACATGTCACAGTTTTGTAACCAAAATGATTATCACTCCTCCCCACTCCCATCTAATGTATGTCCCCCCCCAAAAAAAAATGTGAGAAGAAAAGGATAGATAACAGTGACTGAGTGTTTTGCTTTGTTTAAAAAATTAACTTCAAGTGCTTTTCCTAGTGTTTATACTTCTTAAATGCAGAAATAATCTCTTGCAGTTTAGCATTACCCTCCATGGCATTTGCAGTATCAAAACAGAGAAGTGAAGTTTTTTTTGTAGCCCCTGGCATTTTTGGCAGTGAAAAAAACTTTGTATAAGGATGATCAGGATTACATTTGCAAATGGTCCCATTATGCTAACATACTTGGCCCACTATGCTAACCTTCTTGGCCTGTTTTCCACACAGCTTTGGCAGCGTCAACTGATGCTGAGTGTTGGCCCTCACTGGTGTTAAACTTGCATAACCTTGGGACTTTATTACACTTATTATCACCACATGCTCAACATGTCCTTGGGATATAAGAAGGAACTTGCACCAACCACCCCATAAGATACACCTCAACTTGCGGAAAATAAATATAGATAAATTCTTATCAGAATAATCATTATTAATCAGTATATTATACAGGCAGCCCTCAAGTTACAAACATCTGACTTACAAATGATTAATAGTTAAGAACAGGGATGAGACAGCAGGAGGAGAAAGTAATCCACCCCTCAGAAGGGAAATTTGCTCCTGAAGGAGTTACCATGAGGAAAAAGTGCCCCAACAGAAGTTTTATCACTATTCCTTGTTTCCACAAGAAGCCAAACTTTCCAAAATCCAATGTCATCGGAATAGAAAGTAAAGTGAAATTTTCTGAACAGGGGCACAGAGAGCAAAACAAACACAACAGGGGTGTTCACCCTACCCTCTGCTATCCAAAGCTAAAAACAGGCATATATTTGGCTGGAGTTACACTTAAAAGTTGTACCTGTTCTGACTTACATACAAATTCAACTTAAGAACAAACCTACAGAACCTATCTTGTTTGTAATTGGGGACTGCTTTTATGGGCAAAGTCTGACACAGGTCCCATTAATCAAAGGCATTTGCTTAGCAGAGAAGAGGGGTCCTTTTGCTTTATACAGTAGAGGTATGCAATTCAATTAAACCCCATGCCATTTTTGGATTTTGGTGGCCCCCCAATCCATTTTTTGGGAACCTCCAAATTCGAGCAGGCAAAATTCCATTACTCGATCCGGCAGCTGAATGATCAGTTTTCGCCCTGGGAAGATCCAGCCATTGGGCAGCAATGGAAGAACTTCTGAGGCTCCCCTTTTCATTATTTTTAGGGCATCTGTCTTAAGAAACCATTTTTTCTGGGATCATTTCTCCTCATATCCTTCCATAAGACCTAGGTAAAGGCATCAGACTCAAGAAACCACCTTTTCTGGTGTCGTTTCTCCTCATATCCTTCGATAACACCTAGGTTAAGGTATCAGACTTAAGAAACCACCATTTCTGGGATCTGGGTTGTTGTAGTTTTTTGGGGGCTATATAGCCATGTTCTAGAGGCATTCTCTCCTGACGTTTCGCCTGCATCTATGGCAAGCATCCTCAGAGATTGTGAGGTCATTCCCACCATGAAAGCTGTCGACAATACATTTCTGGGATCGTTTCCTCTAATGTCCTTCAATAAGACCTGAGTTAAGGCATCAGACTTAAGAAATCATCTTTTCTGGAATCATTTCTCCTCATATTCTTCAACTAGACCTGGCTTAAGGCATCAGACTTATGGAACCACCTTTTCCAACATAGTTTCTCTTCAACACCCTTTCAATGAAGCTGAGTTAAGGCACCCTTTTAAAACTTATATTTCAGTGGGAGCATTATCCTTTTAAAAAGATATAAATTACCTTCATCTACACACATAAGAAACTCTGCAAAACGAAACATGGTCTCCTTCAAAAAGATGGCCAAAATCAACAGTCTGGTTCTCAATCAAGAATGGATGAACCAACATTTCTCTGAAGACATTTTTATGAAAATTTAAAATGATTTTCTAATCTCTACACCTGACAGATGGCCACTTCAGAGGATTTTCTTTGAATGTTCTCCAGGAATTTTGGTGGCAGCTGCCATTTCCTGTACAGGGCTTGACTGTGATAGTCAGTCTGTAATATTATGATGGATATAAAATGTCAGTGAAGCAGCCAACACAGTTGCCAAAATAGTCAAAATGGGGGGGGGGTCAAAAAGTTGTACTACTCCCAGTGCTAAATGCCAAGTCCAACCTCTAAAAAAAAACTATTATGGAATTTCATTCCCTGATGGAGAAATTTAGTAATAATTATATTATTGTATCAAATACCTGACTTTAACCAGATATGTTACAGCCAGGTCTGGTGCGTGTAGTTTAAACACTGGACTATGATTCTAGGGGTTTCCTTGCTTAGACATGGAAACCTACTGGTGACCCTTATGAGTTACAAGAAGACCCAGAAAACCCTATAAGATGACAATAAGATGGCAATGTATTGTACTTCTGAGAGAAGCAAAGGCATAGCAATATCAATACATATAAAATCAGCATAATTATTTCTGCATTTTTTGGTGTAATGAAATTATTTGGGAAGAAATTTTGTAATTTCTTCCCAAATAATAAATAAATAAATAAATAAACTAACTTTATTTATACCCTGCCACCATCTCCCCACCTCAGATATGCAGATGACACCACTCTGATGGCCGAAAGCGAGGAGGAGCTGAGGAGCCTTCTAATCAAGGTGAAAGAAGAAAGCGCAAAAGCTGGGTTGCAGCTAAACATCAAAAAAACCAAGATTATGGCAACAAGAATGATTGACAACGGGGAAATAGAGGGAGAAAACGTGGAGGCCGTGACAGACTTTGTATTTCTAGGTGCAAAGATTACTGCAGATGCAGACTGTGGCCAGGAAATCAGAAGACGCTTACTTCTTGGGAGGAGAGCAATGTCCAGTCTTGATAAAATAATAAAGAGTAGAGACATCAGACTGGCAACAAAGATCCGCCTAGTCAAAGCCATGGTATTCCCTGTAGTAACCTACGGATGTGAGAGCTGGACCTTAGGGAAGGCTGAGCGAAGGAAGATCGATGCTTTTGAGCTGTGTGCTGGAGGAAAGTTCTGAGAGTGCCTTGGACTGCGAGAAGATCCAACCAGTCCATCCTCCAGGAAATAAAGCCCGACTGCTCAGTGGAGGGAAGGATAGTAGAGACAAAGATGAAGTACTTTGGCCACATCATGAGAAGAAAGGAAAGCTTAGAGAAGACAATTGTGCTGGGGAAAATGGAAGGCAAAAGGAAGAGGTACCGAACAAGGACAAGATGGATGGATGGCATCCTTGAAGTGACTGGACTGACCTTGAAGGAGCTGGGGGTGGTGACGGCCGACAGGGAGCTCTGGCGTGGGCTGGTCCATGAGGTCACGAAGAGTCGGAGACGACTGAACGAATGAACAACAACAACAACCATCTCCCCAACGGGGACTCGGGGAGGCTTACATGAGTCCAAGTCCAACAATACATCACAATAAAATAAAATAAAATAAAACCAAGGCATAAAACAACAACACAATAAAATACACAAAACATGATAATACAATGAACAATATAAAATACAATAAAACGTCATTCACAGTAACAGTGACAATAAGCGGGCCACATGTACAGGATAAAATACTAAAAAACTCAGGGTGATATAGGAAGGGAGCAGATTATCTGTAAGAGAGAGCACATAAAAACGGGATCATAGAAACAGGCCTTCATACAAGGGTGGAGTGTACTGTAGGGATAAACGTTGAGGTGGAGCAACAATGTACAGTTGTGCGGTTATTCTCCAAAAGTGCAACAGAAAAGCCAGATTTTGAGATCCTTCTTGAAGCTTTCTAAGGTGGGGGCTTACCTAATATCACCGGACAATGAGTTCCAAAGTCAGGGGGGCACAGCAGAGAAGGCTCTCTCTCTTGTTCCCACAAGGTGAGCCTGTGATAGCGGCAAGGGCGAAAGGAGAGCCTCCCCTGAAGATTGGAGAGATCGGGCAAGTTCATGGAAGGAAATACAGTCACCAATGTAGGCAGGTCCCAAACCGTTAAGGGCTTTGTAGGTGATAACCTGAACCTTGAATTGGGACCAAAAAATAAACAGCAACCAATGGAGCTCCTTAAGCAGGAGGGTTGACCGTTCTCTGTAATTCACAAATACTGTGGTTTGGAAGACACATATGGGGATTAAAGGCCATTTTTCTGTTATTACATATTAAAAGATTTTTAAAATAGATAATAATCACGTTACTAGTGTATTACTCTTAAAACTGCATAATGAGCATGGACTTCTATAAAAGAAGACTTATGGTATGTTTAACATGTTAGGCCACAATCCTATATGGTCTTTACATATGCATAAACATTCTGAGTATGGTGCTACACACTAAATGCAACATGTTACCGCCGAACCCCAATTAACAAGTAGCTGCTGCTGCAATCGATGGGTCTCTTTTCCCTTGGCTGAATGTCATTTCCACCTTTTCCCATGAATGATCCCCATTGTGACAGGAGGTAACATTTCACAAACCTACTTGTGTGAGAACTGTCAGCAAAAGATGGAAATGGCAGCCAGCAACAAGAGAACGGACCCTCACCAATCACAGTGACTACTTCCCAGGAAATTTGGGACTTTAATGGTCTCTACATAGTCCTTAAATTACATATACAGTATGTAACACTGTATATGTAATTTACAAGTACATATCTCAAGGTCATGCATTCACAACTACAGGATTGTCTTTGTATTGAAAAAATTGTATAGTATCAATGACCTATCTGTGCACACCTCCAATTTCAATCCTTCATTGAAAATGAATGTTTGCCTGCATGGGCAATGATATCTCTATACTTTGCCTTCAGGTTTCTTCTGTGCCAAGCCATCAACCCAAGATCTCATTTGAGAGCAAAGATATGGCTTCCTCGGGCCTCTTTGAAAGCAAATAGTCGGCAACATTAAAAAAAATGACAGGAGTTACACAGAGTGCAATGAGCGGAACTGGAGTAGATGAGTGTTGAGTTACAAAAGAACAAAAAGAGTACATTCACCTACCCCTGGCTGATACTGAGAATTAAAAGGACTACTACAGTTGGTTGACCTCTAGGGTTTTATAAAAAGGACAAATGCTCTTGTTAACTGTGGAAAAAAACATCAGAAGTGATGTGGAAGAGCAGACTGCTATCTAAGGCAGGCTTTTAATTTCAGATGCTGAATATGAAGCCCTGTGGCTTTTCAGTACAAACATTAGTGCAAAGACGGCTTCTTTCTTGAGCTGCATAAAGACAACGCATGTTCCCTTCTAAGCTGCCGTAAGTAGAGAATGAAGAGCTTTCTACTATTTCCCCTACAGATTAAAGTAAAAATGCCCTATAGAATATCTTCTATAAGAAGCTGAGCTAATTTATACAATTTCCATTCATTTTAATTTGAAATTACAGTTGAGGAAGATACCTCTATCCAGCAGCATTTTTTTGTTTTGTTTTCGGAATGGGAAAATATGTCAGACTCACCTTTGTTGTTTCCCAGAATACTATCAGCTTTCTCAACCCATGTATTTTCCATATTGGGTTGTAGTATTTTCTCCCGCTTCTGCACAGAAATGTATAGATTATCTCACCCAAAACATTGTGTATGAATATTTACTAATGTGTGCAACCAATGTTTAGAAATGCCTTATCAAATATTATGCTTTTATTAATCACTAGCTGTCCCCTGCCACGCGTTGCTGTGGCCCAGTCTGGTGATCTGGAAAATAAAGTAACGAGAAAGTGTTGGTTTCTAATATATGTAATTTCTTTATGCTTGTGAGGTAAACAGTATTTCTTGTTGTTTCTTTGTCAGTGTTGATGTGGAGAGTGTCTGGTTTGCCTACTCTGGAATATGCAACATATCATAGTCCTTCTTTCAAATCTATGATACTATATATCTCTCTCTCTGTGAGAATCATATCTATCTATATTTATGACTGGATGGCTCTTTGTCAGGAGGGCTCTGATTTCATTTTCTTGCCCTGGTGAAGAGAGTTGGACTGGATGGCCTTAAGTATTTTCTGTTGGTCATGGGGGTTCTGTGTGGGAAGTTTGCCCCATTTCTGTCATTTGTGGGTTTCAGAATGCTCTTTAATTGTAGTGAACTATAAATCCCAGTAACTACAAATCCCAAATATCAAGGTCTATTTCCTCCAAACTCCATCTGTGTTCATATTTAGGATATGGAATTTTTGTGTCAAGTTTGGTCCAGATCCATCATTGTTTGAGTCCACAGTGCTCTCTGGATGTAGGTGAACACAACTCCCAAACTCAAGGTCAATGCCCACCAAACCCTTCCAGTGTGTTCTGTTGGTCATGGAAGTCCTGTATGCCATGTTAGGTTCAATTCCATCATTGGTGGAGTTCAGAATGCTCTTTGATTGTAGGTGAACTATAAATCCCAGCAACTACAACTCCCAAATGTCAAGGTCTATTTCCCTTAAACTCCATCTGTGTTCATATTGGGCATATGGAATATTCGTGCCAAGTTTGGTCCAGATCCATCATTGTTTGAGTCCACGGTGCTCTCTGGATGCGGGTGAACTATAATTCCCAAACTCAAGGTCAATGTCCACCAAGCCTTTCCAGTTTTTTCTGTTGGTCATGGGAGCCCTGTGTGCTAAGTTTGGCCCAATTCCATCATTGGTGGAGTTCAGAATGCTCTTTGATTGTAGGTAAACTATAAATCCCAGCAACGACAATTCCCAAATGACAAAATCATTTTTTTTGAGTGGAGGACATAAATTTGACTGTTAGGTGTCTTGTGTCCAAATTTGGTGTCAATTCATCCAGTGGTTTTTGAGTTCTGTGAATACCACAAATGAACATTACATTTTTATTTATATAGATGTGCTCAAAATAAGACAGATTTTAAAGAAGTCTTCTAATAAATATGAGGGAATCTATTTCTAGGATGATAATGATCATGCCAGAGGTGTTCAGAATATTAGTCTCACTTCTCTGTTTAAATAGAGGTAAAATAGGGCAACCAGTTTCTTATCACAATCTCAATGAAGGCTAATTACCCATTCATTTGCCCTCTTACTATTCATGTTCTGCCTGAATAGCATGAACATTAGGAAAGGAAAGATGTTGAGCTCTCCCTTTCTAACCTTTTGGAAAGTTGCTCCTGAGAGATGTGGGACCTTTATGTAAGTATAGGATTTGATGGCTCCCTCCTAATTTATTAGTTATCTGATGGTTCTTGATTTAACAGAGTAAAATTAATTACAATATTATGTCATATATTAAAAGGCTTATGTGATGCTGTGACCTTTGATGTGTCATGAATACTATGGATGGAAAGAAATAGCTTTGAATAAATAGATCTTTCAGGTAATGCTATTGTTCCAGTCGTAGAATGTCTTCCCAGAGATATTTGCCTAGTTCTATGATTTTTCTATGAAATAAAGCCCGACTCCTCATTGGAGAGAAGGATATTAGAGGCAAAGATGAAGTACTTTGGCCACATCATGGGAAGACAGGAAAGCTTAGAGAAGACAATGATGCTGGAGAAAATGGAAGGAAAAAGGAAGAGGGGCCGACCAAGGGCAAGATGGATGGTATCCTTGAAGTGACTGGCTTGACCTTGAAGGAGCTGGGGGTGGTGATGGCCAACAGAGAGCTCTGGCGTGGACTGGTCCATGAGGTCACGAAGAGTTGGAATCTACTGAACAATTAAACAACAACAAAATGATTTTTCCACTGCAAGGCTTCTTGAGTAACTCATGTATTTTGGTAGTTTGGAATCCTCCCCTTCCTTAAATCTGTAGCTTGAATCATGTTCAGCAGTTACAATACTATAAGAAATACTGGGTTGTTGTAGGTTTTTTCGGGCTATATGGCTATGGTCTAGAGGCATTCTCTCCTGACGTTTCGCCTGCATCTATGGCAAGCATCCTCAGAGGTAGTGAGGTCTGTTGGAACTAGGAAAAGAGTTTATATATCTGTGGAATGACCAGGGTGGGACAAAGGACTCTTGTCTGCTGGAGCTAGGTGTGAATGTTTCAACTGACCACCTTGATTAGGATTTAATTGCCTGGCAGTGCCTGGAGCAATCTTTTGTTGAGAGGTGATTAGATGTCCTTGCTTCCTCTCTGTTGTTGTGCTGTTGCAATTTTAGAGTTCATTTAATACTGGTAGCCAGATTTGGTTCATTTTCATGGTTTCCTCCTTTCTGTTGAAATTGTCCACATGCTTGTGGATTTCAATGGCTTCTCTGTGTAGTCTGACATGGTGGTTGTTAGAGTGGAAATAAATATAAGAAATACTTCTGAACTTGTAAATGTTTCAACATCACATATAATTGTGGCATGATTGCCATGCCTGCAAATGGTTTTTGAATCCAGATTATCTGCTTTGAACTAAATTGTATGAGTTTACACTGCCATATAATCCAGTTAAAAGCAGATAATCTGGATTCAGAAACTTGATTATGTGGTAGTGTGGATGATTGTAGGTGAACTATACATCCCAATAACTACAACTCGCATATGTCAAGGTCTATTTTCCCCCAAGAGCACCTCAAGAGTGCCCCTGGGCAAAATCAACTATACTGCGAATGCTTACTTTGCGTAATGGGTTGAGCCGCCCCTGGCTGGATATAACTGCCCAGTATCCCAGAATCAGATAATTTGGGATAAGCAGATAATCTGGAATTAGATCCTGAGATATAGGGCAGTCTCCAGCACTGGTGAGTGGAATACTGAAGAATGACGTATCCAACTTTCTACTGTCAGTGACCCGCAATATAGCAAGGAGTTCTGATGGCTGCTTCTCCTTGTCTAATATGGGATGGAGTCTGGATACGTCCTCCTTTAAAAAGCCATAAGCACATTTTAAAGTGATATGGCAAAAAGAATGAAAAGGACACAAGCAGCATCTGCTGTGAACTTTTATTCAAAGTAAAACACTATTAACAAAGTCACCCCCACTATCACCTTCACAGAACTTCAATTGTATATTTTGTTCATTGCTTCAGGAATAGAGAGTTCCCAGGAGAGGACAGGTTACAAAATCAGTTTCAGATAATCTGCAAAACCTGATTAAAATAACCAAAGGAAGTAGCAAAAGCTTGAGGCTTTTCAAAGAAGGTCAGAGCATGTTCTCAGTGATTGCTTTTGTTGTGCCCAATGCTTTTGCTGTGCTCAACTATTTGGAGATTTTTTTAAAAAAAATCAGTTGAGTCTAGTATTAGAAATAAATTATGAGGGTGTTGTTTGTTTTCCTTTTCCAACAGAGCTTAACTTTTCTGGGGTCTAAAATGCTTCATGAAATGATGGTAGCTTTAGAAAGTTTTAATTCATATAATTAATATAATTTTAAAATGGCTGGGATAATAATATTTTAACTTGATATACAAAGTCAACAATTTCTGAAAGCAAATTCATATGCTAATGGTTTGCAAATAGTAGATAGGGCACCACCAATGAGTAGCAAAACTTTATGAATAAGATGACTGAAATTGTTGCAGTAGAGTGTGCTGGTCAAGCCACAACTAGTAGTAGAAGGGGTAAGAGGGCTGCTCAGGTGTTGGAGCAAGAGCAGCAAAGGAAACGAATTAGAGAGATATTCATGACACCTACAGATACTGATTCATTCGAAGGTTTCTCAGATTCTGAAATGGAGGAAGAGGGAGATGGGGGCAGAGTTTTGAAGCGGGTTACTTGGGAGCAAGAGTCAGATGAAGAACAGGAAAGGAAACGTATCCGTGAAATACTTAATGCTCCAACTGAAGAGGAAGACTTTATGGGGTTCATGGGGAGTGATGGGACCGGGAGTGATAACGAAGAGCACGATGGGCTGGATTGGACCCGTGTGCAAGAGATCAGGGACATATGTACACAACCAACATCCAGTGATGAGTTTGAAGGGTTTTCTGGAGATTGGCAACCTGGTAATACATAGGGTGATCTAAGTCTTGATAGACAATGGAAAAGTTGGAGGGACGGGCAGTGGCGATCAGCTGTGGAAGCTAAGGCAGCTGAGAGTGATGGAGACAGAGTGGAAAGCAGTTCATCATCTGATAATGAGTTATAGGATAAAAATAGGTATCAAACTTTGGGAACTTTGCAGTAGGCAAAGTGTTGTATTCGTGCTTGGGACTTTGTTGCTGCCATTACTCTTGAGCTTGGGTCCTGGAACTGCAGATTGCTATGTTTCCGTGCTTCTACAGACTGGAATCTCGTAAGTGCTGACTTCTGGTCCCGTTTTGACTTCGGATTGTTTTTGGACAACGACATCGCTTCCTGGACTTTATCATCTGCTTCTGGACGTGCTTTGACTTGGGACTGTTTTTTGACTACATTTTTGTTTGCTTCCATCTTGTTTCCTTATGCTTATTGAACTCTGTGATTTTGAAGCAGTTTGCTAGAACTTTTTGTTATCCTGGATTATATTCCAGTATAATCCGGATTATCCGCTAAGTTACATTTTTTGCACAGCAGTTGCTGCAGACTTTTAGTTATTGCTAGGAACACTGAGTTAAGTGTTCCTAAGCCATTTTTGTTGTGTTAATAAACCTTGTTTGGACCTTTACTTTGTGTCTGGCTCCTTTAAGGCGTCTGGTTTATGACAGAAATCTAGCAGGATACATTTAAGACAAGCTACTTCAAAGGGTTAAAGGAGGATTGATTTGTAGATCAGAAACTGTGTTCCAAACAGAGAAAAAAATATTGTTGTTGAGACCTTTGAGTAAAATGTTACACAAAACCATTGCCTTCCATTGTCAAGCCATTTTCTCTGAATGTCTTCCTACAACCCTTTAATCCATATATTTATTACACCTATATGAGCTTGACAGGGTTACTTCCTTAGGGGATAAGCCATTTTTCCTGCATTGAATCCTATCACACTTTATGAATGGACTCCAGCAATATTCCATTTGATTCAGAGCTATAAACCTTGCTTGGTTAGAGGGGAAAATGTTTTCAAAGTTTGGGGCATTCATAAAAGATATGCCACATAGACCACACACTTGCAAGCATCCTAGGCTCTTTTCCTCTCAGAGTAAAAGCTTAAGTACACATGAAAAATCCAACTCATGTATTTATTTGATTCCAAACCTCAATAATCAGAACCAGAGACATCCAGATCTAGAAATAATGACTTTAGCTGAGCTGGTCAAAGATCCTTCATATTGAATTGAAAGACCATTCTTCTCATTTCATTAGAGAACATACCTGTGATGGCCAGTCAAACTGCTTTCAGTCAAAGCTTAGTAAAATTCCAAGAGACCCCCAGATATGGGGGATGAATGAAAACAAATGCCTCCACCTTCGTAACTCCTCAACAGATGGCAATACTGGTATGCAGCAGGTACTGGCTTGTTCAGTAGACTCTCCTCTACAGTTCCATTTGGTGGGAAGCCTAATTGAACACTTGTGTTGTTAAAGTGTAAAGTATGGCACCCTGCACAGACAGTCGGTTAATGCAACTTAAGCAACGTGTAGTCATTATTATTAAGCAACGTGTAGTCATTTGCTACCCACCTTCGATGGTGCTGCCCTATCTCCTTCGCCTACCGTTAAGAGCTTGGGTGTCGTTTTGGATTCACAGCTGACAATGGAAGCTCAGATCGCTGCTGCTAGCAAACAGGCCTTTTTCCCTCTATGACAAGCGAGGCAATTGGCACCCTACCTATCTGATGAGGTTCTGGCAACAGTCATCCATGCCACGGTCACGTCTAGGCTGGACTATTGCAATGCCCTGTATGTTGGCCTTCCGATGTCTATGACCCGAAAGCTCTGTATTGTTCAGAATGCGGCAGCCAGGCTACTCACAAGAACACCCATGAAATGCCATATAACACCAGTGTTGCAGCATTTGCATTGGCTTCCAACTGATTACCGTGGTCTATATAAGATGCTAGTTCTGACCTTTAAAATTCTTTACGGCCAGGGTCCATCGTATCTTAGGGACTGTCTCTCATTCTCCCATCATCGGAGGTCACAACAACAATCCCAACATGATTTGCTTTATATACCGGGTCCTAGAGAAGTGCACTTGGAAAGGACCAGACGCAGAGCTTTTTCTATTTCTGCCCCTGCCTTGTGGAATTCCTTGCCGCCCTATATGAGAGCCATGCGTGAGTTAGGGCCTTTTACCCTAGCACTTAAGACCTGGCTTTTTACTAGAGCTTTTGATCTATGTTAATTTTATCAATATCTGTATGTATGTATTTTTATCCTTTACAATTTAGCTTGTAAATCGCCTAGAGCATCTTGGATGGAGGGCGATTAATAAGTAATTAAATGATGATGATGATGATGATGATGATGATTATTATTATTACATACATTTCTATCCCACCTTTCTCCCCACAAGGGGACTCATTGTTTCTTGACAGCAGAAGGTGTCACCCCAAAGGAGATTCATCAGTGAATGCAAGCTGTTTATGGTGATTTTGTTGATGTGAGTACTGTGCGTCATTGGGCGAGTAAGTTTAAAGATGTTGAGGTGGAAACTTCTGACTTGCATGAAAAACAAAGAGTTGGACATTCTGTGACAGCAACCACCGAGTTTCACAAGCAAAAGTTTGACAGATTGATTCAGGATGATCGTCATATCACTCAGAGAGAAATTTCAGGCATAATCAGCATTTCACAAGAACATGTGGGTCACATTATTTCTTTGCTTGGCTATTGGAAGATCTGTGCATGATGGGTTGTGGAAACAGAGTGTCAACTTCCTCCATGAGTGCTTCAGAAAACTTATTCATTGTTGGCAGAAATGTATCCAATTGCCTGGTGATTATGTGGAAAAGTGAATAGTGGGAGTTAAAGAGCACTTTCTAAGGATTATTTCTGCATTTGATTTGTTAAAATAATCCCATCCAAACCCAAGTAACGAAGGTGGAGGCATTACCTTTCATTCAACCCTCATAGTATTACAAGTGGCTGTTTGGCTGGGGGATTCTGAGCAAGCACACAATCCCAAGTGAGCATCTTAGAAGAGCTGACAAAAGAATGGACTCCTCATCAAATTGTCTGTTATTTGCAAGTACTGAAAAAATAAGCACCAGACAGTGAAGCATCCAAAATGTGGGGGAAACCTTTTTTCCAATCAAACTCTTGCTTGCATGGAAGGAAGACATAAGCTCACCTGTAACATTCACAGACCTAAACTGAATCTTCTTTCCTTAGGAGCGAGACAAGCACCACAGCTTTGATGTCTGTTGCCACTGTGACTGTACATTTCTTCAAATCCCAGTTTTCTTCAAAACAGCCACACAGAGCACACCCTACAATAAATAGAAGTGAGTTGGATGCAGTGTCTACATTTGTTTTAAAAGTTCCACAGGTGGCATAAATTTTTCAGAGCGGGTGAGCGACAGCTCTTCACTGGGGGATCAAAGCGAGATGCAACTGATACCCTTAAAAGAAATTCATGGGCAAAAAAACATTAAAGTTCCACATTACAAGATTATAAATGAAGCAAAGAAAGGAAGCCTTTGAAAATCAAAGTGGAACTGTCTTCATGTCATCACATAAAAGAGCTTGTACACTTTCCTCCTGGATTTTTTTTCCTAACACTGAAGAGGAGCATCATAGCGACAAGTTTACTGATTTTCAAATGTAGTTTGAAGTTCAGCAGCTCAAAGTTAGTATAGTATTCTGAGGCGGCCTCTGCCCTTCTTTGTGGCCCAGAGGCAATGGAGATGTTCTCCACAGGCTGCTTCTCTACACTGACATTGTATTCAGGCATTGTGTTTCTTTTGGCCACCTCGGAGAAGTGTTATACAAAGCATCTCTTGAGCCCCAGTGAACAAAATACTTTTCTAAGGAGGGAAGTTATAGGAGGTTATACTGGTGCACAAATTGAGTTGTTAATTAAAGTGGTACCATTGTGTATCCCTTATCCAAAATGCTTGCGACAAAAAGTGTTTAGGATTTTTGTTCATATTTTGATATAATTTGGTGATAGTACCCAGTCTACACACAATTCATTTATGTTTTTTACATAGCTTTCACAAATAAGGGTAACGGCTCTCACACTTCCTGACTGTGAGAGCCGTTCAGCAGTGGAACTCTCTGCCCCAGAGTGTGTGGAGGCTCCTTCTTTGGAAGCTTTTAAACAGAGGCTGGATGGCCATCTGTCAGAAGTGATTTGAATGCAATATTCCTGCTTCTTGGCAGGGGGTTGGGCTGGATGGCCCATGAGGTCTCTTCCAACTCTTTGATTCTATGATTCTATTTTATACACATTATTTTAATTTGTGCATGAAGATTGAGTACATTGAATCATTTGAAAGTTAAGGTATCACTATCTTAGCCACTCATTTTGGACAATTATGCATTTTAGAGCATTTCAGTTTTTTGAATACGGGATGTTCAACCTAAGAGAATTATCAAAAGGGATGGATTTTATTCCTCATTAGCTGTCCCCTGCCACGCGTTACTGTGGCCCACATGGGTGTTGTGTGTGGAAGGTTTGGCCCATTTCTATCATTGGTGGGGTTCAGAATGCTCTGTGATTGTAGGTGAACTATAAATCCCAGCAACTACAACTCCCAAATATCAAGATCTTATTTTCCCCAAACTCCACCAGTGTTCACATTTGAGCATATTGAGTATTCGTGTAGAGTTTTGTCCAGATCCATCATTGTTTGAGTCCACAGTGATCTCTGGATGTAGGTGAACTACAACTCCAAAACCAAACGACACTGCCCACCAAATCCTTCCAGTATTTTCTGTTGGTCATGGGAGAACTGTGTGCAAGTTTGGCTCAATTCCATCATTGGTGGGGTTCAGAATGCTCTTTGATTGTAGGCGAACTATAAATCCCAGCAACTAAAACTCCCAAACTAAAACTCCCAGCAACTAAAACAAAATCAATTTTTTTAGTGAAGGACATGCATTGGGTTGTTAGGTGTCTTGTGTCCAAATTTGGTGTCAATTCGTCCAGTGGTTTTTGAGTTCTGTGAATATCACAAATGAACATTACATTTTTATTTATATAGATTGGACAGGTGCATGGAACACATCTGTATCTGAATGTTTTAGCCATGACACATACAGGTTAGTAGGAATGCACAGAACTGAGCTTTGCTATGTTGGAAAATGGAAACATGGAATTATAGTAGTATAACCATGCAATATGAAAGGGGTTTCAGTCTGACTTCGCACAGTTACAGATGGCCTGTGACTGGATACTAGTCTTACGGCAGCTCCTGATCACGAGAGCTCTATTTCATCAGTCAGTCAAACTTGTTTACTGTGCACAAAGATCTTCTACCCCTCTGGGAGTCTGGTGACATTTGTCTGAGTTTTCGATGATTTATATCTTTGTCACTCTCTTCTGGACTGTTCTAGTATGTAGATACTGGAGAAATATCATATGAAATGAAGCCAAAGCAGAACAGATCCAGTGATCTGCAAACTATACACTAACAACTTTTGTCTATTCATCATGTTGTTGATTTATAACAGACCACCAATCATTTATAGATTCACCCAAGAGTAGCATTTTCTGGGCCACATTTTACCAATAAGTTGTTTATAAAAATAACATAGGATATCTTGTCAAAGGTTTATGTGATGCCAAGATATTCTACACTCACAGCTTTCTAATAATAATAATAATAATAATAATAATAATAATAACAACAATTTTATTTCTTACCTGCCTCTCCTCATAGCTCGAGGCGGGTTACAAAATTGCTAGAAATCAAACTCAGCCCCCCCCCCCCCCGAATCAAAATCCTACGGGCCTGGCTAGAGGCTATTGGGTGCCACAAAATAGCTTTAGGTGCCATATGTTGCTCACATTTTTTCCCACTTCTGACCTAAATGGATCATGACACTCCTAGTTTAACATAGTTGTCTAATTTTTATTAGGGAGGAAATTTAATTTAGTGTATTTTAGTGCTTGTGAAAGAATTTATTTTGTTTGGGGCTCCTCTGAGGCATAGAGTAATGCGAAAAATTCTGAACAAAAAACCTGTTGTTGTTGTTCATTCGTTCAGTCGTCTCCGACTCTTCGTGACCTCATGGACCAGCCCACGCCAGAGCTCCCTGTCGGCCGTCACCACCCCCAGCTCCCTCAAGGTCAGTCCAGTCACTTCAAGGATGCCATCCATCCATCTTGCCCTTGGTCGGCCCCTCTTCCTTTTGCCTTCCACTTTCCCCAGCATAATTGTCTTCTCTAGGCTTTCCTGTCTCCTCATGATGTGGCCAAAGTACTTCAGCTTTGTCTCTAATATCCTTCCCTCCAATGAGCAGTCGGGCTTTATTTCCTGGAGGATGGACTGGTTGGATCTTCTCGCAGTCCAAGGCACTCTCAGAACTTTCCTCCAACACCACAGTCCAAAAGCATCTATCTTCCTTCGCTCAGCCTTCCCTAAGGTCCAGCTCTCACATCCGTAGGTAACTACAGGGAATACCATGGCTTTGACTAGGCGGATCTTTGTTGCCAGTCTGATGTCTCTACTCTTTACTATTTTATCGAGATTGGACATTGCTCTCCTCCCAAGAAGTAAGCGTCTTCTGATCTCCTGGCCACAGTCTGCATCTGCAGTAGTCTTTGCACCTAGAAATACAAAGTCTGTCACGGCCTCCACGTTTCTCCCTCTATTTCCCAGTTGTCAATCATTGCCATAATCTTGGTTTTTTTTAATGTTTAACGGCGACCCAGCTTTTGCACTTTCTTCTTTCACCTTGATTAGAAGGCTCCTCAGCTCCTCCTCGCTTTCAGCCATCAATGTGGTGTCATCTGCATATCTGAGGTTGTTAATGTTTCTTCCAGCAATTTTCACCCCAGCTTTGCATTCATCAAGCCCCGCACATCGCATGATGTGTTCTGCATACAAGTTGAATAGGTTGGGTGAGAGTATGCAGCCTTGCCGTACGCCTTTCCCAATCTTGAACCAGTCTGTTGTTCCGTGGTCAGTTCTGACTGTTGCTACTTGGTCCTTGTACAGATTCCTCAGGAGAGAGACAAGGTGGCTTGGTATGCCCATCCCACCAAGAACTTGCCACAATTTATTATGATCCACACAGTCAAAGGCTTTAGAATAGTCAATGAAGCAGAATAGTCAATGAAGCAGAAGTAGATCCTTTCTCCATTATCCAGCGGATATTGGCAATCTGGTCTCTCGTTCCTCTGCCTTTTCTAAACCCAACTTGAACATCTGGCAACTCTCGCTCCATGTATTGCTGGAGTCTTCCTTGCAGGATCTTGAGCATTACCTTACTGGCATGAGAAATAAGGGCCACTGTACGGAAGTTTGAGCAGTCTTTTGCATTTCCCTTTTTTGGTATGGGGATATAAGTTGATTTTTTTCCAGTCTGATGGCCATTCTTGTGTTTTCCATATTTGCTGGCAATGGCATGCATCACCTTGACAGCATCATCTTTTAAGATTTTAAACAGTTCAGCTGGGATCCCGTCGTCTCCTGCTGCCTTGTTGTTAGCAATGCTTCTTAAGGCCCATTCAACCTCACTCCTCAGGATGTCTGTTCTAATTCATTCACCACACCGTCATAACTATCCTCAATATTATTATCCTTCCTATACAGATCTTCTGTATAGTCTCGCCACCTTCTCTTGATCTCTTCAGCTTCTGTTAGGTCCCTGCCATCTTTGTTTCTTATCATACCAATTTTTGCCTGAAATTTACCTCCAATGTTTCTAATTTTCTGGAAGAGGTCTCTTGTCCTTCCTATTCTGTTGTCTTCCTCCACTTCCATGCATTGCTTATTTAAAAATAGTTCCTTATCTCTTCTGGCTAACCTCTGGAATTGCGCATTTAACTGGGCATATCTCCCCTTATCCCTGTTTCCTTTTGCTTTCCTCCTTTCTTGGGCTACTTCCAGTGTCTCAGCAGACAACCATTTTGCCTTCTTGGTTTTCTTTTTCTTTGGAACGTACTTTGTTGCCGCCTCCTTAACAATGTCGCGGACTTCTGTCCATAGTTCTTCCGCCTTGTGGCGCTGGGGCTTGAGCACCTCAATGATGTCATGAGCGAAACCGTGAAGGGCCACCCAAGACGGGACGGTTGTGGCAGAGAGGTCAGACCAAGCGTGATCCCTGGGGAAGGCAATGGCAAACCACCCCAGTATCCTTGCCAAGAAAACTAAATGAACCAGTACAACCAGAGATATGTCGGTATGCCATTGGAAGATGGGACTCCCAGGTCGGAAGATGGCCAAAATGCTACTGGGGAGGAGCAGAGGATAACTTCAACTAGCCCCAGATGTGATGACGCAGCTAGCTCAAAGCCGAAAGGAAGGCTAGCGGCCGACGGTACTGGAGGTGAACGACGAATCCGATGCTCTAAAGATCAACACACCATAGGAACCTGGAATGTAAGATCTATGAGCCAGGGCAAATTGGATGTTGTTATTGGTGAGATGTCAATACTAAAGATAGACATTCTGGGGGTCAGCGAACTGAAATGGACTGGAATGGGCCACTTCACATCAGATGACCACCAGATCTACTACTGCGGACAAGAGGAACATCGAAGAAATGGAGTAGCCTTCATAATAAGAAATTCGCTAAAGCGGTGCTTGGATACGAATACAACCCAAATGATCTCAATTCGAGTGCAAGGAAAGCCTTTCAACATTACAGTGATCCAAATATATGCCCCAACGACAGCTGCTGAAGAAGCTGAAGTAGATCAGTTCTATGAGGATCTGCAGGACCTACTGGATAATACACCAAAAAGAGACATTATTTTCATTACAGGAGACTGGAATGCCAAGGTGGGAAGTCAAATGACAACTGGGATCACAGGCAAGCATGGTCTGGGAGAACAAAATGAACCGGGATTTTGGTCTGAAATCTGTTTTGAAATAGTGACTAATATATTTTTTTTATGTCTAACAGTTACAGGGAATAAAAGAGGGTAAGAACTAATTGGAAAATATTGTGCACAAAAATTTGTCCAAGTAAATTGTGTTCTCAGGGTAAGAATATTGGAAAATATTTCACAAATTGTCAAAAATTGTTCTCCAGCAGGAAATCTCTGAAGAAGAGTCATCCTCGCTTTTGGGATTCTTCACAGTTTAGGACCTATTCTGTGTATAGGCATTTTATTTCTCCCCTTTTATTTTCATTTTAATACTATCACAAACTGGCATCCCATTATGGCATATGTCCTCTATTTTACCTAAGCATTCCATGTACATAGCAACTGTCCATTCTTGTTAGTATTCTGTCTTATATTTCCTATCTATTCCAATGACTTTAAATATTTTTCTACCATATCCCAAAGCACATGTTTCTTGTTCTAATTGCCATCAATGTTCTAAATAAAAATGTATTGCATGCAGAAGATGTTCTTAGTTTCATTTCCAGCCTTTAAATCTTCCTCCTGTCTATTCTTCTTTCATTTTACAAAAATCCGAAACTTAGCTGTGCTGATTGTACTTTTAATTAGGGATGTGAACATTTCCCTGTCTGTTTCAATGGTCTTCTAATCCCATTTGTATTCTTGTCCGGTTCTTGGTTCATACCAGACTGTGACACTTTTTTCTTTTTGCCAGGAAATTAATCTATTTTTATATGCAAAAATATGCATTCTTATACATGTATTCCATTGACAAAAGCATCCCTGTGCCTGTTTTCGAAATCACAGGTGTGGACATTTTTAAAATGTCTGTGCCAATATGCCTCAAAGATGTGATGATTTTGGTGATAGACTATACTTTCCAGTAGACGTGAAGTGGACACTTCCACTGAATTTCAAATTTTGAAAGTGTATTGACCACCACCCTTATTTTCCATTCAGCATAAGCATTCTGCTTTCTTGTTTCCTGGATATTTAAATTCTTGTAATGATATTTTCAACCATATTATGAATAATATAACCCAAAGAATAAATTCACTGGGTTGTTGTAGGTTTTTTTGGGTTATATGGCCATGGTCTAGAGGCATTCTCTCCTCTAGACCATGACCATATAGCCCGAAAAAACCTACAATAACCCATTGATTCCGGCCATGAAAGCCTTCGACAATAAATTCACTGCTGGTTCTCTGTTGCCAGTGAAGATGATATTTTCTCCTGTCTCTTTCCTCATTCTTCTGCTACAATGCTAATTGGAAGCTGGGTCTGGAGGGTTTCCCACCCTTTTGGAGTACGTTTTCAAAGTGTGGAGGGGATGAGAAGTGCTTGTGTGTTAGAGGGTAATATCAACCCATTTCAAAGTGAGCCATTTAAGGAGGAATCAGGTGTCAAACAGGGATGTGTTATTGCCCCAACCTTATTTTGCATCTTCATTGCTATGGTACTTCATCTTGTTGATGGGAAGCTTCCCACCAAAGTGGAAATCATCTATCGGACAGATGACAAGCCAAAACCAAGGTTACAACAACATATGTCATAGAATTCCAATATGCTGATGACAACATTGTCTGTGCGCATTCTGAATGAAGAGTGTTTGAGGGCTGGGATATCCGTAGGAATACCAAGGTACTTGTTTATAAAGCTATTGTCCTCCCAACCCTACTATCTACAGACGTCACATGCAACTCCTAGAATGATTTCATCAGCGTTGTGTCCGAAAAATCCTGCAAATCTCTTGGGAAGTCAAGCAGACAAATGTCAGCATGCTGGAAGAAATAAAGACCACCAGCACTGAAGCGATGGTCCTCCACCATCAACTCAGCTGGACCGGCCATGTCTGGATGCCCGACCACCGTCTCCCAAAGCAGTTGCTCTACTCGGAACTCAAGAAGGGAAATAGATTTAAAGATGGGCTCAAAGCCAACCTTAAAAACTCTGGCATAGACACTGAGAACAGGGAAGCCCTGGCCCTTGAGTGCTCCATCTGGAAGTCAGCTGTGACCAGCAGTGCTGTAGAATCTGAAGAGGCATGGATGGAGGGTGAAAGAGAAAAATGTGCCAAGATTAACACACATCAAGCCAACCCCGACCAGGACCACCTTCCACCTGTAAACCAATGCTCCAACTGCGGGAGAAGATGCAGATCAAGAATAGGGCTCCAAAGTCACCCACCACCAGTACACCAATCTTGGAAGACAATCCTACTCAGACAACGAAGGATCACCTAAGTAAGTAAGTAATATCAAACCTTCTAAATTACACCAGTTGGAGTGATTCCATAAACAGAATTATCTAGTTGGATCTTGTCCCAAGACATCACATTTCCACATAGCTTATTGAAACCGAGACACTGTAGATACTAATAACTTAAAATCAAACCAATATATCCCCTGTTCTCTATTCTTAACTGCATAACTCATCACGCAGAGAACATGTATCATCAGACTTTAAAGGACAAGGCCCCATAGCACAATCTGTTAAAAGACGAGGAGCCAAAGCAGAACAATCAGTTCTCACTTTGTTACAAAATCCAGATCAAATGGTTATTTGAATTGACACTAGCCATCCAGTCTACAAAGCACAGGACTCCTTTTAACTCCTAACTTATCAGACGACATCGTGTACATCATGGTTCTGTTCTAATTTCAAGTAATATAGGTTTTTCCCTCTAACAGCTTTCTTGTGCTGTTATTTTTTTTTACTTTAATAGCCTCTTGTTTTGTGGCCAATCAGAAGGGGATGGGAAACACTTAGTATGTTCATTTCATGCTTACTTGTTTGCCCATAGAACTGTTTGCAATGCATTTGTTTCTGAAATGGTAAAGGAAACGATCATTGGAAAACTGATTTCTTTCTGGCAGTCAATTGCTTCAGTGACATTTCCTTTGGCAGCTAAGAAGGCTATGGAAGAAAAGATATATACCGTATATTCCGGCATATAAGACGACTGGGCGTATAAGACGACCCCCAACTTTTCCAGTTAAAATATAGAGTTAAGACAACTCCCATGCATAAGACTACACCCGCATATAAGACGACCCCTGACTTTTGAGAAGATTTTCTTGGGTTAAAAAGTAGTCTTATACGCCAGAATATACTGTAGTTTAAATTTGTGTCTTGAAATATTTTGTACATTTCAGGAATAAATATGTGTATGATTATAAAAAACGGTATGTGAGTGTGTGGGTGTGTACACATGCTTTATTCCCAACCAGAGAATGACACAGTGTGTCACTGAGACTGTATACCACCCCTTGATATAATAATAATAATAATAATAATAATAATAATAATAATAATAATAATTTATTTAATTGGTCATATGACCTGGGTTGTTGTAGGTTTTCCAGGCTATATGGCCATGTTCTAGAGACATTTTCTCCTGACGTTTCACCTGCATCTATGGCAAGCATCCTCATGCCATAGATGCAGGTGAAACATCAGGAGAAAATGCCTCTAGAACATGGCCATATAGCCCGGAAAACCTACAACAACCCAGTGATTCCGGCCATGAAAGCCTTCAACAATACATTAGTCATATGACCATTTCAAAATACAAAATACAACATGAGTAAAAGACAAGGAAAAAAGGTGCCTTGATCTTATTATTTTTGTGACTTGCTATCTTTTCTGCCCATTAAAAGATTAATTGCCTTGCATGAAATGGAAACATTTAAAAATAGAATTCCCTTTAAATAACCCTGCACAGTTGACATAAAGAATAATACTTTTTCAAGTGGACTTCCTTCCATTTCTGGTTTTGTTACATTTGGGGTTTTTTTTTGGGGGGGGGCAGTTTTGACAGTCTGTGAAGGCCCGAGTCCATCCAAGGTGCTGTAAAACTGGACTTGACATTCACTACAGTTTTTCATTCCTGTTCTACAGTAAAATATCTGCTATACAGAGAGCTCTACTATCTAGCATAATATGGCTAGCATTCTGTTAATGACATGTGTAAGTCACTACTGCCCAAATTTTCATTAAAAAATGGGGAAAAGGTGGCCAAGTAACACCAGTACTAATGAGAAATGTACTAATGAGAAAGAACACACAAGCTTAGAGAACCTGCAGCAGTTTGCATTTTCCTTAGCCTAGCGGGATTGTGGCACAGCTGGCTGAGTGTCAGCTGCATTAAGATCACTCTGACCAAAAGGTCATGAGTTCGAAGCCAGCCCGGGTTGGAGTGGGTTTCCAACCAATTGTGTGTAGCCTGTTGTCGACCTTTGCAAACCGAAAGACAGTTGCATCTGTCAAGTAGGAAAATTAGGTACCACCTTAAAGTGTGGGGAGGCTAAATTAACTGATTTATGAGGCCATAAAGAAGACTCCAGCAAAGCATTCCACCGGGGAAGCATGCGGGGAATGCGGAAGTGCTTCATCAGCATCGCAGATGGACGATGAAAGTAACAGCTCCCCTGGTGGCCAGAAAAAGTTAAATAGCCTCTGTGTATGTCTGTATATGTTTATATGTCAAAATTGGCATTGAATGTTTGCCATATATGTGTATACTGTAATCCGTGTGCACTTTCCATATATATATATATATATATATATATAGAGAGAGAGAGAGAGAGAGAGAGAGAGAGAGAGAGAGTCCTTCAACTTTGTCTGGGCATAATTCCAACACAGTCCTAAATGCTTCGTAAGTGTTTGACTTGTGATTTTTTGATACGAAATCCAGCATATATATCACATATATAGCGTATATATCCCGTTTGCTGTGTCATACTGTGTTCTTGTGTCAAGAAGAAGAAGAAGAAGAAGAAGAAGAAGAAGAAGAAGAAGAAGAAGAAGAAGAAGAAGAAGAAAGAGTTAAAGTCAGTTCAATATTGATGGAAAATGATGGCGCATATTGATGCTGGGCAGAACTGCAAGCCTACCTCCTTGTAATGTAACTAATTTATTCTGGAATGTTCTGTAAACACCATGTATGGCTGTGTTAGGAGCCTTTATGTTAGTATTTGATACCTGTATGCCCTGCCTGCATGTATAATAAAGTTTAGGTGACTGATCCTTCATATCACTGTTATGACCTCTGAATTGGGACCTTCATTGGGGGAATCGTGCTTTTTTCATGGAAGGGGGTCCCATTTCCCATATATTGTTTGGATTGTAAAGCCAAATTTATCCATGATATTTTATGAATATACATTGAATACATCTGTAAAAAATGCAACCAGTTACTGCAAATTCATTTTCCATTGCTACACCTGCTACCTAAGGGTAATACCTCTTGCATCTGTTAAGTGGACTCTTATCCACAAAAGCTTATACTACCATTAATCATCTTTAATATACCACATGCTTGACACATCTGAGTCTGCTGAATAATAATAAATAAAACTCAGAATTGCCACCCTTTTGGCAGCTGTTCTGCTGCAGAAGCACATCTTTCCTTTCTGGATTTCTGTTAATAGTTATTAACTTGATTTTCTGCATGGTTATATTGTTTGTAAAAGGAAAGGTGTGCTTTCACAGCAGGACATACTGAGGAATCAGTCTCATGGGGAAAACCTAAATGCAGGCAACCTCCCTGTCAGTGTGAAAATGCTGAATAAGTAAAGCTGATCTATCTGCCCCTTGAAATCTGAGCTGTAAAACAGAAATGCTGTTTCTGACCTTCTGCTGCCCTTTCATCCTCTACTTTCACAGCAAAGAACTTGGAGAACATAGAAACTCTTTGCTGTGAACACTATTTGGGTGAAGCAAACCAAAAGGGCTCGTCTGATTTTCTATTAATCCATTGTACTGAAAATAAGAATTCCTGTACAACTATAACTTCCATGATTCCACAGGACTGTGATACTCTTAGGGATGTTTCTCCACCTCCTCTTCTTCCCATGAGTCCTCTCTTGGCCTTCCAAGATGTAGCTAGAAGGCATGGTTAGGTCCAGACGGAATTTTCTTTATTCAGAATAAAGTCAGAAAATTTTCCTTTTGGAAGCGATTTTGAAGTTTTTAAGAAAACTAGAAGTCCCTTTGCCTCGGCTCAAGCCAGAGAAGCCAGTTTTAAAGCCAGAGAAGCAAGTTACAAACCAGAGAAGCATGAATTTGCTCCGTTTCTGTCTCAAGCCAGAGAAGCCAGGCAGTTTTAAAGCCAGAGAAGCAAGTTATAAACCAGAGAAGCGTGAATTTGCTCCGCTTCTGTCTCCAGCCAGAGAAGCCAGCCAGTTTTAAAGCCAGAGAAGTGAGTTATAAACCAGAGAAGCATGAATTTGCTCCACTTCTGTCTCAAGCCAGAGAAGCCAGCCAGTTTTAAACTGGAGAAGGAAGGAATTTCCTCCGCTTGCTTTTCCCCACTCCTGGAGTAAAACAACTACTTTCAAAGTAAAGACCATGCAACAAAACAGGAAATAACACTTTCAACCATTAACAAAAGGATTTGGAAGTCTCTGAAGTTTTGAAAAAAATTGAACTTTTTTTCTGTGAAAATTGGAATTGACTTTAGAATTGAACCACCGGCACCCCCCTACATCCAAAATGAGTTTTGAACCATTTTTTTTATCAAACAAGCCTAGTAGCTAGGTTAGATCAGCACCTTGAGTTACTATTCTATCTAAGAATGGAGTTTCTAAAATAAAACATAGTTTATTTCCCTGAACCACTGACATATTTGCTTCTTAAATAAAGATCTCTGACTGCTACATAAACTCTAACAGGTTATGGGCTCAGCATGCTTCTGCTGCATGCACTATAGGCATGCTATAGGCAAGAGTGGTATCTTGTCAGCTGATGTGAGATCTTGCCTACTCTTAACACACTGTGAGCAGAACATGATGTAGTTAAGATGACACTGATATGAAACCAACTAAAGCCTTTGCCCGATAATCAATGCTATCTTCTAATCAAGATTTTGTTTGAAAATATTAATGGAAGTTATAACTGATGATTCACTTAATTGGTATGAATTAGGCTTGTTTGATCGTGTTCGTTAGTTTCTAAAGTCATTATTAATTTGTATTTAAATTAGCTTACGATCCAATATCAAGCCATGCAGGAATAGTGTGAAGAGTAATTAAGAATCGAAACAATTTTTCCAAATTTTCATAATTATTTTGTAATTATTTCGTAATTATTAAGATGGGAAAGAAGGAGAGAAAAGATGCCAGTGTTGCCTTTCTTCCCCATCCTCCTCCTCCTCCTCCTCCTGGAGATATGTAATATCTTATTACTTATTTTATTTTATTATTTTATTATTTTATTATTTTATTTAATTATTTAATTAATTTTAAGTGATTTTAATTTGTATTTTTACTAACTTAATGTATTTTAATTTCATCCTGAATTTCAGAAGTTCCCCCTGTCCCGTTTGGAGGTGTTTTTAGCGCATTGCGCAATCGCGTCCGCCATTAACGAATCGATTCGTAATTAATGAAATTTCGTAAATTTCAAAATTTTGAAATCTTAAATTTCGGAAGTCCTCAGAAATTCGAAACGCTGGCGCCCCCTGGAAACGAAGCGAGTTTAGAACCAAATTTTTTCTTGATCAAGCAAGCCTAATATGAATAATACAATTGTGCTGAGAGTGTTGTTTTTCTATAAGTCACAACACTGGACTGGGACAGGTAAATCAACTATGTTTTGTGGTGTCCAACTGAATTTCTGAATTAACATTTGTTTTAAAAAAACCACAAGACAAACTGATATTTCATTTAACAATTTAACCAGGAAAAGAGACACTGTAGTGTAATAACATTTTCAATAACATGAATTCTAAAGACAATTACTTCTAATTTTTATTAAACAAATGAGCTGTATCTTGCAGTGCAGACTTCAGAATACTAACAGATATTTCTATTCTGTAGATCCATTTTTCCAGCCTGAGATGCTTTGTGCTGCTGTACTGCAATCCATTTAGAAAGCAACCTGTATGGATCGCAATGGGTCTTCCTTTTGAACAGACAAGGGGATTGTGTTGTTAAGAGACCTTTTCCCATCCAGCTTTACAGAAATTACTATAGTAAAAACTTTCATGGAAGTACAGTAAAAATGACATCAAATCAAAATGAAAGGGGAAAAGGAATAAAATCCATTCAAGTAAGATGAGATTTTATGGGATGATTATTGTAACAACATAGCCAATCTCACTCTTGAGACTGGAAATAAATAAATAAAATTTTAATGTTTTATTGTGCTGACTGTGGCATATATTTGTGTCTCATTCTCATTTATATTTATAATGCTTTAAATTGTGATGGCAACTCAGTGCTGATAAGAAAATGCCTTTGCCAGCACAGTATTTATTCTCAAAAGCAAGTGAAGGTAAAATGGTAAAGAGAATGCGGCTGTTGACTAACTGTTTGTTACAATTGAAGCCCACATATGTCTATGTCTCACTGATTTAAATTTGACCATGTCTTATGTAAAAACTCTTATTGAAATTATTGGTATTAGTAATTCCTGTGCAATATGGAAGCATTTTCTGCATTTTGGTTGAAATCTAGTTTGGGCCAGTGTAACCAAATTGCCTTCTCCTTTATGTCCTCCACCTGTAGCCCACAGAGCTCTCTGGGAATTATGTTCAAATTACTTTCCAGCTCTATGATTGAGATTTTTGGGGTGCACGGAATTTAATGTTTGTGTCATGAATACTTTTTGAACCTTCGAAATGTTCTTTAATCTGTTTTCAGTGGGACAGATTGCATCAGGCACTTTCAGATCAAGAAGTAGACACACAGACTCTAGTACTGGTATTATAATAGCTATATTGTTTACACAAAGTGGAAACATACTCAGCATTCACTCCACATACATTCAGTGATACACATTCACTATTCTTCTTCATTCGGTCCATCTTGGAAGGAGGCGGATGGACAGGTTGCATTCTGACTCACTCTTTGAAGAGAAAAGTGTTTCTTTATGTATAATTTTTGTTGTTGTTTTGACTCTGTATTGTTCAGAATGCGGCAGCCAAGTTACTCACAAGAGCGCCCATGAAATGCCATATAACACCAGTGCTGCAACATTTACATTGGCTTCCAACTGAGTACCGTGGCCTGTAAAAGATGTTAGTTCTGACCTTTAAAATTCTTTACAGCCAGGGTCCATCATACCTTAGGGACCGCCTCTCCTTCTCCCATCATCGGAGGTCACAACGACCAGCCCAATGCAACTTACTCTATATACTGGGTCCTAAAGAAGTGCACTTGAAAAGTACCAGACGCAGGGCTTTTTCTATTTCTGGCCCTGCCTTAAGGAATTCCTTGCCACCCTATATGAGAGCCATGCATGACTTAGGGCCTTTTACTCTAGCACTTAAGACCTGGCTTTTTACTAGAGGATTCGATCTCTGTTAATTTTTAAATTCTGTATGTATGTATTTCATCTTTTACAATTTAGCTTCCCTCCCTCCTTTCTTCACGCCTCCTTCCTTTCCCTCCCTCCTTCCTTTTTCCTTCTTTACTTCCCTCCTTCTTTCCATTCCTTCCTTCCCTTCTTTCCCTCCCTCCCTTTTTCCTTCCTTCCTTCTTTCTTTCCTTCTTTCTATGTAAGATATCAATACAATATTTTATATATTGTTATATTCATTACTATATAATATGTTACTATTATATATTACTATATAATACAAATTAAATAGACTTACAGAATAGAGTTGGAAGGGACTGTCAAGAAGTAATGAGAGAAGGAGGGAAAGAGGGAAGGAATGAAGGAGGGAAAGGAGGAAGGAGGGAGGAAAAGAAGGAAGGAAAGAAAGAAAGGGAGAGAAACATGGAAGGAGAGAAGGAAATAAACAAGTGAAAGGGAAAGAAGGAAGGATGTAACCAAAGAGCAAAGAAATGGAGAAAAGAAACAGGTAGAGATGGAAGAAAGAAGATAAATAGGAAGGGAAAGAAGTAGAGGTAAGGAAGGAGAGAAAGAGGGAGGGAAGGTTGGCCACAGCAATGCGTGGCGGGTACAGCTAGTATTAATACATAGTTCTACATAACATGTAATAGTAAAAGCACTGCCCTTGCTCTAATGGTGTTTTGTTTTCTTTTTCTCACAGTGGAATTGAATGAATAGGAGACACACCATTTGCACCTTTAATATTCTGGTCATATTCACTAAAATGCAAACATTAAAAACTGACATTGATTCTACGGAGTCTTTTAGAGTGTAATAGGAAATAATTAGGCCTGCGTAACAACGGAAAAATTTGTTTCTAAAATCGATTTGTATTTGGGGTTTTTTTTTGTTTCGATATTTAAAATAATTACAAAATTTTCCTTTTAAAAAGTTCGATATTTACGAAATTTAGTAAATGGTAAAAAATTAACGAATCGATTTCCGAAACAATAACGAATCGATTCGTTAATGGCGGACGCGACCGCGAAATACGCTAAAAAACCTCCAAAACCTTCTGAAGCTTCCCTCTCCCTCTGTTGTTGACTGTTGGTGTGATATTATAATTTTTTTTTCACTAATTAAACCATAAAACTGGCCCAGACATGCGGAAATAATAACGAAACGACCTCAGAACAATAACGAAACGAATACAATAACGAAATACGAAGCATTTACAAAACGTGTTTAAAAATTCGTTTTTTTTAAAAATTGCTCCAGAATGGTTCGTTATCGTTTTGTAATTGAAAAAATTAACGAATTATTAACGAATTACGAATTAACGAAACGAAACCGCCCAGCCCTAGAAATAATATATATTCACACTAGATGATCCAATAGGAAAAACTGTATGGGAAACAAGAGTGCAAACAATCAGGGATTTCACTTCTTTCAATCCTTTTCACATATACTTCAACTCATTTGAAGTTGGGAAAGATTCTGATGCATTTAATAGAAGTTATTTTCTTTAGCTCTGCAGGACTGTCAAAAAGTTTTGCAGTGCATCATAAACTGCTGTGAATGTTGAATTGGGTTATTTTTGTCATCTGTCCTTGGGCTGTTGGCTTTATTTGCATAAAATGTGATAAGTATTCGAAATAGAAAGCAAGCATAAACTGCTTTAAAAACATCAAATGCTAAACGTAAACTTTTCTTTGGGGCAGGATCATCATCTTTTTCAAAGTTTTGATGATGGGGAAAACTGTGAATTCATTGTTATTTCAGAGAAAAACTAGTATTTCTTTAAAACAATCTATGTTAAAATAAAACTCCTGGTGGCATAACAATTTTTTCCATATACTTTTACAGCCATTCTTCATCTGATAGAAAGGACATTTTGACAGATCCCTTTATTCAGGTTGATCCCAGCATTTATGTTCTAGGAATCTTCCCATTCACTCTCCCCTTGGTCCTCCAAATATTCTCCATCTCAGTTGAGTTTGGTGGATCTCAGGGTGACTCCTTCAATTCTGTAGTTATGGCTATGTTGATGTGTGGGTTCTTTGTTTTTGGCATGCATGGTCTGACTTCATTTCAGGCTTGACAGAGAACCAAACACACGTTTAAGAGAACAAGATATCTATTAACAGAATCATAAAGTATAATAAACATTCATAATCTCTGATGCAAACTCCCTCCTAATATCCTAGGTCAGTGATGGGCAACCTTTTGAGCTTGGTGTGTCAAAATTTGCCAAAAACTTGAGCATAATTTGGGTGGAGTGTCACTTTGAGAAAAAAAAACATAATTTTGCAATATTTATAGTTTAAATAAGAAAAAATGTATAATCCATTCTGAGTTATGGAGTGAACTATGCTCAAACGTGCAGATGTTAAATTTAAAGATGGAATTAGATTGGCTCTTATAAGGTGTATTTCTTTGTATGTGGCCGCATGTGTCTGCATGATGTTCACCATCATGGTCCTATGTCATTCTTGTTGCTACCCAACAAGAATAAATTTACTTCCTGTTTGACTGAAAGCAAAACTCTGTTTGCTACCCTTCATAGGCAAGTCTCTTAATCTTAATAAAAATGATGCAAAGTCTGCCTAGCATCTTATTTACAACATTCCTTTATAAAGATAGTTTTCAAAATGTAAAATATTATAGCAAGAAATACCCTGCATGCATGTGCTAATTTTTATTTAAAGAGAGGGGCTTCTAAAAAAACCATTTTTTTAAATTCTAGAATCACCTCTTTAGTTGTCTGTAGCAAGCCATCATTTTTATGGATCTAACTTGAACAGAAACCATTATAAGGTAGCTCTACCTCTTAGGGTTCTGTCTCTGTTTTTCCTACTGCATATTTCTTCCTTGTTCTGAAGCTTTCCATGCTTCTTTCCATTATTTGAGAAGACTGCTAAGGAATGGAAGGAATATGCAAACATAGTTACAAATATGGTTGAGAAATGTATTTTCCCAGTGTTGAGAAACAATGATGAGAAAAATCCTGGACTGACAAGAAACTTTGCAACCTAGTACTTAGGACCCTTCCAGACATGACCAAAAAAACAAGACTTGTCTCTGGTGTATCTGAGGTAGCCAAATTACACCTCAGATAAACCCACATTAATCTGGAGTCAACAGGGAGTTCCCAGTTTACTCTGGATTAATTAGACGCTTGGAAAGATCTGGATCTTAATGTAAGGTCCAGATCTTTCCAGGTGTGGGCCCTGTGGGGATTGACTCTTGGGACTGCGTCTGCAATCCCAGGGGTCAATCCTGAGTGTGTTCCCAGTTCTTCAGGCTCCTGGAGCCCAAAGGAACGGGATGACACCCCTCTCCTCCCCTTCCAGCCCCCATTTACCCCAAAACATACTTGGCATGTTGGGAGGTTGGGAGGGGGAGGGGAGATCTTCCTCCACCCCTTCAACCTCCCAACACATCATTTTGACCCACCAGGAGCTTTTGACAGAGGGGTCTGAGCATGCTGTTAGGCCCATCAGGTAAATTTTGGGGGTAAATGGGGGCTAGGAGCAGGCTGGATGCCTTCCTGGGTCAACATGAGGGCATGTAGCCACCTACCACAGGGAAAGCCCAGGATTTGGGGGAGGTGTGGGGCCTGAATCCTGGGATAAACTGAGATGGAATATCCCAGTTCCTCCTAGGATTCAGTCCTGTCTTGAAGGGCCCGTACTCTGTACAAAATTTGCACATGGTTGTTTTCCAAATTTCCCTGAAGAAAATGCCATTCCTCATAGCAGTAAGCAAACTGTTAAAATTATTTATTGCTTCCTTCATGAAGAAACTTCTGAAAGATTTGCAGCTCTATGGTTCCATGATAGAAAAAATATATAGTAGATAAGGAAAAACAAACACAGGATCTCCTTGTAAGCTCAAAAGTTCACAACAAAAAGATTTAAAAAAAACCCCCAAATCTATCCTGAGACTGAAAAATAGGAGTTATTGTTTATTTCTTCTTAGTCACAAAGAAAACATTATGGGAAATACCTGGCACATTTTGAGTAGAGCATTTACACAATAAAAAGCCTTAATATTTTTCCTTTAGCCATGTGTTTCAGTTGTCCCACTGATCTGAGGAAGCAAGTTGTGGCATATCTTGCTGTGCTCTACTGCTTCAAGCAACTTCTCGTCAGCCTAGGTGAATCAAGTCATTGGAAATTGCTTGAAAGAACAGAGGATGGCACTGCTAGGTATTATAGTCCAATGGCTATTGTTCTTTTCGTCTTTATATTCATTTTCATTTAATGGAAAGGACTCTTATCTATGTTTTGTGTATATAAGGAAGACTGGTGCATACAACAAATGCACCTAACTCATTCGTCCTCACTTTCTTGTTGTCACACTATTCTATAGCAGACCTTACCATGCTATATTGCAATGGCGCTTTGTAGAATAAAGATTCGTGCTGTTGCAGAGAATTTTCTTTTTTTTTTTTAAAAAAAAAAATCACTTTCAAATATGGGAAATCAACCAGCCTTTAATTTTTAGAATTCTGCAGAATGGAGAAAGAATCCCTAAGAAGAAGTTTCTAAAGTGGCCTTTTTTTCCTAAATTATAACCTCGTGTATTTACATAGAAGCTCTGTTGATTGGCGATGACAAACAGCATTGATTCATCAAGAAATCAACATATAAGTAGGTGTGAATATTTGTATGTAATGAAGACTTTTTTTCTTAACTGGTTCATACCAGGAAAAGTATTTCTTCTAATTGGTATTAGTTAGTAAGAAAGGAATCTCTAATCAGAGTTTTCTAAGCTTCTTTGCTCAAATCTCTGACCTTCTAATTGCCTTTGTTATTCTCTTTTTCTTTCTTTTTTCAAATAGACCTATTTTTAATCAAACAGAAATATAAAACCACAGTGTTATCAATGTCATAGATGAGTTCTTTCCCAGAATACAGGTCCCACCAAAGATGTTTGTTGCCTGGTATAAATGGCAATTTCCCCTGTACTGTATATAAGCTGAACAGACCAGCAAGTTGAATTATGGACACCAGGGGTGGGCAAAGTGAAGACCCCAGAGCCATTAATGCAGCTGTAAAAGAAGCTCTTGCAACCCAAGGCAAGAGATGCACATTCCTACTTTCTTTTTCTACCTCTTTGTCTGCTGTGTCTGTGTCTCATCTTGCTGTCCCCTGCTTTCTTTTCCTTCTGTGTTTTTTTTCTGTTTGTCCCACCTGCAGTCTCCATTTTTGTTTTCCCTTTCTTTAGTGATCCCTGGTATTTTTCAGTTATCTCCCCACTCTTTTCTTCATTTGCGACCTCTCTGCAAGTGTCTTCCCACATGTACCTCCCAGGGTTTTGAATTTCCTTCTCCTTTTACATTGTTTCTTTAACTTTTCTTTGCAACCTTTTCTCTCCCCAAACTTCCTGGTCTCTATTCTGTCTGCTTTTGCCCCCCTCTGTTTGCTTGTACCCATTCATTGCAAGCTATCCTGATTCTCTTCTTGTGTTACTCGGCAGTGGCTAAAACCTCATTTTTGTTGGCTGGTTTTAACCCCATTCTGATGACACAAGTTGCCCTTTATTTGTTTAAAGCTGCTAAAAGGAGATCAGAATACATAGATCAGATAGGGGTGCAGTGTAGGGGAGACAAGGATAGTTGATGCATATATCTATGGCTAAGCTACATTGGTTTTAGGTTGATAAATTCCTATATATTTGTATCCTATTTTAATAGGACCAGATGTATGTTGTATGTTGTGTTTGCACTGTCTGTTTTTGATAAGGCCAACTGGATAATCAATAAAATTGTTGTTGTTGTTGTTGTTGTTGTTGTTGTTGTTGTTGTGTTACTCTATTCAATTCAGTGTAAAAAATGAGACCAGTATTCGGTATTAGGCTTGGGCGGTATCGTTCGTTAATTTCGTAATTCGTTATTACTTCATATTTAAATTAGCTTACGATCCAATATTGAGCCATGCAGGACTACTGTGAGGAGTAATTAAAAATCGAAACAATTTTTCCAATTTATTTCGTATTGTTTCGTAATTGTTTCGTAATTGGTTCAAAATTGTTTCGAAATTGTTTCATAATTGTTTCGTAATTATTTCTGTATGTCTGGTGCAAGTTTTATAGTTGTTGTTTGTTTTATCAGTGATAAAAAATAAATTATCACACCAACAGTCAACAACAGAGGGAGAGGGAAGCTTCAGAAGTTCCCCCTGTCCCATTTGGAGGTTTTTTTTAGCATATTGCGCAATTGTGTCCGCCATTAACGAATCGATTCGTAATTTTACGAAATTTCGTATATTTCGAATTTTTTAAAAGGAAAATTTCAGAATCCTTTTAAAAAAAGAAACGCAAGGGCCCCCTAAAAACAAAATGAGTTTAGAACCAAATTTTTCCGTAGTTACCCAAGCCTATTCGGTATCAGGTACGGTCTACACTAGCCAATTAATGCCATTTCAAACCAGTACTGAAGGAAGTAGTTTCACATACATGCTCATTGGAGGAAAGAATAGTAGAGGCCAAGATGAAGTACTTCAGCCACATCATGAGAAGAAAGGAAAGCTTAGAGAACACAATGATGCTGGAGAAAATGGAAGGAAAAAGGTAGAGGGGCCGACCAAGGGCAAGATGGATGGATGGCATCCTTGAAGTGACTGGATTGACCTTAAAGGAGCTGGGGGTGGTGACGGCTGACAGAGAGCTCTGGCACGGGCTGGTCCATGAGGTCATGAAGAGTCGGAAAGGACTGAATGAATGAATAACAACAAAGTTTCACATACAGATTACATAGGAAATCCTGGAACCAGTTTAAACCCTAAATGGTGATTACACACACCACAGAGTATTGATGTATATAAAGGGCTTTTTTTCCATGAGTATGGAAATGCTTTCCTGGGAGTTTAGTGTCTGGCTGCTGCTGTTTCATGCCATCTTTGAACTGCATTAAATGGTCCTTGTAGATGGCACATTAATTAAGTATACATAATTTAGTAGCATTTTTTCTGGCCCAACCTCCCAAACCTAATAGAAACCTAATTCAGCTGTGCTCAAGTTGCTGGAAGAATGGACCTTCTTCTACCCATACAACTGATGCCCAGTAAAGTAGAAAATGGGGAGAGGAGTTACAATTGTTCAGATTCAAAATGTTGGCTATACAGCCATTGGGAATGACATGATTCCTAATAAATACGAAACATATTTGCTCCCCCCTCCCATCCTTGCATTTAACTAAGGATAGAAAATGGTCTAAAACATATGTTCTGCTACATGCCAAAACTCCCCTCATATTTAAATGATTTCCAACCATTAAGAATTCAGTGAAGCATAGGCTTTGGAATTATATGCTCATCTTTATTGCAAATTGAGCAGCTTGCCAGAGCTGAAAGCCAGCTAATTTTCGTTTGCATGGGGCTTGTACAAGGTCATTGCCTTTCCCCATATCCTATTTATATTTTACTCCTGTGCTTGTCTTATATAGGATTGTGAAATCTTAGTGTGGGGGTGGTTTCTCGTGGACATTCATGTATCTTTTCCAGTACATTTTCCTAACTGTCAAACTTGGTCAGTCCAAATGAGAGTTCAGGGACAGCCACTAAGAAGGCCCTCTCTCATGTCCCAACCAACCATAATTATGATTGTGGTAGGACTGAGAGATCCCTTCTACACTTGGATGCTTGTCATAGATCCAGGCGAAACACTATGAGGGAATGCTTCTAGAACATGGCCATATAGCCTGAAAAAACCTACAACAATCCCTTCTACACTGCTGTATAATCCAGATTATCGAAGCAGGTAATTCACATCTTCTTTGAACTGGGTTATATGAGTATACACTGCCATATAATCCACTTGAAAGCAGATAATCTGAATTTTATATGGCAGTGTAGAAGTGGTCACAGAAGACCCTCTCTTGGTGATCTCAAAACTCAGGCCAGCATATACAGGGATATATGATCTTCTAAATACCCTTTTCTAATTCAGTGTCTAATTTTATTAGCAGTGTAAGGGGGGAAATAAAGGTGAAAATATTCCTATGGAGATGAAATGATGGTGGGAGATTCATTTTATGAGTTTTGACAGGGTTAGGCTGCTGTTGAAAGGAAGAATATTAGTTAAAGTGACATAGGTAGCACCAAACGGGAAGTTTAAAGGTGCATCTGCACTGTAGAATTAACACAGTTTAGTACTACATAAACTGTCATTGTTCGATATTTTGGAATTATGTGAACTATAATTTGGTGAGGTACCAAAACTCTTCAAGAAGGCTGAAGACCTTGTAAAAATAAGACCTGACCAAACCCTGCATTACATTGCTCTCTCACCCAGTGTTTTAAACTTTTGATCTCTGCAACTGGCCCTGCCCACTGTGATCAACTTTCTGTGTTCAAATATTGTGATTTTATATTGTTCTGATGAGTTTATTTATACTGTTTTTTGTATTGTATCTTATTTTCTTATATTTTATTGTTGTATTTTTATGTTGTATATTTGCATTGTTGTATTGCTGGCCTTGGCCTCATGTAACCGCCCCAAGTCCCCTTAGGGATATGGTGGTGGGATATAAATAAAGTATTATTATTATTATTATTATTATTATTATTATTATTATTATTAAAAATATAAGTGCTATGTTTCCACAGCATTAAGCCATTGCAGTTAATATGCTGTCAAACTGTGTTAATTCTACAGTGTAGATGCAATTTTACGGTGTAGAAGTAATGACCTGAAGCTCAAGGTCATTCATTAAATCCAGGTGCTCTGTATGGAGGTTGTAGAAGGATGTAGTGAATGCTGAAGAAAATACGTGCCCCTTCTACTGCTGTTACTTGACACATAACAGTGTGATGCCTCAGTGGAAAAAAAATAATTAGCACTTACAGTTTCACTAAAGCTGACCTCCTGGTCTGTGATATTTATACTCAAAATGCTGCTGCTTTAAGATTTGTGACCTCATCACATGGAGTCTTTTTAAAGCTTCTTGGTGTTACTGATATGATGCTGGCATGAAATCCCCTGGAGCTTATCAAATGATGCAGGGCTACTTCCAGTGGGGTTCTGCTGGGCTCCATGCCAGCAGCATGCTGGTAACATTGAGAAGTGGAGCCCAGAGAAGTCAGATGTACACCCGACTCCTCATAGAAGAAGGCAGGGAGGATGCAGGAGGAAGCTAGGGACAGTGGAGAAAAGTTATGGGAACGTATCCCACAATCAACGATGATAAGGGCATGAAGTGCTACACTCCCTCTCTTCCATCTTCCAGGAGCTTGGTTTGCATTGCTTTCTGGTTGCTTGAAATAGCATCCCTTTGCATTTCTCCCAGGGTTGCTACAACTTTAGCAGCACCCTAAAAGTTAAAGATTAACAGAGGTTGGAAAGCCAGACTGCAGCCCTTTTGCCGTTATTGGTTTAGAAAAGTATCTCTTTGGATCTAGAGACTGCCTTTTTTCCTGGGGATGGGATCTCCATTTTGGAATCTCCCCTGCCTTCTTCAGTATAGAAAAAAGCCTCAGATGTGCTGTTGGTCAGCTAGGAAGCTCTGACAAAGCCATTCTGAGTACTATTGAGTAATATTGAGATAGATAGATAGATAGATAGATAGATAGATAGATAGATAGATGACAGATAGATAGAGTATTGAGTAATATTGAGATAGATAGATAGATAGATAGATAGATAGATAGATAGATAGATAGATAGATAGAATAGGTATTGTGTACTATTGAGATCGATATTGAGATTCAGGTTAGGGACCCTCTTGCCTTTGAAACTGGCACTGGGCTTAGATAGGGGAAGACCTGCTCTTCCTGAAAATAACAGCTCAGTGCTGGGGCAGGGAATATCTTCAGATTTCTTTGCTATTTGGGAGAGGCTCCATTACTTCATCTCCAAAACTAGCCTTAAGCTTGAATAGGGGAAGACCTGCTCTTTCTAAAAGATAGTAGCTTAGGGCTAGGGCAGAAAATCTCAGGATTTTTCTACCTTTTGGGGGAAGTTAACTCAGCAGCTGGAGGAAAAAGGAAGGAAAGAACATCTACATGGTTTCACAAATTGACTGTTTTGTTTGTAACTTCACCAAGCTGTGCCAAGTCTGCCAAGGACTTTGAGAAATAAATGTTCTGTTTGATGTTCAAAATCTGGAGTGTCCTCAGTTGCTGAGAATCTTAAGCTTCTAAGTAAGACACCCACAGTTCGCCCAGATAAAGAGAGAAGCACATCTTAGTTTTAACTTTATAGTGTCTGGATGTGACGGCACACCCTCACATTTCCTCCACTGTCTCTTGCTGTTCCCTGGCCTCTGGACCTCATTGTGATGAGATCCTTAATCTGAGGCTGGATATATACTGTCATATAATACATTTTGAATCTATAGTGTATGGTCAGTGTAGACCCATATAATGTAATTTAACTGCATTGAACACAATTATATCATTCTACACTGACCATATGATGCAGATTCAAACTGCATTATATGGCAGTGTAAATCCAACCCCAGTCTACAGCAGACATGGCCAAACTCAGGTGTTTTGGTCTTCAACTATCAATTGTTAGGAATTGTGGGAGCTGAAGTCCAAAACACCTGGAGGCTGAAGTTTGTCCATGTCTGGGCTAAAGTGATTTGATCTTCCCTCTTGTGCCATACAGTCATTAGGAATGATATGCGTTCCAATAATACCTATTGGCTCCACACACCCGTGTATTTAAATGAGGGCAAAAATGGCTTAAAATATATGCTCTGTTGCATGCCAAATGAACACATATTAAAACCATTTCTATCCATTTAGGATTCAGTGATGTGTAAGCTTTGGAATTACAATGTTCCCTCACTACTTCGCACTTCACTTTTAGCGGACTCACTGTTTCATGGGTTTTTGAAAATCTTAATAAAAATATAAAATATTTATGTCCAGTGGAGGCCAGGGACCCCAGAAGTGTGGCGGCCTGAGGTGGGGAAGACCTGCCTCCCTGGCCTCCACAGACCCTGGAAGTGTGGTGGCCTGAGGTGTTGCGGGAAGGCTTGCCTCCCTGGTCTGCCACTGTCTGCGTGGCTCCGGAGGCTCTGCCGGGGTCTGCATAGGTAAGGGAGGCTGGCAGGCATCCTTGGGATGGGCTGGGAGGCAGGTAAGGAAGCACGGGTAAGATAATAATATATAAAATAATGTATAAATATTAAAATTAATATGGCATCCCTATTTCATGGATTTTCACTTATTGCAGGTGGTCCTGAAATGAAACTCCCGCAATAAATGAGGGAACACTGTATATGATCGTCTTTACATAAACTGAGAAGCTTGCCATGGGGCTTGGGCAATGTTGTGGCCTTTCCTGATATCCTATCGGTATTTTATTCCTGTGTTTCCCTCATATTGAATTGTAAAATCATAAGTTGTAGGGGTTTCTCATGAAAATTCCTGTGTCTTTTTAAACAGATTTTCTTCCCTAACAGCCTGAATCCTGTTGGTCAGTCTCAATGAGAGAAGACACAGCAAACCAATTGTTGAATATGGAGCCAACCCTTTATTGAATTGGTCTACTTTAGCCAGGACTAAAAGGTTTCAAGCCAAAGCGCATTTTACTTTGTTATGCATTGTTGAGATTAACTTCACAATTCAGCAGCAGATCAGTTGCACAACTTCAGCGCTTTCCAGTAGCTTCTTCCTGCACAGTATTTTCAGTCAACTGCTCCCACAGCCTGCAGTCACATTGGAACCTTTTACAGACACTTGAGCACATGCCCGGCCATTGTCAGGTTTACCATTGTCTTTCCCCCAGTCTAGATGATAGTACAGACTTACCACAGCACATAGTTATATCTTGTCTTAGCAGACTGGTTCTTTTAATTACATATAGCCTTCGATAAACAACATCACAGCACAAGGAGAAATATACACTGTACATGACTTCCTTATATACAATTAATTTACACATAGCAATCACTGATTGGTTCCTAACTCATTGACTTAACTCAAACCCAGGATTGCATCATTCATAATCACCTGGATTAGGCCAGAACACATTCCCCAAATGATTCCTATATACAGTTAATGCATGACTCAGCATTTCCAATAGAAGCCTATTAGCAGTGCATGACTCAGCTATATTACATTACAATACATTGTAAAACCTGACATGCATTCACTTATACAGCCTTCCCCTTCCATGAAAGGGCTTTTCTGAATATTCTTTAGTTAGCCGTTCACATTTTAAATTGTGCACATTCTGTTTCTCTGTGTTCCCTTTGAGTCTTGGAAATGTAGGAATCCTCAAGACAAGGTGACTTTTTTCTCTCACAGGCTACAGGAAAAAAAAACTCCTTTGGTCAAATCCAGCAAAGTTCATTTCCATCCTTATTTGCCATACATCCAGACACATACATTCAATGCCCTGTGGAGTGATGTCCTGTGCTGGCTTATGAGTAGGATATTGCTTGCAGTCCCCAAATAATCTAGAATGCTCAGACCAAATCACACAATAATCCTGTAGGCTTTAATAGGAACTCTCAGAAGTTCAACTACTTTCTAAGCTTACTTTTTGCAGTCTGGGAGAAGGAAAGGTAGTTAGCAAGAAAAATAGCTGTGAGCCCCAATTCTAAGAGATGTCTGACCTGGGGAAGTGATGGTATCACATTTTCTAGTATCCCAATACACATTTTGGTAGACCTTGCCAGACTGAGTTGTAAAGAACAGATGTTAGATCAGTGGTTCTCAACCTATGGGTCCCCAGGTGTTTGGCCTACAACTCCCAGAAATCCCAACCAATTTACTAGCTGTTAGGATTTCTGGTAGTTGAAGGTCAAAACTTCTGGGGGCCCACAGGTTGAGAACCACTGTGTTACTTTACAAGAATGGCTTTACAAGAATCCAGACTTTCTTCTGGCTTTGCTAAATTTAATCCTCATGGAAATGTATCTATGGCATTTTATCATGTTTCTCAGACTCATACTAACATTCTTTTGTTGTCGTTTATTCGTTCAGTCATTTCCAACTCTTTGTGACCTCATGGACCAGCCCACGCCAGAATTTCCTGTTGGCTGTTGCCACCCCCAGCTCCTTCAAGGTCAAACCAGTCACTTCAGGGAAACCATCCATTCATCTTGCCCTTCCTTTTTCCTTCTATTTTCCCCAGCATCATTGTGTTCTTTGAGCTTTCCTATTTTCTCATTATGTGACCAAAGTACTTCATCTTTGCCTCTAATATACTTCCCTCCAGTTAGCAGTCAGACATTATTTCCTGGAGAATGGACTGGTTTGATCTTGAGGTCCAAAGCACTAACTTCTAACTTCTTACTCTATTCAATATCTGTATTGGGTTCCAAGACATTTCTTTCCTCACATAATATGATACAAGCTTTCATTTTTATTTGATTTCCCCATTGACTAAAACATATTTAAAAAACATTTTTTCATATACACATATTTTATGTGGGCATGGATGACTACAAAAACATGGATTGTCAAATATGGACTCATTATATATCATTTGAAAAATCAAGGATAATGATAGGATATTGAGTTATAGAGACAGAGTTTTGGAGAGGAACAAGAAGGAAGAACTATAAATGATATGAGGAGATTATAAGTGTTTGTTATACTTTTCTACTATCTTAATAAATGTGTTGTGGTTGATGTTGTTGTCATCATTGTCTTAAATCTGTCTCTGGTTGTCTGCCAAGCCTGAAGTGAAATCAGGCCATACATCCCAAAACTTAAGAACCCACACAAACAACCGAACTACAATGGAGGGGGTCACCAGAATCCCCAAAACTCAGTCCAGGAAAGGAATATCTGGGGGAACAAAGGCAGGGTGAGGGGCAGAATTCCCAGACATCAAAGTTTTGAGACCAGCCTGGGCACACATGATAAGCAGGTAATGAAACTCGAGCTATGCGTTGGATGAGAAGTCAAGTTCTCCCTTTCTTTTTTGTCTTTCTCACCCAAAATAATGGTCAAGGATGCTATCTATTAAACACAAAAACAAAAACAAATGCTCAGTTTGTTTGTAAATACAAATTAAAGACAAAAGCAATAACAAGAAATAACCATCACCAAACCAGCAAACAAACAGTTGCAAGAAAGTAGCTAAAATGCCACCCCCCCCCCTTTTAAAAGTATTTTTTAAAAAAACATTAGCAGTGGTCTATATATATAATAGCTAATATCCTACACTGGGATGGGCATAGCAGGACACTTCATGTTTAGCTCCACACAGCTCACCACCCCATCCCATTCCAAAGGGATGTGGAGCTCCGGAAATGCTGCTTGCTTACTTGGTTGGAAGGGAAAGGAACAAGACAGTAACAATGCAGCACCAAAGTAGCTAAATGAAAGGCAAAGGAGGTATCCTAGAAATTTGGGAGAACAACCTCATTTTTCTTTCACTGTTCACTACCTGGCCACATCTCTCCCTCTCTCCACTGGTCAATATAGCAACACCCACGTGGGTTGTGTTTCAGTAGAGTGTGTTGAGCAAGATACAACTGGTAGTAGGAGGGGAAAGAGGGCTGCTCAGGTGCTGGATCAAGAGCAGCAAAGGAAGCGAATTACGGAGATATTCATGACACCTACAGATTCTGAACCATTTGAAGGTTTCTCAGATTCTGAAATGGAGGAGGAGGGAGATGAGGGCAGAGGCTTGAAACGGGCTACTCAGGAGCAAGAGTCAGATGAGGAACATGAAACGTATCCGGGAAATACTTAATGCTCCGACAGAGGAGGAGGATTTTATGGGGTTCACAGGGACTGATGAGACTGGGAGTTGTACCGAAGAGGAGGATGGACTAGATTGGACTCGTGTACAGGAGATCAGAGACATATGTACACAACCAACATCAAGTGATGAGTTTGAAGGGTTTTCTGGACAATGGCAACCTGGTAATACATGAGGTGATCTAAGTCTTGATAGATGCTGGAAGAGCTGGAGGGATGGGCGGTGGCGAGCAGCTGTGGAAGCAAAGGCACCTGAGAGTGATGAAGACAGGCTGGAATCCAGCTCATCCTCTGATGAGGAGTTATAGGATAAAAGTAAGGTATCAAACTACTGGAACTTTGCAGTAGGCAAAGGGTTGTATTGGGCTTGGGACTTTGTTGCTGCCATTACTCTTGCCTTGGGTCCTGGGACTGCAGATCGCTGTGTTTCCGTGCTTCTACCTTCTGGAATCCTGTAAGTGCTGACTGCTATCTTCCTGCTGACTTTGGATTGTTTTCGGGATGACGACTTCACGCTTTGGACTGCTACAGTTTCTTCTGGATGTGCCTTGACCTTGGACTGTTTCTAGACTACGTTTTTGCTTGCTCCTCCCTTGTTTATTGATGTTTATTGGACTGTGTTTTTGAAGCAGTTTGCTGATACTTTTTGTTATCCCAGATTATATCCCAGTATAATCTGGATTATATTCCAAGTTGTGTTTTTTGCTTGGTTTTTTTGCTACAGACTTTCAGTTTTGCTAGTAACACTGAGTTAAGTGTTTCTAAGCCATTTTTGTTACTTTAATAAACTTTGTTGGACCTTTACCCTTGTGTTAAGGCTTCTGGTTCACAACAGGTTGCCTTGGTCAAGGTTTTAGATGTTGCTTGAAGTATTCGTCAATGACTCCTTAGGTTGCAATGTAATTGCATGTTAATAGCAACCTATGTCAGCATATTCCACATCTTAATTGCTTTACAATAACATGTTGGGAGCATGACTATCCCTAGAGGAAACTTCATTTCCCATCAGGCACTGGACCCAAGAATATATATTTTTTGGAAGATCAGTTCTCAACTTTGGTTGAGCAGGATTTTCAGTCAGAGAAGCAAAATGTATTACTATAGTGGAGCAGGCTATCCAACTACAATTGATTATATATTTATTTCTACTTTAGGCCTAGAATGATGGTGAAACTGGTTGAAAAAGTTGAGAGATGTAGGCAGGTTACCACTGTAGTAGATCAGTGGTTTTTGTGATCAGCAAATATATGAAGAGATACATCTCCTTCTATCTTTCTGTTTCTTTCTTTAAGAAAAGTTACACTTCTTTCTGTGTAAATGAAAGGTGTTGAGTTGCTGCTGGGAGAGATTGCAAAGGTGTTTTCACTGTGCAAAAGGTCTCCTGGAGACATACTTTAAAGGTAGTGCATGCCAACTTAACCTGCTGAACATATTTGTAAAGAAATACAAATGTTACAAGACATTGTGACTTTATTCAAAGGAAACCAATCCCTGGGTAACAACCTTGAATTTCTGAAGCTTTCATTGTTGGTAGAATAACAATATACCTTTTGATTTTGACGAGCATTGCAGGAAAACTGGATATTTATTGAAAAGGTTATTTGTATAGGGGTATTAAAATAAATTGGAACCCTACAAGCTGGCCTGACCTTCAAAAGCCTCATTACTCACTGCAGGAAAGAATCAGTTTAATGAATGTGGTTCAGCATGAGATCACTTTGGAGGAGTGGCTATGGAGAGCACTTGGGGTATACAGATAAAAAAAAGATGTCAAGAGATTACATCAAAACAGTCCCATAAGTATTAGAAAATTGAAGCAAGAGGTAGATGCTGGAGTGAGCTAGAGAACAAGGTGGTGGCCTCTGTCATTCCTTACCTAAAAGCCAATCAGACTAGCATTTGAATTTTATTTGGTATTGATCAGGAGTACAGGCTGGCATAAGGCATACATGTAACATGTATCTCTAAAAGATCAGCCAGACTACTCACAGGAGCTGGTTACAGGGAGCAGTCTACCTCCCTCTTTAAATAGCTCCACTGGCTTCCAATAAGTTTCCGGTCCCAATACAAAGTGCAGGCTATCACCTATAAAGCCCTAAGTGGTTCGGGACCTGTTTATCTCTGCGATCGCATCTTCCCCTATGAACCACTGCATACCTTGAGATCCTCTGGGGAGGCGCTGCTCTCTCTTCTCCCCGACGTCTCAAGCACGGTTGGTGGGGACAAGGGAGAGGGTCTCCTCGGTGGTGGTCCCCCGGCTCTGTAACTCCCTCCCCAGGGAGATCAGACAGGCTCCTTTTTCTGGAGTCAACTAAAAACCTGGATGTATCTCAGCTATGTTCTTTTCTCAGCCATATTGTTTTTATGCTGTTTACAATTGTTGTTTGTATTTTATTTTTATCTGATGTTTTTAAATCAGTTAAACTATTTTATTTGTGTATTTTACTTGTAATTTTGTACTTGTCCCTTGTAAGCCACCCCGAGTCCCTTAGGGGAGATGGTTGGGAGGGGATAAAAATAAAGTTATTATTATTATTATTAGAAACACAACAAGGTGAGTCCACAGCAGACACTCTGCTGGCTGTAGTATTGGATCACACGTCGGACACTTCCCAAGTGTCTAGGGCTGTGTAATGTATCGGCGAATAATGCATGCAGACCCCAGTAAGGTGGCCTTTTGCAGCTGGCAGATGGTAATTTTGTCAACGCTGATTGTGTTTAAGGCCAAGGTCTTTAGGCAATGCACCCAGTGTGCCAATCACCACTGGGACCACCTTTACTGGTTTGTACCAGAGTCTTTGCAATTCGATTTTTAAATCTTCATATCATGTCAGCTTTTCCAGTTGTTTCTCTTCAATCCTGCTGTCACCTGGGATTGCGACATCGACGATCCATACTTTGATTATTATTATTATTATTATTATTATTATTATTATTATTATTATTATGTTATCTCTATGCACCAATAGGAGAATGACAAGAGACTTGCCACTGTTCCTCCCTACATACCACCCATCATCTGCCATCTAAGGCTGCATTTATACTGCCATATAATCTAGTTTCAGAATGCAGATTAACTGCTTTAAACTGGGTTATATTATATGAGTCTGCATTGCTATAGAATCCAGTTCATTGCAGTTAATCATTGCAGTTAAAGGAGCGGTCATCCCTCCTGTTTGAGGAGCTCCACTGGCTGCCATTCATCTACCGGACCCAATTCAAGGTGCAGGTTGTTACCTATAAAGCCCTGAATGGTTTGGGACCCGCCTACCTGCGTGACTGCATATCTGTATACGAACCCACATGATCTCTTCGTTCATCTGGAGAGGCCCTCCTTTTGATCCCGCCAGCATCGCAAGTGCAATTGGTGGGGACGAGAGAGAGGGCCTTTTCGGTGGTGGCCCCTCGACTCTGGAACTCACTCCCTAAGGACATCAGGCAGGCCCCAACTCTGGCAATTTTCAGGAGGAGCTTGAAGACGTGGTTGTTCCAGTGTGCCTTCCCAGATTAACAATCCCATAGCACTTTGTCCCTCTAAAGCACTTTACATTTTTTAGGTCTGCTCATATGTCTTTCCACAAACGCCACTATCACCTTTTCGTCCATGTTCAGCACTATTTCCAATTTTAATTTTACATTTGGCCTTCCCATAGTTTTAATTGTATGTTGTCTAATTGATAATGTTATATGTTATGTTTTATTTTAATTGCTTGTATTGTTGTGATTATTGCTTGTATTGTTGTGTTCGGGCTCAGCCTCATGTAAGCCGCACCGAGTCCCTTGGGGAGATGGTAGCGGGGTACAAATAAAGTATTATTATTATTATTATTATTATTATTATTATTATTATTTTCAGAAACTGGATTACATGGCAGTGCAGATGGGACCTATGTGAGTGCCTAAAGGTAGAGCTAGCCTTATTGGCAGGATTTCTATCATTGCCACTTCTCCTCTCATTCTTATGAACGTGTAAATATTTGCACTGATGAAAGGCTAGCCAGTTTGTTCAGCTTCATTTTAACTGTGGTCAGTAGGGATCAGCTGTATTAAATTAAAAGAGCCCCTGAAATAGGTCCGAGGTTTGCATCTGCTTCATGTGTAAAACTGCACAGACTCTTCTGAAATAGGGCAGTGCAAATGGATGTATGAAGTATAAAGGGCAGATCTGTCAGACGTGGTAAACCATGCCAGGTTCCCAAAGTAACAATAAGCTGCTATGGTTCTCAGCTTGGTTCACAATGTGGGAAAGACAGTGATACCATTAAAAAAAAACATCAAGGTCCACTCTGATCTCCTTTCTTCTGACCTTGTCAAAGAAAGAGCCATGTGCCGGAAGAGTGAGAACTAAAGATCTCACAGCAGGCATTATGTATAAAAGCACTCAGAGGCTGGGAGCCACCTGCTCGCAGTACTTGCCGAGAAAGACAGCGAACCTGGAAGCATTTCAAATGCTCGGTATACACACACTCAATAAAATACAAAAAGGGCAATGACTTCAGCTGAGATTATGGGAAAAGTCTGTAGGTAGATCAAACATCTTTTTCACTGTATCCTTTCTGTATTTCTGCCATCATTTTGTGCACTCTATTTTACAACTGCCTTGGCAATTTAAGTTGGACAAAATATCGAAAACTGGCAAAGGAGCATATTTTAGAGTAAATTTAATGAAAATGACTGCATAGTGGATTTGCCAACAGTTGACTTGTTCAAAATGGCTTAGGTCACAATCCAGTAGCCAATTAGGTAGGCGTAAACCTCACAGGATTTAAATGGTTTTGAATAGATTCATATGTAGGATTGACTTTCTAGGTACGGAAAAGGGCTTATGCAAAGTTGGATGTGTATGCAGCTAACTGTATTAAGGTCATGCCAATGTGAAATTAATGTGAAATTAATCACATTTTAATAGGGTCAGGTTTATGTGAAAGTGGAGAAATGTTTTTATGTGGCATCAGGGAATCCCCCCCCCCCTTGGTCATATAGTCAGTGGTAAATGAGCCCACTTATTCTTAGATGTATATGTCACTCCAATAAAACTTTATCTCTGCTGACTGATATAGTCTTTGTTGATAGTTCCAAAGGTCAGCTTCCAATAGCCACACATACCAAAATTCCATCCAAAGGTAATCCAGGCCTGAATCCAGGACGGTAGCCAGAAAAAAATTCAGGGGGTGGGTTGATCCTTTTTAAGCGATTCACGAAGAGTAGGTCCATAACACAAAATAAACTTTATGATTCATTATCTATCTATCTATATATAAATGCTTATGTCATCGTTAGTACCCTAAAAAAACTACAGGGCCTTCTTTCCCTCCCTCCCTTCCCCTCCTTCCCATCCCTCCCTCCTCCCTCCCTTTCCTTTTCTCCATTACTCCTTCCTCCCTTTCTTTCTTTCCTTCCCTCCCTTCCCTTCCTCCTTTTCCTTCCTTTCCACCCCCCCCCCCACACCAGCTTCATCCTCCTTTATTAAATCTACAATGTAGATGCACCCAAAGTCACTCCTTCCACACTGCCATGTAAAATCCAGATGATCTACTTAGGACTGGATTATATGGCAGTGTAGACACACACACACACAGATATGGATGGATGTAGGATCACTGGTTGGTGATATATATCTATATCTGTCTATCTATCTATCTATCTATCTATATTACTATTATATATACTGCTATATAATACATAAATATTATATATTATATATTTTTATTATATGTATTACTATATAATATGTTACTACTATATATTACTATATTAGATAGACTCATAGAAGAGAGTTAGAAAGGACTCTTCCATGGTACTGGGGGAGAACAGACAGGAAAGAAGGAGAGAAGGAGGGAGGGAAAGAAGTAAGGAGGGAAGGAAGGAAGGAAGGAAGGAAGGAAGGAAGGAAGGAAGGAAGGAAGGAAGGAAGGAGAGAAGGAAGGAAAGGTAGAGAAGGAAGGAGAGGAGGGAAGGAGAGAAGGAAGGAAAGAAAGGTAGAGAAGGAAGGAAGGAAGGAGAAAAGGAAATAAAAAGTGAAAGAAGCAAGGAAAAAACAGGGAAGGAAGAAATGAGACAAAGGAAGAAAGTAGAGAAAGGGGGAGGGAAGGAAGGAAAGAGAGAAGGAAATATGAAACCAAAGAGTGAAAGAAGGAATGAAAGAAAGAGGTAGAGAAGGAAGAAAGGGGAGAAATGGGAAGGGGAAGAAAGGAATAGGTAGGTACCTCTCTTTCATAATAGTCCAGATATCTACCTCTACTTTGAAAATTCTTACTATAGGCCACAGCAATGCGTTGCAGGGCACAACTAGTATTTTTATATGAAAAGGTAAAGGTTGTCCCCTGATATTAAGTCCAGTTGGGCCCGACTCTGGGGTGTGGTGCTCATCTCCATTTCTAAGCCAAAGAGCCAGCATTGTCTGTAGGCACCTCCAAGGTCATATGGCTAGCATGACTGCATGGAGCGCTGTTAAGTGGGTACAACAATTCAAAGATGAATTGTTGTACCTCTGAGGATGCTTGCCATAGATGCAGGCAAAACATCAGGAGAAATGCCTCTAGAACATGGCTCTATAGCCCGAAACCCCCCACAAGAACCTAGTGATTCCAGCCATGAAAGCCTTCGACAATAAATTCAAAGATGGCCGTGACAACGTCCATGATGAGGACCGCTCCGGTCGCCCTTCTTTGATTACAGACGATTTGGTGGCTTCAGTTGAAGCGAGGATTCGTGAGAACAGGCGCTTCACAATAACAATAATAAAAATGTTTGAATTGCCGTACCCACTTACGCACTTTGCTTTCACTCATAACAGTATCACCGTACACTTCACAAATCTGTCGATGAATTTCTGCAGGTTCCTTGCTGACAAAAACCGTATCACTGAGTGAACCTCACATGCGGAGGGTGAGTTGATAGTCTTAAACATTTTTAAAGCACAGAACAGAACTGTACAGGTTAGCTACAGAGTGGAAACTGAGCACAATTGTTCCCGAGGCATGCTGGTACACGACGCATGTGCTCGTTGCGGTATGCGTGCGAACTACTAGTGTCTACAACAAAACAGACCTTACTCAAAAAATACCCCTCGTATTTGCAGCACTTTCCATACAGAACCTAGAGAAATCTGTTAATCAAATGCCATGCACCATTTTTAAATACTATTCAAATCATGAACTGCCTTCATTGTAATTGCTACAGTTCTGCATCATGCTGTAGCTGCTGAGAAGTCAGATCACCTGTGCTGTTTTTCAAATTGCTTGTCACAAAGGAACAAATAGGAAAGTTAATACAAATTATGTCCTGAAGCATTATTTTCATGTATATTGTGCATAATGTAATTTTGTTTGTGTTTTTCTTATTTTAAATGCATGTTTGTGTTTAATATGGCTGGACATTAACAAGATAAAATACTTTCCAAATACCTGTAACAAAAAGCCTGGATATACATTTCTTAAGATGAAATTCCATTAACTTAAGAGCTGTAGAGGTAAACTGTTTAACATCCAGAATGGCAAAAACATTATATAATGTTTGTTTTTCTGATTTAGTAATGGAGACTGGCCATTAGGATTGCCACATGTCTCTTATGTGAGGGCTGGAGACCTTGTCCCTTAGAGAACTGGATGGCATTCCCCCTTCCTTTTTTTTATACAAGGGATGCACCCTAGTTGTACCCTAGTTGTACATAGAAATGATGCACCAGGAGAGCAGGGAGGGAGGAGTGATTTTCCTTCACCCCCCCCCCCCACCACTCTCCTGTGCCGGGAGAGCTCTGGCAACACTATAATGGAGGGAAGGTTAGCTTTCCTTACGTTTAAAAGGGGATTGGAGTCTTTGGGGGAGGAGGTAGGGTCTCCAGATGTCTCCAGTCCCAGAAGAACATCTGGACACAACACCAGTGTGTGGAAGCACCCTTAGTTGTGTGCTTCTAGCATGCCTAATACAAGATGAAGGTCTTGATCTTTCAAGACCTCAATAGCTGGGGACCTAGATGACTTGAGGAGTATATATTCCGGTGTCTGCTTGCCTGTATTTCAACAAATGATAGGGAAGCTGTCCTCAAAATCCCTTCCATTTATTATCTGTCAAAAAGGGAAATGGTCTTCCCTGTTTTGATAGTATGAAAATAAAACTGGCATACATCTTACAAACATTTTAGTTGGTTTACTTGTTCTTTATAATTTACTCCCTTGTAATTTCTTTTATAGTTGAAGCTTTAAGTTACTGTAATGCTGGAAATTTGGAATGATAGAAAATGTATTTCGGAGTGCAGGATTATTGTTTGGGCAGATGTCAACACTCCTAAGCATAGAACATCAACAGATATGTCACATTTGCAAATTTAGAGGAACATCAAATAATGTCTAATTTACTTGCAATATTTTGAGGCCGTTCAATTGTGTATGGGTGTTGCAGACAAGAAAGTCACTGAAAACAGTGCTGTTCCAAGCTACCGTTGAAGGATTTGAGATAGAATTYAAAGGATTTGAACACTCCATCTCCCAGGCTTCTTATACTTAAGACTGCTCCTTAGTTGGAACATTTGGGGGGGGGGGKGATTAAAGAAACAAATAAAATGATAGCTAAAAAAGATTAAGAATCCGGAAATATGTGTCTTAGACTTAAGAAGATGCAGAAATATGTCAGTACAGTGTTGCTGCTGCAAAAATAACAGTAGCAAAATCTTGGGTAGGGGAGAAAGAGTTACTCCTAAAGGACTGGAGAGAAAAATTATTAGAGTATATCCAAATGGCCAAGCTCTCCAATGGCATTCAAGGAGGAAGTAATGAAGATTTTGCTAAGAAATGGAGGCTTGCTGTTGTAGTAGAGTCTGTTGGCAACTCTGCAACTGGTAGTAGAAGTGTCAGAGGAGGGAAACGAGGTATTCAGGAGTTAGATGAGGAACAGCAGAGGAAGAGGGTCCGGGAGATACTTATGTCACCCTCTGAAGAAGAGTCCTTTGAGGGGTTTTCCGAAAGTGAAATGAGTGAGGAGGAGGAAGGTGATACAGTAGATGTGAATAGGGGAACTAAGAGGATTACTCGGGAGCAGGAGTCAGATGAGGAGCGTCAGAGAAAGAAGATCCAGGAGATACTTTCTGCTCCCATGGAGGAAGAAGATTTCATGGGTTTTTCTGGGAATGATGGGTCTGGGGGTGATGGGGATGAGGAGGAAGCACTGGATTGGACCAAGGTACAAGAGGTTCAGAATGTGTGTACTCAACCAACGTCTAGTGACACATTTGCGGGGTTTTCTGGTGGTGGGGGATTGGTAATCGGGTGATACTGTAGAATCCTGGGGAGACCTAAGTCTTGACAAGAGGTGGAAGAGTCGGAGGGATGGGCATTGGCACTCAGCTGTGGAAGCTAAACCAGCTGAGAGTGATGAGGACGGGGTGGAGGGCAGCTCATCATTGGATGATGAGTTGTAAGATAAAAGTAGGCACTGAAATGATAGAACTTTGCAGTAACAAAGTGTTGGTTTCGTGCCTTGGGTCTTGTAGCTGCCGCTTTCCTGTTGGGCTTGAGTCCTGGATCTGCAGGTTGCTGCCTTGCTTCATGTTACTAATCAGCTTGGATTCTCATAAGTGCGGATTTCCCCTCTCCTTGACTTTGGACTGCTTTTGATGATGACGCTGCCTTGTGGACTTTGGAACCTTATAACTTCGGACTTGGACTTTTTTGACTTTGGACTTCATTTGGACGACGGCTCTTCTTCATGGCTCTTTGTTTGATTGTTTTCTATTTACTGTGTGATTTTGGGGTGTTTTGGAAGAACTCCTGCTTAATCCGGATTTTTTGCCAGGCTAATCCGGATTTTTGCCTTAGTTTGTTTTTCAAGCTGGAAATTGCTACAACTTTTGAGTTTTGACCAGAGACACTGAAGTAAGTGTCTCTGAGTCTTGTTTACTTTGTTTTAATAAACTATTCTTTTGGACATACTCCTGAGTCTGACTCTTCAAGGCATCTGGGTTGTGACACTTGCATTTAGATATTTTAAAAAGAAGACAAAGCAGACTTTAAAGTAGCTGCAAGGGAAATTTATTAATGAAAACTTGATTGAAGGTCTTTTTGAGATATTAGTTTTACACTGAGTGGTGCCGGAAGTCATGGGTGGTGGCTCATGTGTGGGAGAGAGGAGGTGGAATGGCATAACTGTATTATGTAATTGATCCTCTTTTGTTCTTTTCTTTCACATTCTGAATGTCATTAACACAATAATATTTTTCTACTACTACTACTAATAATAGTAATAACAATAATAAAGATTGCTCCTTAAAAGGCCTCAATTGTCTTTCTATAGCCTTCAAACACCTCTCAGATGCTTGAATATTGCTGAGTCAAGACCGTTGAGATTTGAATCTACAGAACTGAGGTTGATGTAGATAGATTTAAATAAAAATATGGAGAAAAGCAATAGACTAAGAAGCCCATTTCCCTTTAGGCTAAATGACACCATTTGAAAGGTGAAATGCAAAGATTATATTGTGTTAAGTATTGAAATATTTTTCACACTAAAAAAACCCTTCTTCTTCTTATAGACTTATGTATTTTCAGTTGAATCAGCGTGATGATATGAAGGGCAAAGAAGCACTGGGCCCCAGCCAAGGAGAAATGTTTAATAACCATTTGTCCTCATCTTGGAATACTTGCTGACTTGGCCAGTTGATGTACTAAAGCAATGGTGAGCATTGATTATAGAGAAGAATTGTTATATAGAGAGATCATGCTTTCTCTTCATTAAAAGAGTATGGAACTAATATACTCTCTTAAATGAAGTCCTTGGAAACTTACTTTAAAATTAATTCATCAGTTCCAAAGTACTAAGTAGCCAGTTACCATTATATTTACAATCTAAAATGGTCCAAAACTATTTACTTTTGCATTTTTCCAAAATTGTGTTCTTAAGTTGCATTTTAAAACACAGGTGAATGTAACTTCCATACTCCAGGAAACAAAACTCACTGGAGGGAAGGATATTAGAGGAAAAGATGAAGTGCTTTGGTCACATAATGAGAAGACAGGAAAGCTTGGAGAAGACAATGATGCTGGGGTAAATGGAAGGAAAAAGGAAGAGGGGCCGACCAAGAGCAAGATGGATGGATGGTATCCTTGAAGTGACTGGCTTGACTTTGAAGGAGCTGGGGGTGGTCACGGCTGACAGAGAGCTCTGGCGTTGGCTGGTACATGAGTTGGAAGTGACTGAACGAATAAACAACAACTGAATGTAACAGTTATAGACCTTTAAGTTACTATTGCGATATAGTTAAGCTAGCTATATCTGCTGCAAATTTTCCAACTATTTAAATTGGGTAGAAGAATCCCTGATTAATTCTTTGTCATTGCAGTTTTATCAGCTGTGTTTAAAACATGCCAGATTCTCTCTTCCCTTCCTGCTTTCCCCATTTGTTCTCTGCTTTCTTCAATTATTGCAAACTGTTGTTTGCAGTCAGGTAAATTAAAAAAAGGAAAAGGAAAGGGGAGATTTCAGGTGCATCCAGACAGCCCCTTTAACACTGCCCTGGTGGCACAGTGGGATAAAGTGCTGAGCTACTGAACTTGCTGATTGAAAGGTTGCAGGTTTGAATCCCTAGAGTGGCGTGAGCTCCTGCTGTTAGCTCCAGCTTCTGCCAACCTAGCAATTCGAAAACATGCAAATGTGAGTAGATGAATAGGTACCGCTCCAGCGGGAAGGTAACGGCGCTTCATGCAGTCATGCCGGCCATATGACCGTGGAGGTATCTACGGACAATGCTAGCTCTTCAGCTTAGAAATGGAAATGAGCACCAACCCCCAGAGTTGGATACGACTGGACTTAATGTCAGGAGAAACCTTAAGAGCAGGGTGGAGAACAAATTTGTCATTGCTAGCTACAGTTAGTCCTCTGTTTGAATAGTTCTAAAAAGAAATCAGAAAAGCTAACCCTCATTTTGCTATTTTATGTAAGAGACACCATTTTCTTGTGCCATTTTATATAATGGGACTTCAGCATACATACATTTTGGTATCCACAGGGAGGTCCTGGAACTAAACCCCAGTATATAGCAAGAATCTATGATATTTGCCGCTTGTTATTTCCAGGCCCTTTCAGTACAAAAAAGGCAGATGTTCCCACGATATAGTACGTTTTCCCTGTATTCTTGGATTGCATATAGAATTGTGCTCTTGTTTCATGTGACCCTGTTTATCTAATTAAGAAATAAGTTGCACTTGAATATAACTAAAGCATTTTCTTTTATACAAATTCCCACAGAGCAGCTCTCAGACCTAATGTGATGGATAGTGCTGACAAGAAGGAGTTAGAGGAAGGATTACTCCAGCATTCAAATTGGAGCAAAATACAGAGCAAGAGCACATGCAGCCAAATACCGAAGAGCCCACCACTTTGGAACAGCAAACCCAAGTGGACAATTAAAGTTTTACCACTCCTCTGAGCTCATAGCAAGGACAGAATCGGAAACTTGAGTTGAGAGACCAGGGCTTAAGTGTTCTGACTGGCTACGATTAAGAACAGTTAGGATTCAGTGGGGAGATTTAGTCATTTGGCTGAGAAGAGGGTCAGTAGGTGGAAGTACTTGAGAGATCTGCATAAATAGCTGAAGTCTGGAATAGCTAGTTGCTGATAACAACATCCACATTTGAGCTGCAGCCTGAAGCATTGTATCTTGAGCCTTGAACCCTTGAAAAATGGGCTGTATCCTGATGTTGGATTGTGGACTATTTTTGAAAACAGTGTTGGTGAGATAACTTGGTTTTGGAATCCTTGCATGGCTGATTGATTACTGTATCAACCTCAGATTGCCCCTGGACTATGTTTGTGTTCTTGGCTGCTTGACTTGCTGGGCAGAATTCCAATACCTACTATCACCTCCTTGGCTAACTCTCATAAACCATGAGGAGTTTCTGCTCCACCTTTCTTAAGTCTCCAATTGCTGATTTTACTTCTGGGATAAAAGCTGGGGTAAAAATGCTGTCATAGTACCAAGGAGGGACCAAGGGGTGTCAGAGAACATTTTATTAACATCTCAAATATTCAATGTGGGTCTGAAGAACATGAAATAATACAGGGTGCAGCACCATAACTTCCTTTTTTAATAAAACCCATTGTATGAATCAGATTTTTTTTAATAATGTAGGCGCATACCTAAAGTTTTGTTTTACGTAGTTTTGAAGATCAAATTAGGTAGGTGACGTCCCCCATTCTCCATACACTGAGTAAACCAATTTCTGGTGTTTGTCATGACTCTTGCCAGCATAGCAGGTGTTATGTTGGCAATTTCTTCTTGGATGTTGGTCTTCAAATCTTGTAGGGTCCTTGGACAGTTCACATAAACACGGGATTTCAAAAATCCCCATAGGAAAAAATCACAAGGGGCCAAATCTGGAGAATGGGTCGGCAACTCCAAATCCACTCGAAAAGCAGGCCTCAACGGCAAAAGCACGCTCCTCACTGTTCCAACGCATGATGGCGACTGAACTGTGCCAGGACAAAATTTTATACTCCCACCACTAGCGCCCCGCTACGTCTTCAACTGACTGAATGGCGCACATTTTAAAAAAGGAAGTTATGCTGCTGCACCCTGTACAATGGGTGCATTTACACTGTAGAAATAATGCACCAGCCCACTTTATCTAGAGAAGGCTAATGTTCTTGTAAAATTACAACTCCCAGGACCCCATAGCATTAAAGGCAACATACTTAAAATGGTGTCAAGACACATTAATTCTACAATGTAATGCATCAGTGATGTAAAATTCTATACAACTGTTCACAACGGGAAAAGGAGAGAAGGAAGAAAAAATTGTGTAACAAACTGCTTCTCTTGTGTTTTTGACATACATGGATATCACTTTCCTTCTCTGATTCATACTTGTCTGAGTATTCATTACTTTCTGTTTCCTATGCACAAGCTCTAGTAGGGTGTAACAGCCAACATTTTTAATGCTGCTGCACTTTTATCTGAATGTTTAAATAATGGTCTTTTAAAAGAAGAAATGTCAACAGCTGAAGCTGCACAGAACAACAATTTACTCACTGCTCCCATCTCTCTCTTTGCATGTTGTCTCCTTAGTTTGCTAGTATGTGAGAAGTTGGTATCTGATCTGTGACACCTGACTGATGAAATGATTCAGACTTAATGTAGATTATATTCCGGATGGGCTCTTAGAGTTTAGCATCTAAATTGTAGATCACAAGGTAATTCTCCAGTCAATTTAATAGTCACAGATGCTTGAGTTCTGAGCTATACAGATCCAGACTCAGGAATATACTGCTGCCTCAACCACAATGTTCAGAGATCAGTTTCTATTCAATTTGATCTATACCAAGGGATACTTTGCCCAGAAGTAAACAAGTGTGAAGAAAATCTATAAAACTTTTAAAATCTTAGTGATACCCTTTGGCATATTCTTATTCCCCCATCCCTCTCCTTCATGGAAACCTTCATATTTCAGTATATTGTGATATCTCTTCCACTAGGTAATATCTTGCTCAGTTTCACATGCAATTTTCTTCAACTCTAATTGTCTTCCATTTTAAGAATTTTCTACACTGTGGAATTACAGAATGGATTGTTAAAATTAATCTATCCATCCATCTAAGGATGGATCTACACTGCCCTATATACCAGGATCTGATCCCAGATTATCTGCAGAATATATGACAGTGTATGATCCAGTTCAAAGCAGATAATCTGGGATCAGATCCCGGGAAATAGTGCAGTGTAGATTCAGCCTATGTCAAAGGATGTACAATGTATATGTATTTGTTGGCTGGTGCATTGATTGGTTTGTCTGTTTGTACTATTAAAACTCAAACATAGCTTGATGGATCTGGGCCAAACTTGGCATGCACACTCTTCATTATCTAACTTAAAATGATTGTATGGTAGAACAAAAAACAGCCCTTTGGGGTGCAGTGCAGAGGGGAAGGAAAAGGATCAAACTGGATTGACTCGGGCTAGATGAAGTGGTCCTCTGTGATGACACTAGGAAAAAAAGAGTGAAGCAGCTTGGCTACTACTAGGTGGCATATGTATGACATAGAAAGAGGAGAAACAGAAGGAAAAGAATGGAAGGGAGAATAAAGGAAGGGAAAAGAGAAAAAGAAAAGAGGAAGGAAAAAAATAAAGAAAAGAATGAGGGAAAACAAGGGAAGAAGAGAAAGAAAGAAAGAAAGAAAGAAAGAAAGAAAGAAAGAAAGAAAGAGGAAGAAGGAAAGAGATAAAGAACCACAAAGATAGCCTGCCCAGCCAGGCAGAGTGTTGTCATGGAGACAATGTGAGGTAGATCTTCTCAGAGCTGGAGAAGGGAGAAAGTGGGCAGCGGTCCCAACAACACCCAGGCAATGGCGGATATATACACTAGTAGCTTCATATACAATGTGTGTGCAAATGTACAATTATGCCATATTTTAAATGCAAATATAAAAAGTTTATTTAAAAAGAATGGTAGCTCATGTTCTCAAGAAAGCTTGCAGAAGTGAATACCCCCCTTTTTCAGAGCTTGGATGTAATCATTTACAAATACATAACAACTTGTTATTAATCCCCTCCCATCCAATGTCTAATTATTCTTATAATTGCAGGGATGTCTGTTCATAAAAGGTTTGCATGAAATTCCAGTGCATCCTGAGACTTCATGGATTCATTTCATTCCAATCCACCATTCAGGTGGACAGCTCTACCATCCCTTTATCAGAGCAGCAGAGGATAACAAAATGTCAAATATTGCATGATTTATGTCCACAAATGAAAAGATATACATTTTTATTTTTTTCACCCTAAATGAAATACAAAAATATATTTTGGCTGTTTTAAATATAAACTGAATTTCAATATATGATCCTTTTTTTATTTTGCAAAATACAATATTCTATGCAAACAGAAAGCCATAGTTTTGTACCAACCCCCCCCCCTTTTTTTTGCAAAAAGCCTTTTTTAAATATTTTAGAATATTTTAAAAATGAGCAAAACATTTTGTAATCCTCTCCAATGGAAAGGGCTTTTAAAAATGTATATATGCAAAAAAACAAATCAAATCAAAACAAAAAAGAATGTTCACACTCCTGGTTTGTGGTTGGGAATTGAGGAAACTGGTTGCAGGGACATCAGCTTTTTTAGTGTTGATTAACATATTGGGGGGGGGGGGAGCAGTATTATAAACCATTGCTTGTGGCACAAAATCTTGCTTACTAGTGAGAAAACATACTGTTGTTGTAGAGCCTGCAAGTACCAATGCTGATAGTATTTTGGGCACTGGAAGGGGTAAACGGGTTACTCGGGAGCAGGAGTCTGATGAGGAGCAACAAAGAAAGAGGATCCGGGATAATGCTCCCACAGATGAGGAATCATTCCTGGGTTTCTCTGGAGATGATGGGTCAACAAGTGAAGAGGAGGAAGAAAACATCATGGATTGGTCTAAGGGAAGGAAAAGGGCTACTCGGGAACAAGAGTCTGATGAGGAGCAACAGAGGAAAAGGATTCGGGATATACTTAATGTGCCCACAGACGAGGAATCATTCTTGGGTTTTTCTGGAAGTGATGGGTTAGAGAGTGATGAGGACAGAGATGATACACTGGACTAGACTAAGGTGAAAGAGGTGCAAGTTGTATGTGCAGAGCCGACGTCCAGTGATACATTTGTGGGGTTCTCTGGTAATGAGGATTGGCAATCGGGGAATATGGCTGAGTCTTTGGGAGATCTAAGTCTTGACAGAAGATGGAGAAGTCGGAGGGATGGAAGTAGGAGTTCACGTGTGGGATCAAGAACAGCTGCAAGGGATAACAACGGGGCGGAGGTCAGCTCATCTGATGATGATGTGTAAGATAAACGTAGGCTCTGAAATGGGGACTCTTCGCAGAAGGCAAGGTGTTAGTTTATGTTCAGGCATTGGGTTCTTGTTGCTGCCCATTTCGTGTTCGCATTGGGTTCTGGATCTACAGGTTGCTGCTTCTGTTCGTGTGTGCTTTTGACTCGGCTTGGATTCTCGTGAGTGCTGACTTCTCCCTTCCTTGACTTCAGACCGGTTTCACGACGACGCTGCCTACGTGGACTCTGGAACTTCACTGCTTTGGATTCGGCTTACTACGACCTCGGACTTCGTTTGACTACGCTTTCTTCCCTGTGGTTCTTTTGTTAACTGTTGAATTGCTGTGCTATTTTGTGTGACTCTCGGTGCACTTTGTTATAATCCGGTTCTTTTCTCCAGATAATCCGGATTATTGCTTCAGTTACAATTTTTGAACCAGGACTGATTTTTGCCTTTGTGTTTTGACCAGAGACACTGAGTTAAGTGTCTCTGAGTCCTTTTTCTTTGTTTAATAAACTCTATTTTGGAACTAATTCTTAGTCTGGCCCTTTAAGGCGTCTTTGTCCCGACACATACACCATATCACTTTAAGAAAAGCTAACAATTATACTTACACCAAGAAACAATTATCCAACAATAATAGAATTACCCCTTGTTTGTGACAATTGCAACTGTTATACCTTAATTGTTGAATGAAAAGAGTTCCACAAAAATAGTTACTTCTCTATGATTTGGTTTAATACTCTTTTTATCTTAAATTCAGCAATACTTTAGCTTCTGTAAATGCAAAGAACCTGCCTCATTGCTATTGCAGACTTTAAAACCTTGCTTTCTTACACTTAGATTTGTTGGCATTCAAAAGGCAAGGATACCAATCCTTTTTATGCAGTGAACACTAATCTAAGACTCAGAGGCACTAGATGACTACAAGCTCTCAATCAAGGCAGCATATGTCTGCAACAGTTTGATAAGAAGCTAAACAGCTGAAGGTACCTAAAACTGAAACACTGGAGACTAACAAATCCTTTCGTCCCCACTTATGGCACTTTATTTTTGAGCAAAGGCTATACCATATTTATAGGATTATTCAAAAAGCTAGAGGTGCTATTTAAATTCCAAGGAGATATTTCTTGCTGACCAAAAGTAATAATTTTAATTGGGAAACAGAGGGAATAGAATATATTAAGGCTAAACCTATGCGTGTTTGTCAGTGTGCTGTAGAAAGTCCTCAATTTGTCCTGAAGATTAAATCAAGGAATGTGTTTCCTTGCTTATCCATGAATGAATAAATGACAGTGCTACCACTTATGCAAAATTTAGTTGGATGTTTAGATTATTGCTCGCAAATAGATGCCTTTGATCTTTTCTGCGATTGAACTGATGAAGAACTGTGAAAGGAGTACCTAATGCTTGCTCTTCAAGTGTGACATGTTTTCGTGTGTGATAATAAAGTTGTATTTATATCACTCGTTATCTTTTGGTTCCCAAGAGGAGTTATTTCTCTCAAGCATAACAACCAAATAGAAGAGGAGCTGGCTAGACAATTTGTACAGATGAACATACAAACAGTTATCACAGGTTATATGAGGTAAAACTGCTTAAATCAAAACATGAAACCAAGGATCTTGCATAATAATGCTATTTATTATTCATGCAATACTTTAGAGTACTAAAAGTCCTTGATGAGAAGGATGGGGATTAAATTCAATACGCAGTCACTAAAGCAGTATACGAACTGGAACAAAGTTATTCGTTTTTCTCTTATTTCTCCAACGTCTGTGCAAAATGTGTATGTCAGGGAAATTTGTGTAGAAAAACAGAGAAAATGTTGCTCACAAAGCAGTGCATATACCAGAGAGAAATACTATATATGTTAACATGTTTATGTTAAGAGATGTGCACTAAAAATGTGTATAATGTTTGCTCAGCCTTGTTGTTGATACAGAAATGGAAAGAAATGAATGTATGTCTCCAGATGGTAAAAGTTGGCAAAGTATTGTCAAGAAAGAAAGTAAAATCTGTCTGAAAAACAGACAGATGTGTCTTGTTCTGTAGCTACGATTCAAACATTGTAGATGTACTTTGAGGTAAAATGATGTTTATGAGCCAATAGTGTAGCTATATCACTTAGCTTCATGTCCCCACATCATAGACATTTTACAGCTTTTGATTGAGTTCAAATGTGTATAATATCAATGTTTGCAGAAAGAGAACTAACACCTGTACATGATGCCATTTCGTGAGGCAGAAATTTGGCCCATTGGCTACAATGGGAAACTTTAAATGCTCAATTCTCAGCCATTTTAAGGCCCATCTGCATGAAACCTACCTCGGTTGTAGACCCCATTTACAACTGCAGGCTTGTCAAGTATCAAAAAATTCACCAATCTACTGAATTTTAAATCATTATTTTAAGTTTTAACCATAACATTTTTTTTTAAAAATAAGACATACTGCAAGACAGGTTTCAGGGAATTGTAGTCGCTGGTTGTGTATTTTATTTGTATATTTCTAATTTGTGTATTTTATATTTATTTTTGTGTATTTTATAGAAAAGCATATTGATATATGCTTTTAACAACCATTTACGGCAGCCATATTGATTATAGAAACAACCAAGAGTGAGCATATTACCTATACAAAGTCACTCTACTGGCTGCCAATTAGTTTCTGAGCAAAGTGCAAGGTGTAGATTTTGAACTTTAAAGCTCTACATGGTTTGCATCCAGGTTACTTGCAGGATTGCCTTCTCCTGTACAATCCACCCTGAACATTTAGGTCCTCGGGGTGGGGTGGGGGTACTCCAGCCTGCCAGAACCTGACTGGCAACTGTCACCCAGAGGACCTTATTATTGGCCACCCCAAGACTGTGGAATGACCTGCCAGAATTGCTGCAACAGCTAAATGAGCTGTTGGAATTTAAAACTTATTGGAAGACCTATCTCTCCTGGAAGGCCTACCTAGCCAGATTCAATCATAAATTTTAAACTTGTCCTGAGTTTTAAGATCTGTTCTGTGTATTTTAATATGTATTTTATTTGTGTATTTCTAATTTGTGTATTTTATAGAAAAGCATATTGATATATGTATTTTATAGAATGTTTAAAATGATTATGTGTTTTAACTATGTTGCAATGCACCTCAAACCCTGGCATAGGGCTCCTCAACTTCCCAAACTACATTTCCCAAAATTCTGTGCTTTCTCAGTCTCTTTCCCAGTGAATTCTGCTTTCTCCTTACTCTTCCCTCTCCTAATGGTGAGAGGACATTTATTAATTTATTTATTATTTGAACTTATATGCCGCCACTCCCCTGGGGCTCAGAGTGGCTTACAAGAACAGGCTAAAATCGAACACAATTTAAAAACAATTTAAAACAATTTAAAACAATCAGAGATCAAAGGCCCGTCAAAATAGATATGTCTTACATGCCCTGCGGAAAGCTGATAAATCCCACAAGGCACGGACTTCAGGTGGCAGAGTATTCCAGAGTGATGGTGCCACTGCTGTGAAGGCTCTGCGTCTGGTTGCTGTTAGACGCAAGGTCTTGACACTGGGAATTTTCCAATAGATCTTGGTCCTCAGAACAGAGGGATCTCTGGGGTTGGTAGGGGGTGAGGCGGTCCCTCAGGTACATCGGCCCCAGACCATGCAAGGCCTTAAAGGTGAGTACCATCACTTTGAAAGTGATCCGGTGCTCAATTGGTAACCAATGCAGCTGCAGTAAGATTGGTGTTATGTGGCATCTCATCGGAGTTCCCGCAAGAAGCCGAGCAGCTGCGTTTTGTACCAGCTTGAGCTTCCAGATCACCGACAGAGGAAGGCCAATGTAGAGGGTGTTACAGTAGTCCAGTCTTGATGACCGTAGCCTGGATCACCGTAGCTAGGTCGTCCCTGGACAGGTAGGGGGCCAGCCGTCTAGCCTGCCGCAGATGAAAAAAGGCAGTTCTGCTAGGGGCAAAGATCTGGGCCTCTATCGTCAGCAGAGGGTCCAAAAGGATTCCCAGACTCTTTACCAATGATGACGGGTGTAGCGCCTTGCCATCCAGGGTAGGCAGCTGGATATCCCCACTGCCTGGTTGACCCAGCCATAGGATCTCCATCTTTGCTGGATTCACCCTCAACCTGCTGGCACGCAGCCATCCAGTAACGGCCTCAAGGCACTGATGGAAACAATCGGGTATGGAATCCGGTCGGCCTTCCATCTTCAGCACAAGCTGAGTGTCATCAGCGTACTTGTAACACTCAAGCCCAAAACCTCGAACCAGCTGAGCAAGTGGTTGCATATAGATGTTAAACAACAGAGGGGAGAGAATGGCCCCCTGAGGAACCCCACAAGATAGAGGGGACCTCTCAGAGACCAGGCCTCCCCTCTCCACTCGCTGTCCACGGTTGTGAAGAAAGGAGGACAGCCAGTTTAAAGCTGTCCCCCTGACTCCAGCAACAGCAAGGCAGTGGGTCAAAAGATTGTGTACCAATAACACAAGCAGCGCTGACCCGCCCTGGAAAAGAGGAAAGGCAGCATTTTTGGCTTAGCTTCTTTGTGTTGAAAATGAAACTGACTTTGGGAGGCTTCTGAGATTTACAAAATTAAAATGAAAAATTATTGAGTAAATTTTGATTCTTAAGTTTTTGGCATGGGCCACACTCATGCATCAGATATTGCATCATAAGTACGAATCTAACAAGTTTAAATTAGTATAATTTACGATGACTAACAAAAATTGCACAAGTCTAGTAGATACTATTTTATAGGTTGTAGTTACTGTTTCAGACATCACAGATATCTGCAAGAATGATTTATGCAGGGATAAATAATTCTTATAGTGATAACAAATTCTCAAACTCCATTGAGATCAACAAACAATAACAAGGTTATCGACAGGAAATGTAAGCTTTAGAAATATGTGGAATTTTTGATACTGATTCTAAAATTAAACATATATTATTCTGTTCTTGCACAAAGTCATTTAGATGACAAGTGGAAACCATCAACAAAGAAACAGAAAAAAAAATCAATGTTCATAAGTAACTGAAAGACCAGAAGGCAAATGACACCTAAATAACTGAAATACCATCAGCAGATGACATCTAAAGAAACCAGTGGGAAACAAGCAAAAAAGCAAATGACAGAATACTCTGAAAAATATGACCTAGATGCATTTGATTTTCCCATAGTCTTGTTTCGGCTCCAGTTGATCACCCCAATATAAAGTCACAGCATGACTACTTCTTCCAAAAAAAAATGGAATCCAATGCAAATTTCTTTTACATTCAGATTTGGGAAATTAGAATTACCTGATATTGTTCCTGTCATGAAATCAAGGTTCATCAGGAGTGCTCGCTGATCGTCTTTTTCATTTATAGTTTTTATACACCATGCAGTCCACATACAGTTTTCCCACAGTTTTCATTTCCTTCAGTTTATTTTCCCAGCATGACATTATTGATATATAATGACAAAGACTGTGCATAAGAATTTTTTTTCATGTAATCACATATATGTTCCTCAGAACTGCTTTGCTAATTGTTCTGGAACACAGTGAGAGCCTGATAGGCAAAAATGACCAAAGTCTAGCAGAACTGATACCTGGGAAGCTGCATTTGTACTGAATTCAACCCCCCTGAGCCTATTGGAAATTACTCAGTGATTACTCTGACCTGTCCTAACATTGTTGGCGCTATTGTAGTTGTTTGTTTTTGTCTGGAGGAGATTTGGGTCACCCATAAATCAGTACTTTACTTTTATTATTTATTTATTTATAACTTTTATATACCGGTCTTCTCAACCTCCGCAAAGGGACTCAGGCTGGTTCACAACAAAAGATTCATAAACAATAGTTTAAAATATCACACCACATAATGCACTAATACATAAAATACATTAAAATACAATCATATTACATAAGACCAAGTCATCAGAATGAAATCACAATTCATCACCATCTGTCTGTGTGGTCAAGAGTTATTGACTCACTCATCAAATGCTAAATTCCAGAGCCAAGTTTTCACCAGCTTTCTAAAAGTCAGGAGAGAAGGGGCAGTTCTAATCTCCAGTGGGAGAGAGTTCCAGAGCCGAGGGGCCACCACCGAGAAGGCCCTGTCCCTCGTCCCCACCAGACGTGATTGCGAGGTGGGACCGAGAGCAGGGCCCTTCCAGAAGATCTTAATAACCTTGATGGTTCATAGGTGAGAATCCGTTCGGACAGGTAAATTGGGCCGGAGTCGTTTAGGGCTTTATAGGTCAACACCAGCACTTTGAATTGTGCTTGGAAGCTGATTGGCAGCCAGTGGAGCTGACGTAACAGAGGAGTAGTATGCTCCCTGTACCCCGCTCCTGTTAGTAGTCTGGCTGCCGCTCATTGGACTAGTTGTAGCTTCTGGGCAGTCTTCAAAGGCAACCCCACGTAGAGAGCATTGCAGTAGTCTATACGGGATTTAACTGGAGCGTGGACCATCATGGCCAGATCAGACTTTCCAAGGTACGGGCGCAGCTGGCGCGCAAGTTTTAATTGTGCAAAAGCTCCCCTGACCACAGCCGAGACCTGGGGTTCCAAGCTCAGCAATGAGTCCAAGATCACTCCCAAGCTGCGAACCTGCGCCTTCAGGGGGAGTGTAACCCCGTTAAGCACAGGCTGTAACCCTATGCCCTGTTCAGCCTTTCTACTGACCAGGAGGACCTCTGTCTTGTCTGGATTTAGTTTCAATCTGTTAGTCCTCATCCAGTCCGTTACAGTGGCCAAGCACCGGTTCAGGACTTGGACAGCCTCCTTAGTAATAGGTGGAAAGGAGTAACAGAGTTGGACATCATCTGCGTACAACTTTTCCAACTGTTTCTATGCTTTGGCTCTTCCTCCTGCAGATCTTACTGAACCCACATCTACACTGACATACAATGCAGTTTGTAACTGCATTTTATGGTCAATGTAGACCCATACAATGCAGTTTAACTACACTGAACTGAATTATATGGATTTACACTGACCATATCAATATTAACATGCGTAGCACACAGTTTGGGAATTACTTCTGTAAGCTGCTATCACAATTTGTTCAATGACATATATTACCAAAACATACTTATGATTTAAGCAGTGCACACAGTTCTGCAGGTGACATCAGTTTACCTCACCAGAAAACTTGACACACTCTGTATTTCTTAAGGTTGTAATTTCCATTTGAGAAAAGGTGAGTGACTTAGATTGTAAAATCTATCTGTTTTCCATTTTACAATTGAGAATTAACTGCCTGCAGAGTGGTGGTGAAAGCTGCTGTTCTCTTCTTTGGCATGCTGACCAATTTCAGATTTCACAAGGCTTAGTAATGTGGGTTACTGGGGGGGAAACCCTGGAACATTAACCTCAGATAATATGCCCAAAAGCTTAGTCACAAAGGGTAAATAATGCAACCATGATCATTTATACAATTATGATATGATGGGGTTGCATGGCAGAGAACTGAGCCTTTTGTCTCCTTAAGATTTTAATCACAAAGCTATGGTTCCTTCTTTTTTCTTAGATAATAAAATAACACAAAGAAGCTTTTGTTCTTTCTTTTTTTTAAAAAAATTCAATACAGATAAGAATATGCTGGTGATGAAAGATAATGTTGGACAATATCTGGCAGGCTTTACTGCATCAATAAGTGTGACACATCATTAAACCAATTGAAAATGCCCTGCGTGTGTTCTTAAATAGAAAGGCGTAAAATATATTTGAGAAGCAAGGTTCTTTCAAAACACCAGAGAAATCTTAAAATCAATCTCGTTTATTTTTAAATCTTACTTTCTTGTATCCTAAATCATCTTCATTAAGACAATCAGTGCCTCCAGTAGCTCCTTTGGGGAGAATAATCTAAAATGATTTTCTTTTTGACTTTTCTTCTACTGTTAAATATCTTTTAGAAACCACCATTTGAAAAATGGCTGAAGCACACTTTGTAACTGTTTATTAGTTTTACTAGGGGCTTGTCTACTTTACTTACTTTATTTACATTACTTAGGCGATCCCTCATTGTTCCGGTCAGATTGTCCTCCAGAGTTGGAGTACTAGTGGTGGTTACGTAGGTGACTGTGGAGCCCTATTCTTGACCTACATGTTCTCCCACAGTGAGGGTATCAGTTTCCAGATTGAAGGTGGTTCCAGTCATATTGACTTGATGCAACTTCCTCTTGGCATGTTTCTCTCTTTCAATCTCCATTCGTGCCTCTTCAAATTCTACAGCACTGCTGGTCACAGCTCACATTATTTGTTAGCTGGAAAGACACGGGTCTTTCAAAAGAACTGTATCTTTCCAGTTGTGGGAGTGGGGTGGATTGGGCCCAGAGAATGAGTCACACAACTTCCGGTCCCAACCCACACAGCTGTCTTGGGATTTTTGGGCTGCTGAAGCCCAAGAAACCCAAGAGAGCCCCCACCCCCTCCCAAAACCCCTTTAAAAAGCCTTTTTTGAAAGCAAAATAACTCACCAAGTCTCCATTTTCCATTCTTCGACCCTCTCCTGGGTCATATCAATGATGGGCCTAGAAAACGGGGGTGAAAAGAAAAAATCCTCCTGCCCCCCCTTTTCTAGGCCTGTCATTGGTACTACCCAAGAGCGAGCCAAAGAAGGGAAACTGGAGTTATCTCCAGGTGTCCTGCTGGGAAGACCAGCAGGGCATCTGGACACCCACCCCAAAAAGTGTGTGCTTTCTGGGGTGTGTATAGATGGGCCCCCAGGAAGATCCACATTTTTTAAAACATGGATGCTCTTGGGATAAAGGCCTGTCTGGAACTGCCCTAAGTGACTTGTGCAAATGAGCCAATCTAGGTTAACTTTAGCCGATTATGACTGGTTAAGGTTCATTACATGTGTCCATCTGGCCTGCCATCTTTATTGAGTTCCTTCTCCCATGTGAAGGGAGGCAAGGTATTTTCAAACCTGTATTCTATACGACTGTGTGGCGTTTTGAAAATTTGGAAAAAGTGAGAAAATTTTTACACATGGCATTGCATTCTGCATACCTGCTGAAATGTATGAGTCTTAATTATGTACACCAGAATATAAGACACTTCATGATAAGTGTCTTCCATTTTGGGGTGGGGGGCTGAAATTGGCTTTAAAAATCATAATGTTCTTCTATATAAATTTCTTGTTGCCTTCATAAAAAGCTAGTTTCCTGACATCAGTGTCAACAGCTCAATATTATGAATAACATAGCTAATTGTATTCTGAATGGGTACTCATTAGATTTGTACTGAAAAACAAGTGGAAAACAAAACAGGACTTGTGTGTCTCTGGAACACCAGAGGCAAGAAACTAAATGCTAGTGAGATGGAGAGGAGATAGGGGAAAGTGTGGTTTAAACATTTGTACTTGAGTTTTCTTTGTGTGTTTTTTTATTGGCATTTCATTTTTCAATTACAAACATTAACTCAATACATAGTTCAGCCAGGAGGCAAAGATAATAACACAAGCGATAAAGTACTCCCTCGGGGAGAAGTGGAAGTGAAGTAAAATATACTAACTTGCCATCTGAAACCAAAATGTAGCAAGTAAAGATTAAAAACATTAGCAGTTTATCCAGTAAGTTTAAACACTTACATTCAGATACATAGATGTTCGTTTCTTAGCCTTTTCTTTTTAGAATGCATTTCTTTCTTTCTTTCCTTCCTTCGGTTTCCTCTCTCTGGTAGCTTTCTCCATAACTGATGTGGATTTGATTGCGACAAGTGGTGTATTGGACATGGGTATGGGAAAAATGCATGCCCTCCAAATTTCCACAGAAGAAAACTGGGGCACATGTGGTCAAAGAATATCAGAGCAGAAGCTGTAGCAGATTGACCCAGGATGGCATTCAGCTAGTCCACAACCCCACATTTACCCCTAAAACCTACCTGAGGGGTCTGGTTGCACACTCAGGTCCCTTTGAAGAAAGCTCCTGGCAAGTCAAAATTACATGTGGAGAAGTTGGGGAAGAGGAGGGATTTCCTTCCGAACCCCAACCACCCAATGCATCATTTTGGCACATCAGGAGTTTTTGCTAGAGGTGCCTAAGCATTTCCCAGTTTACTCTGCATTAATTAGGGTTTATCTGAGGTGTCATTTGGAAGCCTCAGGTAAACCCATTACAGGTCCCACATTTTGGGTCTGCCTGGAAGGACCCTGAGAAGGGCTATCTCCTAACTTACTTGATTCTGAGTTGAGCGCAAGCTAGTTGTTCTCATAGAACCCAGTATTTGCATTAAACTGAGGCCAAAAACAGGGCTGTGAGAAGACAAGAACTGGGATATTTTTTAAAGGCAAGCAAAGCTACATGTTTTCCCTGACATTAAGTCTAGTTGTATCTGATTCTGGGGTGTGGTGCTCATCTCCATTTCTAAGCTGAAGAGCTGATATTGTCTGCAGATACCTCTAAGGCAGTGGTTTTCAACCTGGGGTCCCCAGGTGTTTTTTGCTTACAACTCCCAGAATCCCAGCCAGTTTACCAGCTGTTGGGACTTCTGGGAGTTGAAGGCCAAAAACATCTGGGAACCCCAGGTTGAGAACCACTGCTCTAAGGTCATGTGGTCTGCATGACTGCATGGGATGCAGTTACCTTCCCACAGAACTGGTACCTATTGATCTACTCAAATTTGCATGCTTTTGAACTGATAGTTTGGCAGAAGCTGTGGATAATAATAATAATAATAATAATAATAATAATAATTAATAATCATGATCATAATCATAATCATGATCATCTTTATTTATACCCCGCCACCATCTCCCCAGTTTAGACTCGGAGCAGCTTACATGAGGCCAAGCCTGAACAACAAAGTAAAACCAAAAACACAAACTGAAAACGCAAACAATAAACAACAACATAATTACATAAAACATGTGAATACATAGCAATATAAAATTACAATAGGAACAATCACAATGACAATGGGCGGGCTACATGTAATGGTTAAAAGAGAGACTAATTAAAACTAATTAAAACCCGGGCAAGATAAAAAAGAGACAGATTATTTGCAGAGGAGGGCTTATTATAGCGGAGGTTGTGGAATCAAGCTTTCCCACAGAGGGGACGATGACATATACTCCAATGGTAGAACGTTGAGGCTAAGCAGTAGTGTGGGATTGTATACCTACTCTCCAAAGGCGCAGCAGAAGAGCCAGGTTTTAAGGTCCTTTTTAAAGGTTTCTAGGGTAGGGGCTTTCCTAATTTCTCCAGGTAGTGAGTTCCAAAGTCGGGGGGCCACAGAGGAGAAAGCTCTCTCCCTTGTGCTTACCAGGCAAGTTTGTGAAACTGGCAGGGACTAACAGTGAAAGCTCACCCCACTCCCCAGATTTTTTTTGGGGGGGGGGGGGCATGACCTTGCCATCTATTGTACTTTATCAAACTAGCTGCTATCCCAAGTAACCATGGTTGCCAACACAATCTTTACAAAAAGAATAGAGTAAAATGAGAAATGTGATATAAATGAAAGAACAGATCCATTTCAGCCTTCCAAAATGTTTTGCTACCGGCTCTAAAGCATACATGGTGAAAAAAAGAAACAGAGATTAAATTAAAAGACAAGTTTGGTGACCTACAATTCATCTGGAAGCTCCTCTCTGTGACAGAAGGTTGAATTTGGATTATTCAGAATCACACAAGGTTCCTGTGAGAAGTGCACAAATCTGGCTTAGAATAGTACTTTCTATACAACCTAACATAAGGTCTATCTTAAACAGCTGGGTATGTTTGATCTGCAGAAGTTTGAGAGTGGGCATTTCCAGGTAAGACTGTTAGGTGATAGATGATGGCAACATCCTTTGCCTGAATTCTGGGAAAGCTACTTCATGTCAGAGTGGATAATAGAGCTAGTTTCCATGAGATCATCTACACTATAGTATGAATGCGGGTTGACACCACTTAAACTGCCATGACTCAATAATATGAAATAGTGAGTTTTTTAGCCTTGTAAGGCAGCAGCACTTTATGAGAGAGGCAGCTAAAATCTTTTAATTTTTATTTATTTACAGTATTTATATTCTGCCCTTCTCACCCCACAGGGGGCTCAGGGCAGATTGCAATGTACATATACATGGCAAACATTCAATGCCATAGACACACAGCATATATAGACAGACACACAGAGGCTATTTAACATTCCAGCTTTTTCATGAGGGTATTCTGGCCACCAGGGGAGCTGTCACTTCACCGTCCATTTGTGACACTGATGAAGTACTTCCTCATTCTTTGCATGCTTGCTGGAGATTTTTATGGTCGTAAATTAGCCGCCCCGCATAAGTGGTACCTAAATTTCCTACTTGACAGATGCAACTGTCTTTCGGGCTGCAAAGATCGACAGCAAGCTACACAAATTGGTCAGAAGCTCACTCCAACCCAGGCTGGCTTCGAACTCATGACCTTTTGGTCAGTAGTGATCTTAATGCAGCTGACTCCCAGCCAGCTGTGCCACAGTCCCGGTGCAAAACTCTCATTATTACATTGTACTGAGCTGCAGCAGTTAATGTGGTATCAAATTGCATTAATTCTACAAAGTAAAAGAAATGTAAATTAGTTTCTTTTAGAAGAAAAAAAAGGAATGTATATCTTTCATACAGAAAAAAGTAGTCTGCTTCAACAGATGCAGGAGTGCGTAAGCCTAGATAGATCAATAGTCTAACAATATATCGCTGCTTCATGTTCAAAAAGTTATTTTAGCAATGTCTGTATAAAACACACTTTCCAGCATATCAACTGCTTTACAGATTATAATTCTTTGCTTGTATTATGATTTCAGATTCAGACACAACCACCTGGTTCATGAGAAATTTCACTGCCTTGTGTCAAGCACCAGCAAATGAGAGGGTATGTTGTCAATTTTACAAATGAAATGGGGAAAATGGGGGTGGTGAAGAGTTACCCAGAACAATTGTACAAGTTGTTTCAGCTATGATACATTTCCTTTAAAATTGATATTATGATGGATTCCAGATAAAGCTGCATTTCTTTTCAATGGGGCATTTGGGTGAATTTGCTTGTCATGGCTAAATATAAACTTGCAGTGACAGCTGGGTTCTAGAAATCAGATAGAAGATGACAGCAGTGAATGAACTAGTGTGGAAAACTGAATTCTGGGCAGAAACCGAAGCTGTTTGCATTGCACTCAACTGGTTCAATATGTATAAATGTTTGCTGCACTGAGTACCTGTTTAATAGATACAACTTTAATAGCATTAAGTAGACTCCCATTGGTTTCTATGATGAGAAATCAGTTGACTTCTTAAAGGATAAAGTGGTTATTTTGCCTAGCTTTGTTTTTTAAACAGCACACAAGTGGAATCAATACTAAATGCCACTGAATGCTGGCATATAGGTTTCAAAGCCCAACGGCACTTACATATCCCTTCTGATACAAGTGTTCAGGATTCAACTGCTTTACTTATTAGGTCATAATAATTTGCAAGGTAAATTGGAAGTGTGGGAAGTTAAGTTTGAAATTAATTTGTTCCCATTACTCATCATAGCATGAGTAATGGGATAATAAAAGCACTTATTACAAATTTGAAAAAAAAAACTTGTTGCATTATTTGTTGTGACTTTACTATTGTGTTTACGTTCTTTACTTATTTGAGAGAAGGAAACTAAGTAGTGAAAAATACATAGTAGACCAGGCTTGCACAACTTGGCAATAATAAATAAATAAATTGAATCTTTGGAATGCAGATAGATTTTTAGCTTCTCACTCTGTGTTTGTGAGAGGGTGTTGTTCCCTCTGAGCAAGCAGAAAAATGGATTTGCCCCCATTTCCCTGTCTTGTCTCTGTGTGGTGGAGAGTTGCAGTCTTTTTCTGAGGGAAAGATGTAGTGCCTCAGTTCTTGCTCCCACTTTTCTTCCTTTCTCTTTGCCTCTGGGTTGCCTCTATTGCCTCCTTCTCCTACCGAGGGGAAAACCGCCAACTCTGCACCATTCATTTGTGAGGGAGAAATCTAGTCTTGCTACAAAGATCTTACAACAACTTTTTGGTGAAACTATGTTGTCATTCACAAGTGAGGGAATTTAGTGGTGAGGAATTGGCAGTTCTTCACACTTGCATTCTTTGTCTTAGAATGCTAAAGACCTTGTCAAACTACAACTCCCAGGATACTATAGTATTGAGCCATGGCAGTTAAAACTGTGTCATGTTGCTTTAATTCTACTGTGTAGATGCACTCTAGGACATGAAACAATGTATTGAAGCTATATGGAAAGAAATTCAACTTAAACATGAGGAAGAACTTTTAATGGTTAGAGCTGTTCAAAAGTTAAATAATCATCCTTGGAGTGTGGTGGACAAGGGGTTCCCTCTCTGGAGGTCTCTGAACAGAGACTAGATGACCATCTCAGTGGTTCTCAACCTGGGGTCCCCAGATGTTTTTGGCCTACAACTCCCAGAAATCCCAGTCAGTTTACCAGCTGTTAGGATTTCTGGGAGTTGAAGGCCAAAAACATCTGGGGACCCCAGGTTGAGAACCACTGTCTTAGGAGTTCTTTGACTGGGTATCGCTGCATGACAAGGGGTTGGACTGAATGGTCTTTGTGGTCTCTTCCGACTCTATGAATGTTAAGTGATTTCACCTCTGATAAAGTCATTGGTTTGGTAGCCTGGCATATCTAGCTGCAAAGGATTGAATAAGACACAGAGGGGTTGAAAGCAAAGAACAGAGGCATTCATTCACCTTGGCACAGAGTGGATATCAGCAGTCTGTGCTCCAAAAACTGACATAAGTGCAATTGTGAAAATTTAAGTTTATTAATAGACTCATTTCATGCCTGTCCAGGACAAGACAATGAGTTTTGACTGGCCACATAATGGGTATCAGGAGTGCTGGAATAGCTTCAATTGAGGTCCCAGATAAGGGGTCTGATCTGGCGATCAGGATGAGGAAATGTTTCCAGAGATAGAGTCAGACAACACTTCTAAAGTCCATTATGGACTCAAGGAGGGGGTATTAAATTGTAAGATATTCTGGGTTGGGGGGTGCTTGTGCAAACTTTGGCAAGTTCATTGGGAAATTGCCTGAAACTGTGGAAAAGGTTACTGCAGATTCCTGTTTCTGGGCTACCTCAGAGCTGCAGGTTTCAGGGTCCATTTTGGGGTTCTGGTTTTTGACACCATGAAGATAAAAGATAACACATTTTGCATCAATTAGATATGGAGAGAGTCACAGCACACTGAAATTCTGCTAAATACAACAATAAAGGAGGACACATTTATGGCTCATCTAGGATTTCTCTTTGTAAAATACATTGTAGAGTTCCACTTGCTTCTACTTGTTTTAAATTAACATTGATTTTCCTTTGTTTACCTTGCTCCCTGTAGTCTGCAGATAGACTCCATATTTTTGTGTTAAAACTGCTAGCTGTAGACTAAGTAAATATATAAATGTAGAGCCATTTCACAAAGTATCAAGAAACATGCTTCCATGTGAAGCAACTTTTGGTGCTTCAGTGTTTTTTCCTGAAATGCACAACAAATGGTATTACTTTCTAGATGTCATGCAAACTGATGCTATAAGTTAATGTAACTAGTTAAATCCATTCTCACACCAATGCTTCTGTTTTTGTATATGTACGGGTTGGATTTTGAATTGCCTGACTTGGTGAGTGCTTGTTAAAACACCTTCTGAAATATCAAAGATTTTTTGCCTCGATTCAGGTTAAGATTATAATAGAGAGTAATCCTACTAACAAAATGAAGGCACTTAAAAGATTTGTAGGTGTATCGACTTGTATTGTAAGTGATGCCTTGTGACAGCTCTAGAATTGGAACACCACCACATAATGATTTTTATGTGTAACCAAAAATATTCTATCTATTTATCATCTATCTTCTATTTATTTGCTTGCTTTTTTGTATATTTATTAAAGTATTAATATCATACCCTTTTCCCAAATATCCAAGGGCAGTTTACAAAAAAAATCAACTATGTAATAAATAATTATAAAAGCTTAAAAATAATAACATATAATGTCAGGACCAAGAAGCCTTAAACAACGCCAGACACAGATTAAAGGTTCAAACACAGCTTTATTGCAAACAAAAGCACCTACAAAGCACTTAACTTCAGTGCTAAGGTCTGCTGCAGCAATTTGGCACCAAAAACAAGTCAATAGGAGAAACAAAAATATAAACCGGATTATAGCGCTGCCTAATCATCCAGATTAAACAAAAGATGAAGCAAATTGCTTAAAAATCAAAATAGGACAAAAGCACAGTCTTTGAAGCTGGAAAAACGTAGTTTCAGGTTGTTAAAGTCACAAAGATATTAGCAAACAAAGTCCAGAAGTCCAAAAGCGAAGTCAAACCGGTCCGTAGTCAATTCCATAGAGAAGCAAAGCTGGAACGCTGGAGTCACCGAGGAAACAGGAGCACAGGAACACACGAAGCTATAGCCCAGGACCCAAGGTGGAAAGTTGGCAGATACAAAGAATTATGTCCCATGAAGACACTTTGCCTTCTGCGACTTGTAGTCCACACTGAACCCCCTTTTATCTCAAAGTTCTTCCTCAGAGCTTGATGAGCTCCCCACCCTCTCGTCATCACTATCAGCTGCTCCCAAACCTGCAGATGAATGCCCATCCCTCCACCTCTGCCAACAATTATCAGGGTTCAGATCCTGCCAAGAGTCCCCTGGCTGCCAATCCCCAGTGAACCCCTCAAATTCCTCACTAGAGGTGGGCTGATTACCAATATCCCTTATGTTTTGCACACGGGTCCAATCTAACTCCTCTTCCTTTTCCATATCACTCCCAGTCCCAGAACTCCTTTCAAACCCAAGGAAATCTTCATCCTCTGTTGGTGCACAAAGTATTTCCTGAATACGCTTCCTTTGTAATTCCCCTTCAGACTCTGGCTCACGAGCAGCCCTCTTTAGACCTCTGCTCACTTTCCCATCCCCCATCTCACAATCGGAGAAACCTGGGAACGTGTCAGTATCACTTGGAGCCATAATGATTTCTCTAATGTGCTGACGCTGCTGTTCTCCTTCTGAGTCTAAAGTAGACCCGTTCTCCCTTCTACTAGGAGTAACACGCTGAACTACAACACATAAAATAATTGGTTTCTTACAGGCAGATCAAAACTGGTTAAAGTAATTTTGAATCATAAAATATGTGCAGCCTGGATAAGATCAATTCAGCCCAAAGTCTTTGCTTGTGCTACCTCTGTCTTCTCTGTCTCACCACCACCACCATAATGGGAATACAAGACAGGGCCTTTTCAAGGGCTGTCCAAGACTCTGGAACTCCTTTGCCATAAATGTTAGACTGCCTGAAACCTTACTGTCCTTCAACAGATATGAAGGGACAGTTCCATTTGACTGAAATGTGATGTGTGACTACATAGTCAGTTTAGACAATGTGGTAGATATTGACAATTATCACACAGTTGTATTATTTATTTATTTAATACATTTCTATACCRTCCATCTCAGCCTTCTGGCAACTCGAGGCAGTTTACAAGGCAAGAATTCAATGCCGCCAAGGACACAATTACAATATACAATATAAAAAACATCAGCAACAATAAAATCAAACATTATAATGACACATACTTCAATCGATACTAATTAAAACAATGTCCAGTTCTGCCATATAGTTATTCCATTACTATATAYGTTATTCCGTATTTTCAAATGCCCGCTCAAATAGCCATGTCTTAAGATTCTTCCGGAATGATAGGAGTGAGGAAGCCAATCTAATCTCCCTAGGAAGGGTGTTCCATAGCCGAGAGGCCACCACTGAGAAGGCCCTGTCTCTTGTTCCCACCAACGGTACTTYTGATGATGKCGGGACCGAGAGCAGGGCCTCCCCAGATGATCTTAAAGTCCTTGCAGGTTCATAAGGGGAGATTCGTTCGGAAAGGTAAGTTGGGCCAGAACCGTTTGTATGTGTTTTGATGATGTAAACTGTAACTAGTTTCTCATTTTTATTGTTTAATTGTGTTTTAAATGTTGCATGTTGATTTTTAAATTGCCTCCTGACTAGCAGTCTTAGAAAATGTAGTGATGATGATGGCAATAACAACAGCAACAACAACAACAGGTAATTACTGTTTAGCAGAGCTGGGAGCCTATTTTCTATCATTTGAAACCTCCAGAGATTGCACAGACCACCAAAACTACAGAAAGAGGAAAGGGAGGGGAGGAGGAGAAACAGAACTCAGAACTGTCTGTAAATGCACTTCAGATTTTTGAAAAAAAAGTCCTTTGGAGCATTAAACAGGAAAACCAATACAAAAGAAGCACTGTATCCTTTTTATTATAAAAAAATAATCAACTACCAAACTCACAATTTTCGTATTTTGTCTGGTTTTTTTGCTTTGTTCTGTAAGAAATGTAATATAATCGACTGGTTGCACTGACACGATAAATAAATTATATAAAAAAAGGATGGTCCAAGGAGCATGGGGGATTAAGGGCCACAAAAACAGGTTGTTTTTTGCAGGGCTGCATGTCCCTTTATATCAATCTCAGCCTTGAAGTAGCCTTAGCTCAAAACATCTTTGCACGGTGATATAAGTAGTTTTGAAGTCTGCACTGCCACTGCACTTTGATAATATTGGATTTATTCACCTCTGGGAAAAAGAGAATGCACAATAAGATATTGTATCATAGTCCATTTTGGCTTCCTCTTCTGGAGTACACAGTCAGTCCCCCGAGTTACAAACATCTAACGTACAAACAATTCATAGTTAGGAACAGGGGTAAGACAATAGGAAGTGAGAGAAAGCTATTCATCTGAAGGGAACTCCACTCATAGAAGAGCTATCATGGGGGGAAAAGGTGTCTTCAATGGAGCTTTATCATCAATTGTTGTTTCCACAACAAGTCAAATTGTATAAAATCCGATTATCACAGGGACAAAAAGTGAGATGAAATCTCCTGAAGAGGGACACAGACATGTGTGTGTATGAGTTACACTTAAAATGTACCTGTTTCACATAAGAGCACACCTACAGAACCTATCTTGTCCATAACTTGGGGACTGCCTGTACATGGTTATGGTTATGATATTAGGATCAACTGAGGTTTGTTAATTCTTTCAGCTAAGCATTGGTTTGCAAGTGGAGAAGAGTAATCTTCTAGAGGTTTGCAGGCAAGCGACTCCATCTCCTAAGCCCAAAAATAGGGAATAGTGGAGTTGACATCTGAAGTATCTGGAGGTTGATGTGTTTTCCCTGCCTCAGGCTGAATCAGTAACTTTAGCCAAGACCCTTCAACACAGAAAAATAGATCCAATGCCTCTTTCAAGAGATTTTTGGCTTGGGTTTCTTAAGTGATTCCCACCAAGTCTACATGGCAAATGAGTATTGGAACTGAAAGGACTTTCCAAAGAGGATTCACATGACTGGGGTAAATATGCACGTCGAGTATTCAAGGACAAGCAAGAAAACCATTTCGAAAAGGCAAGTATTTAAATGTTCTAGCCAATGTGGAATTGAAACAGAACTTTGAAAGTCAAACGCCATGTATGCCACACATCACAGAAGATCCTCTGTGCTGAATTAATTATTTAATTCTTTAAAACATTTATGAATCATCTTTCTACCAGAATGATACCCAAAGTGATTGAGCAATCCTTATTTATTACTGGTTTGATACCAATTTGTTTTGCATCCATGCCTCTTCTGTTTGACATTGCGGAGAGTATACTCTAGTGTGCATTAAGTTTTCAGGGAGGAAAAAAAAGGAAACGTACACCTAGGATATATAAGTGCTTCAATGCTCGAACAAGCGTGAGTGCATGTTCTGCCACTTTATTGCAAACACATCTATTTGGTACTTGTCTCATTTCCTTTGTTCCTCATGAAGGCTGATAGATCTTGTGGAGTGTTAACATCTATAATGAGTTTGTCTAATATGATAATAATAGCTTCAGAGGAGCCAATGGTGAGATCATTAGCAGCTCATTGTTTGCAGGGAATGTTAATGTGACTGTTGCCTGTCTCTTGTTGGGGTAAATATGACAATCAGCAGTTTTTTGTGTCCTCAATTTCAGCAACTGTAAGGTTTTTCCTTGACTGTATTATCCAATCTTGTGTGGCATAACGGATGAATTTCTCAGATTTACATTCCTGCAGCTAATAAAAAACAAACAAAAGTGGTTTGACTTCTAGACCTAATGGGGTGCCTCCATACATATCGGTTTCTTCCTTTTGGGTGGAGGGAAAACATGTGAAGGACTACATGGGCATCCCAACACAAGGGTGCTCATTTAAGCAAAAAGTTGGGCATAGTATTATTGGGTTTTAAAAATAGTAATAAGAGAAGGTCAAACTTCATGATATGCAGGGTTGACAATCAGGAAAAAGCTATTGACATATTTGTGCTCTACCTAGGTATCAAATGAAGGTATTGATTTTAGTTAACATAAACCACATATTTCCTTGCAAATACATAGTTTGCATCAATACGAGGGTTGAATGAAAAGTAATGCCTCCACCTTTGTAACTCCTCAACAGATGGCAATACTGGTATGCGGCAGATACTGGCTTGTTCAATAGATTCTCCTCTACAGTTCCATTTTGGTGGGAAGCCTTATCATTGAATGGTTGTGTTGTTATAGTGCAAAGTATGGAATACTGCACAGACGGTTGGTCAATGTGACTTAAGCAACATGCAGTCATTGAATTCTTGATAGCAGAAGGTGTCACCCCAAAGGAGATTCATCAGAGAATGCAAGCTGTTTATAGTGAATGTGTTGGTATGAGTACTGTGTGTTATTGGACAAGTAAGTTTAAAGACGTTGTGTGACAAACAAATAGTTGGATGTCCTCTCACAGCAATCACCGAGTTTCACAAGCAAAAGGTTGACAGATTGATTCAGGATGATCGTCGTATCACTCAGAGAGAAATTTCAAGCATAATCGGCATTTCACAAGAACCTGTGGGTCACATTATTGCTTTGCTTGGCTATTCAAAGATCTGTACCCAGGATGCTGACACCTGAAATGAAAGCTCACACACTTGAAACTTCAGAGACTGGACCTCACCATCATATGACATCCTTCATATAGTCCAGATTTAGCACCATCTGACTTCCATCTGTTCCTGATAATGAAATATCTGTGGGGACATCATTATGCTTATGATAAAGAAGTTCAGAGAACTGTGAGACGCTTGTTGCGTAAACAGTGTCGACTTCTTCCGTGACGGCTTCAGAAAACTTTTTAATCATTGGCAGAAATGTATCCAATTGTCTGATGATTATGTGGAAAAGTGAATAGTGGTAGTTAAAGAGCACATTCTAGGGATTATTTCTACGTTTGTTTTATTAAAAAAATTCCCATCCAAACCCAATTAACGAAGGTGGAGGCATTACTTTTCATTCAACCCTCATAAATTACATGATGCACACATGTATGTCTTTATGAAGCCCCGCACAGAAATACAGGATTTTTTTTTGGATTCTTGTTAATTTCCTATAAAAGGAAATGTTTTCTGACCGTCAAATAGGAGATGGCTCTCACAATCAAAGACATTGCCAGTCCTATAAGGGACGAGGGGCACATCAACATTGACCGCTTAAGCCAAAATGTGTCCAGATCAGCTCTGTAGCAACCAAAACCACATGGCAGGCTAACACAGAGCAAAGCCACATTAATACAGCCCTATCCCACATTAACAAAAGTTGGAGTATGGTTGGATTCGGGCCTCAAATTTGGAGCATTCCCAGACTTTGGCCTTGTGTAAACAGGTGGGCTGGTTCAAAGGTAAAAACCATCTGCAATTGTTTTCTCTGTGTTTCCCAGGCTCAGATGACCCAGGGATATGGAATGGCAATTACTGTCACCTCCAATCCTCTGTATCAGCCCTACCAGTCATTCGCCACCTACAGAGACATTGACCAAGGTCACAAGGCAATTGGGGAAGAAAAGAGGGAGGTAAGAGGTGTAATCCATGCCTGATCAGCTCCAGGATAGCAGGTCAGTGTAGATCTGTCCGATGTTTCTTAAGCTTTAAATAAGGGACATTCCATAAAAAGGACACTTGGCACCCCTAGCTGGACGTGCATCTATATAAAGAAATGTTGCCATTGATATTACTTCTTCTGTTCACTTCTAATTTTTTTTTTTTTTACTTTTGGAGACAAATATTTTAGTGGTTGTTGAGAATCAGTGAAAATCTTGAGGTACAGCGCTGCCTCTGGAAAATCCTGCAAAGCTCTTGGGAAGACAAGCGGATAAATGTCAGTGTGCTGAAAGAAGCAGACCACCAGCATTGAAGTGATGGTCCTCCGCAATCAACTCCACTGGACCCGCTACGTTGTCCAGATGCCCAACCACGGAATGTTGGCAAGCAGGAAAAGAGATTCAAAGATGGGCTCAAAGCCAACCTTAAAAACTCTGGTATAGACACTGAAAACTGAGAAGCCCTGGCCTTGAGTGCTCCAGCTGGAGGTCAGCTGTGACCAGTAGTGCTGCAGAATTTGAAGAGGCACGAATGGAGGGCATAAGAGAGAAACGTGCCAAGAGGAAGGCGTGTCAAGCCAACTCCGACTGGGACCACCTTCTACCTGGAAACCAATGCCCTCACTGCGGGAGATGATGCAGATCAAGAATAGGGCTCCATAGTCATCTACGGACCCACCCTGGAGGATTGTCCTACTAGGACAATGAGGGATTGCCTAAGTAAGTAAGTAAGTAAAGCTGGTGCATGCATACTGTTTGGTTTATAGACCACATCTCTTTTCTTACCATGCTTTGTTTGGTTACCAGAGGTCGTTTCATATGGCTCTTTGGCTTGCCAAATAGACACCCATGACTAGAAAGTGAAAATACCCAGGAGGTGTAGAAGTGAACACCTTGACTTGAAAATCACTAGCTCTGGGCCCTTCCACACAACCATATAACCCAGAATATCAAGACAGATAATCCACAATATCTGCTTTGAACTGGATTATCTGAGTCCATACTGCTATATAAACCAGTTCAATGTGGATTTTATACAGCTGTGTGGAAGGGGCCTCTGTCTGACTTACTTGGGTGGAAAAAGGAAGACAACAAAAGGGAAAATTGAGGCTCTCTACCCAATTAAACACTGGCCAGTTGTGATGACCTGGAATAGGTCAGCCCAACCTTATTAGGGGAAGGTAACTAAAAACCTACACTGGCTCCTAAATGATCTGGTTCTTTTAGCCAAGATGGGATTGCCTAGCTCCATTAAATAGAAATTGAATGCTAGAGATAAAGAGTATCTGTGTATAGTCAGTGCCAATTATTTAATTAGTAAAGCTTATGACTATTTTACCCTTAATTTGCCTTCTGTCTTCATTCCTGTTGATGACACTGATTTCTTTGAAGTATTTCATAAATTTTTTCTCGAAGTAAGATCTCATGTGTTTATATGTCTTCAAATTGCCTGTTAATTTATCATAACCTCATGCATTTCCTAGGGTTTTTTTTAAGGAAAGAAATATTCCACAGTGGTTTTGCCAATTCCTTCCTCTGAAATGCAGCCTACAGAATTTGATTTAGAAAGACTTCATAGCAATATTTTTCTATGGTAAATCCTTATAATTCTTAAAATTGAATTTCTTTCCCCCCTCTGTTGCCAGTGTTGTCACATCCTTCTATAAAGGATGTGGCAACCTTATCTAGGCTTGACTATTTCCAATAATTTCTTAATACCAGCTAAAGTTACTACTATACTATTCACAGAAGATCTTTTTTTTTTTGGGGGGCGGGGAGAGAAACCATATTCATATGTGGAGACAAAATAGAATACTAATAAAGGTAAAAGTTTTTTCCCTGACATTAAGTCCACTTGTGTCTGACTCTGGGGGTTGGTGCTCATCTCCATTGCTAAACCGAAGAGCTGGTGTTGTCCACAGACACCTCCAAAGTCATGTGGCTGGCATGACTGCATGGAGCGCCATTACCTACCCACAGGATCTACTCATATTTGCATGTTTTTGAACTGCTAGGTTGGCAGAAGCTGGGGCTAAGAGCCGGAGCTCACACTGCTCTCCAGATTTTTTTTAATATTTTATTGAGAATAGAGGTGAGCTCCCTAAAGAGAGGAGCAACTTATAATAGTGAAAGGTAATGATAGAAGTGTATATATATATATAGATATATATATTCCTGTTAGATAAAAAGAGTGAGAACAATATGAAAATAGGAAAGATATGAAATTTACAGAATTTATGAGATAATGAAGGCAAGTGTAAAAGAAAATTAAAACGGCAAAAACAAAAAACAAAAATAAAACAAAACAAAAGAACGAAGGAGAGACCGAACTTCCAGGTCGCCTCAGGATGTGGACTCCTTTTATTTTACTCATTCTTGTTTATTTTCGTCGATGGATTCTTAGAGATTGTTCCATTGAGTTTCGCTTATGTTTTGATAACATAGCTTCCTATGTTTTCCTCTTTTATAAATTCTATAACTTTTCTCCTGTCGGTTTTGTGGGGATTGACTGACAATTTTTGGGTGAGCATGTCTATATTCATTGTGTCCATTACTTTTAGGATCCATTGTTCTATTGTAGGTATTTCCTTATTTTGGCTAAAGTTATTCTGGCAGCTGTAATTAGAAGGAAATAAATTTTATCTGGGAAGTCTGTGATCCCTAAAAGAAAGTATTCCTGTTTAAAGTTGAATTTTAGTAGTAAGATTTTTTCCCATTTTTTAATGTATTTGGTACCAGAATTTCTTAATTTTTTTACAGTTCCACCACATCTGGATCAGGTTGCCAGATTTGAACCTGCAACAGTTCAGCAAGTTCAGCAGCTGAGTAGTTTAACTCACTGTGTCACTGGGGGCTCCTATACTATACTATTGCAAATATTGAACAATATTTAATACCTGTTACAGAAATATGTTTGTTAGTTTTAACTAGAAAACAGTACATCCATATATTGCTATACATGTTTATGAAAATAATGGTCTACTATATTGAATTAACACTGACTAATTGCAAGCTTAAATTGTGAATTTTCAAATCAAATCATGGGATATATAGAGGCTGCTATACATGTTGCTGGAGCCCCTGGTGGTGCAGCAGATTAAACTGCAGATTTGCTGAACTTGCTGACCAAAATGTTGGTGGTTCAAATCCAGGGAGTGGGGTGAGCTCCTGCTGTTAGCTCCAGCTCCCAACAACCTAGCAGTTCAAAAACATGCAAATGTGAGTAGATCAATAGGTAGCACTTTGGCGGGAAGGTAACAGCACACCATGTAGTCCTGCTGGCCACATGAACTTGGAGGCATCTATGGACAACGGCGGCTCTTCAACTTAGAAATGGAGATGAACACTCCCCCCACTCCAAGTCAGTCTCGACTAGACTTAATGTCAAGGGGAAACCTTTACCTTTTAAAACATATTACCATCATTCATCCCCAGTAGAATATTGTATTACTGACCCCTTAAAATGCACATTTGTTTTAAATTTTCATTTCTCTAAAGTGACACTTCTCCAGATGGACTCCAAAGCCCATAAACAATTATTGTTTGGAGATTAACATCAAACTGCTAGCATAAAATAGCAAAAAACTTCAGACAATTACTGAAGAAACTTACATTGCAAAGGTAGATTCACTATACTACATTATTTTTAATGCTAAAGTACTAAGTCAGCCATGCAAGAGATTGTTACTAGATAAGCCCTTAAAAAATCTATGTCAATTTAGATCATTTGAATTTTTACTGAATTGTTCATCATCTGGGAATATTTATTGCACATTCAGGGAAATATAAAACCAATTTGTGGAGAATGGCCTCAGTGAACATCAAAGAACAAACGACAAAATGCACTTGGGAGTTTTCTTAGTAAATCCTCATTGAAAATATGGGAGCTGAAGAGCAGTCTCCAGTAATTAACGCTCATCTATTACATTGAGAAGTTTTTGTCTCCTTAATGCACTCATTCTTGTATTCAAGTGGAATGTACACTGAAGCAGACTTGCAGTGTCATACTTTCCAACTTTTCCAGTTTTCTGGTGACAGATCCAATTAATCCTCTATCAGTTTTTCAGATGCTTTAAAAATGTCCCAGTTTCTGTTTCCTTCTCCCAAATGTGTGCTTTCCACCTATGCAACTGTGAAGCCAACAGGAAATTGAAAGTCACCTGGAAAAGTCAAGAGCCATCCTAAATATCTCAGTGCCACCTTAGATCAAACACTAGCATATAGTAAACTGCTTGAACACCAAGCACATTGTAGCTGCACGCAATAACATCCCATGGAAGCTTACTGGCAGCACATGGGGTACAAACCCAAAATTAGTAAGAACATCAGCCCTGGCCTTGTCTTACTCAACTGCCAAGTATGCCTGTCCTGTTTGGATTAGGTCTGCCCATGCAAAGCAAGTGAACATAGCATTGAATGAAACATGCAGAATAATCACAGGATGTCTTAAACCTACACCTGTTGATAAACTCTACAAGCTAGCTGGCATTCCCCCCCCCCCCCCCGATGTGCGATGGGAAGTGGCTGCTAAATGTGAGAGAAATAAAGTTGAACACCGTGAAAGCCACCTACTACATGGTTATCAGCCTCCTCCCAGTAGACTCAAATCAAGGAAAAGCTTTATGAGAACTACTAGGCTTGGTTGATCAAGAAAAAAAATGGTTCTAAACTCGTTTCGTATGTAGGGGGCGCTGGAGGTTCGATTTTTAAATTATTTATGAAATTTTCTTTAAAAAAAGATTGAAATTACCAGGAAATATGAATAGTTTCCTCTGTTTCGTTAATGGAAGGTGCCCTTCTCTCCCTCCAGAACCATTAAAATCTTGCAGTTTCCCTTCCTTCCCTTGCGGCAGAAGGGAGAGGTGGGTGTGGCCAAGCACAGCCCCCAGCGACCTCCGAGTGAGGAGTGCTGTGCATGGCCACGCCCACCTCTCCCTTGGACAGTTTGCCAGGGAAGAGAAAGTAGGGTGAGAGATTTTAAAAGTGTTGGTTTTTAAATCTCTCACCTTTCTTTCTCCTCCCTGGCAAGCTGTCAAAGGGAGAGGTGGGCATGGCCAAGGACAGCACTCCTCAGAGGCCTCGCCCCCAGTGACCTCCGAGCGAGGAGCACTGTGCTTGGCCACGCCCACCTCTCCCTTGGACAGCTTGCCAGGGAAGAGAAAGAAAGGTGAGAGATTTTAAAAGTGTTGGTTTTTAAATCTCTCACCTTTCTTTCTCCTCCTGGCAAGCTGTCCAAGGGAGAGGTGGGCGTGGTCAAGCACAGCGCTCCTTGGAGGCCACACCCCCAGCATTTACGATTCACTGGTGGAAGTCGTAAGGAAGATGGGGGTGCGGCTTTGATATGGCAAAAACACTTCCGGATTGCCAAAACATGTCGATATCGCTTCTAAAGGTAATTATTTAACAAATTAATAACGAATTAAGAAATTAAGAAACTGGATCAACCAAGCGTAAGAACTACCACTCCTCTTGGTGCCCTCCCCAGCAACAGAAAGGGTAGCTTTGGGCAGCTAGACCAGGAAATCCAACTGGATGGCCCCCCCACAAGGGTCTTCCTCCAGGGGCAAACCAAGAATGGGCAACTTGGAAGTCCCTGAACAGACTCAGAAGTGGAGTGGGCAGATCAAAAGACAACCTGGCAAAATTGCACTACCTAAAAAAATCCCACACCTTGTGTGACTTTGGAGCAGAACAGACAACTCTGCATCTGTATGCTTGCCACTATGCCCTGCCTCATGTACAGAGGAAGAATTGTTGGAGGCTACAGACAGTGCCATTGCTGTTGCCCGTTTTTGGTCAAAAGATATTTAGCCACCTGCGCTCCTTCTATTTTTATCGGTTTTATACTAATTTAGACAATGCTTTTGATACAAAATAATAATTTCCTTTTCCCACTTTCCACCTTAATTTACTTTAATTGCCTTAAATTGATGTCAAACTGCAAAAATAGTTTGTGCTCAAATGATTCACTGGGAAGAGGAGAGGTGAGAGTCTTGTCCTTCCCTGTAGTCTCAGGCAAAATCAATCCATTATACCCTTTGTCAGATAAACATGATCCAGATATTCTAGACCACAGAGTTCTAGATATTAAAGCTTTGTTCTTGTACTTTCAGTGTTTTCTAAATACTGCTAGAGATACCAAAAATTAGTATCTAATTTTATATTAATTCCTTTAATTGCTTTTTCAGAAAGTAGATTGAAACCAAATCTGAAAATGTATGTTGTTTAAATTCTTCTTTGCTGTCCTCCTTCATTAATAATTTCTGCCATCATGATCCCACTCTGATGTTTCTTGCCCACATGTGTCCTTGATTTCATCTGAGAAATATTGTAGGGTATGCAGAATAGATCATGATGAAACATGACTACATACATAGTTATGAAAAATGTCTCCAATGTTGGAAATGTCATGAGGTAGAGGGCAGTTTCTTTCATATGTGGTGGTCCTGTAAGAAAGCTCAAAATTATTGGAAAAATATACACCAAGAAACACAAAAAATATTGGGAATAGAATTCCCAAGCAAACCAGAATATTACTTATTAAATATAACGGACTCTGAATTCTCCTCAGACTTAAATACTGACATTTTATTCACTTATATTTCGACGGCAGCAAGGATATCTTATGCAAGAATTTGGAAAATGGATAAAGCTCCGAAGGTAGAAGACTGGATAGTCAAACTTCAGAAGATTAAGGACATGGACAAATTAACCTATTTTTTGAAGAAAAATACAGGAGAACCAATAAAAGAGACATACTGGCCATCATTTGAAAATTATTTAAAGAAAAGATCTAAGTAGCAATAGCAATAGTAGTAATTTTATTGATTAGCCCTTAGGCCATATCACAATAAGAAACAGAACAACAAGGCCTGACAAGACGTGATCACACTCCATGTAGTAAGTTAAAATAAGATCTAAGTAAGATGAGAAGATAAAAACTAATTGAAAATTTTGTAAGCGAAGACACAGAATGGAAGTCAACAAATTTTTTTTTATTTTTTCCTAATTTTGTATAAATTTTTGTTCTATTCTTGTTTTTGATATTTTTTCTCTTTTTTATACTATACAGATTCTTAAAATTTCCTACTATCCTATATCTAAATGTTCTCCCACTTTCCTTGTAAACCTTTTTCTTTTATATAGATGTATAACTTAATAAAAAACTAAGTCTCTAAATTTCAGTACCGGCTCATATGGAGGTCTTTTCTCCTATAAACAGTAAATCACGCAAAAGGAAGATAACATACAACACATTGATTAGGGTTTGGCATTGGGATACATAGAAATCTTTCTTGAGGCTGCCAACATATTGAAATTCTCAGTGGGATGAAAAGGAACAAATCGGTTTCCTGAATTCCTAATGCAGGAAGATTAAATATGACCTAATAGGAACATATTTCTTAGGAAAGTGTTTGTAGTTTTTGGAGATTGGAGGACCATCTCTCGGGGGTACTTTAGCAAGGGAATCTTTCACTGGACTAGAAGGCCCTTGAGGTTCCTCCCCAATCTATAATTCTATAATAACAGCCAGCCTGGGTAGCTCTAAATTGAAAAAAAGTTTTTTAGTGTTACCAAAAAAGAAATAAGAAAAAAAAAACACCACAAGTGCAAATAGGAAATAGTACTTTTTGTTTTTCAGGATATAAACTAGGGCCAGAGGCTCAGGGTAACATCTTCTCAGTCTTTGATAGGAAATAAAGAGGCATTTGGCAGCGATCATAAATCTACAGTCTGCGCAGCTGCTCAACAATACGGGCGTGCTGAAATTACAGTATTTTCTCCATCAATTACAAAGCAGGCCATATTTCACAAAACCTATTGTCGCCATGCCCTCATCTGCCCGCTGGACCAATTTCTAGTCTGCATCTAAGGCCAGAGTCACAACTCTCTCACAGTATCAAATACAGCTGTTACATATGACATCTGCTATAATTCTGGATGTGCATAACATGGCCGCAGGATGTTGTTTCAGTAGTGCTGTCAAGATCTGTTGGGAATTCAGATCAGGGATGTCCACATTTGCACACTGGAGCTCCCGAGGCTAGCAACTCAAGACTGCAGAGTTATTATTATGTTGCATGCTATTTCAGCCTTCCTTCTTTGACTTCCTTTAGGCAGTGTAGCTTAATCTTTCAAACTAATATTCTTTACATGTGCATAGGAAGCCTCCTTGTATTTGTTCATACTGTGTTTATCCATCAAACATGCTTTAGCTGAGCATTTCCTGCATTGACAGGCCTTTGCAAACATCGACTACCTGACCCTTCTAAGGATGTCAGGGATTGAGAGAGATAATTCCTATGCAGAGCACGTGCTTTGTCTCTTGGCTATTGTCACATCCCTTGCAGTCAGTTTTACATATTCCTTTATATCTAACAGCGGTGAAGCTGCTCCTGGGTTTACTGTATTGTCAAAAGCTTTCATGGCCAGAATCACTGGATTGTGGGTTTTTCAGGTTGTATGGCCATGTTCTAGAAGCATTCTCTCCTGATGTTTCAAGCTTCCACAGAGGTTGTGAGGTATCCTCAGAGGTTGTGCTCCTGGGTTTGTTTGTATATGTATAGTAAGAGATAATCCTGGAAGGAAATCTTGACCACATGAAAAAACATGTGATGCGGAGGACTAAGTCAACCCCTTCTTCCAATGTTCTGATACCAAATCACTCCACCATAATACGATAGAGTTGAAAGATACTATAAGGGCCATCTAGTTCACCTTCTGCTATGTAGAGATACATTGCTAAAGTACTCCTGAGAGATAGTAATCTAAGCTTTGTTTAAATACGTATAATAAAGGAGAGTCAACTACATTTCTTTGTAATATCTGCAAAATCTTGCTTCAGTGAATATAGGGCCAGAAGTTTAGCACAGCTGGTAAATCATTAGCAATTATAAGATCTATCAACCAAAAGTTTGCAAGTTTGAAGCCCTGGGTTGGAGTGAGCTGCCAACTGTCAGCCTAGCTCATTGTTTACCTAAGCAATTCAAAAACAACTTTAGCTGTGATTAGAGAAATTAGGTACCGCTAAAAGTGGGGGAGGTGTTTTATGATGCTGCATAAAATAAAGAAGATCAGAAAATGCTGGGCGATAAAAAGGAAGGAGGAAGTCCTGACGGCTCTTGGTCATAGAGTATAGAACTACAGCACCCCCTGGACTCGAGCCTAACCTTCAGTGGCACCAAAAACAGCTGAAACAAACCACCTCCTTCTGTTCTGTCTGTCTGTGTATTGTCTATACCAGGGGTCGTCAAACTTTTTAAACAGAAGGCCAGGTCACAGAACCTCAAACTGTTGGAGGACCAGATTATAATTTGAAAAGAACATGAATGAATTCCTATGCTGCACATATCCTATTTGTAGTGCAAAAAAACAAAAAAAAAAAACAATACAATAATTAAAATGAACAATTTTAACAAATATAAACTTATTAGTATTTCAATGGGAAGTGTGAGCTGCTTTTGGCTGATGAGATAGGATTGTTGTTGTTGTTGTTGTTTTTGTTGTGTGCTTTTGTTTCAGATTTAGGTTGACCCTGAGTGAGGGCCGGGTAAATGACCTTGGAGGGCCGTATCCGGCCCCTGGGCCTTAGTTTGAGGACCCCTGGTCTATACAAAGCAGCATTGAATGTTTGCCATGAATATGTATTGTGATCTGCCCCGAGTGCCCTTCAGCGTGAGAAAGGCGGAATATAAATAAAGTGTTATTGTTTTGTTCTTGTTATTGTTGTTGTTATATTATTATTATTATTATTATTATTATTATTATTATTATTTGAAGTCATCTGTTATATTCTCTCCTTGTCCCTTGTTTTTAGCTTCTTTCCTCTCCCCTGCTCTACTCCATTTCATTTATTCAGTATTTGATTATTTTTCATTCTTCACCTGTGGCTGAAAAAATTACATAGAAAATTCAAGACTAGCTGCTAATATAGATAGAAATAAAAAAGGAAATAGAATAACTTTGAAGGTCTGAAAAGGGGTAATTTTATTTTAGGGTGGTATGGTGAGTTACAGATTAGTATTGGAGATTGATATATCTTCGCCTTTAAAAAATAACTTTACATTGACCAAAATTTGGGGGGAAAAACCCAAGCCTGAAACTAGGGGAATATATGCACACCCAAACCCTGTTCCACTTGCAGCCTGATCACTTGCTTCTCTGAAATATACAAATTCACTCTTTCTTTTCAAATAAACAGCAACTTTCTCAGTCTAACAATGTGCAATCGGATGTGTTGCATTACTGTGGAGTTAATTAGCTGTTCATTGACCCTTAAGAGTGACCTAACCTAGCTATCAAATTTTCAACTGTTGCCTTTGACTGGAAGAGAGCCTGTGTTTTTAAATCCTTCTAAAGGAGCTACAGCCACACTTGTTCTGATGCTCAAACCAGTGTGAGTCTGAATGACTTATTGTGGTTCACCAGGCTACATAAAAATACATGAAAGAAAGGTTACCAAGTCTCTGGTAATTGCTTGTCCCTTCCCCATTCAGATTTAAATATTCTTCAAGAGGTGGCTTTTCTTCAACTTCAGTCACAGTTGGATAATAATATTATTTGCATAAACAATATGGCAAATTGGAATGATGATCATAAAAGTTAAAGTTGGGCTGCTGGAAAAAAAATTCTGAAACAAATGAAGCTCTTCAGGTATGTGAAAAGAGACCAATTAAATAATAATAATAATAATAATAATAATAATAATAATAATAATAATAATAATTTAGTTTATTTGTCATGTCAGGGCAACCAGTCCTTTATATTACATTTCTAACAGAACAAAGCAAACAAACAGACAAAATACAAAATTTGTTAGTTTGGTAGTTGATTAAATGTCCTTTGACCAGTATCTGGCCACTTGGAGTGCTTCTGGTGTTGCTGCAAGAAGGTCCTCCATTGTGCATGTGGCAGGGCTCAGGTTGCATTGCAGCAGGTGGTCAGTGGTTTGCTCTTCTCCACACTTGCATGTCGTGGATGCCACTTTGTAGCCTCATTTCTTGAGGTTGGCTCTGCATCTTGTGGTGCCAGAGCACAGTCTGTTCAGCGCCTTCCAAGTTGCCCAGTTTTCTGTGTGCCCAGGGGGGAGCCTCTCACTTGGTATCAGCCCTTGGTTGAGGTTCTGGGTTTGAGCCTGCCACTTTTGGACTCTCGCTTGCTGAGGTGTTCCAGTGAGTGTCTCTGTAGATCTTAGAAAACTATTTCTAGATTTAAGTCGTTAACATGCTGGCTGATAATAATAACAATCTTTATTTATACCCCGCCACCATCTCCCCGAAGGGGACTTGGGGTAGCTAACATGAGGCCAAGCCCAAAGATACAATACAGCAAAATAAATTGCAAAATACAACAACAAAAATTACATCACAATAAAGTACATTCAGTGGCAAAATAAAGTAAACAAAGCAAAATAGCATAATAGAAGATCGAACACAATGGGCAGGCCAAATGGACAAGATAAAATGATATAACCCTGGATGAGGTAGGAGTAGAAAAAGTGTATTTGAGAGGAGCCCCAAAAAGGACGAACAGTACGGTTAGGCTGTTTAAGTAGGATAAGAGGAAAAACACATAACAGCAGCTCTTAATCAATTTAGCAGACAAGTGGTAGGGAAGGATATTTTCATGTGTGGCATATTATTATTTCCATCGTTCTACCTTGAACTGTTCTGCCTGAGAAATCAAAGATGAATTTATAATATGCACAAGTTTTAAGAACAATGTGGAGGTGAATGAAAATCTCCTCTCTCCTTATACCATTTTCATTGGTAAATGTGGTTGCTTTCTGCCATCAGATAATCTGCAAAAGTGTTTCTGTCTCCTGTTTTTTTAAAAAATAAAGCTTCAGTACAGTTGGTAGATTTGCTTTTGCCTTGAGAGGTTTTCACATCAGTTCACCTTCTGTTGATAAGGGAGGTATTCAGTCTGATATGAACGCTGATGCTTCTCTTGCTCAGTGATAGAGGCACCTTGTTTCTAACAACGTCTGCTGATATCCACAAAGAGCTCTGTTTCATACAACATGGATCAAAGTGATTACAATTATGTAACCTTTTGATAGAAATCCTAATTGCTGTTCTCCATTTGGGAGATAAGTTAGCTAGAACAGTATTTTAAATTTCATGCTTTATTAAACACCTTTAGCTTAAAAGTTTTTGTTCTGTGCTGTATTAGTGAACACTCTTGTCTTAATCAAGGTGGGCACTTGTTGCTTTTTAGGTGTTCTTAGATGCTAGCTCTTATAATCGATCTCTGCAGTCTATGATGTCTAAGGATGATGAAAGTTACAGTGTAGCAATATTTGATGGATCAAATATCCCATAACTGTATTGTCGAAGGCTTTCATGGCTGGTATCACTGAATTGTTGTAGGTTTTCAGGCTACATGGCCATGTTCTAGAAGCATTCTCTCTCTGCCTGCATCTATAAGCAAACAACCTCACAACCTCTGAGGATGCTTGCCATAGATGCAGGTGAAACGTCAGGAGAGAATGCTTCTAGAACATGGCCATATAGCCTGAAAACCCTACATCATATCCCATAACCCACAAATGCCAGGCACATAATACAATTTATTTAGTGGCACAAGAGTTAGAATTATGCCAGCCAAAACCTCATATGCATGCCACCTACATTGCTCCATAGAATTGAATCTATGTTTGGTTCACATGTTATAAAAACACAAAGCTTAAAATGCCATGGTAGATCCAAAGTTCATACAGGCAATATTTTTGTCTCATTTCGTCATCCTACTACAACAGGATGAGGAAATGAAATGAAAAAATAATTTCAAATTGGGCAGGACATAAATGTATAAAGCCATAAAGCCAATAGATTATCAGCATAATATAATGTGATTACCCCGAACAACAACATATCTGGCATTTGTAGTGGACAATTGGGCAATCAACAAGAGTGAGGCAAAATTCTGCTACATTTGGGATTATGTGGAGCAGAACCTTTTGGGAAGCGGATTAGCGGATTAGTTGAGGCTTCCAAGTCAGTACCATTATTATTGTCCTCTGAACTATCCAAGGAGCTGAATCCTACCTTCCAAATGTGTTGTGTTTCAACTTACTAAAACCTCAGCCAGATGTTGAGAGGTGTCCTTCATTTAATGTTCATAAATTGGTGCACACAGATGCTCTGAAGCAAGCATGAAGCAGCTGGCTGTTTGAGACAGAGAAGAAAATACCACATGTACATTCATGAAGGTGTACAGTACCCAAAGCACAACATGACCTTGGGCACAAAATTTAAATAAGATAAACAAAACCTATCTCTTATAAGTTTACTTCCCAGTCACAGTGTTTGGGGCTTAGGTCTGCATGGTTGGCTCTATTCTAAACACTGGCAATTGTTTTTGAATGGATAAATGTTGTCTCTTTTCACCAAAAATATGTAGATGGAAGGAAGTCTATTGTTTATGTACAGTTTGCATGGGCAAGGGTGACCACTCACCTCACCGGTGGAACAACAGATGTTGGAACAATGAAAGACCACAGCTTTTTATTGGTTCCAATTGAAAACAGGGTTAGCAGCTATACATGGGTCCTGGATAAAGATATTGGACAGTCTGCTGAAGACTCATGCACCACAGAATACAATAGGAGGCATAGTGCAGGTTCCCATTTTATTCAGCCCAGGACACCAGCACCACACTTCCTCAGCAGACAGAAAGGGGGGAGGGGGGACCAGCACACTGGATCCAGGGTCCATGTGAACTGCAAAGAAAACAAAATAAAGGGTGGAGGGATGAGGAGAGTTTGAAGACAACTGAGCTGAGAGATCCAGGACACTTACTTGAATATGCAGCAGGTGGACCAGAGGGAAGAAGTCTTTATTTATTTATTTAGAATTTTTGTATCCCATCTTCTCTACTTCTGTGGAGGGACTCAGAATGGCTAACAGCAAAATTCAGTGCTATACAATAAATAATGTCATAAAACAACATACAATAAATAAGTTAAAACAACACCCAACTCAGTCCAAAACATCGTGGCCAAATAACTCTTAGTCTATATCGAATCATCCATCAATCTGCAAATGCCTGACTCCAAAGCCAGGATTTTAGTCTTCCCTTCAGTCCACCTGTTGCAGCCAATCAGAGCATGGAGCAGGTCCTGCCCCTGACTGGCTGGAAGGTAAAAGGTGTGCCAGGAGCACACACATCACAAGGCTCCCTGGAAAGAAGGAACCTTGCCTAAAATGGCAGGGAGGCGGAGTGCCCACTGTTACAATCTTCCTGCCAGGTAAGTTGAGAAGAGCATGAATGGTGAAATGCAAAAAGTAATGATTTAGAAGAATGGTTGGACTTCCACATCCATTAATTTGCTCAAGCTTGGGTCCAAGTACATGTACATTTCAAAATCATGCAGTTGTAAAAATTGTCCCATGAAAAGATTAATCAACATTTGCAAAACTTTTTAAACACACAAGCTTGCCTTGTAAGTACAAGGGAGAGAGCTTTTTCCTCGGTGGCTCCCCGACTCTGGAATTCACTACCTGGAGAAATCAGAAAAGCCCCTACCTTAGACACTTTTAAAAAGAACCTCAAAACCTGGCTCTTCCATTGCGCCTTTGGTGAATAAGTACTCAATCCCACATTATCCCTCATGTGCAATGTTCTATTACTGGAGTATATATTCCCCCTTGTGGGAAAGCTTGATTCCACAACTCCCACCATAATGAGCCCTCCTTCACAAACAATCTGTTTCTTTTTTTATCTCAATGAGCTTTTAACTAGTTTTAATTAGTTCTTCTTTTAACCATTACATGTGGCCCGCCCATTGTCAGTGCATTTGTGTTTATTGTAATTTTATATTGTTGTATATTCATATGTTCTTTGTAATGATGTTGTTTATTGTTTGCGTTTTTGATTTGCGTTCGGTCCTTCTTTATTGTAATTGTTGTTCGGGCTTGGCCCCATGTAAGCCGCTCCCAGTCCCCATCGGGGAGATGGGGCAGGATACAAATAAAGATTATTATTATTATTATTATTATTATTATTATTATTATTATTAAAATATTAACTTTGCCTGAAGACAAATATAGCCAACTTTTAGAACTTGTATACTTTATATATCTTGTAACTAGAAAAAAATGTGACTAATAAGGGAAAGGTGAAATTCAAATAATGAATTAAACTTTAAATATCCATGATTCCTGCTGGACTTCTTATTATTATTATGTGGTTTGTGAATTACCTTGATGGAAACAAATACAATTCACTGCAGTTCTGATTGCTTTATTGTCAACCACAGAATGGTTATTGGCAGAAAGACAAAAGTTGCGTAGGAAAGCATTAATAAACCTGACACCAGTAAACAATAACTGAAAATGCTAATGAAGATATTATATACTTGGCTGAGATATAGACACAGATTGAGCTATTCAGGCCTCTCTTATATGTTGGTTTGTGCATGCATTTCTGCAAGTACTGTTTTCCTTATTAGTTATATTACTTGAATAATGTAAAGAATATTGCAGATGTAACATCTACATATTTTGATTAATTGATTTGGTGATTGGGGCAAGTAAAAATATACTTGGCTCTCTCCCTCTCTAAGGCTGCTGTATTTTGGCAATTCAAAGCCATTTCAATTTAGCACTATTTTATAAATATGGAAGAAGAAGAACGGGAGAGAAAGGAATTTGTGGGAATAGAGTCCTTGATATTAGAATGAAGATAATAATAAGAATTAGATTTCAAAGATATAGCTTTTTAACTGTGGCGGCTGCTCTTACAGCTATAATAGATTTATCATTTCGTCTTCCTACCTTTTAAAATTTCTTCAGGAATTTATAATATCCAGCTAGAAAGCTTTACAACACTCTCCTAGACTACATTTTCCAAGGTACCCAGAATTCATCATGAGTTCCTCTTATTGAAGTACCTTGGGAATTGTAGTTTGGGGAAATTCCTTAGATCTTTCTAAGTACCACCCCAAACTATCACCACAATTCAATACCCCCTTAGTGTAGAGTAAACACATGCAGATATACGCTACATGAGTCCTGCACAACTCCCAGGCAAAATGGCGACAGTGTCTAGGTGCTATTGCACAATGCACAATACATGATGCACAACTTCTATGAAAAGTACAGGATACATAACCACAACATGTAGTACACAGGGTACAACTTGCAAAGCCAAGGTTCATAACTCTGCTTCTGCTGCTAACAGGAGAATGTATCCATTGTACGGTGCTGACTTATTAGCCTCACATGTACACATCGTTCTATAAAAATTTGGATCCATGAGTACCAAAGTTCCATAGGGTGGAGTTATGAGGTATAAAATTGCTACAATTATGTAGCATAATTAATTAAAACCCATATAAACATCCATGCAGGTTTTTCTCCATGCTTAAGCTCTTATCACATCATCATCAATAGGAATTAATAGTTATTATCTACTGCATATTGACAATTCGTTTACAAATCTGCCTCGATTCAGTCACAACTTTGTTATCAAACATATGCTGCCAAAATTGGTACCTCCCAAACAATGATCAAGATTGTGCATTTTCAGATGTAACTATTATAGTAAAGCTCTGTTGCAAATATGTCAGAAGATGGCATATCCAACCTACAATACAGAGCTGAAACTCAAGCTGTTTCCAACCACTGAAGATTGGGGAGCTTGGAAATGGTGCCTGATCATATGATACCATGTTACAAGAATGTAAGTCCAATGTACCACTTACAATCTCTAAACTACTGAACAGTATGCCAACCAATGCCCCCATCCCAGTTTCACAGTAACACTTTTATTTTATTTATTTATATTTATTTACAACATTTCTATCCTGCCCTTCTCAACCCCCAAGGGGGGGGGGGGCCTCAGAGCAGCTAACACTGGCAACAATTTGATGCTGCAATATCACCGTATAACAACAATAAAAAACCCATACACCGGGATTGTGGCGCAGCTGGCTGAGTGTCAGCTGCATTAAGATCACTCTGACCAAAAGGTCATGAGTTCGAAGCCAGCCCGGGTTGGAGTGGGTGTCCAGCCATTGTGTAGCCTGTTGTCGACCTTTGCAACCCAAAAGACAGTTGCATCTATCAAGTAGGTAAATAAAGTACCACTTTGTGTGGGAGGCTAAATTAACTAATTTATGAGGCCATAAAGAAAAGACTCCGGGGAATGTGGAATGCGGAAGAACTTCATCGGTGTCGCTGGTGGATGATGAAAGCAGCAGCTTCCCTGGTGGCCAGAAAAAAGTTAAATAGCCTCTGTGTATTGTCTGTATATGTTGTTTGTCAAACTGGCATTGAATGTTTGCCATATATGTGTATACTGTAATCCGCCCTGAGTCCCCTGCGGGGTGAGAAAGGCGGAATATAAAAACTGTAAATAAATAAATAAATAATACACACACAGTAGATTAAAAACAACATTACTTATACAGTCATATAGCCGTTTCCATTATCATAACAATCATATGGTCCAGTTCAATGTCCAAAGTGCCATTGTGCCTACTAGCTAAAAGCCTGGTTCCAAAGCCATGATTACAGTTTTTTCCTAAAGGAAAGGAGGGAGGACGCCGATCTAATCTCGTGGGGGAACAAGTTCCACAAGCGGGGGGTCACTACCGAGAAGGCCCTGTCCCTCATCCCCACCAGACGCGGTGGATCTTAAACTACGAGGTGGAACGTAGAGGGAGATACGTTCGGACAAGTAAGCTGGATTGGAGCCATATAGGGCTTTATAGGCCAAGACCAACACTGTGAATTGTGCTCAGAAATGGACCGGCAGCCAGCCACTTTAAAAACTTTTCAAGGACTGTTTCACACATCTCATATAAATTTCCATCCCAGTAAACTATCTCCTATATATAGTATGTGTCTAATCCTCCCACCAAATTCTCAGACTTCATGCCATCAGTTTTTCAATTGCATTCCCCCACATCCTAAACATCAACTATGTTTATGCTGGAGGCAGCACATACCAGGATCTTGTCTGGGGTTCTGACCAGTCATAAAACTCCTGTTCTTGTAGAAACGACTCTATTAGTTCCAGTTAAAGACCCAGGTATCCAAAACCACAGTTGTAGTAGTCTTCTTCATAAACACCAAAAAAGCAGGACAGCTTTTCTTTCTTTATACAATGTATATACACACTTTACAGCTTCTACTCACAACAGCAGTTCTCCAAAACACCATCCATCTCTCATCAAACTTATTCAGTATAACAGCAACCTATAACTACTCCCATTGCATTAACCACCACACCCTAATTACAGTAGTTTAACTCCTTTACAGGTGGTTAGGCCAGAAGTATTATCTCTGCTATCACTTAGAAAATGCCAGGTAATTTCCAAATCCTGACAGCTCTACCTTCTGAATGTGGAATGGCTCTATTCACTAAATGTGTATCTTTCCAATTTCAAGGGATCCTTTCCTATTCCATTTGCTATAACTAATCAATTTAGCAGTGTTCCTATAGCATTCTTAGATGACTAAAGGGTGACTTTCTGGAAGGAGGAGGCATTGTGGAGTTTCTCCTGTTAGACCTTTGTGACATTTATTTCCGATCCAGGTACTCCTCTGAGTGCCAAAATAGACACATCATCTCAATTGTAACAGCAACCCTGTAAAGAAATATGTTTCATTATTTGCTACTATTGATGAGACTAACATAATAATGGCTCACAGGGAGTTGCCTAGTAAGTTTGTGACTGAAATAGGAACTCCAGGCTGGGAATTCACACTGTTTAGTTATTAGGTGAGCCAACATTTTCAGAGACACTTGCTAGAGCACTTTTTGATTAATGGCATTAAAGTTTTTAAAACATTACTTTTCCACTCGGTTAATAACCCACGCTCTGCTGTTTCCTACTGAAAAACATAAATAAACTAACAAATTCAGGCATATAGAGAAAATAAATGTATCTGTACTAAACAATCTATCTTTTCAGAAACAATTAATTCCAACACAGTTATTTCATTAAGTACTGGATGTATCCTTGTTAGGTTTTGTTTTTAAAGAAATTAGGTGGGTGGGTGTTTATAAATGTCTGTCCCATTAAACTATCTCCTATACATAAAACATGTCAAATTCTCCCACCATTTTCTAAAACTACATGTCATTAGTGTTTAAACTGCACTCCCCCTCTCCTCAACTCCAAATGTGTTTGTCTGTGGACTGGACCTGTAGGGACCTTTCATCTGAGAAAGGAAAGGCTCTTCTCACAAAATGTGTGTTAGCCCAATTTTGAGGAATTCTGTTCCATCCTCTGTGACATACAGCATCCCATTTATCAGGATTTCCCAACCACCCTCTGGAGCATTCTGAACTAAAAGATGTTGTTTTAAACAAAGGAGGCATTGTGGATTTCACAGTGGGTTAAAGTCCTGTGCCAACAAGACTGAAGACTGACAGGTCGCAGGTTTGAATCCGGGGAGAGGCGGATGAGCTCCCTCTATCAGCTCCAGCTCCTCATGCGGAGACATGAGAGAAGCCTCCCACAAGGATGATAAAAACATCAAAATCATCCGACCGTCCCCTGGGCAATGTCCTTGCAGACGGCCAATTCTCTCACAACAGGACGCTCCTTACATGACAAAAAATTGAATTATTTAATATATGAAGAGTTGTAGTATAACATCGAAAGAATGAGAACAATTTTTAAATAGGAAAGTTAAGAATTTTTAGAGAGAAGGGGTAGAAAAGAAAAACAAAGGTAAAAGAGAGAGAAAAAAGTGTTCAAATTGTGAAATTTTGACTGTTGGAACCTTTTTATTATGTATTCCTAATCTAGAACTTGTTAACTATCAAAGATACGGGAGTCTTGTCTTGTATCCACCCTAACAATCCTACAACAATACTTCTACTAAAAGGATCTTGCATATTTTTCTATGAAGGGAGTTCAGGATTCAAACAAGTATACTTTGTCTGCCAAGGATGGGGAGAGGTGCTTATGGGATCTGACTTTTGTGCTGGAAATGGGTCAGAAATAATAACCCATTCACTGAAGTTTCTGGTCTAAACATTGAGAGCAAGGGGCAAAATCTCATGATGTCACAAGAGTGATGTCACAAAAGATTGATATATGTATGTCCTGGGACTGTTTCTGGAAACTGACCCAAGTTGAATCCAAACAAATAGACAACAAGCTCACTAGAAGCAGTAATAGGCAAACCAGAGCACAGGAAAGAGAGATACTGGGCATCCACATAAGTAACAAATTGCACCTAGGAACTTCATCAAGTGCCACCATCTGTACTAGAGATAAGTTCCTCAGTGGACTTCGCTACAGTAGACTTGACGGATAGGTTTTCTAACCCTATAATGTTTCTGGGTCTTGTGGGAGCTCACTAACAGCCATGAGCCAACCCCCCCCCCCCCCCGGACATTATATCACTGCTGTCATAATTCATGCAAGAAGAAAGATGCTGGGATTCCATTCCCTGCCTTACTTCAAATGGCATATAGGTTATCATCAATTTACTCATGCAGGAAAAAAAAAGACTGTTACCATTTTCTCCTCAATATGGTTCAAGTTTTTAAAATGTTACCATAAAAAGGTAAAGGTTTTCCCTTGACATTGAGTCTACTCATGTCCAACTCTGGGGGTGGTGCTCATTTCCATTTCTAAGCTGAAGAGCTATCATTGTCCGCAGATGACTGCATGGGGTGCCATTACCTTTCCACCAGAGTGGTACCTATTGATCTACTCACATTTGGATGTTTTTGAACTGTTAGGTTGGCAGAAGCTGGAACTAACAGTGGGAGCTCACCCTGTTCCCCAGATTTGAACCGTCAACTTTTCAGTCAGCAAGTCAGCAGCTCAGAGGTTTAACCCACTGTGTCACCAGGGGCTCCTATTGTACCATATTGTACCATTATTTGTAAATAGAATTTGTCTGCCACAAAAAAACATATCTTCTGTGTAGAAACAGGAAGCCCCCCCCCCCGCACACACACACACACACACACGTGTGTGTATGTATGCAGGTAGTCCATGGAACTGGCATACATGGTTTCTAGAGTTGGATATGTTTGTTCGGAAGAGTCTGAAAGTCAGAAAAAACTTCTGATTTTCGACTTCCGAAGCAGTTTTAAACATGCAGGAAAGATGACGGGGGGAAATTTGATCCACTTACCTCTTTTTGGAAATATTCCATAATGTTTGGATGTCTCTCAAGGTTATTTTAATTTTCACAATCATTAAGCAACTTTGGTAAAGCCTAAAAATTTTAAAATCTCATGCTTTTCTTCTGCTGGCAATGCAAGAAGGGTGAGCACAGCCATTGTTGTAGTTTGTGAAGGCCAAGCCCCCAATAGTAGAGATTGCAAAAGGCCCTGCTGTTAAACTACATTTCCCACACTGCTCTGCTGCTCATTAGCCAAAATGGCTGAAGGACCCAGAAATAGTTGTCTGTAGCAGTCATTGTCTAAATATAAAATAAACTGATTGATGCTACAAAGGTGTCTAAAGAAGGCAGCAAAGCAATAAGCAACTTCTGTAAAGCCAAGAGAACATAAACTGCTTATAAACCAATCATTTCATTTTGGACTGATTGCCATGAACAAGGGATAGCCAGCCACAGCAAGCCAGCCATTTACATCTGTAAGTGATGATTAAAAAAATGATTGATTGCATCTGCAAAAAGGAATAAATGGTTGGGTGTGTCTTGAGGGTTCCCTCCAACTCAGAAGAGGAAGCAAATGGATGTCAGGAGAGTTTGGATGATGCCTTTCTGCCCAGAAGAAGGGGGTCAGTCTAGATGTCCCTTGATGGGGTCTGTACTATGATTTCTGTTCTCCACCAATTTGTGCAACACAAGCAAAGTTTCTGGAGTAGAAGAACTATTTTCAAAGTAAAGACCACCCAATGAAACAGGAAGTAACACCTTCAAACCAGGAACAGATTTTCTTTATTAGTAAAAATGTTTTTTTTATAAAAAAAACTTTGAAAATTCACCAAAAAACCATGGATAAGTCAAAGGTTATGAGCTAACAGTGGTCCATGTGTTCTACCACTGTAGCAAGTCTCATCAAGATTGGTGTAAAATGATGGAGTATCCTCCGAAACAAGTTTTGAACCATTTTTTTGGATCAACCAAGCATAATGGTTTCACTTATCCTGGCTTCCACTTACTCAGTCGCTTCCTGTACAGATTATGCTCACTTCTCAGTTCCTCTGTCATTCATCCCATTGATAATAATAGAGGTCACTATTATCCATGGTTCCATGTATTTATGCAAAGTCTGGGAAAGTATACACCATGATATTAACTCATATGCTTCCTTACCCTTCTTGATGCTGTTGTACATTGTGCAAAACGGAAGGTGCATCAAGCCAACCCTGACCGGGACCTCCTTCCTCCTATGGGAGAACATGCGGATCAAGAATAGGGCTCCCACTGCCAAGACACCAGACTTGGAGGACTATCATCCTCAGGCTATGAGGGATTGCCCAAGAAGGCATTGTGCTCCATATCAAAACCCCTGATTTTTAATTCTGGTGCTAAGAAAACATTCTGATTTGTCTAGGAATGGTTTTCCAAAATGATATGTGTGGTTGTTCTCAGCTTCAGGATATTTTTCTGCATTTCTTCATGACATAGGGCCCCACTATCCATTATTGAGTGGAAGGTATATTGTTATAAATGTGCAAAGAATGATAGATTTTATTGCATTGCCAATCCAGGCATGTTATAGTGGCAGTGTTTAATCTATTATTGATGTTCTGATCCATTATTTTTATTCCCACTGTACATGGCAAAAAAATAACTCTGGAATGGTTGCAGAGGTTGAGCTTATTACTGAAGTCATATAATCTCCAGAAAGTCAATCTTGTCAGAGTGTTAACATGATGAGGGTGGGTGCCCTCTGTTTCACATTGACTCATTAAATATACATAAGGCATTTGATTCTCTGCATGGGAGATAATGGAGGGAGTTTTAATTAGTTCACCGTTGTGTTGCCTGATCTATAGTTTCCCTTTTTTTCTTAGACCACCTCACAATGGTAGTCAAGGTAGCAGACATTTTTAAGCTTGGGGCATTTTTTCACTTGGTGAGGTGATACTTGTCTGTATAGCATTAGATGGGAAATTAATTAACAAGAAAGTATATTTTGATAAAACAAAGATGAATCATACATATAATTCTCTATCCTACTCCTGTGTGATGACTTGCACACTTTTTTACAAACTATAAACACTCATACCACTCTTTAAGAGCCCCCGGTGGCGCAGTGGGTTAAAGCACTGAGCTGCTGAGCTTGTTGATCAAAAGGTCGCAGGTTCGATTCCGGGGAGCGGCGTGAGCTTCCACTGTCAGCCCTAGCTTCTGCCAATCTAGCAGTTCGAAAACATGCAGATGTGAGTAGATCAATAGGTACCGCTCCAGCGGGAAGGTAATGGCGCTCCATGCAGTCATGCCGGCCACATGACTTTGGAGGTGTCTACGGACAACTCTGGCTCTTCGGCTTAGAAATGGAGATGAGCACCACACCCCAGAGTCAGACATGACTGGACTTAATGTCAGGGGACTACCTTTACCCTTACCACTCTTTAAAGTGGATAAATATTTGGTATAACTTCTGCCTACATTAACAAGTCTATACTGTTCATTAGAATTAGCAACTGAAAGAATATTTAGAAATACTTGAAAAAAATCATTTAAAAATATTTTTTCAAGTATCAGGAAATTGATGACTGATAAACGTATTTGCAGTTCCACCTTTTGTGCAAAAATAACATTTTCTGTGCATATAGACTTCTGTCGAGGGATGGACATAGGTTTGTGTGCCTGATATTTTGGGATAGATAATGTTCCACACTGGGAATAGTCTTTGAAAACTTACAGTAGGAAGAAAAAAGTTAACATTATTTATAGCTTTGGCATACTATGTTCTTTCAGCCAATGAAGAAAGCAATGGTATATCTCTGAAGGAATCTTGCCAATAAAACCTCATGATAGAGTTGTCATAATTTAGAAATAACTTGAAGGCACACAACATGAAATGTGAATGAGATGAATCCCCTGAAAGTGTTAAAAATGGGATCAAATCATATAGAACGGTAGTCTTTCAGATACTTCAGACCCAAACCACATCAAGAAAAAAAATGAAACAAAATTAGCAATGGTGTTTACTAAATATGCCATTGTTTTGATATATTATGAGCATGATTGTATATCTTCTCTGATAATTTCAGTTTTTCCTTTCAAGAGGAATCCAGATGATGAATTTATGTTTTCTGTTTCTTCTTATAAATATTCAGTTACTAGAGAATGATCACCATTTCTAGTTTCCTTTGCTATACTTTATGTGAGTTGCAGAAATCACAAAGTTATATAAACTTTGCTCTTAACAGGTTAAATATTTGGGGTTCCTAAGAGTAATCTGTGATTTCACTGGTATGACTTTGTGATGTTTATTTTCCATTAGGCTTGGACCCAAATCAGTTTTAACTAAAATGATTTGTAATATTTGGTGGTCCATTTTGTTTAATCTCTGAAAACAGAACAGGGAAGAGGGAAGTGAAAAGCTAACCAAAATGGATTAAGACAGCTGGATTTTATCAGCTACTGGAGAGCATAGAGTTTCTGCCCAGCTTAACTATCTGAAACGGTTCCAGCCCAGTTTATCTATCTGAACGCATCTCTTCCTACGAACCCTCTAGGAACTTAAGATTGTCTGAGGAGGCCCTGCTCTCGATCCCTCCTGCCTCGCAAGCACGTCTGGCGGGGATGAGAGACAGGGCCTTCTCTGTAGTGGCCCCTCGGCTGTGGAACTCCCTGCCTAGGGATATTAGATCAGCCCCCTCCCTCTGAAAAAGAGTAAAAACTTTGCTCTTTGAGCAAGCATTCGGAACCCCGGAATAAATAGACAAACTAGAGCTGGAAAATGACCCAGGAACGGCCAAGACAATGTAACGGTTGAGGATTTGAATGAGAGGACATAGTTCTTTTTTAAATTGTTATTATGCACTGTCTTTTATGGTTAATTGCACTTAATGTTTTTGCTTTATCAATGTATGTATTTTTACGGCATCGAATTGTGTCGACTGTCTATACCACCCTGAATCACCTTTGGGCTGATATCGGCGGGATAGAAATAATGTAAATAAATAAATAAGTAGTGTTAAATCTACAATATACCTGAGGCAGGGGTCTGTTGCAGGTCTCCTGGAGAAGATGGGATTATTGTAGTGCCTTTTTTCTACTCCCCATCAGCAGCAGCATCCGTCCATTTCTTTTTGTAAAGTTTTCTAGGCTCCTCCTCCAAAGAGGGCCCTGCTGGGAATTTGCTTTTCCCAGTAGCACTTGCATGGGGTGGATATTGAAAAGTCTCTGAGTTCCTCTGGGAGCATTATGGGAGTTGAAGTTTTTCTCTCTCTGTTTCTCAGCCAATAAAAAGTCTGGTTGTGTCCATTCTCTGACTATGTATTGTCGAAGGCTTTCATGGCTGGAATCACTAGGTTCTTGTGGGTTTTTTCGGGCTATAGAGCCATGTTCTAGAGGCATTTCTCCTGACGTTTCGCCTGCATCTATGGCAAGCATCCTCAGAGGTAGTGAGGTGATGCTACCTCTGAGGATGCTTGCCATAGATGCAGGCGAAACGTCAGGAGAAATGCCTCTAGAACATGGCTCTATAGCCCGAAAAAACCCACAAGAACATTCTCTGACTGGCTGAGAATGGACTCAACCAGTGACTACAATTCCCAGAACTCTCTCTTATTTTAAAAAATGTTATGTGTTGTATGAAGGCCTATTTTTATGACTTTGTTCCTTTATGCGTTTTTCCCTCACAAATAATCTGTTCCATTCCTATTTCACCCTGAGTTTTTTTAGTATTTTATCTTGCACATGCGGCCCGCTCATTATCACAGTGATTGTTAATGATTTTGTTTTGCATTTTATATTGTTTATTGTATTCACATGTTTTATGTATTTCACTGTGTTGTTGTTTTGTTTTGCATTTTAATTTAGTGTAATGTGCTGTTGGGTTTGGCCTCATGTAAGCCAACCCAAGGTCCCTGTTGGGGAGATGGTGGCAGGGTATTAAATGATAATAATAATAATAATAATAATAATAATAATAATAATAATAATAGTTGTTTTTGTTGTTATTATTGTTGTTCATTCGTTCAGTCATCTCCGACTCTTCGTGACCTCATGGACCAGTCCACACCAGAGCTCCCTGTCGGCCGTCACCACCCCCAGCTCCTTCAAGGTCAGTCCAGTCACTTCAAGGATGCCATCCATCCTTCTTGCCCTTGGTCGGCCCCTCTTCCTTTTGCCTTCCACTTTCCCCAGCATAATTGTCTTCTCTAGGCTTTGCTGTCTCCTCATGATGTGGCCAAAGTACTTCAACTTTGTCTCTAGTATCTTTCCCTCCAATGAGCAGTCGGGCTTTATTTCCTGGAGGATGGACTGGTTGGATCTTCTCGCAGTCCAAGGCACTCTCAGAACTTTTCTCCAACACCACAGTTCAAAAGCATCTCTCTTCCTTCGCTCAGCCTTCCCTAAGGTCCAGCTCTCACATCCGTAGGTTACTACAGGGAATACCATGGCTTTGACTATGCGGATCTCTGTTGCCAGTGCAATGTATCTACTCTTTACTATTTTATCGAGATTGGACATTGCTCTCCATTATTATAATTAGAAACTTAAAAATATTTTTTTAAATCAGTAGATTGATGAATTTATTTGAAACTTGGCAGGCCTGCAGTTGTAAATGGGATCTAAAACCTAGGTAGGTTTCATACAGATAAGCCTTAAAATGACTGAGGATTGAGCCTTTAAATCTTCCCATTCTAGCCAATGGGCTAAATCTTTGCTAAATGAAAATGGCAACATCCCTCCCTATTCAAGTAACTTCCCAGTAAACAGAATGAAAATGGACCCTGAAACAACATGCCTTTTGGCCAAATTGCACATCTCAATTTTCCATCACTGTGGCAACATCCATGTGAAAAGCTATTATAGCTAAATAGAAGCTCTCGTTGATTGAAAATGCCATGCATAAATAATAGCATGTCATTAATTGAAATCAAGAGGCAGTGCCACATAGGTGGCTTATATTTTCAAGTAATTCATTTCTTTTAAAAGAAATTCTTGGCAAGTTGAGGGCATCTACTGTAAAGAAAACAAACTTCTAGCCACAAACTGCCATCCTATAAGCACAACTGGAAATCTGATTATACTAAGTTGTCCCCTTTTAGGGGTTTCCCTCTCAACATGCTGTTTTATAGAAAAGCCAATGAAAGATTCCAGTTAACAATATGATTCCCCAGACTTTAACAAGCTGTGGTTGGTCCTGAAAAGGTCCGTTTGTTGTTTTGCTTGCTTGCTTGCATGTTGCAAGTCACTTCTGGTCGCTTCTGGAGCGAGAGAATCAGCCGTCTATGAAGACGTTGCCCAGGGGATGCCCAGATGTCTTGCAATCCTGTGAGGAGGCTTCTCTCATGTCCCCCAGAACCTCAATCAATGGCTGATACCAAATGAGAGACTCCCCACAGGCACACAGAAAACTGGGCGACTTGGAACTTGGAAGGCACTGAACAGACTGTGCTCTGGCACCACGAGATGCAGAGCCAATCTTAAGAAATGGGGCTACAAAGTGGAATCCACCACATGCGGGTGTGGAGAAGAGCAAACCACAGACCGTCTGCTGCAATGCAACCTGAGCCCTGCTACATGCACAATGGAGGACCTCCTTGTGTCAACACCAGAGGCACTCCAAGTGGCCAGATATTGGTCAAATGACATTTAATCAACTACCAAGCTTGAAAATTCTGTGTTTTGTCTGTCTGTTTGTTTGTTTGTTTTTTGTTAAAAATGTAATACAAATGTCTGGTTGCTGATGACAAGATAAATAATAAAATAACAAGCTGTGGTACTTAGGTAAAGGTTTTCCCCTGACATTAAGTCTAGTCGTGTCCAACTCTGGGGGTTGATGCTCATCTCCATTTCTAAGCTGAAGAGCTAGCATTGTCCATAGACACCTCCAAGGTCATGTGGCCAACATGACTGCATGGAGCACTGTTACCTTCCTGCCGGAGTGGTACCTATTGATCTACTCACATTTGCATGTTTTCGAACTGCTAGGTTGGCAAAGCTGGGGCTAACAGCTTAATCATATCACCTTTATATAATAAGACAAAATGGATGCTTATCAGGGTTAACTTGAGCCCTGAGGCAATAAGGGGTACAGCTCCTTGTAACATCTCTGCATACAAAATATGCAGTGGCATTTTTTCCTTTAATGAGAAATTTGCCACATCCCATTCGAGCAGTGGTTCATGAGATTTCAGAGTCAAAACCCTTAAATGGCATTCACAGAACTTCTCCCCTTATGGCAATCTTTGATGCCATTAAGTATGATACCTTAAGCATCAACCGAAATTGTGCAGATTATGGCATTTAAATAAAAACATCACCCCTAACAAAGAAAAAGATATACAAACTTTCTAGGCTGATTTTATCAGCCTGAGGTTTTTCTTTTTTTTTTTTACATTTATTTATTTATTTATTTATTATTTACTTTATTTCTATACCGCTTTTCTCAGCCCTTGGGCGACTCAAAGCGGTTTACACAACAATGCAAAATATCACAAAACACTATAATGCAATTAAAACAGATTATAACATCAACAATTAACAACAGTATAACAATCATAATGCCTCAACAATAAAATCAGAATCCACTCTCATTATCCATTGTTCCGTATTCCTATGTTCAATTTCACTGTTTAGTCAAATGCTTGTTCGAATAGCCAGGTCTTCACCTTCCTCCGAAATGCCAACAGCGAGGGGGCCAATCTGAGTCTGCAGGTAGGGCATTCCACAGCCGAGGGGCCACCTTGGTCCTAAGGACCAAGGAAATGGGTGCAGACCCAGAGATCTAGGAAAACTATGCCCTTTTGACTATCATGGCAATACTTATTTTCTCCTGCAAGGAGAAACAATACAAATAGAAGATAAAGCTGTACAAGATGGCCTGTGGTGGCTACTAGACTTAGTAGCTGCCACTGATGGTTCCTACTTACAACATGCATCTTCAGAACTTTTCACCTCATTATCTGTGTATGCAGGAAAATTTACCCTGTGGCAATAAGGGAAAGCTTGCTAGAGAAACTAAATAATCATAGGCAAATAACCCAGAGGCATGTGAAGAAGCATCCTCATTAAAAACACTAAGCTTAGCTACTGTTACCTTAAAGAATGGAGGCTGCCGAAGAAATATTTCCTAAGTAAGCAGCCTTGAATTCCATCATGCAAAGAAGAGTGAATCTAAATTTAGTAGATATAAATAAACAGGTTCGTAAGGTACCATCGCATTCGGCTGCCTTCCAACGACAAACCCTGCTGCACTAAAAAGATTACTGTTAATGAGAAACCCTCCAGCTCTCTAACAAGTTGTCTAGTATAATACAGTTGACTCTTCGTCAGATGTGCAATGGCTCTTGCAGAGGATCATGAGACTGGGTCTTCAGAGCAGAGCCCTTCAGGGCATCAACGAAGAAGTTGATCCTAATTGGCCAGGTGGGAGAGCAGCTGTATGCATGAGTCAGACTTCATCCTCGGTTGAATTAGCTACACAAGCAATAAAACATCAAAGCTTGCATTTTCTTTTCTTTTTTAAAAAAATATTGTAGTCTCAAATAATAAGGAATGACCCCAAAGCGAGTGGATGGAGTTTCTAAGCTCTGAGATGTTTGTTGGTGTGGGAAGACTCTAGAGGCTATTGTAAATGTGTTCATCTCTGTTTTGTCTGTTCTTCTCCTGGGCTGAAAGAGAATACAAAGGATTAATTAGTCCTCAGAGATGGATTTTGCCATGCTCATTAAAGAATACACTGCACAATTGTGCCCACAATTTGGGTTCTGTTCTGCCAAAGTTAACCATCTCAAACACTTGCTGACTTCGATGGGAGAGTGAAAATGTTTCGAATGATATCTTGGCAGAGGGCAAGAGGAAAACAGGAGAGAAGGTCTTGGAAACAAAAGCAAACAAAGCCAAGAAGGCAACCAATTTAGGAAAGTACCAGAAGATATTAATTACAATTCTCAACAGATTCTTGGAAAGGCCCAATTCTTTCATCCGTGGCAAACTGATTAAAAAGATGGTATATCCTGGAAATGATAGGGAAGTTTGATAGAGTAATATCATCTCTGTTGGTAAGATGCAACCCTATGTTGTATTTTCGCAGAAGTAGAGAACTGCTAAAGGACAGGTGAAGTTTTTCACCCCTGCTTCCCCTGGCAGGCCACACTGTCATGTCTAATGTTTAAATTGGCTGTCCTCCTTTCTTCACAACTGTGGACAGCGAGTGGAGAGGGTAGGCCTGGTCTCTGAGAGGTCCTCTCTATCGTGTGGGGTTCCTCAGGGGGCCATTCTCTCCCCTCTGATGTTTAACATCTATATGCGACCACTTGCTCAGCTGATTCGAGGTTTTGGGCTGAAGTGTTACCAGTACGCTGGTGACACTCAGCTGGTGCTGAGGATGGAGGGCCGACCGGACTCTGTACCCGATTATTTCCATCAGTGCCTCGAGGCCGTTACTGGATGGCTGCGTGCCAGCAGGTTGAGGGTGAATCCAGCAAAGACGGAGATCCTATGGCTGGGTCAACCGGGCAGTGGGGATATCCAGCTGCCTACCCTGGATGGCGAGGCACTACGCCCGTCATCATTGGTAAAGAGTCTGGGAGTCCTTTTGGACCCTCTGCTGACGATGGAGGCCCAGGTCTCCGCCGTTAGCAGAACCGCCTTTTTTCATCTGCGGCAGGCTAGACGGCTGGCCCCCTACTTGTCCAGGGATGACCTAGCTACGGTGATCCAGGCCACGGTCATCTCAAGACTGGACTACTGTAACGCCCTCTACATTGGCCTTCCTCTGTCGGTGATCCGGAAGCTCAAGTTGGTACAAAATGCAGCTGCTCGTCTTCTTGCGGGAATTCTGATGAGATGCCACATAACACCAATCTTACTACAGCTGCATTGGTTACCAATTGAGCACCGGATCACTTTCAAAGTGATGGTACTCACCTTTAAGGCCTTGCATGGTCTGGGGCCGATGTACCTGAGGGACCGCCTCACCCCCTACCAACTCCAGAGATCCCTCCGTTCTGAGGACCAAGATCTATTGGAAATTCCCAGTGTCAAGACCTTGCGTCTAACAGCAACCAGACGCAGAGCCTTTACAGCAGTGGCACCATCACTCTGGAATACTCTGCCACCTGAAGACCATGCTGTGCGGGACCTATCAGCTTTCCACAGGGCATGTAAGACATATCTGTTTCGACACGCCTTTGATCTCTGATATTGTTGTTTTTAAATTGTTTTTAAATTGTGTTAGATTTTAGCCTATTCTTGTAAGCCGCTCCGAGCCCCAGGGGAGTGGCAGCATATAAGTTTGAATAAATAAATAAATAAATAAATAATGTTGTTGTAGATTATGCCATTAAGATTCACGGGATATAGAGACCTACTGCATTTTGTATTAGTTTTGACACATTAGGGCTATTGGAGAAATTGTTCCAATGCAACATTTTAGCAGTTTTGGATGATTTCAGGGGCCACAAATTAGTGGATGTGTGCAATCTTCCCAGATTCCAGGTGCAGTAGATATGAACAAGATTATTATTGAGCCAAATAGAACACGGAGAATCTAATTCTACATGTATTCATGAAGGTCACTTTTTATTCAACCAGATCCATTCACATTGTTCTACATGAATCTGCTATAACGGAAATGTCTAAATACAACAAATGAGTCAGTTTCAGGGACTGGAGATGGGAGATGAAATAAGAGATTACAGCTAAATAGTATTTACAATTGTTTTATCCTTGCTTCAAATGCTACTCTTTCTATAACTCCACAAGTGGAAAGAGGTGATTGAGGACCTCATCACAGTTGACTTTTTAGAATTCTAGGATGCTTCCAGGATGCTAGGAGGTTGGATTTCATAAGATTATGCGTAGCTACTACTGGCGGGGCTCCCTCCTCCCTGCGCCCTGGCAGCTTCCTACGATGGAGCACTGAGAACATGGGAGGCTTTCCATGTTCTCATAGGACAAGCTGGGGAAAGTGCAGGGGGAAGCCAGGTGGTCACACTTCCCTTGTGGGATGGAGAAGAGGGTGCACCAGGTTATGGAGCAACTGTTTCCTTCCCTGCCTGCCAGAACTGCCCTGCTACCCCATGCATGCCCCTGATTTCCCCTGACTTGAGGGCCTCCATCTAATGAGGTCCTGAGACCCCATCTAAATTGATAATTTAATCACGTTAAAGATTAAAGTATTGAAGAAAGTGGTTTCACTTTGCAGACAATTACTTAGGAAATCCTGCAACTAGTTTGAGGCCTGAATTGTGATTACACAAACCTCAGAGCACTGATGCACATTAAGGACTTGTTTTCACACACTTTTGTGGTGTTTTATCGTCTTGCTGTGACAGTTTGAAGGTAGCTTTGGACCATGTTAAATATTCAGTGTGGAATCAGACCTGAACAACCTGTGGCTCTCCAGGTGTTTTGGACTTCAGCTCCCATTATTCCGGACTATTAGACAAGCTAGTTAAAAAATCTGGAAGTTGGAATGCCAATCACCTGAAGGGCCATAGGTTGTTCTGGTCTGGTATAGGTGGCCCCTTAATTACCTTTAATACTAGGCTTCATCACTACATGCAGGCTAAATGTGCAGAAGCAGAGGGTAATAGCATATCACAGGCTCATTCAATGGAATACTAAGGATATGTATGTTGTGTGTGTGCAAAGCACATTGGGTGACACCATCAGAGAGAGTGACACCAAAATGTCTACAAAACATGCCACAAAGGTGACTGAAACTCATGTTTGTTTGTTTTTAAAAAAACTTCTAATGTGTATGCACTGTTAGGGCCTTTCCACACAGCCCTATAACCCAGAATAGCAAGGCAGATAATTCACAATATCTGCTTTGAACTGGGTTATCTTAGTCTACACTGCCATATAATCCAGTTTAATGTAGATTTTGTACAGCTTTGTGGAAGGGGCCTTATTGTTACCCTTACCTCAAATCTCATGGGTTTGTCTGTACATACTACAAGTACATATTGTTGTTATTGCTGCTGGAGGGTTTTTTTTTTGTATTTGTTGATTTTGTCAAATTTTCCAATGGTCTGATATGGAAGGGGGTCAATGGAAATGACATCATGAGTTACCACACCTGGTAACACCAAACATGGTGACACCACTGGGCTCAATCCAGCTGTGGAAATAAATTCTATAATTATACATTGATGATCTGTCCAGAAAATGTCTGAAAAGGATCTAAAGTTAACCTTTCTTTTTCTTAGGCATCATTCATATTAGTGGTGTAGCAACAACAACAACACCCTGGGCCCTCACTTATCTCTGTAACAGTCACCTGCCCATATGGCTTCCCATACTTAGGGAAGCTGGGGCTGTCAGGTAGCCTGGATCTTAACATATGACAAATTCATTCCTGATAACCTGTGATTAAACAAGCAAACAAAGTCAAGGCTATGACCTTTCTTCTCCAGGGATTAATTTACCTCCAACTTGTCTAGACTTCTTGAAGTCTGCCAAAACTTCTTCACCTGAAGCTTACCCTCAATCCTTCTCTCTTGTGCATGATCATTTTCTCTGACAGCACAGAAATGTTTGGAAAAGTAGAACTATAGCAAAAGGCAGCAAATATAGCACACTATTGATTCATTTGCAGTGAAAGAAGTAGGGGTTCTATACATATTATCCAGATTGCTCTGCTGAGAAACTATAATATTTATTTGTACATTTGTACCCTGTCCTTCTCACCCCCAGGAGAGGGGGAGAGACTCATGGCGGCTTCACAACAATCACTCATTCGAGTGCTAACCACAATAATAAAACACAGTTTAAAATAGTTCATTAAAATACATTACATTAAGAAACATTTGATTAAAATCACACCGGTTTAAAATCAGTGTCTGGGACAGTCCATTGTCATACATATCCTGATTGCTGCTGCTACTGTTCAAATGCTTGGTCCCATAACCAGGTTTAGGGTTTCTTTCTAAAGGACAGGAGGGAGATAGCCAATCTGGTGTCACTGGGTAGAGAGTACCACAGACGAGGGGCCACCACTGAGAAGGCCCTGTTTCTCGTCCCCAAGAGTCACATTTGCAAAAGTGGTGGGATTGAGAGCAGGGCCTCTCCAGCTGATCTTAAACTTTGTGATGATTTGTAATTTATGAATTCTACCATTTCAGGCATTCATCTGGAAAATATTACTTTTTAAATGTTTGCACAGAACTTCTAGAAGTTAACTTCTAGAAAGAGCTATTAACTGTGTCAGAATATTTTTCCCAAGTGAATGGAGATTCGTTAACATGGAAAGCAGGGGTGGACCACCATCTGCTCTTCTTTCTCTGACCATCCATGGCCAAAGATTTTTTTAATGTGGAGAATATATCACAATGTATGTATAAGGAAGAATATATCAAAATGTATGTATAAGGAAGTTGCAATTGCTCAATGTGGAAAATTCCCTCACCAACAAACACACATTAATAGAGAAATAGGTAATACTATTGCCTAATGTATATATTTCCTAAGCAATATTCTGGCTCTTACTGTAATCAACTGTGTTGTTGGGATGTAAAAATATTTTAGTCTCAGTTTTAATGAACTGTTTCAACTTTACTTTAATTTTCTCCATATCCTTGTTTTGTAGCATGTTGTGAGATCAAATCCCCCTTTTCAATTTTTTAAATTTACAGAGCCTCTCATGCTTTATTTTTTTTTAAAAAAATGCAATTATTCATGCAATTTATCAAATTTTCATCACTTTTGCCATTTACTATGGGTTTTTTCAATAATGCGAAATTAAACAATTGCCTTTTAAAAAAATGTGCATTGTGTGTGTGTGTGAATTTTAATTTTGGAAGTGTTCTGTAATCCTCCGAAAGATGAGCTATGTATTTTTTTTTACTTCCTAAATAATTTCAGAACTTGAAATGTGCTAGTTACAAATAATTAGATTGACTTGCAGTTTGTTCCCTTTCCCAGGAAAGAAGGCACATTGTGAAGCTATGACAAAAAGATTTATTTTGTTCTATGTTCCAACTTTTTTTGCTTACAAAAGTAATACTTAACCGTAATTGGCTGAAAATAAGGGTGGCCATTTATTAATGTACTAGAAACACTATTTCTGCTTCATTGACTACTCTAAAGCCTTTGACTGTGTGGATCATAATAAATTGTGGCAAGTTCTTAGTGGGATGGGCATCCCAAGCCACCTTGTCTCTCTCCTGAGGAATCTGTACAAGGACCAAGTAGCAACAGTAAGAACTGACCACGGAACAACAGAGTGGTTCAAGATTGGGAAAGGCGTACGGCAAGGCTGCATCCTCTCACCCAACCTTTTTAACTTGTATGCAGAACACATCATGCGATGTGCGGGGCTGGATGAATGCAAAGCTGGGGTGAAAATTGCTGGAAGAAACATTAACAACCTTAGATATTCAGATGACACCACTTTGATGGCCAAAAGCGAGGGGAAGCTGAGAAGCCTTCTAATCAAGGTGAAAGACGAAAGTGCAAAAGCTGGGTCTACACAATATTTTAAAACGTCAAAAAACCCCAAGATAATGGCAACAAGAATGATTGATAACTGGAAAATAGAGGGAGAAAATGTGGAGGTAGTGACAGACTTTGTATTTCTAGGTGCAAAGATTACTGCAGATGCAGATTGCAGCCAGGAAAACAGAAGACACTTACTTCTTGGGAGGAGAGCAATGTCCAATCTCGATAAAATAGTAAAGAGTAGAGACATCAGACTGGCAACAAAGATCCGCCTAGTCAAAGCCATGGTATTCCCTGTAGTCACCTACGGATGTGAGAGCTGGACCAAAGGGAAGGCTGAGCGAAGGAAGATAGATGCTTTTGAGCTGTGGTGTTGGAGGAAAGTTCTGAGAGTGCCTTGGACTGCGAGAAGATCCAACCAGTCCATCCTCCAGGAAATAAAGCCCGACTGCTCATTGGAGGGAAGGATACTAGAGACAAAGTTGAAGTACTTTGCCACATCATGAGGAGACAGCAAAGCCTGGAGAAGACAATTATGATGGGGAAGGTGGAAGGTAAAAGGAAGAGGGGCCGACCAAGGGCAAGATGGATGGATGGCATCCTTGAAGTGACTGGACTGACCTTGAAGGAGCTGGGGGTGGTGACGGCCGACAGGGAGCTCTGGCGTGGGCTGGTCCATGAGGTCACGAAGAGTCGGAGACAACTGAACAAATGAACAACAACAACAGAAACACTGTACTAGAAGGACTGTATATTGGTTTAGCTGTGTGCAATGTCTGCAATAAAAATTGTATTTGCGGTTATAGGGGTGGGGGAGGATGCAAAGAAGGAGGATTCAAGGAATATTTAGTATTGTTATAATTGTTTTATTTTAGTTTTGATTTATTTTATTTGGGAGGTAGGGAGTTAAATTGTGTCTTTTTGAAAACTAAATACAAATGGGAGGAAAATGTATTTGGAATCTAGAAAACAAATCTGCCTTTAGTTGGCAGCTTGCTGGAGTGCTTAAAGGTACTGAGATATCATCTGAAGACCTTTTTTTGTTTTAAAAATGTAGAAAATGGTTAGTATTAATTCCGTATTGCAGTTCATAACTTGGAGTTACGAATCCATAACTGATCTCTATTCAGTGAGATCACGTAGTCTTATTGTAAGACTATGTAAATGCGTCTAAGGCTTTTTAGAATGTGGAAATGAGTAATTTCACCAATTTCCTTCCTATTGCTGGAAAGTCTGGGAAAATCACATGGTTTTCAAAAGTTATTAGCATTTTGGCACTTATTCTTTTTAAAAAATTCATGTGGCTGATTTGCGCAGGAAGCAGCATTTCTGCATGTTTAAATGCAGAAATATTAATTCATAAGCTGCTTTTTTCTATGCAAAACAGCCATGTGTGGATTATACTCAAAATAAATATCAAACTATAGCATTTTTGTCGAAAAATAGCATTTTTAAGCAAATCAACCATGTATGAATTTGAATGAATCCCTAATTATAGTATTTTCCCTGAAGAACACAGAATATTATGCCTGGAAAATAATATCTAAATGCAGAAATATTAGTTCCTGTGCAGAAATACTAAATCCTATCTTCTATGCAGAAATACATTTTTGATGCAAATCAACTGTGGGCGAATTTTAAGCAGAAGAAATCCCTAATTATAATATTTCTATGAAGAAATAAATATGCCTATGCCTATTCCTGCACTGAAAATGTTATTTTTGTGTAAAACAATCATGTGCAAATTTTGTGCAGAATCTGTTCCAATCAACAAAGATTCTAATCAATCCAAGACTCTTAAGACTCAACTGTTAGATTCAATGAAGGAAGTCTGTGATTTTTTCCCCTTATTGTTCCTTAGAAAGTAAATACCAGCTTGCTGTGTAAATCTGATTTCTAAGGCATGCATTTCTGATCAAATTTAGTGACTGGCAGGAAGATATCTTAATTACTATGAATATGTAGTGTTCTTAGTGTTTAATTTGAGCCTCTCTGATAAAAATGGTCAAGTAATCTGCAAATAATCTGCACTAGAGATCTTGAATGAAAAACTACAGATAAAATTGACCTTACTGGCTTATTTTTGGGCACATCTCTACTGCCCATATAATCCGGTTTGCTTTATGTGCTTTAAAGACCTTAAATCGCACTACAGTGTGCTTTGGCAGCACACATTTTTAGCCAACACAGTTTGAAGCTAGCTTCAAACTGTGTTGGATACAAATGTGTGGTCCTAAATCATGCTGCAATTTGGATTAAGGTCTTTAAAACACATCAAGCAAACTTGGGGACAATTCTGAAATAACCTCTTCATCACATGGTAAAATTGGCTTTGCAGACTGGTGTCTGTCTTGATAATAATAATAATAATAATAATAATAATAATAATAGTCTTTATTTAGGGGGACTCAGGGCGGCTAACATGAGGCCAAGCCTGAAGATACAACACAGCAAAATAAAATACAAAAACAACAATTACATCACAAAAGAATATATGAATTAACAAAATAAAATAAGATAAAAGTGCAAAATAACATAATTAAAGTAGAACACAATAGGTGGGCCAAATGCACAAGATAAAATGATAAAATCCTGGATGAGATAGGAGTAAAACGTGAATTTGTGCAGGAGGAGCTCAAAGAGGCCGGACAGTGGGGTTAGTCCTTCATTAAGGATGGGGGAAGTGCATCATGAAGACAACACTGTAGATGGATCAGACAGAAATGTGATGTATAGTCACTCCAATCCAAAGGCACATCGGAAGAGCCAAGTTTTCAGATCTTTCTTAAAGGCTGCTAGGGTGGGGGCTTGCCTAACCTCACCTGGCAGAGAGTTCCAAGGAAATGGAAAAGACCCCACATTCTCTTATTTATTTATTTATTTATTTATTTATTTATTTATTTATTTCAGATATTTGTACCTCGCCCTTCTCAACTCCCAGGGGGCGGGGATTCAAGCCGGCTTCCAGCCAGCAACAATTCAATATCTCCAATGTACACATAATAAAATCCAATAATTACATACATTTAAAACATTAAATCACATTAATTAACTAAAATCTGTTTCTGTTTCTGTTTCAATAACAGCCTGGTGGACTTATCTGAGCCGAATTCTGTAGTTAGAGACTCCATCAAGCATGTTCATAGTCCATTTCCATAGCGATTGTCATCATTGTCGCTGTCATTGTCAGCAAGATTACCCAAAGGCCTGGTCCCACATCTTATGGTTTTTAAGCATTGATACCAGTACTGATACCAGTACCCCCGGTGGCGCAGTGGTTTAAAGCACTGAGCTGCTGAGCTTGTTGATCGAAAGGTCACAGGTTCGATTCAGGGGAGCGGCGTGAGCTTCCGCTGTCAGCCCTAGCTTCTGCCAACCTAGCAGTTCGAAAACATACAAATGTGAGTAGATCAATAGGCACCGCTCCGGCGGGAAGGCAACGGCACTCCATGCAGTCATGCCGGCCACATGACCTTGGAGGTGTCTACGGACAACACTGGCTATTCGGCTTAGAAATGGAGATGAGCACCACACCCCAGAGTCAGACATGACTGGACTTAATGTCAGGGGACTACCTTTACCTTTACCTTTACCTACCAGTACTGAAGTCAGTTCAAAGTCATGTCTGGAACATGTTTGAGACCTTCCTGGTCTCAGACATGTTCCAGACATGAAAATCTAATCATCTGCATAGCAAAGCTAGTTTCTGCTAAACCAGCTCCAAACAGAAATGGTCGGAATTGGAGGAGCCCTCAGCTAATGGTCAGTCATAGTAAAACTCAACGTAATATATACTGTTTGGAATACCCACCTGACTTTTTATTCAAATTGATTATACTATGTATCTATGGAAAGAAGCCAAGTTTCACAGTTTCCGAGAGCTTGGCGAAGAAAATCATGGCATGCTCTCTCCTCCTTCAGGTTCATCTTTTCTCCCAGAGGTTTAATGCAGTCCTCACAAGAGTTTATGGTCAGGGCAAGGAGGAGGGATTTCTCCAGCAACAAGTTATTGTGAGCTGCAAAATAAACTATGCAGAATATTTTAGAGTGCTTAGTCTTCTTGTGGAGAAAAAAGTGAGATATAAATAAACACAACAACAACTACTACTACTACTACTACTACTCAAATTTTTTTCTCATTTGCCCAACATAAAGAATATTGCTCGGTCAGTTTTAGCAGAGAAACCATGCCATTAATACAACAACAACAACTTTTTATTGATTAGCCAGTTGGCCTTATTAAAACAGACAGTGCAAACACAACATACATCTAGTCCTCTTAAAATAAAATGCAAATACAAATATACAGGTGCTTGTTAGCGTGAAACCAATGTAGCTTACTTGTAGATATATACATCAACTATCCTCATCTCCCCTATTAATACGCTATCATTCACTACATTATTTGTGGTTACAATTAAGAGAAAAAATGCCTTCCTCAAGTAACAGTGATGTAAATTGTTCAATTGAACAAACAGACCCTAACACAAGTTTTTAAGAAAATGGTCCATCTGACAAAGAGCTTCCTCTTTGTCTTTCCTTCTAGACTTAATATCTCTTTTATAAATAACTTCCACGTTCCTTGAAACATAATATGTGCCTACCTATAAATCATAACAAAATGTTAAGCAATTAAAATATAATTTAAATCCACTGAAAATGTTTTTGATGGAAAATGTGACATTTTTGGTATTGAAACAAAAAGCAGTGGTTGGTAAAACTTTGTAGTAAAAAGATAAATATCTGGACCCTCTGACAGAATCACATTCCAATTATATTTCTGTCATTAATCATATGTGAAGCAGTCTTTCTGAGTTAATAAAATTAGAATAAAATTCAGGAGATACTAAAATAGGAATAAAGGTCTTTCATTGATAGAACTAATTCTATCAGGTATTTAAGAATTATTACAAGCATCTTTTAAATGAGCAGGGAACATCAAATTGCTTTGAAATAATGTAACTGTGAGCATGTTTACCTGGAAGTAAACCCATTTATAGATTGAGGGTGCACCTACACTATAGAATAAATGCAGTTTGATATGACTTTAACGATCATGGCTCACTGCTATGGAATCATGGGAGTCAGACATGTAGCTGGGGGGGGGGCTTCAGCCCTCCCCCGAAATTCTCATGGTGGTCTGCGAAAAGGCCTTACTGGCACATTATTTAGACTGTTATGTTTATTCATATCATGATCTGATCACCATACTCAATATATCCCATATGCATGGGGGTATTGGGGTAACGATACAAAAGGTTTGCTAGGGTAAACCCTCTTTCACTCAGACTCACCCCCTCCCCCCAAATCAAACTCAGCCACCGCCCCCCCCCCCCAAATCAAAATCCTGGCTACGGGCCTGATGGGAGTTGTAGCTTTTAAAAGTTTTTAGCTTTCTCTGCCAAATGGTGTTGGTCCCTCACCAAAGAAGAACTCCCAGGATACCATAGCATTGAGCAGAGGCAGTTAAGGTGGTTTCAAACTGCACTCATTTTAAAGTGTAGATGCACCCAAGGTAAGTGATGAAAAAATTGCAGTGTGAAAAAGTAGCTCCGGTCATTGAGGCTCCTTCTACAGTGCCATATAATCCAGATTATCAAAGCAGAAAAGGTTACCCCATCAAGAGGAAGAAAATTATTTTAGGTAGACTTCTCTTCCTCTACAAATTCTTCTTCCCTTCAGTTAGCTTTAATGGTGGAAATAGAACATTTCCTGATAGGATGAGATGGGATAAACATGATGTACATATGATAAGTGGATCACACAGTGGGTCATGCCATACCCCATAAGACCCTCACTGTTTACTCTTAGTTAAGCTCTTTTTAATTAGAGGGATTAATATTTTAGATACCGTTTCTGGGGGGAAGGGTCAATCTAGACAGCTTCTTTGCATTTGAAGCCTCAGTCACCCTACCCCTTTAAGAATCCTCTCAGGGGCAGAGCCTCAGGCGAGGCATTTCTGGTTCTTGGAAGAGTTAGCCTTTTCGTGACTGGATGGTGAGGAGAGAGGAGGGCAGGAAAGTCTACAAAATAGCACATCCAATTGGAGCTGTATGAGTTGCATTCAAGTGCAGTCAGAGATAAATATTGAGACCATCTTAGAGACAACTGAACACCGTACAAGAAAGAGACAATAAGTAGAAATAAGATTTAAGAGCCAGAACTGTCTATCTCTCAAATACTTCACCTCTCCTCATAAAAACTTTGTAGTGAGACTCAGGAGGAGAGAAAGTCTAAAATTCTTGTCCCTTAATAAATCCATGTCTGATTCAACTATATATTCTCCGATCTGTTCCCTTCACAGCTAATTCACCTTCCAAGTAGTTAAGATAGCATGTGGGCAGAACAGGTCACATTGCCATACAGGCTAGTTCTAACCATGATACATCTCTATCCAAAATTTAGAAGCGTTCCTCTTTTACACTAAAACTCCTGGACTCTCTCAGCTAGTACCCCAATCCAGAGCTTGGAAAAGTAACTTTTTTACTGCCCCCCATTATCCCCATATAGTATAGTCATTGTCCTTGATAGCAGGGGGATTAGGGAGATGTAGTCCAAACCTTTTACAATGCTTGCCTCTACTATCCTCCCTCAATGAACATCTATCTCATTAAACATCCTCATCAGATGAGGAGTCTCTCTTTGTGTGTAGATGCTCTTTGCATCAGCGGTCATTGTGAATATCAAATACATGGGCAGTGGACCAGCTAATCTATGCAGACCTAGACTCCTTGACGTGTTCATTCAATAAGTGATGCATTTTCCTCATATGGGATGGATTTATGGAACCATTAAAGCTCCTCATACCCCACATATATGCCTAATACTGATGTATAAGAGGTTCTGCCTCTTCTCCATTAACTTTGAATATTCTTTTGTGGATAGAATTGTAGAATATCCAGCATTTGCATGACAAATATGATTGTAGATTTGGAATAGTACAATTGGATCACTCATAACATATCCGCCCAAATTACAAAGAGGTATTACATTCTTGTAAAGTATATACTTGTAATACTTATACAGTGAAATTACCTGGAGAGAATTAATATCTTGAACTGCAGACCTTTTGTGATACCTTTTCACAATTTAACATTTTATTACTGCTGTAATCCTGGTATGCTGCTAATGTATCCTTCTTTTTCTTTATCTTCCCACAACACTAATAAAGATATTACATTTTCTAATGTCTCATAGTAAAAAAAAAAGTCTTCTAGCCCATCTGACATTCTGAGCTGATTTTTATGCTTTAAGGGAACTTGAAACTCATACTCGGGAAGGTCATGTACATGCTGAAAAGATACAAGAACACATGGGGCTTAAATATGAGCTCATAAAGAGAGATAAGACTGACCTTGCTGTACAGTTTCATGCTTTGCAAGATCTTGAATATTCATTTATGACCACTATCTGTAAGCCATTTGTACAAAAGCATTGTCCTAATCTGGAAGATGTGGACTATATTATAGAAACGATATAATATTCAACCACTCTCATGCTCCAGTCTTATTATTTACTCATCTTGGAAATGGGCTGCGCAAGTCTAAATCTTTTTGTTGTTTCTTCATTGAGTCATAAGACTATATTTTCTTCTTGTACTGAAATTCATAGTTACATTTATTTTTGCAGATTTATATATAAAAATGCTCTGTGCATAATGAGTTCCTTAAAAACAAAAGAACCAATGAACAAAATCACACCAAATTTGGCAACAAAATGTCTCACAACACAAGGAGTGACCATCACTCAAAAAATTATGATTTTGTCATTTGGGAGTTGTAGTTGCTGGGATTTATAGTTCACCTACAATCAAAGAGCATTCTGAACGCCATCAACAATGGAATTGAACCAAACTTGGCACACAGAACTCCCATGACCAACAGAAAATACTGGAAGGTTTGGTGGGCATTGACCTTGAGTTTGGGAGTTGTAGTTCACCTACATCCAGAGAGCACTGTGGACTCAAACAATGATGGATCTGGACCAAACTTGGCACAAGCACTCAATACACCAAAATATGAACACAGATGTAGTTTGGGGAAAATAGACCTTGACATTTGGGAGTTGCAGTCACTGGGATTCACAGTTCACCTACAATCAAAGAGCATTCTGAACCCTACAAGCGACAGAATTGGGGCAAACTTCCCACACAGAACCCCCATGACCAACAAAAAATACTTAAGGCCATCCAATCCAACTCTCTTCATCAGGGCAAGAAAACGTAGTCACAGTCCTCCTGACAAAGAGCCACCCAGCCATCGAGATAGATAGATAGATATGATTCACACATACACAGATATAGTATATGATTCACACACACACAGAGAGAGATAGAGTATCCTAGATTTGAAAGGACCAAGAGATGTTGCCTGTTCCAGAGGAGGCTAACCAGACACTCTCCACATCAACTCTGAGCCATCCAGTCCAACTCCTTTCACCAGGGCAAGAAAACGTAATCAAAGCCCTCCTGACAAAGAGCCATCCAGGCATAGATATATGATTCACACACAGAGAGATATAATATCATAGATTTGAAAGGGACCCCTAAAGAAGGACAGTGATATGTTGCATATTCCTGAGTAGGCAAGCCAGACAATCTCCACATCAACACTGACAAAGAAACAGCAAGAAATACTGTTTACCCACAAGCATCAAGAAATTATATATATTAGAAACCAACACTTCTCATTCCCTTTATTTTCCAGATCAACAGACTGGGCCACAGCAACGCGTGGCAGGGGACAGCTAGTTCATTTATATAACCTTTCTCCATTGCTTAAAAGCTGCTTATGTTTGTTTTCAATTGTGCACATTTTAGACATTGGGACTACTCTGTAGGCTATAAAACTATGCCAGTGTTTGAGGTGAGGTGCACAATTTCTACAGCCTAATTTTGGAAGCTGAAAAAATAATAAAACAAAGCACACCACTATCGTTAATACTATTGAACTCCAGAACAACAAAAACAACAACAAATCATTCCCTACCGGGCAGTAAGATCCAATGAACTCAATGTAACTCACTTGTTCTAAGACTACACATAAAGGATTATACTGTAAGTTTTCATTCCAGCACTTAGCTCCATACACATTATGAAATGGGCACTAGAATGTCCCTAGTGATCAAGACTGCCTTAAAAAACCCACTTAAGACAAGCAGCAGAGGTGCTGCAGCTGCCACATGGTGAACTTTCTTTTGCCAATGAGAGTGGCAAACATTTCTGCTTTGATACATCACAGATTGTGAGGGGAAAGGGATCTTAGCTCACAATCTCAGTGACATACATGAAAGGAAATGTCCTCTGTGTATTTCCTTAGAAGTAAGTCCCACAGAGTCAGTGGGCTTATTTCCTTATAAACTTATTTATGATATTAAAAAACAGCCAACCCAAGACATTACACAGGCACTATGACTTCAATACTAAGTATAGAATCATAGAATCAAAGAGTTGGAAGAGACCTCACGGGCCATGCAGTCCAATCCCCTGCCAAGAAGCAGGAATATTGCATTCAAATCATCCCTGACAGATGGCCATCCAGCCTCTGTTTAAAAGCTTCCAAAGAAGGAGCCTCCACCACACTCCAGGGCAGAGAGTTCCACTGCTGAACGGCTCTCACAGTCAGGAAGTTCTTCCTCATGTTCAGATGGAATCTCCTCTCTTGTAGTTTGAAGCCATTGTTCCACGTCATAGTCTCCAGGGAAGCAGAAAACTAGCTTGCTCCATCCTCCCTGTGAACTTCCTCTCACATATTTATACATGGCTATCATATCTCCTCTCAGCCTTCTCTTCTTCAGGCTAAACATGCCCAGCTCCTTAAGCCGCTCCTCATAGGGCTTGTTCTCCAGACCCTTGATCATTTGCGTCGCCCTCCTCTGGACACATTCCAGCTTGTCAATATCTCTCTTGAATTGTGGTGCCCAGAATTGGACACAATATTCCAGGTGTGGTCTAACCAAAGCAGAATAGAGGGGTAGCATTACTTCCCTAGATCTAGACACTATGCTCCTATTGATGCAGGCCAAAATCCCATTGGCTTTTTTTGCCGCCACATCACATTGTTGGCTCATGTTTAACTTGTTGTCCACAAGGACTCCAAGATCTTTTTCACACGTACTGCTCTCGAGCCAGGCATTGTCCCCCATTGTGTATCTTTGCATTTCGTTTTGCCTGCCAAAGTGGAGTATCTTGCATTTGACCCTGTTGAACTTCATTTTGTTAGTTTTGGCCCATATCTCTAATCTGTCAAGATCGTTTTGAATCCTGCTCCTGTCCTCTGGAGTATTGGCTATCCCTCCCAATTTGGTGTCGTCTGCCAACTTGATGATCCTGCCTTCCAGCCCTTCATCTAAGTCATTAATAAAGATGTTGAACAGGACCGGGCCCAGGACGGAACCTGTGGCACTCCGCTCGTCACTTCTTTCCAAGATGAAGAGGAAGCATTGGTGAGCACCCTCTGGGTTTGTCCATTTAACCAATTACTGATCTACCTCACCGTAGTTCTGCTTAGCCCACATTGGACTAGTTTCCTTGCCAGAAGGTCATGGGGGACCTTGTCGAAGGCCTTACTGAAATCCAGGTACACTACATCGACGGCATTCCCTGCATCAATCCAGCTTGTAACTCTATCGAAAAAAGAGATCAGATTAGTCTGGCATGACTTGTTTTGATAAATCCATGTTGACTATTAGCAATGACCGTATTCGTTTCTAAGTGTTTGCAGACCACTTCTTTAACAATCTTTTCCAGAATCTTGCTTTGTATCGACATGAGGCTGACTGGAAAATAATGTTTGAGTCATCCTTTTTTCTCTTCTTGAAGATTGGGACCACATTGGCCCTCCTCCAATCTGCTGGAACTTCTCCCGTTCTCCAAGAACTCTCAAAGATGGTTGCCAATGGTTCCGAAATGACTTCTGCTAGTTCCTTCAATACTCTTGGGTGTAGTTGATCTGGCCCTGGGGACTTGAACTCATTAAGAGCGGCCAGGTATTCCTGGACGCCTTCTTTCCCAATTTGGGGTTGGATGTCCTCTAATCCCTCATCCACTCCATCTTGCTGAGGTTGAAGATGACTTTCTTTTTGTGAGAAGACCGAGGCAAAGAAGGCATTAAGTAGTTCTGCCTTTTCCTTACCCCCTGTCAGCATTGCCCCATCTTCTCCTCGTAGTTGCTATTTTCTTCACTTATCTCTTATTCTAGCATTGTTGATAATTTACCTGTTTAAAAGGTCAAGTAATCTTAAATTGTGCACTTGTGTTCATACTTTTTCAGTAGGCTTGGTGATGGGCTTTGGGATATTTAGGACTATAGCCCAACAGACCCATTCCTATTGGAATTTTTGTTGGTTTGCAAGCGTTATCACGTCTATGCTGGGAGATAACATGGATGCACCAGTATTAAAAACAACAGAAGCAACAGCAACAGCAAGCTTTATTTAGGACACTTCCAGACAACCCAGAAATCCGTGCCAAAGTGGGTTTTAAAAACTCACTTTGATGTGGATTTAATAATAATAATAATAATAATAATAATAATAATAATAATGGGTTGTTGTAGGTTTTTCTGGGGCTATATGGCCATGTTCTGGAGGCAATTTTTCTCCTGACGTTTCGCCTGCATCTATGGCAAGCATCCTCAGAGGTAGTGAGGTCTGTTGGAAGTAGGAAAAATGGGTTTATATATCTATGGAATGACCAGGGTGAGACAAAGGACTTTTGTCTGCTGGGGCTAGGTGTGAATGTTTCAGCTGATCACCTTGATTAGCATTCAATGGCTTGGAAGTGCCTGGGGGGAATCTTTTGTTGAGAGTGATTTTATGTGCCTGTTTGTTTCCCCTCTGTTGTTTTGCTGTTGTAATTTTTGAGTTTTTTAATACTGGTAGCCAGATTTTGTTCATTGAAAGGCACTGCAGACTACTCCAACCAGAGAAGTCAGTCATAGCAGAGCACCTGATGAACCAACCTGGACACAGCATATTATTTGAGAACACAGAATGCTGGACCACTCTCACAACCACCATGTCAGACTACACAGAGAAGCCATTGAAATCCACAAGCATGTGGACAATTTCAACAGAAAGGAGGAAACCATGAAAATGAACAAAATCTGGCTACCAGTATTAAAAAAAAACCCGTAAAAATACAACAGCAAAACAACAGAGATGAAACAATCAAAAAAAAACAAAGTATGGATTGTCGATGTTGCAATCCCAGGTGACAGCAGAATTGAAGAGAAACAACTGGAAAAGCTGACACATATGAGGATTTAAAGATCGAACTGCAAAGACTCTGGCACAAGCCAGTAAAGATGGTCCCAGTGGTGATCGGCACACTGGGTGCAGTGCCTAAAGACCTTGGCCTGCACTTAAACACAATCAGCGCTGACAAAATTACCATCTGCCAGCTGCAAAAGGCCACCTTACTGGGATCTGCACACATTATTCGCCGATACATCACACAGTCCTAGACACTTGGGAAGTGTCCGACGTGTGATCCAATACAACAGCCAGCAGCGTGTCTGCTGTGGACTCATCTTGTTGTGTTTCAAATAATAATAACAATAACTTTATTTTTATACCCCGCCTTCATCTCCCCGATGGATTTCTGTCCCAAATCCCACCCAAAAACCCGGGCTTTCCCGGGGTGGATGGGGTTGGCTACATGCCATCCTGATTACAATCTGCTAGAACATGGCCATACTGCTCAGAAACCACACAACTCTCCAGTGATTCCAACCATTGAAGCCTTCGACAATACAATATCGCAATTATTTGAGAATAAGACTACAGTTTTAATCCCTGCTCGGCCATGAAATTAAGTGGCTGACTTTGGGTAAGCCACACTTTCTCAGTTGTAGGAGAAGGCAATAGCAAACCTTTTTTGAACAATTATCCCCAATAAGATCCTGTAACAGAGTTGCTTTAGGTCTGCCACAGTTTAAAAAATGACTGGAAGGCACATAATAACAACAACAATTAAATACATCAACTTACATCACTCTACCTAGCTGGTAGCCAGTGCAGTTGTATTAGCATCTGAATAGCACACATGACAGCCTAGCTATTGCCTTCTGCACCACCTCCTACTTCAGGACAAGTCCCAAGGGCATCTCCACAAAGGCACACTACACAAACTCAAATACCATAGTGACCAGACTTATCCCTGATCAGAGCTGGCACACCAGCCAAAGCTGCTAATAAATATTGCATGCTGTTCAGGAGACCAAAGCCTCAAATTAATGAAATCAGGAGCAAAACCTTAGCTGGGAAAATGGACACTCAGAAGGAACAGGAACTATTTTCAACATTCTATGTACCCTCTTCTTTTGACTTCACCAGAGGTGACCACGATGGTCAAGCTCTTACATGGAATTTATTGGTCATCCAAAACAGCATTAGCATGATGATAAGGAGAAGGCCAGAGGGGCCATTGTGGTTTCTGTCCAGCTGGATTCAAAAGGTATGTGGAATAGTTCTTGTGTTGGATCTGGGGCAGTTCCAGGGCACAACCATCCCAGATTAGCCTGCTGTTGTAGACGTGCTCATAGTTTGACTATGGCTCCAAGGTGTAATAACAATAATAATAATAATAATAATAATAATAATCTTTATTTATACCTCGCTACCATCTCCCCAAGGGACTCGGTACGGCTTACATGAGGCCGAGCCCACAATACATCAATAAAGCAATAACAACAACAATACAAACAGTTAAAATAAATCTCATAAACAAAATAAACAAAAAAAACCCTATGGCTGGGCCATATGTAATTTAACATTTAAAAAATAATGCCGGGCATGAACAAGGTAGTAGAGGTGGGGGCGTACAAGCAATCCTAAGTCAATATAAAGTGCATTTAGAGGACATATTGCTGAAAGTTTCATTATTCTGGGAAGGCACACTGGAACAACCATGTTTTCAAGCTCCTCTTGAAAACTGCCAGTGTTGGGGCATGCCTAATGTCCCTGGGAAATGAGTTCCAGAGTCGAGGGACCACCACTGAGAAGGCCCTCTCCCTCGTTCCCACCAATCGTGCCTGAGAAGGAGGTGGGAGCACGAGCAGGGCCTCTCCAGATGATCAAAGAGATCGTGTGGGTTCGTATACAGAAATGCAGTCATGCAGGTAGGCTGGTCCCAAACCATAGCTAGCATTGGTGTGGTGAGAAATGTCAGAAGTTGCAGTCCAGTAACATCTGAAGTGCTATTCGATTCTCACACCTCCTCTAATGGTAGGGCATTGAAATCAAAGAGGCGGGAGTTGAAAGGGATGAATGAGTAGCAAAGGCATAAAAAGATGCCTAATCAGTAATCATATCACAACTAGATACTGGGTATGGAATGACGGCCTGGTTCCATACATGTCGTCTCAGAAGTCAAGTCCTAGATCAGGGTGAATAACTCTATCCACAGGGGTGTGTTCTTAGGTAAGTGTGTATGGGGCTCCAGCTTCCGTTCTCACCCAGTCCTGTTTAAATAAACAAGTGCTGACATCAAAGAGAGTAGATTCATACCCTTAGTGGCATATATCAGAATTTTTTTTGCAAGTTCGAGCATTATGCTAATCTTTTTTTTACAGATAGGAAGCTTTTACAGTCCACTCCTACTCATCCATCACATCCCTTCTAGCTATATCACCCTGGAGGACTTTATATAATATATATGCAACCTTTGATGTCTACAGTCTTAAGAAAGTTGTGGTGATCATATCCCCATAAGTTATTGTTTAGATAAGTTATTCATACTTAGCTCTTTAAACATTTTCTCTATGGGAAAGGAAAGGAAATTACTATTAGCGTGATGAGATTAGGCTGCGCTAACCATTTAATCATTTTTACTGCTTTCACTGAACTCTTCCTATATATTAAAAAGGTTTTGCCTGGGTAAGGAGGACACACAAAATTGAAATAAGCTCATGCATAACTGTACATCATGAGATTTATCTTTATTTAATGATGAAAATTCAATAGGAAGAGTTTACTCAGATCATGAGCTCCATGGAAGCTAACTCCCCAACTATGGGATGGCTGTGACGTGCAATGCGATATTGGGAAGTCACACTTTGTGGCTCTTATCCAACTTCCTGCTATAATATTGACCACAGATTGAAAATATTCCCATAAAAAATCTCAAAAACAAACATTAATTTTCTTTGTTTTATATAAGAGACATCATTTTGCTATATCATGTATAGTATACTCATGTCCCATGGATATTCAAGTCCATGGGACTTGAGTATCAGTGGATTTTGAGATCCTGGAAATAAATCTTGGCAGATACCAAGAGCTCATTGTATTTGTGAAACAGCATGCACAGTGATGGCAATATATATGATAATGATAATACTTTCAGGAAATGTAATGCAAATAAAAAACAGAGAAATCACAAATCTAGTTATTTTGCTTTTATTTCCAGAGCAACATAAGACTTTCAGATCCCAGTAAGAGTTAAGGATGATGATGGTGCTGTGTTGAATATGTGTGCATTATAAATATGTAGCAGAGCTAAAGTACCTTAATTTTCATTTAAAAATATTAAAATATTCACTAAGAACAGATAACATGACAGGCACTGATGTTAACTGTCTAATTACTCTTATATTACAAAATTAAATCTTGATGTTTTGGTGCAAAGATTATCAAATAAAATATGCTGCATTGTATCTTTTCATCTTCATTTCACCAATGATGTATGAGCACAAAGGTATTAAACAACATTAAAGTTTTGCTTCAACATTCTTTTAAAATATGTTATGAAGGATTAAAAGATTATTGAATGATAAGGACGTCATCAGGTCTACCTACTGTATAATTACATCAAAATATCAATGCACAAAGAAAACAACAGTGTGTATGTGTATGGAAAGTATTTATTTCTAATTTTAGTAGAAAACTTAAAGAAAAGGACATAATGTTTATATACAGACAAGTATATTTCAAATATTCAAGAATGAGAAAATTGGGTTGATATGATGGCTATCCACTATCTATTGTTGACAATACATCTCTGCAATATCACCTGTTACAGAAAATAATAGGGGTTAGAGTTCCAAGATCTCAGGGTCTGTCCCCCTTCTTGGTGACTTGGACTGAGTGGTTTAAGTTCAAGTCCTGTTGCACTGCTGTGGACTGTTTGCTATAGATACACTTGGGTCCACCTGACCATTTTCCCCCTTGCTCTTATTTATTTATTTATTATTTCAAAGTTTTATATACCGAGCTTCTCACCTCATAAGAGGGACTCAGCCCGGTTTCCAACCATAAAAACACATACAATCGGTAAAATATCAAAATACACATTACAATAAAACATTTAAAAAGCACATATATTTAAAACTACAGTGGTCAGTCGTCATACTAAAATCGAATATACACCGTCTTCCATCCAGATCATTGTCTCATTCTTCGAAAGCCTGTCTCCATAACCACGACTTCACCTGTTTCCTGAATGTCAGGATTGTTGGGGCGGTTCTAACCTCTGGCGGGAGAGAGTTCCAGAGTCGTGGGGCCACCACCGAGAAGGCCCTGTCCCTCGTCCCCACCAGCCGCGCTTGTGAGGCCGGCGGGACCGAGAGCAGGGCCCCTCCAGACGATCTTAGTAATCTTGATGGTTTGTAGGGGAGAATACGTTCGGAGAGGTAAACCGGGCCGGAGTCGTTTAGGGCTTTATAGGTTAACACCAGCACTTTGAATTGTGCTCGGAAGCTAATTGGCAGCCAGTGGAGCTGGTGTAACAGCGGAGTGGTGTGCTCCCTGTACCCAGCACCCGTTAGTAATCTGGCTGCCGCACGTTGTACTTGCTGCAGCTTCCGGGCAGTCTTCAGAGGCAACCCCACGTAGAGATTGTTGCAGTACTTCCTCCTCTCAAGACACATCTACAAGTTAATACAGTTTGACCCCATTTTAACTGCTATGGCTCCATGTTATGGGATCCTGGGATTTGTGGTTTGGTGAGTCACTGGCATTATTTGACAGCAAAGTCTAAAGATCTTGTAAATGTGTAATTCCCAGGATTCTGTAGCATTGAGCCATGGGAATTTAATTGATGTCAAATCCTCTTAACTGTACAGTGTAGACAGACCCATAGTTTCTTAAGCTACAATCAAGGCTCAGCAGAAATGAAAAATTAGGATGGGGAAATACTGAACTGTCTCCTTATTTGCTCTCTCTGGAGTTTCAGAATATGAGATTGAGGCTTTTTTTCCCCTTCTTAATTTTTCCAGTAGTGTTTTCCCCTTCCTCACAATAATAAATATTAGAGGATGCAGTGCAAACTTCTTCCTTGATTTGAGGTGCATGCGATTTTTCCCATAATTAACGAAAAGCGAGGTACGGATATTAGGCCTGAGCGATCAATGAAATAAGTTTAAATGCTCATTAGAAAATTAGGGGGTGGGGAAAAATCATTTCTAAAAGTGTTTCCTAAATTGGACAGGGTCTGTATCATAATTATAACAAGTTAACTACTTTTTGTTACTTTTCCTTAAGCAATTGTGCCAATGGGGAAACTTCAGGGGCTCCTTTAGCCATCATTGTTAGAGCTATTGGCATGAAACTTGTCGCAATTATGGAACACATTTACCACTGTTAGCCCATCAAGTTTCAGAATGTTTCACTCATCCAAGGATTTCTGGGAAATTTTCAAAATCATTACAAACAACATTCTTTTTTTAAAAAAGTGACAAGAGCGATCTCCTTGAATTTTCTATACGATGATGCAAGATAACATGGTATCATTTCTCCCAGGTTTCAGAGATATTCATACATCTACTGATTTTAAGGACTTTTAAACATTTTGACAAAAGTTTTTTTTAATAAAGCTACAGCAACTATCTCATTGAATGTCCTTAATCAATAGAACTTCAATTTGGAGATTTCTTTCCAGTCCAGCACAGATGTGCCTACTAGTATTGAAGAATTAGTCAACCCTTTTTGCAGAATTATAAATTGTGTGGCTGGCTGGCTGGCAGTTGTTACGGAGAGAAAGTAGCTCTCTTCTATCCTAATTGGGGCTTTCTGATGCTGAGAAGAATTCTGGGAAATGCAGTTTAGAGCAGGGCCTTTTGAATTCTCTGGCATAGGGCTCCTCACCTTCCCAAACTACATTTCCCAGAATTCTGTGCTCTCTCAGTCTCTTTCCCAGCTTACTCTGCTCATCCCACCGGGCTGTTTTCCTCTCCTCATGGTGAGAGCTACTTTTTAAAGAGGAATGGCAGCCTTTTTGGCTTTGCCTCACTTTTGCTGAAAATGAAACTGATTTACGAGCATTACAGAATTTAAACAAAAAAGGATTATGTGGTTTTTAATTAAGTTTTTTGTAAGGGTTCGCCCCCACCCCTGTTTCTTATTATCTGTATTAGATATAACTTAACAATTTAAAAACAAAGATTTGCACACCCCTAATGAATATATTGCTTTTTTTAAAGCTCTGGTTAAACAATCATTTTCTTTTGATTTTTAAATTTTTGTTCTCATTTGAGGGAGTGCTATATTCTGGCAACTGCATTTGGCTAGACATTACCAATAATTTCCCATTAATCTTCTAGTGAAGTCCCATGAGTAAGAAAGATTGTCATTAAAACTTTAAAAAAAATAAAAATGGACAAAAATGAATGTTTTCATGTTTGGTATAAAAATTGCTTCCCAGCTACTCTTCTGGTAAAACATCTCCAAGTCTCAGTATTAATGTGTGTGCATGTGAAACCTAAGGAGTGTTTCGATCCAAGTCCTCCAGGTCATACAACCAAAAAGGGGCAATTCTGGTGATCTCTGTTCAGAAGAATGGTAGTCACCAGATTCTTCTCTTTTTCCCTTCACAACATACCAAATGGCTAGTGCTACCTAATTAAATGCCTCCCCCAACAGATTTCCCAGGTCCTCTCATATATAGTGTTGAGTAGAGGGAAAAAGCTGGGGTAGAGGGGGATAAATCCTACCCAACCCGTGATAGTTTTATGTAGAACAGAGGATATACAAAGTACAAAAGAGATAAAAAGAAGGCAATCCAGCTTTCTTTGCATGAGCTACAGTGCAAACTTTGTGCAGAATTCTCCCATACAATGTGTTTGGGTTGTGTGTGTGTTTTTAGTGAACAAATATAGATGCCTGAAGATCCCATTTTTGCATTCTGAGATGAAATGATCTGATTTGCACATCCCAGACAAACCAGCTTTCACATTTTGTAAAATTCTGCTTGAACTTTTATTTTAAATTTGCATATTTATCAAAAAGAACAATCAAATTCAATATACACATATATATACATAAATGCATTTTGAGCAACATTTCCTAACATCTATACAGCAATAGGTCCTAACAATGCTTTTCCTCCTCCCATCCATCCTGTTGTAGTGACCCCCTCGATGGACTGTCACCTTGTCGTGG
>NW_026846588.1:98494760-98539473 GCF_025583915.1 Anolis sagrei ordinatus | reverse complement strand
CTTATAAACATGGCAATTTTTTACCACTTTCTGCTTCAAGGTAAGATTGTGTAAATCTCAGATGGGGAAGTAAAAACCTGAAAACTTAAATGTGGAAGGATCAACTCAAGATTTGGAGCTAAAGAGGTGGTGATACAAATGCTAGTGGTCCATCATCACAAGATATCCCATGTGATGAGAAAGGCAGGTTGTAGGCACTGTAGGATGAGATTCCTAGTTTCTGCTCAGTCTCTGGTCTAGTGATAGATAGAAGATGACAAAAATGGCTTAGCAGAATCAAACAAGCCATAAGATAAAGGTCACCCTTAGACTACATATACAGGCAGTCCTCAAGTTACAAACATCTGACATACAAATGACTCATAGAAAGTAAGAAGGGAAATTAACTCCTGAAAAAGTTTTGATGGGGAAAAGGTGTCTCAACTGAAGGTTTCTCACCAGTCTTTGTTTCCACAACAAGCCATTTTTTTTTCAAAATTTAATTCTCATAGGGATAGAAAGTGAAGTGAAATCTTCTGAACAATGGCACAAACAGCAAAACAAACACGTTCCCTGTGCTCTCCAAAGCTTGTTTATATAAATATATCTTACTTATTTACTTAGGCGATCCCTCGTAGTCCGAGGATGATGGTCCTCCAAGTGTAGTGTCCTGGTTGTGGGTCTGTAGGTGACTGTGGAGCCCTATTCTCGATCTGCATCTTCTCCCACAGTGAGGGCATTGGTTTCCAGGTGGAAGGTGGTCCGTTGGGGTTGGCTTGACACGCCTTCCTCTTGGCATGTTTCTTTCTTTCACTCTCCATTCATGCCTCTTCAAATTCTACAGCACTGCTGGTCACAGCTAACCTCCAACTGGAGCGCTCAAGGGCCAGGGCTTTCCAGTTCTCAGTGTCTATGCCAGAGTTTTTAAGGTTGACTTTGAGCCCATCTCTAAATCTCTTTTCCTGTCCTCCAACATTCCATTTTCCATTCTTGAGTTCGGAGTACAGCAACTGCTTTGGGAGACGGTGATCAGGCATCCGGACAATGTGGCCACTCCAGCGGAGTTGATGGTGGAGGACCATCACTTCAGTGCTGGTGGCCTTTGCTTCTTCCAGCATGCTAACATTTGTCTGCTTGTATTCCCAAGAGATTTGCAGGATTTTTCGGAGGCAGCGGTAGGCTTTGAGTTAACATTATAAGGAACTTAAGTGTAACTCCAGTCAAGTGTGTGTGTATGTGTATATGATACACATGGGCCCGGTCCTGTTCAACATCTTTATTAATGACTTAGATGAAGGGTTAGAAGGCAGGATCATCAAGTTTGCAGACGACACCAAATTGGGAGGGATAGCCAATACTCCAGAGGACAGGAGCAGGATTCAAAACGATCTTGACAGATTAGAGAGATGGGCCAAAACTAACAGAATGAAGTTCAACAGTGACAAATGCAAGATACTCCACTTTGGCAGAAAAAATGAAATGCAAAGATACAGAATGGGGGATGGCTCGAGAGCAGTACATGTGAAAAAGATCTTGGCGTCCTCGTGGACAACAAGTTAAACATGAGCCAACAATGTGATGTGGCGGCAAAAAAAGCCAATGGGATTTTGGCCTGCATCAATAGAAGCATAGTGTCCAGGTCCAGGGAAGTAATGCTCCCTCTATTCTTTGGTTAGACCACACCTGGAATATTGTGTCCAATTCTGGGCACCACAATTCAAGAGAGATATTGACAAGCTGGAATGTGTCCAGAGGAGATCGACTAAAATGAAGGGTCTGGAGAACAAGCCCTATGAGGAGCGGCTTAAGGAGCTGGGCATGTTTAGCCTGAAGAAGAGAAGGCTGAGAGGGGATATGTATATGTATAAATATGTGAGAGGAAGCCACAGGAGGAGGGAGCAAGCTTGTTTTCTGCTTCCTTGGAGACTAGGACGCGGAACAATGGCTTCAAACTACAAGAGATGAGATTCCATCTGAACATGAGGAAGAACTTCCTGACTGTGAGAGCCGTTCAGCAGTGGAACTCTCTGCCCCGGAGTGTGGTGGAGGCTCCTTCTTTGGAAGCTTTTAAACAGAGGCTGGATGGCCATCTGTCAGGGGTGATTTGAATGCAATATTCCTGCTTCTTGGCAGGGGGTTCGACTGGATGGCCCATGAGGTCTCTTCCAACTCTTTGATTCTATGATTCTATGATTCTATGATCCTCTGCTGTGTACGCACACACACACTTGGCTGGAGTTACACTTAAGTTCCTTATAATGTTAAATCAAAGCCTACTCTCCTATAATTTCAAACTATTAGACCTTGTCCTGTCTTCTGGGGAAACGGAAAAGATCTCTTCATCCTCTTCTTTGTGGCAGCTATTGAGATATTTAAATACTGCAAATATGTCACCATTTAATCTTATCTCCATCAAGCTGACCATGCCCAGAACCTTCTAAGGGGGGGGGGGGTCATGCTGTGATTTATTCGGTGTCAGAGGCTTTAAACTACATTAAACCAGACTATGAACAAAGTGGATGGTCATGTTTTATCTGACTTGGCTTCTGCTGTATTTATTATGTTCCTATATTGTCCCGTCAGTGTAAATGGGCTTTACAGAGGACAAGAAAGCAGGTTTAAGCTTGAAGTTTAAAATATGAAATAAGAGAAAAAGAAGAAGAGATAAATTATCACACCATATGATATTTTTGATCTGTTCATAAAATACCTAAAATTATTGGCGAGTAATGAGGTGGCAGTATTTGCTGAGCAAACAAGGGTGGTTGAAATAAGAACAGGCTATAAAGAGTTCCAGATTGTAGGTTCTTGTGGGGTTTTTTGGGCTATAGGGCCATGTTCTAGAGGCATTTCTCCTGACGTTCGCCTGCATCTATGGCAAGCATCCTCAGAGGTAGTGAGGTTAGTTGGAATTAGGACAATGGGTTTATATATCTGTGGAATGGCTGGGGTGGGGCAAAGAGCTCTTCTCTGCTGGAGCTAGGTGTGAATGTTTCAACTGACCACCTTCATTAGCATTTGAAGGCCTGGCTGAGCCTGGGAAAATCTTTTGTTGAGAGGTGTTAAGATGTGCCGGGTTGTTTCCTCTCTGCTGTTTTGCTGTTGTAATTTTAGAGTTTTTTAATACTGGTAGCCAGATTTTGTTCATTTTCATGGTCTCTTCCTTTCTGTTGAAATTTTCCACATGCTTGTGGATTTCAATGGCTTCTCTGTGTAGTCTGACATGGTGGTTGTTGGTGTGGTCCAGCATTTCTGTGTTCTCAAATAATATGCTGTGTCCAGGTTGGTTCATCAGGTGCTCTGCTATGGCTGACTTCTATGGTTGAAGTAGTCTGCAGTGCCTTTCATGTTCCTTGATTCGTGTTTGGGCAGCTGCGTTTGGTGGTCCCTATGTAGACTTGTCCACAGCTGCATGGTATACGGTAGACTCCTGCAGAGGTGAGAGGATCCCTCTTGTCCTTTGCTGAATGTAGCATTTGTTGGATTTTCTTGGTGGGTTTGTAGATTGTTTGTATGTTGTGTTTCCTCATCAGCTTCCCTATGCGGTCAGTGGTTCCCTTGATGTATGGCAGGAACACTTTTCCTCTGGGTGGATCTTCATCTTGACTCTCGTGGCTTGTTCTTGGTCTTGCAGCTCTTCGGATGTCTGAGGTGGAGTCTCCATTGGCCTGGAGAGCCCAGTTGAGGTGGTTCAGTTCATCTTGGAGGAGGTGGGGTTCGCAGATTCTTTTTGCACGGTCTGCCAAGGCTTTAATGGTGCTTCTTTTTGACTTGGGTGATGGTTGGAGTTTTTATGTAGATATCTATCTGTGTGTGTAGGTTTTCTGTAAACTGTGTGACCCAATTGTTGATCTGGTTTGCGGATGACTAGGACATCTAGAAAAGGCAGTCTTCCTTCATTTTCGTTTTCCATGGTGAACTGGATGTTTGGAGTGGATGCTGTTAAGATGGTCCAGGAACCTGTTGAGTTCTTCTTCTCCATGGCTCCAAATGGTGAAGGTGTCTTCCACATATCTGAACCATATCGTGGGCTTTTTTGTTGGTCTTTCTGACCTGGTGGAATGGACATTAAATGACAAATGAAATTCACAGCAAGCAAAGGTAAAGTGATACATACAGAGGAATTTTTTTTTGTATATGCTGAAGGGTAGCAATGGACTGACAAAGGAGAAGTGCTTGAGCTTGGGATGGTAGCTCAATGAAAATGTCAACCCATTAAGCAGCTGTTGTGATAAGGGCAAATGTCATGCTGGGTTTTATTAGAAAAGAAATTGAAAAATCACACTGCCAATATCTTAATATTCTTATATTAATCTAGTATGTGATCACTAGGTGTGGTAGAGTTTAAAAACCATTAATTTCTACTTTTTTCCTGATACATTACATCCGGCCCTCCAACAGTTTGAGGATCTGTGACCTGGCCCTCTGTTCAAAACGTTTGAGGACCCCTGAACTAAGGTAACTATTGGGGGTGTGCATTTTTTCATTAGTTCTTGTAATTCAGATCAAATTGGTTAATGAAAAGTTGGTTCTGTCCCATTTTCAAGCACCTTCTCTTCCTTCTAATGCAGAGGTATCCCAGCCATATAGTATCATTGACAAACCTTTACACACTAAGGACTGCTTTCAGGACTGGATGAAAAGTCAGGACCTACAGACTGGGTATCAGGCTGAAACCAAAAGGCTCGGGCCAGAAGGGATGGACATGAACTAAGGCAGGGGTCCTCAAACTAAGGCCCGGGGGCCGTATGAGGCCCTCCAAGGTCATTTACCCGGCCCTCGCTCAGGGTCAACCTAAGTCTGAAACGACTTGAAAGCACACAACAACAACAACAACAACAATCCTATCTCATCAGCCGAAAACAGGCCCACACTTCCCATTGAAATATTAATAAATTTATATGTGTTAAAATTTCTCTTCATTTTAATTATTGTGTTGTTTTAAGTGGTTTTTGCACTACAAATAAGATATGTACAGTGTGCACTGGAATTCATTCATGTTTTTTTCAAATTATAATCCGGCCCTCCAACAGTTTGAGGAACTGTGACCTGGCCCTCTGTTCAAAATGTTTGAGGACCCCTGAACTAAGGTAACTATTGGGGGTGTGCATTTTTTCATTAGTTCTTGTAATTCAGATCAAATTGGTTAAATTCCTACTTACAAGGCAATATCTGATACATGAGCTTGGCCCACACCAAAAAATTATTAATCAAAACTTACCCTGTACTTTTTGTTGTAGTTTTGTAAATCTCAGAAGGCTCCCAAAGTCAGTTTCATATTTAGTATAAGGAAGCAAAGCTGAAAAAGCAAAGCTGTGCTTGCCTTGCATTTCCGCTGTAAATTAATGGCCTCTCACCATTAGGAGCAGGGAAAAGAGGGAGCAGTATTTTCTGGGAACAGCACAGAAAATATTTAATCTACTGATTCCTCAATTAATGTAATTTTATTGGTTTCTATTTTTATTTTGAATTTTACCAGTAGATGCTGCATTTTTCACCCTCGGCTTATACTCAAGTCAATACGTTTTCTCAGTTTTAGGTGCCTCGGCTTATATTCAGGTCGGCTTATACTCGGGTATATACGGTACTTCAGCTTTCGAAGTACCATTCCCACACATGCTATAGAGGGAAGAACTGCCTTCTTTCTTTCCAGCAATGATTATATATTTGACAATACCACTCCCACACTCTTTCTATTGAGATTTATTTTTAGCACACTATGTTTTCAATCTCACTTGCAGGACCATGCTTCGATCCCACCTGTACTCCTTGTCTATATATGCTGTACCACTCATATTAATTTTGGTGTGTGTGGGTGGAGAAAATGTAGAAAATGAAGTGTCAAAATTATTAATAAAATGCAAATAGACATTTGAAATTATTATTCAGAAATTATTACTCGGAGATTATTGATGACACTAAGTAGGAGTGCAAGAATAATTGTATAAAGTATAGCTGTTTTAAAACAATGGATGAAGTTATAAATGAAGTTAATTTGATTCCATTTTAATAAAAGTAAAGTTGTTAAATGCATCATAAACAACACATGAAGGAGATTGCAACAAAGATCACAATTTCTGAATTAGCGAGGATCTCAGATCATTAAGGAAATATGCACATTAATTACTTTTCTTTAATGGCACAAAGAAATACTTTGCTGATTAATTTTTACTGCTCTACTGAAACCTTTTCTAGATTTTCCTGCAAGTTTTCAGCCCCCTTTTAAGTGGTATCCCTCTGTCTGTCTCAATTTCAGGGTGCTTTTGAATTTTCTTGTATTTCTTTTGGTAGTGTGTTTCTGAATTCACCTTATTGTTTCAAGATGACTGTGGGCTTTCTTTCTTTCTTTTTTTTACACATCTCCCAGTCATCTCAGCATTTTCTCTGGTTGACAACCTGAAAAGGCCGCATACAAAGCATTACCCATGATAACTTTATTGTACTTAAAATGTGGGAAGCTCAGCAGACTTTAAATGGGCAACAAAAACAGATTATACACACACAAGACACAAAGGGAGCATATCTGCATGTATCAAAAAAATCCATTGTAAAGGGCTCTGCATCATGTCCATGAGGGCTCAAACCAGGTGGGTCTAATGCTGTGGTTCCTAACTTTTTTCTGATCTGATACCACTTTCACCAGGGACTACTTGAACAGGGACCACTTGAATAGGGACAACTTGAACAGGGACCACTTTGACCAGGGATTACTCTCCAACATAGTACCAAAAGGGTTACAAATCAGTTTTTGGTCAACTTTTGGTTGTTTTTTTGGGGTGTGCATTGAGTCTTCCTCTATGGAGCAGATATGGCATGATGTTAAATCTAGCCAGCATGTAGGCTCTTCTGTAAGAGGGGTTGGTGAGCTCTGTGATGTAAAAGGCTGGATTTCCCTGTGTGTATGGAATTGCCAAGTTAATAGGTGAGCAGGATTTGTTTGCCAAGCTCAACAATTGGTTGTGGTCCCTTTCTAGCAGCCTCCTTTTGATGAGGGTAAAAATCTCGGAAAAAGATAGTAGAGTCAGGAAATCGCTGTCGTAGCCCAATTCCCCGATCTTTGCTAGGACAGTTGAGCACCATTTGGAGTGGTGGAGTTCGCTCAAGGTGAGTTGAGTCAGAGAGTCGCTGGGACTTTGATAGTGTATAGATAGCCAAAATTTAATGACGATTAGCCAGATAGTAGCCTCAATAGAATATTGCCCAGATTCAAGACAAAGAACTGCATACGGGACACAGTTGGGGGCACCATATAGTTTGTGGAGGAATTTCGAATGAAAAGATCTGATGGCGCTGTTATTGGGGGTTAACCAGATGGGTGCTCCATAGAGAAGTTGTGACATCGCCTTTGCTTTGAAGACTTGCAGAGCTAGGGGGATATATTGATTACCAGGCCTGGGTAACAACGGAAAAATTTGTTTCTAAAATCGATTTGTATTTGGGGTTTTTTTTTGTTTCGATATTTAAAATAATTACAAAATTTTCCCTTAAAAAAGTTCGGTATTTACGAAATTTCGTTAATATTAACGAATCAATTCGTTAAAATGGCGGACGCGGTTGCGCGACGTGAAAATAATAGTTTTAAATAATAGTTTTAACCTCGGAGAAGGAAAGAGGGGGGAAAGAGAGAGAGAGGAGGGGTGAAACAAACCACTTTCTGCCTTCGTGAATGTAAGGGACAGTGAAAGCAGTACTGAAAGATGGCCATCCATTCTTAATAATAATAATAATAATAATAATAAATATAATTACTATAATAGTTTTAACCTGGAGAAGGAAAGGGGGGGAAGGAGAGAGAGAGGAGGGTGGGTGAGATCTCTATCTGGTTTGACAATGCTTCTTCTCAATAATAATAATAAATAATAATAATAATAACAAACCACTTTCTGCCTTCGTGAATGTAAGGGACAGTGAAAGCAGTACTGAAAGATGGCCATCCATTCTATAATAATAATAATAATAATAATAATAATAATAATAATAATAATAAATATAATTAATATAATAGTTTTAACCTGGAGAAGGAAAGGGGGGGAAGGAGAGAGAGAGGAGGGTGGGTGAGATCTCTATTCTGGTTTGACAATGCTTCTTCTCAATAATAATAATAATAATAATAATAATAATAATAACAAACCACTTTCTGCCTTCGTGAATGTAAGGGACAGTGAAAGCAGTACTGAAAGATGGCCATCCATTCTTAATAATAATAATAATAATAATAATAATAATAATAATAAATATAATTAATATAATAGTTTTAACCTGGAGAAGGAAAGGGGGGAAGGAGAGAGAGAGGAGGGTGGGTGAGATCTCTATTCTGGTTTGACAATGCTTCTTCTCAATAATAATAATAATAATAATAATAATAAACAAACCACTTTCTGCCTTCGTGAATGTAAGGGACAGTGAAAGCAGTACTGAAAGATGGCCATCCATTCTTAATAATAATAATAATAATAATAATAATAATAATAATAATAATTAATATAATAGTTTTAACCTGGAGAAGGAAAGGGGGGAAGGAGAGAGAGAGGAGGGTGGGTGAGATCTCTATTCTGGTTTGACAATGCTTCTTCTCAATAATAATAATAATAATAATAATAATAATAACAAACCACTTTCTGCCTTCGTGAATGTAAGGGACAGTGAAAGCAGTACTGAAAGATGGCCATCCATTCTTAATAATAATAATAATAATAATAATAATAATAATAATAATATAATTAATATAATAGTTTTAACCTGGAGAAGGAAAGGGGGGGAAGGAGAGAGAGAGGAGGGTGGGTGAGATCTCTATTCTGGTTTGACAATGCTTCTTCTCAATAATAATAATAATAATAATAATAATAATAACAAACCACTTTCTGCCTTCGTGAATGTAAGGGACAGTCAAAGCAGTACTGAAAGATGGCCATCCATTCTTAATAATAATAATAATAATAATAATAATAAATATAATTAATATAATAGTTTTAACCTGGAGAAGGAAAGGGGGGGAAGGAGAGAGAGAGAGGAGGGTGGGTGAGATCTCTATTCTGGTTTGACAATGCTTCTTCTCAATAATAATAATAATAATAATAATAATAATAATAACAAACCACTTTCTGCCTTCGTGAATGTAAGGGACAGTGAAAGCAGTACTGAAAGATGGCCATCCATTCTTAATAATAATAATAATAATAAATATAATTAATATAATAGTTTTAACCTGGAGAAGGAAAGAGGTTAGGCAGGCAACAGGCAGGTCTCTGAGTGCTGCACTGCTGTGTCTCTTTGCCCAATGCACGCAGGCCAGAGTGAGGAACGAGGTGAGGTGACGACAGGAGGAGAGGAGAATTTGATCCACTTAAGCAGAGGCCAGGGACCCGGAAGTGGGGTAAATGCCGACCGCTTGCAACCAGGGAGAGGGGAGGGAAACAACTATAAAACTTGCACCAGACACATACGGAAATAATAACGAAACAATAACAAAACAATTACGAAATAGCTTTAAAAATTCGTTTCGTTTTTTAGTTGCTCCTGGATGGTTTGTTATCGCTTCGTTTACCCAAAAAATAACGAATCATTAACGAATTACGAAATTAACGAATGAAACCGCCCAGCCCTATTAATTACCCCTGGAGTGGAAGAACCTCCTGGTCGCACTGCCACTCGATTTGGCCCGGGCCAGTGTATATTTTAAGTGGGTGGACCATGACAAGTTGTTGCTAAACCAGAGACCTAGGTATTTGAAATGTTTTACTTGCTCAATATAGTGGCCCTTTATCTTCCAGACTTGTCTTTTGTTGCTTTTCCCAAACGCCAAGATTTTGGTTTTATCGAAGTTCACCTGCAGTTCGTTCGTCTCGCAAAAATCAACAAATTTATGCAGGAGTCTTTTTAAGCCCACATGAGAGAGGGATAATAGGGCTGCATCATCCGCAAATAGCAAAAGGGGGACATGCTTTGGGCCAATCTTGGGGCTATGCCCGTCAACTTGAGCCAGGGCTGTAGGGAGATCGTGCAAAAAGATGTTGAAGAGGAGTGGGGCTAGTACGCACCCTTGTTTGACTCCCTTTTGAACCAGGAACGGGTTTGACAGGCATCCCCTGTGGTCTTGGATGTGAGGGCGATCTGGCTGCGACATCTGTCACCCCATTGATCGCCAGGGAAATTAAGTCATCGACATCCCTCCTCTCTTTCAGAAGGAAATTAAAAACATGGTTGTGAGACCAGGCTTTCGGGCAATCTGGTGGTTAGATAAGGACAATGATGACCAGAATCAATAGTATTTGACAATATGGAATGAATTATGGACTCTGAGATGGCAAACACTGAGTATTAGATTGTTTTTATTGATGTATAAACTGACTGTCTTAATTGTTATAATTGCTGTTTACATGTTTTATCCATTGTTATGTTTATGCTGGCATCGAATTTTGCCTTTGTAAGCCGCCCTGAGTCCCCCCTTGGGGGTTGAGAAGGGTGGGGTAGAAATACACAAAATAAATAAATAAATAAAACACAGTTTGGTGCCAATAGGCATCTACTCTAGCTCTCCCCCCCACCTGCCTTTGTATCACAGTAGCCTCCAGCTGTAACATGGCACCTACCTTCTCCTTGTGGTGGAGAGGGAAGGGAACAGGGAGAGGAGGAAAGCCTTCCTCCCTTGGCATGGTAGTCCCCTGCCTGATGTCAGGCAGCGTGCTGAGGAGATGCTATGTTACAGCTGAGGACTATCCCAGCATGGCCTGTGTCTCCAGGTAACTCTAGCCTGAGTTACCCGGAGTTCTGGTTGTGAACTATATATAGAAATCCCCAAGTCAGATTAAAAAGTGAAAGGGAAGTTGGAGTGAGGGATAAATGAGTACTTGTGTTTAATTTTTCTCCTAACAGCTCAGTAGTGAACAATACTGAAAACTTTATTCTTGAGTCTTGTAATAAATAATGTGGAATGTGACTACCCAGTTCAGAAAACTTCCAGAAAGGATGCCATGGCAATAAACATAAGTGTAATAAAACTCTAATTAAATTACATAATTTAATCAGGATGAGAATAAGGGATTCTTAGGAGTCACTTCCATGTATGTCAGAAAGAATTACAGTCAAAATAAAAAAGCAGAGATATGGCATGTCAGTATGCTATCAGCCATAAGATGATAATTATGAGAATGTTTAAATGTGGAGGATACAAAAACATTAGCTTGCTAAATATGGATTTAAGTGCAATATGCAGCAATTACTAGCATATGTCTTTGCATTTCACTCCATTTGTGACAGACAAAGTTGCTTGAAATAAGAATGGGAAAAGTGTTACTATTGACATTTCCCTCAATTAGCCACTGTTAGTGCCTCTGTGGCAAGAAATCGGATAAATCTATTTAAACATCAGCAAATAAACACAACTAATTAAATATGTAGCCTTCCAAATACTTGAGTACAACTCACAGCATGTATAACCATTGACTGTTCTGGTTAGGATGACTAGCAATTCAGTGATCCAATGTTGGTATAGATCTACTTTAGTAGAAATTCATTTAGGACTTAATATGATTCTGGAATCCAATACCAACTACTCCAGAGTTTCCAAACATGAAGGTTTCCAAAATGGTGGCAAAAATAAAATAAAAGCCACACATTTCTCTGTAAGAAATGTGGGGAAAGCACATCTTGTGTTAAAGTACAATCTAATTTTTGGGGAAATCCATATAAGGCAGTCCTTGAGTTACAATTATCCAACTTACAAATGATTCAAAGGTAGGAACAGGGGCGAGTCAAGAGGAAGTGAAAGAAATGTATCTACTCCTCAGAGGAAAAATTCACTCCTATAAGAGTTTTCATAGGGAAAAGGTTTCTCCACTGAAGCTTCATCACCAACCCTTGTTTCCACAACAAGCCAAATTTTTCAAAATGCAATTATCATATGGACAGAAAGTGAAGTGAAATCTTCTGAACAGGAACATAGACAGCAAAACAAACACCAAAGGGGTGTTAACTATTTCCGATGGCATTCAAAGCGTGCGCGCGCACACACACACATTGTCTGGAGTTGCACTTACAAAAAGTACATATTCTGACATACATAAAATTCAACAGAACAAACCTACAGAACCTATTGTTTGTTACTTGGGGACTGGCTGAAGTTAATTGTGTAGACAATATTTTGATAATTTTGTATATGAAGCAAAGTCTGTGTACATCGAATCATCAGAAAGCAAAGGTGTCACTATCTTAGTCACAATGTGAACAAATTTTGTATTTTGGAGTGTCTCAAATTTCAGAATTCCAGATAAAGGATGCTCAATCTGTCTCATAAACAAGATGACAGCCACAGTCAGTGGCTCCTGGTGGCTCCCAGTGGGATAATGATGCCACTCTAGAATAATAGAATCATAATGTCACCGAGTTATAACACTGTGATTCTACGAGGGGTATTTTTTAAGTAAGGTCCGTTTTGTTGTAGACACTAGTAGTTCGCGCGCATACTGCAATGAGCGCGTGCGTTGTGTAAACGGCATGCCTCGGGAACAACTGTGCTCAGTTTCCACTCTGTAGCTAACCTGTATGGTTCTGTTCTGTGCTTTAAAAATGTTTAAGACTATCAACTCACCCGCCGCATGTTTTTGTCAGCAAGGAACCTGCCTGCTGCAGAAATTCATTGACAGATTTGTGAAGTGTACGGTGATACTGTTATGAGTGAAAGCAAAGTGCGTAAGTGGGTACGACAATTCAAAGATGGCCGTGACAAAGTCCATGATGAGGACCACTCTGGTCGCCCTTCTTTGATTACAGGCGGCATGTTTTTATGAAGAAAGTATTTTAAAATTGGTTCAGAGGTATGATAAGTGTTTGAACAAACTTGGCAACTATGTCAAAAAATAGAGTGAAGTATGTACTTTCTGAAAATAAATTTACTTTTTTGAAATAAACTTTTGTTGTGTACTTATGTTCCGACGGACCTTACTTAAAAAATACCTCTCGTGTTTTAATTGTCATGGCTGCAGCCTATGAAAACTTTTTAAAAAACTGTGAAGGCATTATAGCTCTCTGGCTAGAAATTTTAAGTAGTCCTCTCTGACTACAAATCCCAGAATTTCATAGGATTGTGTCATGGTTATTAAACTGGAATCAAAGTGATAAAACAGCTTAAGGTGAAAAGACTCTAGGTCTATGGAAGTCAAATTATAATCAGCCTCTAATGAAAGGTGTGATGTGGAGGAAAAACTAGTCAATGTATAAAACTTGCTTTTAAATTCATGTTCTCAAGACATTGAAATCAGCTTCCTTGGCACTAATTGGCATTTCATTTCAAAGTGTTCCCCAGGCCACCTAAAACTGAGGAACACGTTTCTTTTTTTGTTCCAATTAACAGTGGGAACAAATAACACTTTTCAGAAAGTGGTTACTTTTAAAATCACAAAATGGAAAGTTAGCTCTTTTTTGAAAAGTCCACTATTGGCATTTGTTATGGAGGAATACTGGTGCGAGCATGGCTCTGGAATAGGATTTTTACAGTCAACTGTGCTTTGAGTAGCTCAACTCAGCTTTTGAAATATCCCTTCCTCTCCTCAGCACTCTAAACACTATAGGGGCCTATTAATTATCATCCTCAATGAGATATCTTTCATGCAACAAACAGTCCCCAAATTTCTTCCTTCCTCCTTCCTTCTCCCTTCAAAACTCCTGGTCCTTCTTCTTCCCCACCAAACTCCTAACTGCTTTTGAAATGGCTGCTTCATCATCTTCCCTTTGCCTCTGGCTCCACCCATTTCCAGCTACTACCTTTCCCCTCCACCCTCAGCTCTGCTTAGCTTTAGGAAGCTAGGCCTGGCTTCTGCCTTATACACCAACCCTGCAAGGTAGGCCAATCCATTACAGCATTCAAATATGATTTATTATTTGTTCATCCTATTCCATCCTTTTCCCGATGATCCTGATTTCATGGATGTTTCCTTCTTCCTGTTTTAGTTGTAAGAACTTCGTGAAGTAGATTAGGCTAATCCTTGATCATTACTTGTCCAAGACACACATAAACAACTTCCATTGCTCAAGGAGGAGATGGACATGCTATTCCATACTTCTAATCTATTACACTAACCACTAGACCACTTAAACTGCCAGCTCTCTTTACCTTCCCTGCTCTAGTTAAAGCCTAGAAGCAAGAATGTAGCTGGAAGGAGAAACATAATTTTGGTCCCAAATAATATTTCAGTATTTCAGTAATTTTAGTTGACCATTTAGAGCAGGGGTCCTCAAACTAAGGCCCGAGGGCCGGATACGGCCCTCCAAGGTCATTTACCCGGCCCTRGCTCGGGGTCAACCTAAGTCTGAAATGACTTGAAAGCACACAACAACAACACAATCCTATCTCATCCACCAAAAGCAGGCCCACACTTCCCATTGAAATACTAATAAGTTTATATTTGTTAAAATTGTTCTTCATTTTAATTATTGTATTGTTTTACATTGTTTTTTGCACTTCAAATAAGATATGTGCAGTGTGAATAGGAATTRGTTCATATTTTTTTCAAATTATAATCCGGCCCTCCAACAGTTTGAGGGACTGTGACCTGGCCCTCTGTTTAAAAAGTRTGAGGACCCCTMATTTAGAGGAAGAAAGAAAAACAGCATGTTTTCAGTACTGGAAGCAGAATTGAAGCAGAAATCTAGACCAAGGACCCATCCAGACTGTCCTAAAAACCTGGTCTCGGTTTTTACTGGAAGCATTCAAATGACATCTCTGGTAAAAATGAATTAATTCCTTGGTTTGTTCTGAATTAACTAAATACCTCATTAGATTCTGCAAGGCCCAGGTCGAATGGGGTACTGGGCCTGTGGGGGCTGACTTCCGGGTAGTCCTGGAACTACCTAGGGATGAATCTTCATTGCCATCCCAAAGTTTTGGGGCTCCTGCAGTCCAAAGGTGCAAGATGGCACCTGCCCCCTTCTCCCAAGCCCCCAAAAAAGACCCTTTTCCTCCTTGCCCCTCCAATCTCCTCAGGTGTCCTTTCCTCATGCCACTGAAAAACACATCTGAAGTACTGCTGTTTTGTATGCCTTGACAAAATCTCTGTTTTCCTCATGAACCAGAGATGACAGGTTATTCAGTCTAACCACTGAAATCATTGCCTAGCATAATTATATCTGGTTGTATACCACAAGAGAAGTTTCTAATCTAACGGGTTTTTTGCTCTTCTCTGAAAGGTCATGTTTTTCTAAAAGTTATGATATTCAAAAGTGTTTTTCTAAAAGGTTATGAATGCCATTTCCCAAAATACAAGAACTTTGTTTCATGTCCAAAAGTATTAAAAATATTCTGCATAAAATGACTTCAGGCTATATGTATATGGTTTATATGAAACATAAATTGTTTAGATGTTGGTCTTATCTGCATAACTTTCATTACATACATACAAGTATTCCAAAATCCAGAAAAAATATGAAATATGCAATACTATTAGTCCAAAGCCTTTTGGGTAAAGGATGTTCTACATATACGAGGGGTATTTTTTAAGTAAGGTCTGTTTGAACATAAGTACACAACGAAAGTTTATTTCAAAAAAGTAAATTTATTTTCAGAAAGTACATACTTCACTCTATTTTTGACATAGTTGCCAAGTTTGTTCAAACACTTATCATACCTCTGAACCAATTTTAAAATACCCTCTTCATAAAAACTTGCCGCCTGCTCTGATAACCAAGAGTTCACTGTAATCAAAGAAGGGCGACCGGAGCGGTCCTCATCATGGACGTTGTCACGGCCATCTTTGAATTGTCGTACCCACTTACACACTTTGCTTTCACTCATAACAGTATCACCGTACACTTCACAAATCTGCCGATGAATTTCTGCAGCAGGCAGGTTCCTTGCTGACAAAAACCGTATCACTGAGCGAACCTCACATGCAGAGGGTGAGTTGATAGTCTTAAACATTTTTAAAGCACAGAACAGAACTGTACAGGTTAGCTACAGAGCGGAAACTGAGCACAGTTGTTCCCGAGGCATGGCGGTACACGACGCACGCACTCGTTGCAGTATGCGCGCGAACTACTAGTGTCTACAACAAAACGGACCTTACTTAAAAAATACCCCTCGTATTAGGTTCTCCTTAGGGTTGCCATAGATCAGGAATTACCTAAAGGAACACAAGCACAAAATGCCTTCATTCCCACCCCCAGATGCACCTCTGAAGTGACAGCTTCCTCTGTGGGTGGTACTTTCAATTCATAGCCAACACTATTTGTTTAACGTATTTATTCTCACTGTGCATGTTGACCGTTTCTCTTGATGCATTTTAGAGTGTCTCCCCAGCATCCAGTTTGAGTGTTATATTGTTCACTCTTATAAAAACTTTTTGTATGCGTCAGATCCTTTCAAGTTCAATAAGAACTACAAGCAAAGCTGGCCTGGAGTCTCTTAAGCAACCAGCCAGAAAATCACTTTGAGTGCTCCCAGCAATGTTGAATTACTGTTTAAAGAGAGTAAATGTGATCCAGCCCAGGATCTCGCATCAGCTTTCCCTCCCTGTTTCCCCCATGCATGACATCATCATCTTGGGATCACCTCAATCATCACAATTTCAATAATACTCCTGCCTTCAGCCATCGAACCTCCCCTTTCATTTGAGCCTTGGGTTTATTTAGAAATTGTTCTATTTAAATAGCAGTTCAGGGTTATTGGCAAGGCTGCACCCTGAGGAGGAAAGTCGCTTTGGCTCAAACATCAGCTCTGCTGATGAATGAAATGGATTTCTTGAAGCGGTGAAATAAATGAGGCTGAAATAAGAGTGCATTGAATTTTGTGCACACCTAGAAATGGGCTAATATTAACAGTGGGAAGAGAGGGACTTGTATGGTTTGCTAAGGTCCCCAATAGCAAGGGGTTAGGATATTCCATGGTATAGCAGGTGCTGGGAATATCACTGCATAATGCCGTAAATACAAAGGAAGAGAAATAACAGATCTTACTAATAACCTACCCAACTTTCTTACAAGATGCTCAGAAGAGGGCTAGGAGGAGCAAGCCAGTGAATATTTCCTACTGAAATCAGTTAGGCTTTCTCTAAGCAGTTCTGTGTAACAGGGGTTCTCAAACTTTTAAAGCCACAGAGCCATTTTTGAAATGAAATTTTCTTGTGGAGCCCCAAGAAACTTTTGGACACAGGGGCCCCATTGCAATTTAAAGTTTGACAGATGGGCCAGGCCAGTGGCAGATGGATGGAGAATGTTTCTGTGAACTAATGGGAAAAAATCCTATGCACACTGTACATAACCTGTTTGTAGTTCAGGCCATGCCACCACTTTCCCTATAGGTTCCACTGCCACTGGGAAGGCATTGCAGGCTGTGGCCGCTATGGGGCTCCACAGGACATCATGCTTCCTAGGTGGGAGGGGAGGTAGGTATGGCTAAAACTATGTAAAACCATAATTCCCATTATTCCATAGCATTAAGCCATGGCAGTTAATGTGGTGTCAAACTGCATTAATTATACAGTGTAATGCACCCTATGCTACACCTGCCTAGTGTGTAAATGTTTAAAAATGAGACACCTAAAAGAACAAAGTGGTGGAAATTGCAGCATGGTGAGGCAATTTTCATTGGAGGACATAGACAAAAAGGGCCTAAGTTTTTGGACATCAGTCACTAAAAAAAATTGTGGAGAAAAAGTTTACATAGGAAATGCCTTATGAAACCCTCAATTAATGCACTTTATTTAGAAACTATGTCTGGTCCCATGTGGGCTAGGCAAAACTACGGTGAGGTGGATCTGTAATTGGGTAAATGGACGAACCCAGAGGGTGCTCACTAATGCTTCCTCTTCATCTTGGAAAGAAGTGACAGTGGAGTGCCGCAGGGTTCCGTCCTGGGCCCGGTCCTGTTCAACATCTTTATTAATGACTTAGATGAAGGTAAGAAGGCAGGATCATCAAGTTTGCAGACGACACCAAATTGGGAGGGATAGCCAATAGTCCAGAGGACAGGAGCAGGATTCAAAACATCTTGACAGATTAGAGAGATGGGCCAAAACTAACAAAATGAAGTTCAACAGTGACAAATGCAAGATACTCCACTTTGGCAAAAAACGAAATGCAAAGATACAGAATGGGGGACACCTGGCTCGAGAGCAGTACGTGTGAAAAAGATATTGGAGTCCTCGTGGACAACAAGTTAAACATGAGCCAACAATGTGATGTGGCGGCAAAAAAAGCCAATGGGATTTTGGCCTGCATCAATAGGAGCATAGTGTCTAGATCTAGGGAAGTAATGCTACCCCTCTATTCCTCTTTGGTTAGACCACACCTGGAATATTGTGTCCAATTCTGGGCACCACAATTCAAGAGAGATATTGACAAGCTGGAATGTGTCCAGAGGAGGGCGACTAAAATGATCAAGGGTCTGGAGAACAAGCCCTATGAGGAGTGGCTTAAGGAGCTGGGCATGTTTAGCCTGAAGAAGAGAAGGCTGAGAGGAGATATGATAGCCATGTATAAATATGTGAGAGGAAGTCACAGGGAGGAGGGAGCAAGCTTGTTTTCTGCTTCCTTGGAGACTAGGACGCGGAACAATGGCTTCAAACTACAAGAGAGGAGATTCCATCTGAACATGAGGAAGAACTTCCTGACTGTGAGAGCCATTCAGCAGTGGAACTCTCTGCCCCGGAGTGTGGTGGAGGCTCCTTCTTTGGAAGCTTTTAAACAGAGGCTGGATGGCCATCTGTCAGGGGTGATTTGAATGCAATATTCCTGCTTCTTGGCAGGGGTTGGACTGGATGGCCCATGAGGTCTCTTCCAACTCTTTGATTCTATGATTCTATGATTCTATTTTGTAAGATTCATACATACAACTCGATATTAAGGAACAGGATGGGTGCCCGTGCAAAAAAAATTAAGATTATAAGTCTTATAAATGGCTCCAGATCCCCATCGCAGACATCACTTCTCCCCCAAAAAGGTTGAGCTTGGTTCCCCCAAAGGGACCCAAGAAGGATGGCAAGGCTGGAGTGGAGGGGGAAGCTCTGCTCTTTCACCAAAGGGGGTGGTGAGGGGGGTGGGGCAGATGGGTGAGTGGGTAGGAGGGATGCCTGGCTGGATGGCCAGGCAAGGGAAAAGCCCCTCAAGCATATGGATGGCCCAAGGAGAGACATACAAAGACCATCACATTGAGGCTTTATTGCAGAAAGCGAGCAGAATTTGGGGAAATGTAATTTAGGGTGGGGCCTTTTGAATTCTCTGGCACAGAGGTCTTCACCTTCCCAAACTACATTTTCCAAAATTCTGCTTACCAACTTCTGCTCACCACTGCTGCCTTCTCCCCTCCCCTGAAAGTTTTGGTGGGAGAAACCACGTATTCATTCTCTAAAGGGATTTTGAAATAAAATGGGATTGTTGTGAGTTGAATCAACCCTGTTAGATAGGCAAAATTAAGAAGCAGAAACTCCAATGTTTACCTAGTAGGTTTCCTATTACTATTATTTCTAAGGCTGGATGGGCATCTATTGGGGGTGGTTGACTGTGCTTTTCCTGACTGACAGAAGGAGGTTGGACTGGATGGCCCCTGAGGCCTTCCAGTGAAATAATACTGTTAAGTTTATGCTGGTCGAAATTCCCTAAAAATAAATAAATATGCATTTTTTTCTAGAAATTCAAGAAGATAGCTTTTGTAGTTTTTTAAAATGTTGTTCATAAAAAATTAAAATTTCCAAAAATCAGTGAATGTGTGAAACATTCTGAAACATGCGGAAAGGGGGGTAGCAGTGGTAAATGTGTTCTACCACTGTAGCAGTTTTCATCCTGATAGCTCTAAAATGAGGGAGAAAAGAGTCCTGGCAACTTCTCCTCTTGTGCAATTACTTAATGAAAAAGAAACAAAAAATCATTATATTGTTATAGTTATGATATGGATCTCTTACGATATTTTAGAAACACTTCAGAATTCATTTGTTCCCCCCCCCCCCAATTTAGTAGAGTGTTGAAACATTTTTTCATTGATCACACAGGCCTAGTAGCTATGGAGGAAAGGCATCCTACTCAAGATATCCTACTCGAATGATTTGAACTGTCAGTAAGGTCTAGTGAGCTGTGAACTTGTGGAGAAACTGTCCACTTGACATTCTTTCAAATATGTCACTTTCAAAAGCCAAGATTATTAAATTAGCTTTTCTCTAGTGAAACATAGAATGCCTGTAGGGGTGGCAGCACATATATCAAAGTTGAAAATGAATTTTCACACATAGCTGTAGAGGCAACAAAGGTGACTTCCGCACCTTATAAATTGTAGGTGCATAGAAAAGCTTCCTTTTGCATGTGCAATGTTTTAGTAACTTCACAAAGTGCCAGTGCTGGAGTTTTTGGAGTTATAGGATTCTACCAAATACTTCTGCATCTAGTAAAATCCTGTAACTACTTTTTTTTTCAAATGGTGCATTCCAATGCACAAAATTTGGGGATGGGGGAAAATAATTACTGGAGGCAAAATTCTTACTTTGGTTAGACACTTCCCTCATTTGATGCTGCATCACCATATTGGGCCCATCTCTTTGCAATGCCCTGTATATCTCTGATGAGAACCTTGCACACCATCATAAATATGGTTGAATATACCAAGATTCAAATCCACAGAGTTTTAAGAGCGTAACACCCAACATTCTTTGTCTAGATCAGTGGTTCTCAACCTGGGGTCCCCAGATGTTTTTGGCCTACAACTCCCAGAAATCCCAGTTTACCAGCTGTTAGGATTTCTGGGAGTTGAAGGCCAAAACATCTGGGGACCCTCAGGTTGAGAACCACTGGTCTAGACAAATGAGAGTTTTCCACATCAGATGTTTCATTTTTTTAAAAAATGGATGCTTCTCCCATCTTGTTTGAAGGAATTCTCAACTTCTTTTGTTATGGTGGGAAGTAGTCCAAACATTTTTCTCCTGGATTAATAGTTGTAACACAGTTGTGTGTCTAGACTTGATCTTCTAATAGAAGGCCAAAAATCTAAATTAGACAAATCTGGTAGGTCCAAGAAGCAATTCCATTTTGTGGCCTATGGTGACACACACCCAAAATACAACTAACGTGTTTATTTCTGATTGTCTGATAATCTTACTTTGGCTCAAAACAAAACACAGGTTTTGCAACACTTCATTTAATGGAAAAACACACTCAATGCACTGAGGTATTACTTTGTAAAATAAAATGATAATAGCAATATTTTGAAAGTTATCAAACTGGACAAAAAGCTAGGTTGTAGACCATGTAATTTCCACCCCAGCTGGTTTCTTTCTGGGTTTGGGATCAGATTTCAGAAGAAAGCTCAACTTTATGATTCACACTGAATCATTTGGCAAGATGCTGTTTTTAAGCTTGAATTCTGTGATAGAGGTCTTGTGTGACAACTATTTTACATTACATCAACAAGTGTTGAATAGTGAAGGCACCAGCTCTCAGATGTTAATCTGAGTCAGCTCTCATTAGTAAATGGATGGGAGGCCAACAATGAAGACGTATATTTCAGAGGCAGTAACTGGCAAAACCACCTGAATACTAGGGCTGCGTGATTAATGAAAAAAAGTTTCAAACTCATTACAAAAATAGGGAGTGTTAGCATTTCATTTCTAAAGTGTTTCAAAAGTATTATTCATTAAATATTTGTGCCTATAAAGAGAGTAATTAAATTTCATTACTTTTCATTGTAGTATTTGCACAAGTGGAGAAACTTCAGGGGCTCCTTTTCCCCTCATTTTTACAGCTATTGGGCCGAAACACGCTACAGGGTAGAACACATTTACCATTGTTAGACCATCAGGTTTCAGAATGTTTCATCCTTCCATGGGGTTTTGGAGAATTTTCAAAGTTATAAGCAACATTTTTTAAAAAAACCTACAATGGCTATCTCCTTGAATTTTCTATACAATGACACAAAATAACAGGGGATCATTCCCTCCAAGTTTCAGAAATATTCATAGATCGGGATATAAAAGTTTTAAATCTATATCTATATATAAATGCTCTGTGCATAATGAGTACCTTAAAAACAAAAGAACCAATGAACGAAATCACACCAAATTTGGCAACAAAACGTCTCACAACACAAGGAGTGACCATCACTCAAAAAATTATGATTTTGTCATTTGGGAGTTGTAGTTGCTGGGATTTATAGTTCACCTACAATCAAAGAGTATTCTGAGCTCCACAAGCAATTGAATTGAACCAAACTACATTTTCCAAAATTCTGCTTATCAACTTGTGCCACTGAATTCTGTACTTTCTCAGTCTCTTTCCCAGCAAACTCTACTTTCTCCTTGCTGCTTCCCTCTTCTAATGGCAGGAGACAATTAATATAAAGATGAATGGCAACCTTTTTAAATTTGCTTTGTTTACTTGCACTGAAAATGAAACTGACTTTGAGAGGCTTCCAAGGTTTACAAAATTCAAAAGAAAAAAGTATTGGGTAAGTTTCAATTCTTAAGTTTTTGGTGCAGACCACACCCATGTTGGATATCATATCATAAGTATGAATTTAATTAATTTGATCCAATTAACAAGGACTAACAATAATTTTGTGCAGCCTTACTGAATACTCCTTGCTTTAGAAATATGGCAACCTATGAAATTCATGAGGTTGCCAAAGTTCGGCAGCTGACTCAGACATACTCACCTACACAGACAGAAAAATATTGGGTGGTCATCATTCTCTGTCAGGCCTCTCACAATTTGAATCTCCACAAACTTTTCTTGAAGCCTCTACTGATATCTCAATGTGCCTTGCTAGATGGTGATACATCACTGGGTGTGTGAAATTAAGGATTCTTGGAGAATTCTATTTTATTGATCTCATGGAGTTGCTGATCAAAGCAAAACCAGATGAAAGAGTAGCAAAATGCTGAAACAGGAATTGCATGTCTGGTTTTTGGGGTTATAGCCCCAGGGGACCTTGGAGGGTGTCTAGAAGAAGTCCCTTAAGGATATTTTCAGAGAGCTTTCATGCTTTTAAAAAGCAGCCCTGTAGCTCTTTTAGGTACATGGAAAACTGTGCCAAAAACTCCCCATAAGGGATAGCACTGGTGGTGGTAGTGGGGTTAATTTGGGGTGGAAAATATATTATCCTCAAGGTGTCTTTGAACTGCAACTGTCAAGATGGCAGCATTATGAGGCAAGATGTGATTTGTAATGCAATACTATTCTATACTGACATTTTAATTGTGTTGTACCTAGAGTCACAAGAAGAGCCAGTTGTTGTTGTTAATTTTATTCAGAGAGCTCACATTCCTAAATTAACCTTTCCCTGTTCATTCTCATGTAGTTTGCCTTCCCTCAATTTTCCTCATTCTGCTTTCTTGTTTTCTCTCCTTCCCCATGAACATCTATAGCAGGGGTCCCCAAACTATGGCCCACGGGCCGTATGCGGCCCGCTGAGGCCATTTCTCCAGCCCGTGCGGACTGGACTGGCCTGGCCACGCCCACCCGGTGCTGCTCCGCCAATGGCGGAAATCCTCTGCTCCAGCCGCTCTGCCTGAGTGGGAGGGAGCAGCCTCCCAGATGGGTGCTCTGCAGAGCAGAGCGGCCGGAGCAGAGGTTGTGCACCATGGGCGGAGCGGCGCCAGGAGGGCGTGGCCAGGGAATTGGAAACGATTCAATTTATCCATATTTGTCCAAACAATAGCCTCTTCTCCTGAGTACAGATTATACAGTATATTAGGATAATCAAATATTGTGGCAAACCCATTTCTTTAAGAGCTAGCCACAATTTTTCGTGATATATGCAATCAAATGCTGTAAAGCACTGGTTGATTTTCTTCTGAATTTTTTTTTGCTGTACTCCATTATGAAATGTTTGTTTGCAATATTGTATCTTGTATATCCCTATACAATTGTGAACTTTTAAAAAAGACATTTTGAAATGAAGATATTGCTAGCTAAGGCATACATCAGTCCCCCTAAAAGGCGAGTATCATTCAAAAACAGAATAAACTACAGTTGAGTTAAGCGCTCTGTATCTATTCATCCCTTGTCCTGTTTTCCCTCCATCTTCCACCTATTAAGTGGAAGCCTGAACTCTTCTCAGATGCCAATTTTGAAAAGTAATTGAAAATGACACTTTTCCACTCAGGTATTATTGTCATTCCTCAAACCATTTAGAGGCTTCTTGGTTACTTTACTATCATGATAATAGGTGGATGATTTTATGCTCATAAGGGGAAAATGTTATTTAGGGAGATAACTCTACTTTGAATAGACATAACTTCTCTTTTGGAGTGGACTATCGGGGCTAAAGTATATCTTATATTAAATGTATAGCATTCAGCTGAGTCACATTTTCTTTTTTCTTCTGAAAAGAGTGTTTGAGGCCTGATTTAGACTGGAAGGACAGGCTTAGGTCACACACCACCAACCATTTACCCATGCAGAAGAACAAAGCCTCTCTCTCCATCAGGGGCAGTGGAATTTGTTTTAGCCACCAAAAGGCAGTGAATTGAAAGGGAAAATAACTGCAGCCTCCATTTAAACCTCCCACTTTTATCTGGTGTTCCAAGGTCAGAAAGTGTCAATATGGCATTACTTTAGAATTGAGATGTAAATGTCACTTACTGGTATTTCATTTTCACACACAAGAAGGAAAAATAACCTTTCTTCCTCGTTGTTGGGTAACATTACAAAATAATTTGCATTTTCAAATGTTTTTTTCCAAAAGCTATAACTTTTTTTTGCAACTGGGGCAAATGCAACTTATGTATAAAAATGTGGGTTTTGTACAAAAAATGTGAAAAATGTATTCTTCCCCCTTAAATATCTTTTCATCCTGCTGAAGGACTGCATTTTTTGTGGGGTGAGGCGAGGCAGGGGGTTGTATATATTACCATTGGAACCCCAGTCCTCAACATAGCAGCATCCCCAGGGTGCAAAATTACTTGTGCAAAACCGAGAACAAGCCACGAGAATAAAGACGAAGATCCACTCAGAGGAAAAGTGTTCTTGCCATACATCAAGGGAACCACGGTACGCATAGGGAAGCTGATGAGGAAACACAACATACAAACTATCTACAGACCGACCAAGAAAATCCAACAAATGCTACGTTCAGCAAAGGACAAGAGGGATCCTCTCACTTCTGCAGGAGTCTACCGTGTACCATGCAGCTGTGGACAAGTCTACATAGGTACCACCAAACGCAGCGCCCAAACACGAATCAAGGAACATGAAAGGCACTGCAGACTACTTCAGCCAGAGAAATCAGCCATAGCAGAGCACCTGATGAACCAACCTGGACACAGCATTTTATTTGAGAACACAGAAATGCTGGACCACTCTCACAACCACCATGTCAGACTACACAGAGAAGCCATTGAAATACACAAGCATGTGGACAATTTCAACAGAAAGGAGGAAACCATGAAAATGAACAAAATCTGGCTACCAGTATTAAAAACTCTAAAATTACAACAGCACAACAACAGAGAGGAAACAAACAAGGACATCTAATCACCTCTCAACAAAAGTTTGCTCTAGGCACTGTCAGGCCATTATATGCTAATCAAGGTGGTCAGTTGAAACATTCACACCTAGCTCCAGCAGACAAGAGTCCTTTGTCTCACTCTGGTCATTCCACAGATATATAAACCCTTTTCCTAGTTCCAACAGACCTCACTACCTCTGAGGATGCTTGCCATAGATGCAGGCGAAACGTCAGGAGAGAATGCCTCTAGAACATGGACATATAGCCCGAAAAAACCTACAACAACCCAGTGATACTGGCTATGAAAGCCTTTGACAATACATTACTTGTGGTTGTTGCTTGTTGCCATTGTTGTAGCCTGGTAAAGTGCCAACATGTTCAGAAGGGAGGGAGAAGACAGTGGATGATCCTCCTTCTCTTCTCCAAGTTGTGCTTTAGCAAGTGTTAGCAATGGTGATGAACAATAGTCATGACCAATTTTGTGATTGTCACCACTACAAGTGGAAGCTGGCAGTAAAGGTGGTCACGATGAGCCAGGTTAAACTCTGCTGGATGGTATGGACACCTTTTCGCCACTGGGAAAGGTACCTTCCCAATACTGCAGTGGCTTGGAGGTTGGAGGGGAAATGGTCCATGTGGATGTATCCTCTGGCATGAACCGCTATAGCCAGATCTGACTGCACCAGCCAAAGTTGGGCAAACACACTTTTGGCCTCTGCCACAACCTGGTTTTCCAGGGTCAATGCTGGTCCAAGATCACCCCTAAGCTTCAAACCTGATATTTCAGAGGAAAATAATGCCACCCAGAAAAGACTATAATCCCAATTTCAAAATAGTTTTCCTATTGACCAGCATGTCCATCTTGTCTGGTGTGACTAAGTGTAAGACAGCTTTAGACTCCTTTCTTATTACCATTCCACACATACAATATACACGGTGATCCTCCATCATCATCACATTTCTTAGTAAATGCATGATAGTTTGGATTTGAGGGGCATTAAAATTTGGGAGCTCTGGCATGGGCTGGTCCATGAGGTCACGAAGAGTCGGAGACGACTGAACGAATGAACAACAACAAAATTTGGAATCTAATATTTCATTAAATTTCCCCTTCTAGGAAACATTGAGTGATTTTGGCAATTTTCTTGCTACTTGGAGTTTCAAAAATTGTTCATAATTTGGAACTTATCCTGTGCAAATTTCACATGTGGTTGTTTGACACATAAAACAATTTTCTCTACAGGAAGCTGCATTTTCTACTTTTAAAAAACATATTTTTCATAGAAAATACTATTTAGTGTGATGATTTCTGCATAAAACAACCATGTGCCAACTTTGTGAAGTACAAATCCCAAACCATGAATATTCTCATCCGTTAAAATTTATTTTCACCAGAGATTCTCAGCACTTGACAAATAGGACCAGAATCCTATATTAGAGCCACAGTTCTACAAGTGGACTTAGGTATGTGGGAATTACAGTTGGGAGTTTGGTGACATCTGTTTCTAGTAGATGACTGCTGTTACCTTTCCCCATAGCAGAGCTGGTAAAGTGCTAGATACATTTTGTCCACCATAGCACACAGAACACCAATGTGCATTAAGCACTCTTAAAGATGTCTCAATATGTATCTTTGCAATTTACTATAATGATATCTTAGTCTTTCTGCTAAGTATACATTAAGTTATGTTATGTAGGGTGATGTAAGATTCGGGCATATTTTTGTCAACCATTTCTGATGAGGGGGAGGGAAAATATTTTCAGATATTATTTCCATACCTTTGTGGAACATAGCTTCCTACCTGCTTTCCTGCCTGTTTGCTATCCATGCAAGTTGAAGTAGGTTTGATTAATGATTCTTCAAACCTGTTTGATTAGCCATTTTCCAAAAGGCTTAGCAGGTATTACCAGGCAGATGTAAGATTGTTTGAGAATCCAGGAAGAAGAACAGTGAAAGCCCTTAGGTTCAGTAGTATCCTCATGCTTCAGAACTGATGTCGAGATGACAAAATTTACTAGGGCTGGAAGATTAACTGACATATTATGTTTGATATATTATGCCAATAATAAATGTACTATGTAAAAAAGCCAGAGGCAGCAGCCTACAATTTCACAGTCAGATACCAAAGGCCCAGAAACATAAATATGAAGTTTGTTTTGGACTCTTAGCATAACTATAGCTGGGAAAGCTGAACAACTTTTCTCCTTGCAGATATGCAAATAAATGTGTCTTTGATCATCCAGCCTCCTGCTTTTTCTGCCATTACTCCCCACTGCTCTTTTTCCACTGGTGGGTAATTTCCAATTCGGATGCACCCCAAGGCTAATATCTGTCATGCAAATGCTTTATTTACTTGAAATGACACTTGCTAATAAAAATCAACATCTAGACAAATTGATGCCAAATAATATATGATGTGATTTGAAATTGATGTGATCTGAGGGGGGGGGGGGCAGGCACACACCCAGTTGGAAACCTCCGTTTCACCAGCTCACACACATTTAAGGAACACTTTTCTTCTGTTTGTCAAAACTTTTAGCTACTGTGACTGGAGTGTAAGGAAAACAAGATTAAGTATCTTTTTAAGTAATGATAAATTAGTATACATTTTGCTTTATGTCTGATCGTAGTGAGGTAGCAGAAGATAATATTAAACTTGGATTCAAGTGAATCATTATATTGAAGCATCATTAAAACAGTCAAGCAATGGAGAAAAGCAAAGCAAAATAGTTGAATGTGCACCATAGGGCTGTTTTTGGCATCTCCCCCCACCCCATTGTTGTTGTTCTGTGCCTTCAAGTAATTTCTCTTTCAAATATTAATGTCAACCAATTATAGGATTTTCTTGGCAAGTTTTGTCTTTGCCTTTCTGTGAGGTTAAGAGAGTGTTCCTTGCTCAAGGACACACAGTGGGTTTCCATAACCAAGCAGGGATTTGAATCATGGTCTCCAGAGTTATATTCTAATGCGATTAATGAGGCAATTTAATTACTGGTCAAAAGTAAACTCTATGGATCTCAGTAGACTTCCTCGCCTATGTCTAGAGGATCAAGTCCAGCATGACCAGAGGTCATCGTGGATGGCGGCTCTGAATAATGGGTTGGCTGCATTCGGTCTGCCTTTGCAATTTCTGGGTGTTTTGGGTCCGGGGGCGGGCAAGTGCTCAAGCGGCACGTTAGGGATGTCTATGCACAGCTGGACCTAGAGAGCTTAGGTAGGTCTTCAGCCACAAGGTTTTTAGCTTCCCACAAAAGGAATGTTCAATTAGAGTACAACCTAACTATTCCACTTCCTCTACTACGTCTTCAGCCACAAGGTTTTTAGCTTCCCACAAAAGGAATATTCATTTAGAGCACTACCTAACTATTCCACTTCCTCTACCCTTAAGAAGAATATATACTAGGGCTAGGTTTGAACAACTCGGTACTATGGTGCAAACCGGGCGCTACTGTAACATCCCAAGAAGTGAGAGATTCTGCATCTGGGGAGAACAAACAGTGGAAGACATTGAACATTTCTTAATTGACTGTCCAGCATATACTGAACTGCGAGACAGATATTTACATCCAATATTATCCAACTGCAGGTCCCCCAACAGAAATGATATTCTGACATCCCTCTTGCAAGGGCAGGAAAGATCCAGCATAATCAGAGTAAGCCTTTTTATTCTGAAAGCTAATAAGAAAAGAGCAGATTTCCTAAAAAGAAGAACCAGGAAAATAAGATTTTGACTATAAATAGAAAGTCGGCTGCTGTCTTCACCTTGTTGCCTTGTTTTTTTACTTGTGTTCTATTTTGAAATGGTCATATGACTGATCAAATAAATAAATATTATTATGATTATTATTAATGCTCAAACCATCCTCTCGGGCTGTCCCTCTGAGAAATCCCCCCAATCTTCTTTTCTTCTTTTTTTCCAGTTTTCTGTTGAGGGTACTAGTTTCTTATTATTTACATATTACACTTACAGCAGGTTGATATCACCTTAGCTGCTATGGTGGTCTCCTATGTGTTCCTAGAATTTGTAGTTTCATGAAGCGCTGAGCATTCTTCTCTGAAAAATAACCTGAAATGCAACACTAGCCATCTCTCAATACCTCACCAAACTACAAATGCCAGAATTCTATAGGGCTTAGTGAGGAAATAAGACAGGCAGGACAATGATAGAAGAATGGGCCAGCAACATGGCTGTCACTTATTTAGGATTAAAACCAGAGGATATAAATTGTACAATAAATTGTACAATAGGCGCAAACACTTCCAATACTCTCGGTTGAATTAGTGAGCAGAACCCCTATTGTGGAGTGCATGACAAAACAATCCACATATTTGGGCCTGACTAAATTTGCATTGTGAGCCCAGTGTTATCCAATGCTGTCAGCAGCCCTACTCAAAGTGATTTTTTAAAACAAGAAATTGTGAAGGAAACCGAACACAACAATGCTAGTTAAACATATTTTGGCTCTGCTCTAATATAAAGGATGCCCAGTGGGAAAGAGCATGGTTAATAAATTTATTACAGCAGTTCATTTTTGTCTTGGCATACCTTTTAATTGATTTTCATCTTTCAGGTTGTAGTACTCGTGGGATGACAATAAGCAATAAAGCTAGACACCAAAATTTATAAAACAATTCATACTGTAGGTAGAAGGGGCATGATCAGACTTTCAGGCAGGATTTAATTTTGCATGAGATCTTTTTATCCTCCGTTATTGGCAGCAAATCACTTTCATTTGTCATTTCTATTAATTGATTTTCATGAAGAAAGTTCTAAAAACTGTATTATTTGGACCGTGGAGAGTAAGTGTGTGTACATTTCTTTCTTGACTGTCTTCCCACCTGCAGTATTTCTTCCCACCTGAACTTGCTGCTATAGCAGAACTCATGGTGTGTCTATTGTATATGATGGAAGCTGACTGAGCTTTTTAAAGGTTTGTTGATACCTTTCATTGAAGCAAGGAAAGAAAATGTAGCTTAGACCCATGCAAACTGAGAGGATCAATATCCCAACATTTGCAAACCAGAATCATTAATTGCTCGAAAAAAGTGAATGAGAGGAGAAATAAAGCAAGAGAAATTCAACTCAACAATAACAGGGAAGCACTGGATTATAGATAATAAATATGGCTTCAAAAATGCCCTTTATTTTTAGACTTTTGTGAATTCAGTATCTATCCTGTAAGTTCTGTTGATAAGATCACTCAGGTCACTCAAGTCCCCACTGTGAAGTGCAGTGACATTCAGATGAAAGAGACAGCAAAGAAGCAAGTAGAAGGAACAAAGAAACGGGATTTCCACTTACAAATACATGTGGATGACTACCTGACCAAAGATTGCTTCCTCCTCTCCTGTTTCATTTTATAAGTATCTCTGTGGTGATCTTTTCCTGCCTCAGGCATGGGTTGCATTTAAAAGATGGAGAAGGCAACCAAGATTGTTCTTATTGTTTTTCCAAGAGAGAATGTTCTATTCTTTATGGGAGGGCTATGCCAATTCCCTTGCTTATTGAATTTGGAGCATACTTTTGAACTTTATTATATGCAGTGCACTACTAACTTTGTTAATATTCTCATTGCTCCCTCAGCACATACTTGCTGTCAGAACATTTTCAATATCAAGTTCCAGAACTAGGATGTAAAATCGTCTAGGCCTTATGGCTGATCATGGGACATGCTGAGCTCTGTGGAAATAGGTTTTAACATTGAAAAAATCAGGGTGATCTTGGAACTTCCTCAAGTAACAGTTATAGAGGATGATGAGGGAACAGCAGCAAAAGTTGTGAAAGATAAAGCCATTTAAATATCTCTGGGCAAATTTTGGCCTTATTCAACTCTGGAGGTTTTCTGTCTAACCCACAAGTGTATCAAGGATACTGCTAAATTCTCTGTCATTTAAGCCAGCCATTTAGTAGTTTAGTGGGCTGGAGGAAACTCCAGAACTTGTCTACATTGTGGGTCATTGCAAGTTGTTGTGTTGCTTCCTATTTTGGAAGTGGCTATGGCTGTTTCTTCAATGTGGTTACTGTGAAATCCACACCTGTGGTATTTCCTGCGTCCACACAGCTGATTCGGATCTTTATTGAAAAGTTTTTGACAAATAAGGAACTCTAGCCCCACCCATCCACTCCAGTAATAAAGCCAGGCATCGGGGCTTGAGGCCTCAGTTCCTTTTGGATGCCTTCCTTCTAGATTGGACATCCACCCTCCTGTACATTTTCCACCACTGCCACTGCTGTCCAGAGTTGTCTCTCATCTTCAAGCAGAGCAGGTCGATTGCATTCTCATCACACCATTGTGGTCCCACCAGCCATGGTTTGCCACTCTTCTTCAACTTGCAGGCCACCATTCTAGCCAATGGCCACTTCTGGCATGTCCCATCTATCATGGAAACAGCATTTTTAGTGGCTATTGCTTCTGCTCATTGTGCTAGTGAACTTACGGTTCTTCGAGTCGATAGTCATTACCTGAAATTTCATAAGGATAAGGTCGTGCTCTGCACAGACATTTCTTTCTTACCCAAGGCAGCATCACAGTTTCATATGTCTCAGGACATTGTCCATCCAACCTTATTTCCAAACCCCTCTACTCCTCTGGAGCAGTCTTTACACCTTCTTGATGTGGGGAGAGCCCTTGCCTTCTATGTCCACCACACAACTCCATTACAGAAGTCACGAAGACTTTTTGTCAAGTACCATAAGGACTCTGTAGGCCTTCTGGTTTCTACTCAGAGAGTGGCAGCCTGGATAGTCACAGCTATCCGGCTAGCATATCAGATGGCAGGACTGGACTTACCTGTTCAGATCCATGCTCATTCCGCTTGAGCAGTGACAGTCTCTATGGCATTTTTGCACGGTGCGCCACTGGATGATATTTATTAGGCAGCCATTTGGTCGACACCACACACATTTGTCTCCCATTACAAACTGGACTTGGCCGCCAAAAAAACTGCGGCTTTTGGGAGAACAATTCTTTTTTCTGCACTAGCATGATGGCCACCATCCATGAGACTGCTCACTAGTCTACCACAGGTCTGGATTTCACAGTGACCACGCTGAAGAAAGTAAGGTTGCTTAGTCTTACCTGTAACCATGTTTCTTTGAGTGGTCAACTGTGAAATTCACACAACCCACCCATCTTCCCCGCACTCCGTCATGCCTTCTATCTCCGACTGTCTTTCGCAGTACGAAACTAAGGCCTCAAGCCCTGCTGCCTGGCTTCATTACTGGAGTGGATGGGTGGGGCTGGAGTCCCTGATTTGGCAAAAGCTTTTCAATAAGGATCTGAATCAGCTGCGTGGATGCAGGAAATACCACAGGTGTGAATTTCACAGATGACCACTCGAAGGCTTGGGAAGCCTGGGGACAAAGCATGGTGCCCTCATCATTCTGGGCTTTGATGTGCCTACTGCACATGAAAATGCCAGTGTTCATTTCTTGGTGCTTGGAGGGATAGCAGTCAGAGCAATAAAATAATCCGGAGAGGGAAATGATTACCCCCTACTCTCTTTCATTGCTTCATCATTCTGACTGTTGTCTTACAGGTGCTGAACATTGAACACTGTCAAGTTAATAGCCAGTAGGTACCTCAAAGCAAAAAATGACAAGGTACCATTCCCAGGCTTTCCAAGCACTGGAAAAGTGAAGTGGCAGTGTAAGGGTTGGCGATCTAGATGCTCCCAACTTATTCTGGCACTATTGGGATACATGAATGTTTCATCTCTCTATCCTTCTTCTTCTTCTCCTATTAAAATCACATATGAAAAGGTTTCTGAATAAAAAAAACAAAGCTTTCCTTTATATACTGTATATGTTTAAAGGAAATATTTTGAAAGGATTGTTGAATCACATCGTGGCTTAATGTGAAAAGATTTTATTGTCAAATTGAAATTCTACCTTACCCTGTCTTTGTTTGGCTGTATAATTGGCAACATTCACCTTTAGAGTAACTTAGTTCTCTAAATGCATCTGAACAATATAAAACCATTTGGTAAACTCCAACAGAACAGAACAAAAGCCTTTCTAGTATAGTATTCTGGTCAAACAGTAGCTGACGAGTTGTCCATGGAAAGCCCACAGTAGGAACAGAAAGGTAACAGCAACCTCTCAGTTCAGTTCTAATGTTATCTTTTCTTTATTTGCAACTCTAAAGCTGAGCTGCTTAAAAGGCTATCATGGCATAGTTTAATTTCAACAGCACACAAAAGTTAAAAAAAGTTCATAGGCAGTAGGGCTGTGCAAACTTTATTTGAAATTCTTTTGTCATATCTATTTCATAAGATTCGTACATATATAGATATAAAGAAACAGGAATGCCAGCAACACAAAAACCTTTGGATTCAGAATTCTCACACTTAACCCCCATGACCAACAGAAAATACTTAAGGTCATCCAGTCCAACTCCCTTCACCAGGGCAAGAAAATGTAATCAAAGCCCCCCTGACAAAGAGCCATTCAGCGATAGATATAGATAAATGTATATGATCCACACACAGAGAGATATAGTATCATAGATTTGAATGAGAACCCTAAAGAAGGACAATTACATGCTGCATGTTCCAGAGTAGGCAAACCAGATAATCTCCACATCAACACTGACAAAAAAAAAAAAACAACAAGAAAAACTGTTTACCCACAAGCATAAAGTCATTACATATATTAGAAACCAACACTTTCTCATTACTTTATTTTGTGGATCACCAGGCTGGGCCAAAGCAACACATGCTCACTATTTTCATTCTTATATGGAAAAACAAAGATTTCAGTTTTTTGCAATGCTGGATGGGATTATGAGATGCTTTGTGCATCTTTTGATTTTTTTTTTTGCATTTCAGGAATATTCTTTTTTTGGGGGAGGGGGGGTTGCAAACAATTGTTTGTTTGTTTTTTGGCATAATAAATTTGTTCCAGTGTGGTGATTGTTGTATAAAAGTGTTTTAGTATCTTGGGTCATGGTGCTGAATTGTTATGTTTCCCACAGACCAAAAGATCTTATTCCCATTAAAAATTTATTCTTTCCCAGGGATGAGAAAATTTTGTAGTATATTTTGCCTCCCTAGACTCAGGTCAAGTGGAGAGAAAATTATTGGCCCTAGAGTTAATCTCCCAGCTTCATAACTGAATAGAGCTATGAACTGAGCTCTTCTAATTTGTAATCTAGTATTTTAATAGCCTTACCACACTAGCTTAATCTGAGTTTTGCTTTCATAAGTGTATGCTAAATCTAAAGGAAGCTACTTGAAGGAGAATTCCAGAAACACTCAGACTAATTAATGTGAGAATTGAGCGTGGCCAAAATTAACAAACAGTAAATGACATGAATAGATAGAATGAGAAGAGACCAGAAGGGCTATCTAGTCCAAACCCCTTCCATGCAGGAATATAGAATCATAGAATCAAAGAGTTGGAAGATACCTCATGGGCCATCCAGTCCAATCCCCTGCCAAGAAGCAGGAATATTGCATTCAAATCACCCCTGACAGATGGCCATCCAGCCTCCGTTTAAAAGCTTCCAAAGAAGGAGCCTCCACCACACTCCGGGGCAGAGAGTTCCACTGCTGAACGGCTCTCACAGTCAGGAAGTTCTTCCTCATGTTCAGATGGAAACTCCTCTCTTGTAGTTTGAAGCCATTGTTCCGCGTCCTAGTCTCCAAGGAAGCAGAAAACAAGCTTGCTCCCTCCTCCCTGTGGCTATTTCTCCTCCCTGTGGATATTTATACATGACTATCATATCTCCTCTCAGCCTTCTCTTCTTTAGGCTAAACATGCCCAGCTCCTTAAGCCGCTTCTCATAGGGCTTGTTCTCCAGACCCTTGATCATTTTAGTCGCCCTCCTCTGGACACATTCCAGCTTGTCAATATCTCTCTTGAATTGTGGTGCCCAGAATTGGACACAATATTCCAGGTGTGGTCTAACCAAAGCAGAATAGAGGGGTAGCATTACTTCCCTAGATCTAGACACTATGCTCCTATTGATGCAGGCCAAAATCCCATTGGCTTTTTTTGCCGCCATATCACATTGTTGGCTCATGTTTAACTTGTTGTCCACAAGGACTCCAAGATCTTTTTCACACGTACTGCTCTCGAGCCAGGCATTGTCCCCCATTCTGTATCTTTGCATTTAGTTTTTTCTGCCTAAGTGGAGTATCTTGCATTTGTCCCTGTTGAACTTCATTTTGTTAGTTTTGGCTCATCTCTCTAATCTGTCAAGATTGTTTTGAATCCTGCTTCTGTCCTCTGGAGTATTGGCTATCCCTCCCAATTTGGTGTTGTCTGCAAACTTGATGATATATAGTCAAATCACTCCTGACATGGCCAGTAATCTAGCCACACATTGCTGAGATACTCTTGCAGTGCTGGTAGAATATAAACTTCCCTAGTGGAGAGTAGCACACAGATGTTCTCCCTAGATGCAGGTTTCCTCTTGCCTCCATGCTTTAAAAATGCTTCTTTCCACATAATCAAGAGTGACACCTGTATAAGTTGCCAGCAAGATCCTGGCTTAAAGTACCTTGTCTTTCTGATAATGATAATTTAATGAAGTACGGGTGGTATAAAACAAGTGGCTGTATTCTTCTCTTCCTCCCCCATAGTAAGAAAAAAGCATTTAGTCTAGTTGTTGCAAATGAATCGCAAGAAAATTGAGAAAATTCTGGGTGGAAGTTTAAATGAAATACAAACAGTGTTTAAAAAGGAGCACAACCTGAAAATTCAATAGTTTGCCAGCAATACATCCCCTCAGCAGTCGTCGTGGTCTCTACAAACTAACATTCATGTCCTCGTCCAGAATCTTAAAAAGCGTATTAACCTTGGAAGGTGAACATTTACAATAGAAAAGTGTGGCGTGAAGCAGTGTGATGATTTTATGCATTACAAAGGATATTCTCCAGAAAGCATCTTTTATGATGTTCCGCTAAATTATTCACTGTGGGTAACCGTTACTTTGCACTGCATATACCAACTACTCAGCCATGAGATTGAAATCATGTTTGCAATAATTAAAAATATGTACATGGGCTTGAGCTGGGATATTCTATTCTGCCCAAGATTAAAATGTACATTCTGAAGACACAGTCATTTACCTGTTTTAGTGATTACTGGCGGCTAAGCTATGCCTCAGAGATGTGTAGACTCGACTACTCTGCATGCTTGTAACCCCTTGCTTCTTTAAGAAACTTTTGGAAAAGCCATAGCTTAGTGGTACGTGATTTGAATATATAGAATTTCACTTCCAGATTTCTCCAGGTTAAAAGGATTTTATGTATGAGATTAAGAGAAGATTTTGTGCAGGAGATTCTACCTCAAGGTGTGATGGGTATGCTAGCAACAGAATGTGTGCTTGCATTGGCCTCCATGTCCAGTATATCTCCCAATCCCCACTTTAAAAAAATGTTTGCACATTTTATATTGAACTACTTTGTCACCATGTTTTGGGAGCCTGGGGACTTCAGATTTATTTATTTATTCTTGGTTTGAACTCTGGTTTCCTCATTGGTTCTCTAGGTTTGAAAGCAGCACAGAGTGTGCTCAAGACATGGTGAAATTGTTCTACTTAAAGGGTGTTTTTTTGTTAAAATGATTAAAGAAAGAAATAGAGTCTAGACTGGGGGACAACATGTGGCACATAGGATACATTTTCTCTCCCACTCCCCTTACACCTGGAGAGCTTCTGTTTTTTTTTTAATGGACACATTATTCTGACTCATTGACTACATTTGTCTTTCTTGTCCCCTGGCAAATGTGAGAATATCAGCATGCAGGGGCGGCTCAACCCATTATGCAAAGTAAGCATTTGCAGTATAGTTGCTTTTGCCCAGGGGCGCCCTTGAGGTGCTCTTGGGGGAAAATAGACCTTGACATATGCGAGTTGTAGTTACTGGGATGTATAGTTCACCTACAATCAAAGAGCATTCTGAACTCCACCAATGATGGAATTGAACCAAATATGGCACACAGAACTCCCAGACGAACAGAAAATATATATCAGTGATTGGTTGGGGGGGGGGGGGTCAAAATACTGTTTGCTTACTGTTGAAAATAACCTAGGGCCGCCTCTGTCAGCATGATATAGATCAGGGGTCCTCAAACTAATGCCCGGGGGCCGAATGCGGCCCTCCAAGGTCATTTACCCGGCCCTCGCTCAGGGTCAACCTAAGTCTGTAATGACTTGAAAGCACACAACAACAACAACAATCCTATCTCATCAGCCAAAAGCAGGCCCACACTTCCCATTGAAATACTAATAAATTTATATTTGTTAAAATTGTTCTTCATTTTAATTATTGTATTGTTTTTAAGTTTTTTTGCCGCATTATCACAGGGTGTCTGCGCCCCACACCACTGGAGAAATTACACTGCTTAGCCGGTATTGCACCACCTGACATCCGCCGGGAAGTAGCAGCCAATAGTGAAAGGACCAAGGCAGAGACATCTCCAGCTCATCCCCTGTTTGGGTATCAGCCAGCACGTCAATGACTTAAATCAAGAAATAGTTTTCTAAGATCTACAGAGACACTCGCTGGAACACCCCAGCAAGCGAGTCCAAAAGTGGCAGGCTCAAACCCAGAACCTCAATCAATGGCTGATACCAAATGAGAGACTCCCCCCTGGGCACACAGAAAACTGGGCGACTTGGAAGGCGCTGAACAGACTGCGCTCTGGCACCATGAGATGCAGAGCCAACCTTAAGAAATGGGGCTACAAAGTGGAATCCATGACATGCGAGTGTGGAGAAGAACAAACCACAGACCACCTGCTGCAATGCACCCTGAGCCCTGCCACATGCACAATGGAGGACCTTCTTGGCAACACCAGAGGCACTCCAAGTGGCCAGATACTGGTCAAAGGACATTTAACCAACTACCAAGTTTGCAGAATCTCTGTGTGTTTTTTTTCTTTTTCTTTTTAATTTGTGTATTTGTTTTGTTCTGTTAGAATTGTAACACAATGGTATGGTTGCTGATGACACGATAAATAAATAAAATAAACAAATAAGTGGTTTTTGCACTACACTACAAATATGATATGTGCATTTTTTTTCATTTTTTTTTTCAAATTATAATCCGGCCCTCCAACAGTTTGAGGGACTGTGACTGGGCCCTCTGTTTAAAAAGTTTGAGGACCCCTGATATAGATGTTTAGATGCTGGAGTAGGAAACTGGGAGGCCAGGATTCAAATTCCCACTTAGTAACAGAAACCCACTGAACAAGTCATACTCTCTTGGTTTGAGAGAAAGACAAAGGTAAAAACCGTCTGAACAAATTTTGCCAATAGGTTTGCCTTAGGTTACGATACGTCGAGATGGCACGAAGACAGCCAATAACAACAAAAAACATACCAAGTGTCCATTGTGTATTACCTCATCCTAGCATTCTTCAGATGTAATCTATCATATTCAGGGGATGCTATGTTGGATAAAAATGACATGTAGAAAGCTGTCCTCTGAACATTTCAATTCTCATTTGACACTCTTTGCAATGCAGACCTCAAGCTGAAGACATTATGTTTTTCTCTGCCTGTCCATTTTTTGAAAGTCTGTGAATTTTGTAGTCAGTTAATGTCTTCAACCCCCTCCCTCAAATTGTCATGTGAGCAAGCTCTGTGATCTCCACAAAACCATTGAATCTACTATAGAATTACAGCACGGCCCCTGGATCTACAGATCCGGTATGCATGGTTTCATTTGCCTATATCCGGAAAAAATTGTCTCTATAAATACGTTATTGTAGTTTTTGTTTCATTAGTTGTTTGTGTGTATATCCTTATGTGTGGTTTTATATTATGAACATTTTTATTGCTAAATAACAATATATATATGTATACACACACACACACACACATATATACATATGAGTCTGAGTGAATTTCCCAATGAGATTTATTCTCCCACCCGCCAGAGTATTGCCACTATAATAACAAGGGTCTCATCTTAAAATCATCTCATCTTAAAATCAGCATCTCACGCTGAATAAATATTTCTTTAAAAACTGTTTGATACATGGCTTTTATATTTTAGCAGCAATCTCTTTGCAACAATTTGTGAGAGAGCATAAGGACAGCCTCATTTGTGTGGAAATGTAAATCAAGAAGTAAAATCCTTTCTGTTTTCATTACATTAAGCTTGACTGAGATTTGCACTTAGCTATTTCTGAATAGCCCCTCACTGCTATTTTCTATGATTGCTGGTTCATTGTAGAGCATCATAAGTTGTCTTGTATTGTGTGCATGGGGAGCATTTTATTATAGCTGCAATGTTCGCAGCAGTACAAGCATGGCTCCTGGCAATCCACAACCCACCCAGTGCACTGTTGGAAGGACTTTAAAATTAAGCCCTACAAGAAGGGGGTGGGTGAGAGAGATTACCAGCAAACATTTTATCTACACAGTTGGAATACATCTCTTCCAACATGAACTGAAAACAAATACTCAGAATTGTTTTTTCTTAAAACCCATATAAAAAGAATTGAACTGTTTTAAGTCAGATTACATACCCAATAAATCCCTTCCTTAATAAATAAGAAAGGCCAAACTAATAGGTCAAAATGGAGTTCAGGATAAAGTTTGATCACTTTTGATAATTTAATAAACCTTTGTGTTATCGATTTTCAGGAGGTTCCCTACTGACGAGATTCTGTCTAATATAAATCAATGTTTTGATATAGTGTTTTGTTATTAAGACCACAGAGGTCTCTTATTGTGGAGTTTTGAGTGTTCTCTTCATAGGATAGTTTAATAGCCTTTTTGTTGGCAACTTTTACAGTCTGAAAATAATAGCATTTACATCAATCATTTACCTGAGTCTGTTCACTATAATTTTGGAATTATATTTGGATTGTTTGTAGCAGCGTCCATGGTGAATTCTCTACCTTTTGATGAAGTGAAACATCATTGGCTAAATTGTCAGCAATAATTACAAAAAAAAGAAGGAGCATAAAGAGAATGTTTGATCAAAGCAGTGATTCCAGCAGGATGAGTATCAGCATCAAATACAATGCAGACCATAGCTTCCTGGCACTTTCCATTGTTAACATAGGAAGCTACCTGATACCAGGCCAGAGTACATATCAGTCTTGTCCAACATTGCCTTCTTTGTTTGGTCCAGGATCTTCCATATCTCCCATTATCTTATCTAAGTAATTGGAAATGCTGATTCTTGGACTGAAAATATTTTGTGTGCAAGCTATGTACTGTGCCATCTGGTGATGGTCCGTCTTCCAAGGGATTGTCTTAAGAGACATGCCGGTCAGCCACTACAACCAGTTTGGTCATGCCAGGAGCTACTTGAGAAACTGCAAGTCACTTCTGGTGTGAGAGAATTGGCCATCTGCAAGGACGTTGCCCAGGGGACGCCCGGATGATTTGATGTTTTATCATCCTTGTGGGAGGCTTCTCTCATGTCCCCGCATGAGGAGCTGGAGCTGATAGAGGGAGCTCATCCGCCTCTCCCCGGATTTGAACCTGCGACCTGTCAGCACAGGGGTTTAACCCACTGCGCCACTGGGTCTCCTACTACAACCAGTAATGAGACAGGTGAAGCTTGGATAATTTTCAAGCATAAAAATGAAAATATCACCCTTCAGGTATTTTAGCTGTTCAACCAAACATTCCTTTCTGTGTCAGTTATTTTTTTTTAATTTATTTGATCTCTATACTATTTTTCTATATCACATAACTCAAACTGGTCAGGTTGTTTCCAGTCTGGGTATGGATCAGATCTGGACCTGCTTGGCTTAATTCAGGTATTCCTTTAGACAACAATATGGGTCAGTTTGATTGTTATGAGCTAAATAGTTGACATCTCTCCTCCGCACAATCAATTTTCAGCTTCTCTAAACTGGTAATAAAATACAATAAAGGTTGGAAATTAAGACAAAGCTGTGTAAATGTAACTGAAACCAGGCATTTTCATGTGAGATAATTCATTCACTGCAAGAAGTTCACTACTGTTTTACAAAAGTCAATTTTACTTGTGATAAGTTAAATGTCACATTTGAGAGGGGGCAAGCTTGTTTTTTTTTTTTTTTGGCTGGCCTAGAGACCAGGACATGGAGCAAGAGATTCAAATTCCAGGAAAAGAGTTTCCTCCTAAACTTTAGGAAAAGCTTCCTGATGGTAAGAGCTATTCATCAATAGAATATTCTGCCTGGGAATGCGAGTGTAGTGGGGTCCACTTCTCTGGCAGTTTTAAAGATGTGGCTGGATGACCATTTCTCAAGAGTGCTTTAATTTGGTGTTCCTGCATGGCAGGTGATTGACTGGATGGTTCTTGTGGTCTCTTTCTACTCTACGATTCTATTATTCTGCATTGGGATTTTGAAGCAAACCAGTCAAATTTGGCTTATATGTACAGCTAGTGAGGAAACAGGAGAGAGCTTCCTTCGTGTTTGCTCCCACACTATGAAAATCCATCCCATTTGATGCCTCATTGGTTCTCTTCGTGCTCTCTTTTCTTGTTTGAAAACAAGCCTTTACTATTCAACTGGGGGTGGTAGAAGGATCTTTTAATGCAATTTCTTTATCTCTATCTTATATTTTTTATATATTTTATACGGTTTGCAATGGTCAGATTATTTTTTAAAAATTATCACACCACATATTGATTTAACTGTATTTTGTTATAAACTTTTACCATAATCCATCTTGGGTCTCCTTTTGGGGTAAAAATGGGAAATAAATACATTAATAAAAGGTATTTTTTAAAGCTAAAAGGGCTCCCTGATTGCACAGAGGTTAAACCAGAGCTGCTGAACTAGCTGATCAAAAGGTTGGTGGCGCAGGCCCGTAGCCAGGATTTCATTTCGTGGGGGGGGCTGAATTTTTTTCAGGGGGGGTTTGGGGGGGCTGAGTTTCAGGGGGGGCTGAGTCTGAGTGAAAGAGGGTCTAGCCTAGCAAACCTTTTGTATCATTACCCCAATACCCCCATGCATATGGGATATATTGAGTATGGTGATCAGATCATGATATGAATAAACATAACAGTTTAAATAATGCACCAGTAAGGCCTTTTTGCGAACCACCATGAGAATTTGGGGGGGGGGGCTGAAGCCCCTCAAGCCCCCCCCCCCCGGCTACATGCCTGGTGGTTCAAATCTGGGAGCAGGGTGAGCACCTGCTGTTAGGCCCAGCTTCTGCCAACCTAGCAGTTCAAAAACATGCAAATGTGAGCAGATCAATAGATATCACTTTGGCAGGAAGATAATGGCACTCCATGCAGTCATGCTGACCACATGGCCTTGGAGATGTCTACGGACAATCCAGCTCTTCAGTTTAGAAATGGAGATGAGCACCACCACCACCCCCGCCAGAGTTGCACACAACTGAATGTCAGGGGAAACCTTTACTAAATCAGAATACAACTAGCTTTCTGAGGATTTATGATACATTTCTCAGATCAAACATGTACAAAAACAAGTATATGAGTGTGTACATAAAGAAATATTATACTAGGGAAGACTTTTACTAATATAAATCTGTATGATCATGGGTATGACAGTAATTACAGAATGATGGTGACACTGGACTTAACACTTAATAATTGCAAGATATGGATGTAGACTGATTCATCCCTCTCTCGCATCAACTATCTCTGTAAGTAAACTAAAGACAGCAAAATGATTGATATGTAGTTTGAGTTTAGTGAATGCAGGAAACAATATGACAATCAGTTATCTTACATGTTACTCCAGGTAATGGTAGGATGTGTGTAATTCTGTTCTGAGTTAATCTCTGAAGAATAACTCAAGGAACAGTTGGAAAATGAATTGTTCCTAGCTCTTTTGTACCACACTGCAGTGTTCAGTTTATGATGCTTTCTAGAACCAGAGCCCACAGAGTTCACACAGCTCTAGTTACGGCTTTAGGCAGAAATTGTACTAGGAGATCAAAGAGGGGTAATGTGGTAATGCATCCTCTGTGGCTAAAATTTCCAGCTACAGATTATTTTCTTTTTCTCTTGAATACCCTCAAATCACGATGCACATTGTGAATCTGTGTTTCTTCTTCTTCTCTTTTTGTCAGCTTGTGTTACAAAACTGCAGATAATTTAATAATGTGCCATTCAGAATTCTTTGTCAGTCTTTGTATCTTGTTCACATTTTATCATTCTTAGGGCTTCATCACCCAGGCAAACCAATATTGCTGTTATCAGATAATGCACATATTGCCGCTGATCTGCCTATGCTCCTGTGGTTCTTCCATCTCTAGCTATTAACAAGTAAACCCCATCAGTAGTTCCCAATCCCACAATGCTTATGTCACCGATCTCTGTGCAATGGTTCCCTTCCCCTATTTGCTGGCACGATAGCAGAAAATTGATGTCAGAAGGTGGTGTTTTGCTCATCTTCCCATCTCCCACCTTTCTCCCTCTATTCTAACTTGGCTGTTTTCCTTTTATTTCATACTAGCTTAGATACCCAGTGTTGCTTGGGTTATTTGAAGACTTTTTTTTCAGCTGCACTCCCTCAAACTCCATTAGTACAGTTAGTCATGTTGGGTACGTGTTTGCTCCAGATGTGTTCGTACGCTTCAGTGTGGTATCTGGCTGCAGGATGAACAATTCCCACCATGGTGGGTCAGTTCCCTCAAACCCCTTCAGTAGGTTCAGTTGGTCATGAGAGTTCTGTATACCAAGTTTGGGTTAGGTCCATTGTTGGTGGGGGTCACTGTGTCTCCGGATGTAGTGAACTACAACTCCCAGAAATCAAGATCAATTCCTCCCAACTCCCTCCAATATGTTCAGTTGGTCATGGGGGTTCTATGTGCCAAGTTTGGGCTAGGTCCATTGTTGGTGGGGGGGGGGGGGTCATAGTTTCTCTGGATGTAGGTGAACTGCAACTCCCCAAATGTTAAGGTCAATTCCCCTTCAAACCCACCAGTATTCAAATTTAGGCGTATCAGATATGCATGCCAAGTATGGTCCAGACCCATCATTGTTTGGATTCACAATGCTCTCTGGATGTATTTATTTATTTATTTACGACATTTATATGCCGCCCTTCTCACCCCGAAGGGGACTCAGAGCGGCTTACAAGGTATATATACATACAATATATTATTAACATAGTACAATATCAGTTTTAAATATTGCTATATTGCACTATATCAATTATACTGTAATATTATTAGTAATATTACATGTAATATAAATATATAATTATAATATCATATTATTAGTAGTAGTATATTGCATTACATTACAATATTATAAATATTATATGTATACACAATATATTATATATTATATTATAACATATTATTAGAATAGCACAGGAGACAAGGTGGAACTGTCCCCTGGCCCCCCTTTCTTCACTCCGGCCCAGAGCG
>NW_026846588.1:98471051-98493306 GCF_025583915.1 Anolis sagrei ordinatus | reverse complement strand
CCCCCCCCCCCCGGCTACATGCCTGTCAACCACCAATATGGATGCAGTAGTTACTCTGGTTTCTATACTGAAAATAAGCCAGTTAGGTCCCTCTGTGTAGCTTCTTGGGAGGTGCAACAGGGGAAGGGGGCAGCTGCATTCTTGTTTGGATGGCATGCTCTGCTTGATGGTTTTGCTAGCCATGGGAGCAGTCACGCAGTCTATGCTAGTGCACTTCTGGTAGCTCATAAGTCAGGGTTTCCATGGAGCCCTGGCTCGTTGTGTCATGCACCAATGGCTACGGATTCTGCACTACTGAAGCGCAGTGCCTGCTGGTAATAAATGTGGACAGCCTCTCCAGGAGGAGATTTTTTTTCTTTCTTTGTTACATGCTTATCCCACTTTCCTCTTATCAGCTCAGGGTGATGAACATGTATCTCCTGTTCTTCATGTCTTCTCTCTACAACCCTGTGAGATAAGGCAGGCAGAGAAAGGGACTAAACCAAGGGCAACCAGTGAGATTTATGGCTCAGCAGGAGACTATAACCTGGATCTTTCAAATCCCTGTCCATGTTACTAAAGTACACTAGTTTTCTACTATGCTTGATGATAGGAGCACTCACCGAAAGGTCTAGAACTGAGGTCTCAAACTTGTGGCCCGTCAGGTGTTTCGAACTATTGCAATCTGTCTAAAATACCTGTAATATGAAGATTTCTTTGGTTTCCTTTAAGTTGTCTCACAGGAAGTCAACAGTTACATTTCTCTATCTCTTATTTGTCAAAGATCATCCTACAGAAATTCCAGGGCAATTTCACCACCAAAATAGGCCAAACCTCAACTGAAATGAATTTAAAAAACCAGTTAGTATATCAGTTAGTATAGTTTTTAATCTATATATTTTTTCCAATGTTGCAAACCACCTTGAATCCTATTAATGGGGAAGAGGCAGGATATAACTAAATATAGTAGTTAATCACAGTAATAACAGTGAATAAATGAAGCCTGATATTCCCAGTATGGTAGCAAAATTTTTGGAAGATGTTTATGGGAGAGTCAAATGTCTGAGTAGCAATCCCCCCAACTATTGTTTTGTTTAAAAGGTATGAACATCTATTTTTAAATTGGACTAATATCAGAAATTAAAGTCATGCAAAGTATTTAATCTAGCTCATGTTTCAACACATACACATGTACGTAGAAATGTGCCTTCGGTGAAATGCATTGCCAGTCTTCTAATTGTAAGTAGCATTAGCCTTTTGAAAGTGAAAAACTCTCCAATTTTCAATACTCCACAACAACAGGTTAGGAGAGCCAAAATGCCTTCTTTGAAAAAAAATGATGGAGAGAAAAGATGAAAATAGTATTGCCTAAAAAAACAGCACTGGGCTTAGTTTGGCAAAATACTCCATGGGTTCTGGTGATTAATTTTGAAGCACCGAGGCTTCTGCATTTATAAAAACACTTGCGCGCTCTCTTTTTCCATGATAAGGGCACAATGAAAGCCCTTTTTTGTATGTCACGCTGGAAGGGGTGAAGTCTGGATATAAAAGATATGTTTTCTTATCACTGTCTTGCTTAATCCATCTAAATTTGATGCCCTGTTAAACAAGGAAAACCTAACACTCCCTCTGTTATACCCAGGGAGTTTTTAATAGTCATCAGTTGTTATGGCAGCATAATTTCTGTACACATGACCTGAAAGTGTATCAATGCAATTTCTCTATGGGTTTTTTTAAATTCCTCATTTGAGTAAACCGTTACTGTTTCCGTGCAGGTTATGTGCTAGCAAAGCATTCTTCATTCCATTTCATTTCCTTGGAATTTCATTTCATTTCATTTTGCTTCTTTGATGCCTAAGTTGGCTCCATAGAATTAATCTCATTTGAAACAGTGCTAAAATGGCTAATCTAGAATATAATTAGATTATTGTTATGGTGGATGGCCTTAAATACAGCATGATTAGGCAGTAATGTCTGCTAGTATGGGATAAATGAGGTCTTGTCATGCAGGTGAGTGCTTGATTACGGATTATTTTAAAAAGGGGCCTTGAACTTTGTAAATAATTATCTGCTGTGGTTGCAATGAGTGTCAGAGTGGAATTGAGCTTGTCCTAGGGCACATCTACATTGACCATTTAATGCAGTTTATTGCAGTTTGAAGGCAGCTTGACAGCATCACTGCGGAAATTTGTTCTGGCTCACATTTTGCTAGAATGTTACTAATACATAGGCTGAGTGTCCCTTATCCAGAATTCCAAGATTCTCTAGAATCGTCCACATGGGTGACTGAAATAGTGACATGTTCACTTTCTGATGGTTCATGTACACAAGCTTAGCTTTGCAAATAACATTATTTAAAATATCACGTATAAAATTACCTTCAGACTATGTGTATGAGGTATATATGAAAAAGAAATGAATATTGTGGTTCGACTTGGATCCTATCTCTAAGATATCTCATTATGTACATAAATGGAAACATAGGTATTAAAAAAAAGGTTTCCCCTTGACATTAAGTCTAGTGGAGTCCGACTCTGGGGGGTATTGCTCATCTCCATTTCTAAGCCTAAGAGCCGGCGTTGTCCGTGGATGCTTCCTAGGTCATGTGGCCAGTATGACTGCATGGAGCACCATTACCTTCCCACTGAAGCGGTATCTATTGATCTACTCATATTTGCATGTTTTTGAACTGCTAGGTTGACAGAAGCTGGGGCTAGCAATGGGAGCTCACCATGTCCCATGGATTCAAACTGCCAACCTTCCAGTCAGCAAGTTCTGCAGCTTAGTGGTTCAACCCACTGTGCCACTGGGGCCCCTTAGGTAAAGGTAAAGCTTTTCCCCTGACATTAAGTCCAGTCGTGTCCGACTCTGGGGGTTGGTGTTCATCACCATTTCTAAGCCGAAGAGCTGGCATTGTCCATAGACACCTCCAAGGTCATGTGGCCAGCATGACTGCATGGAGCGCCGTTACCTTCCCGCCAGAGTGGTACCTATTGATCTACTCACATTTGCATGTTTTTGAGCTGCTAGATTGGCAGAAGCTGGGGCCAACAGCGGAAGCTCACGCTGCTCCCCAGATTCAAACCTGTGACCTTTCGATTAGCAAGTTCAGCAGCTCAGTGATTTAACCCACTGTGCCACCAGGGGCTTGGTAGCCCTTAGGTATTCCAAAATCTCCCAAAAGTCCAGAATTCAAAACACTTCTGTTCTCAAGCATTTTGAAGAAGGGGTATTGAACCCGTATGTGTTAAGAATAATTTTGCTGTAGATCAGTGTCATAATTTGAGATCTTTCTGCTGTTTCTCAGTCTCTCCCTTTGGCCGGATGGCTACACTGTGTGTCTTTATTTTAGCAATGTAATAGCAAGATGAATCTTGCCCAAAATGAGAGTGTTCTGCTCCTTGCCGTGCCATGCTAGCACAACTTCTTTGGCCTTTTTTTTCTTCCCCCTTGCAGTCCTCCCATTCTTTAATACAGTGTGACAACACAAGAACTGAGTTATTGACAGCAGCTCAGATTGAGACCATTATAACCATAATCAATATCATGCCTGCAGGAATAATAACCACTACCAGGAATGCTTTTTTGGTATTGATTTCAGAATTCATGTTTCCTTTGGCCACTGACCCCCCTGTTTTATTTTTGATTTGCGCAACACAATGTTTTACTTCCGAAAGAATGACACTTTCCTTAAATACTGAGAAGAAATGATGATATGCCAAGTTTTAAACTGTTCCATTGGGGAAAAAAACCATTCCAGTCTATACGAAAAATGGGGAGAGAAATTGGTTTAGCTTGAATTTTAATACAAAGCTACCCCATTTTACAAAGATCAAAAATAGCTGATGTCTCCAGAGTGTTTGTGGGTGAAGAATGAAGGGTGTTCCATAATCCAGACACCCACAGCCAAGAAACATGCATTTACACAAGGAGACCACTTGTTCTCAGTGCTCGGTTAGGCCTGTTTATTTGCAAAAATGCAACCAATATATTTACGGTCTAAAAACACAATTATTTCTATTTCCAGTTCAAAACAAAATTGGGAAAGAAGGTCTGGAGAAGAACAAATGGACAGTTCTGCCCAGGTAACAAGCTTGTATCTGCTGAAGGAATAGTCTCTATTACCCACTCTATAGATAACCAGAGCATAGCATTTGTGGTACGCCTACTCTATACTGTAGAATTAATCCAGTTTGACTGCCACTGCTCAATGTTATGGAATTAAAGGAGTTGTGGTTTTGATGAGGCAAAAGCACTCTTTGGAAGGAAAGTCTCAAGGCCTTGTAAAACGACATAGCATTGAGCCATGGCAATTAAAGTGATGCCAAACTGCATTAAGTTGACAGTGTAGATGCACCCTTGGACAGGTGTTCCTATGGTTCTTAAAGGTAAATTTCCCATGTATTCTCTGCTAGTATTCTTATGCACATCTATACTTCTGATAAGAGAGCCGTCTTGATGTTGTGGTTTGAGTGTTGGGATTAAGGCTGGCGCTACACTACTAGATAATTCAGATGGTCAAAGTAGATAATTCATATTTTCTGTTTTGAACTGGATTATATGAGTCTACACTGCCATCTAATCCAGTTCAAAGTAAATAATTTGTATTTTATATGGCAGTGTAGATGAGGCCTAAGACTCTGGGTTCAAATCTCCACATGCCACAGAAGCCTTTCTGGGTGACCTTGGGAAAGTCACATTCTCTCTGCCTTACAGGAAAGCAATAACAGAAAGATAAAGAGTTACTGGAACAACCTATTAAGAAAAAGAAATAGAGGAAGTTATTAAGAAGTTAAAAGTAGGGAAAGCTTCAGGCCTGGATGGTCTAGGGACAGAATATTATAAAAGCTTTAGAGAAGTTTTAACCCCAAAATTATTGGAATTGTATAATGGAATAATGAAGGGAGATAAGATACCCGAATCATGGAGGAGATCATTAATAATATTAATACCTAAACCTTATAAAGACTTAACAGATCCAGGGTCATATAGGCCCATATCATTAATTAACCAGGATGCAAAGATATTGTCCGCGATAATAGCCAATAGAATGATTAAATGCATGTATAAGTACATAAAAGAAGATCAGTGCGGGTTTGTAAAAGGAAGACAAATGTCAAATTTGATAGGGAGAGTATTAAATAAAATTCATTGGGCTAAAGAGGGGAAGGAAAAAGCAGGGATATTATCATTAGATATTTTTAAAGCGTTCGATTGTGTGGAATGGGAGACATTAAGGGAAATATTGAATAAATTTGGAATGGGAAATAGAATAAAAGGAGTACTAAAACAATTTTACTCAAGGAACTCAGCAGTGGTAACTATAAATGACGGAGTGACAAACGAAATAAAAGTGACTAGAGGAACTAGACAAGGGTGCCCTTTGTCTCTGATACTATTTGCTATGGTGATAGAACTGTTTGCTAGTAACATAAGGAACGATAAAAATTTAGAAGGGTTAGGAAAAAAGGAGAAACAGAAGGTGAGCTTATTTGCTGATGATACATTGTTATTTATAGAAAATATAGTGGAGAAAATGGATAGAATAAAAGAACATTTGGAGATATTTGGGAAAGCAACAGGTTTACAAGTTAATTGGAACAAGTCAGAAATGATGCTACTTAATTATACAAGAGAAGAAGAAAAAGATTTTATAGAACAGAGCAAATGGGAATAAGAATTAAGAATAAATTAAAATACTTGGGAGTAATAATAACTAAGGATTTAAAAGAGATAGAGGAAGTAAATGTAGTAACATTAAGGAAAGAAGTCCAGAAAAAGTTAATAGAGTACGAAGGTATACGCTTATCCTGGTTTGGAAGAATAGCATTAGTAAAAATGAAAATACTTCCAAAAATAAATTTTATATTTAGGATGCTACCACTTCAAATTACAGAAGAAGAACTAACTAGATGGCAACAAATGATTAATAAGTACTGTAATGGAAGTAAAAGAAACAGACTAAATAAACAGTTATGGTATAGATCGCAAAAGGAGGGTGGACTGGCGTTACCTAATATAAAAAAATATTACGAAGCAAGTAGATTAAGTTTGGTTATAGAAGGAATGGTCAAAGAAGAGGGAATAGATTGGCTTAGTAATGATTCAGGAAAAGTGGAAGATGAAACTTGGAATATATTTTTTAAACAATTTACTAGAAAAAAAATGAGGGAAATTAGAAACCCAATGCTGAGCAACATACTGAAAGTATGGAATAAATATAAGGGGAGGTTAATAAAGGAGGGATCAATTATAACCCCAATAGTGATGGAAAAGAAGTTCCCAAATTTTTTTTAAAAAGTAATGGATAAAAAGGTAAGGGAAATAAACTTAGATAGGATAGGGGATTGGATGAAGGTGGAAATGAAGAGGGAAATGATGTTGGAAGAGTTTAAAGAAATAAAATTGTCATGGTTTCATTGTATACAATTAGAACAATGGTTAATAAACTGGAAAAAAAATAATAGAAATGGAAGCCAACCCAAACAATTCGAACAAATAATACAGAAGGGAAGGGCTGTAGAAGAACACGAAAACTTGAGAGGTATAATTAGCAAAATTTATAAGATACTAATTGAAATGAAGGATGAAAAAACAAAAAAGTGCACCCTTAAAGAGATTTGGGAAGAGGATTTAGGGATAAAAATAAGTGAAATAGAGTGGCAACAATTATGGGGACAAAGACATTTAAAAAATTTATCGATACGAGTTAAAGAAAACTATTACAAGTTAATATGGAAGTGGTACTTGACACCGGTAAGAATAGCATATATGAATAAAAATAACTCAATAAATTGTTGGAGAGGGTGTCAAGAACCAGGAACATATATACACATGTGGTGGCAATGTAAATATGTAAATAATTTTTGGGAGAAAGTATTTAGAGAAATAGAAACTATAATGAATATAAAAATAGATAAAAGTCCTAGTATAGCCTTACTATCATTATATAACAATAAGCAATTGAAAAAGGAGGATAAAGAAGCGATAACAAACTTATTAACTATAGCAAGACTGCTTATAGCAAGGAATTGGAAAAAAGAAATGAATATACAAATAGAGGAGTGGTATAAAGAAGCATGGAAAATAGCAATAAATGATAAATTGACATGTATATTAAAGGTTAAAAAAGGTATATGGAAACAAAGCGATTTTGATGCTGTATGGGGAAGATTTGTGGTAAATGGATTAAAAAATAAGGAAGGAAAATTACCGTCACAAGAAGAAATGAAATTTTGGACAGATGAAATGTAAGAATTGTGGCTTGAGACGGGTGGAGGGGAGCACTGTGGTGATAAAAAGGAAAAAAAGAGAAAAGGGGGGGAAATGTCAAAGCAAAACAATAAAACAACATGTTAAAGAGGCTGATGTACAAAATGCAATAGTATGTAATAAATGTGATAAATCAATAAAAATTATTAAAAAAAAATTAAGGGAAGCCTCCAATTTAAAGTTCTAGGTAGGATGACAACTGTGAAAGACAGAGTTTTCTCTGCAGCAGTAATTTGATTGTAAAACTCCTTATAGAGCAGTTGTTCAGGAAATGTTGGCTGTTTACTGAGCCATGGTGAAATGGCTCCCACAACCACTCTGGGAATGTGAAATATAGACATTTGACAGCATCAGTCACCTGGGAAAGATGTAGTACAAAGATGGCATCTTTCTTGCCCCAGTATCAATTTTAAAGCCCCATCTACACAGCCATTTCTTAATCCAGATTATCTGTTTGATGGCATCTTTCTTGCCCCAGTATCAATTCTAAAGCCCCATCTACACAGCCATTTCTTAATCCAGATTATCTGCTTTGAACGAGATTATCTGACAGTGTAGACTCATATAATCCTGTTCAAAGCAGATAATCTGGATTCAGAACCTGAATTATATGGTAGTGTAGATCCAGTTTAAGAGGCCCAAAAGCAAATGACCAGTTAACTAGTGAAAATGCAAAGTTCTGCCACTCTAACAACTCCTTGGTTTGTCCCCATTTTTGTATACTCACGTTTGAATAATAGAGAATGCAAGCACTCATGCCACTTATGCACTTCTCTAGTAACATTTCAGTAATCCTAATACAGGCATTAATCAATCCTGTTTTTTATTTTTTTAATGGATTGATGCTATTTGGTGGTAAGAACACAGGAGTACTTCATTTGTATTGTATTGGAGCAGTTCATTTGTACTTGGAGGAAGCGTCACCTTTCCACCCCAAAACTCTCCAAATTTGTATTCCCAAATAAATTTTTAAAAAAGTTTACATGCATAATGTCTCATTGCCAGGGCTCTACCTTATTTAGGTAGAGATTAACCAAACTCCCAGTTTTAATCAAACAGTTTAATTAAAACAGCACTTACTTGCTGGCTGTTTTTATAGTCCAAAATATAAAACACAAAGATAGCACGCAGCTACAGAATAAACAAAAACTGATAGCAAAAAAACTTCATAGTCAAAAGGGTCCAGTCCAATGGTCAAATGCCGAGAGTTCAATAAACAAAGTCCAGGGATCAAGAGTCTATACCATAGTCAAAAGCCAGTCCAAAGGTTCAAGGTTCCAGGATTCCAAGATTACAGGAGACAGGTCAGGATACCGAAAAATCCAACAGACCTGGGGGAAAACCACAGCATCCACCACCAAAATACAATAGATACTTTTCTCCCAAAGATCAGTCTCAAGGTTAGCTCCTTAAATCCAGTAACACCCAGCTGCAACCCATCTCCTGCACACCTCCACCCCTAATTGCTTTCACCCATGAACTCCCACTTACAGATTACCAAACCCTCTAGAACTAATGCTCACATTAACCCTTCCATCACCAACAACTGCAGAACATATGACACATAATGATGTCCCTGGAATAGGGAACAGAGAGATTGGATTTTTTTGCAAAATCAAAGTGAATGCCGTTGGCATTTGTTATTTGTTATGGCTTATACTTTTCAGATATCATTTTCCTAAGTTTTCATCATCTATATAGGTGACAATATTATAATGATATTCATGATTTTACATAAATCCTACAAGACAATGGCATGTCATGTAGATACGATCAGTTTTGCAACAGCTAATAAATTCTGGACATACACTCGCAAGCTGCACAACGTGCACAAAACTAGCCTTTCTCACAAAAGGATTTCTATAGACCATTCATCTTTTGCTCTTTTTTCTTTACAGAATTACATGTCACTATTGATAATGCTAAGATTTTACTTAACATTACAAGGTCTAATTAATCATGGCAGTACTTTTATAAAACGCTTGAAAGGAAATTTCTACAGGAAATCTATTTATTTATATAAAAAATTCCAGGATACTATATTGCACATGCAAAGCAGGGCTCTGCAGAAATCTGCATGCTCAGAATGTAATGAAATTGAAAAATGAAGCTGTGCAAAGTCATTAACTCTTGCTAGTGTCCATAGAGCACCAAGTATATATGTGTGCCCAGTGTTGAATTAAATATGTCTTTATCAATTAGGGATAGGGGATGTGTGTTAATGACTTGTAATTCCCATCACTAGCCATTTGGCTGCTCCCAAGTTGACAAATGTGTTAAAATATTTGTTTAAAGCTGATGAGCAAAAAACAAAAATTATTTAGCATGGGATAAATAAAAATAGTGGACTTATAATCACAATATTTGCTCATGAAAGTTGAGGGCAGACCAGATTTCAGAGCAACGTACTAGCAAAACCACATCTGAGTACTAGTTGCCTAAGAAAGCCTATGAAATTATCTGAACTATGGGATATATTCTAGAGTGATGTGAAAACTGTAGCAGGTAATGGGGATCAATACCTTTTGGAGAAACAACAGCATTAAAACTCCAAACTTGATTTGCCATTTAATAAGAACTGAAGTCATGCTTATATTGTGGCATTTTAGTTGGCTTAATTGTAAGGCATCACTAACTTTTGGGAATGTGGTTTACTTCACTCTTTGCTACTTTTTGCTTTGTTTTGCTTGTTCATTTGAGTATGATTTTTTTCACATAAGAATGGTCATAAACTTGACTTAATTGCTCCTCACATACCTGAATGTAGATACTTTTATTTTTCCTAGTGATGGTAGTAGGAGAAAGGAATATCCAGAGAATACAAGTCAATTGTCCCACTTGATAAGGTGATGCTGCTAAAAGTATCATTGCAACAGCAAGAAACAACCTCTTACCACGGTATTTGTCTCTAAGCTAAGCAGGAAATGTGGTATTTGTGAAAAGAGTTGGAGGAAATGTAGTCAGAATACTATTAGCTTTCCTATAAATAGAACTACTGTGCTGCTTCTTCTGAGATTTGTAAATCCTCTTTCCTTCCTTCCATTTTTTCAGTATGAATATTGGCTCTGATTTTTCTTTTCCTAGATTCATTCTCAGACCAAGGAGCCTTGGGGATACATTTTCATAGTCAATAGTTTTTTTTTCCTTGATGTATCTAAAACCATCTGGTTAACTGAGGTAATAAAAGAATGTGGCTTTAAGTGGTTGGATTAAGTCAGAATATTAATAATTCTATGTGGAAAAGTAGGGATGAATAAAAATATTTTGCTTCCTAAATAAAGCAAAGGCCAAGATTACACTTTCATTTTTGATCAATAAAAGATTAACTCAGTGACCACTGAATCCAGCATCAATAATGGGACATCCAAGCACAGGGGCTTGCTGACCTTTTCATCTAAAAACTTCTCACCATTCACTACCCAAGGCACCTATCTCACTCTGCTCAATGGTAGGGCCACCCCTAATAAATAAGAAGAAGAGTGGGAGATCCACCCCTTCCCTCAGTGTTTTCCTGCTGGGTCTCTAGCATACCTCTTGATCCCAAGAAGCACATAGAGTGATAGAATCAGAACTGGAAAGGAGTTCATGGTCCATTGAGTGTAAACTTCTGCTAAATACTAGATCGCCTAAAGCATCTATAGTAAGCAGTAGGCATGTGTGATCCATTAAAATGGTTCAAAGGTCATTACAAAATTGGGGAGCACTGGTGTTTCATTTCTATAGTTAGTGAAAAATTTGTTGCTATAACGGGAGTAACAAAATTTTGTTACTATTTCATTATAGTAATTGTGCACAATTACTATAATTGGGGAACCTTCGTGGACTTCTTTCTCCCTCATTTTTACAGCTAATAAGGTGAAACTACATTTACCACTTTTAGGTCATCAAATTTCAGAACGTTTCACTTATCCAAGGATTTTTGGGGAACTTCCAAATTTTTTATAAACAACATTTTTATTAATAAAGAAAAATATGTACCTAGTTTGAAAGTATTCTTTCCTGTTGAACTGTGTAGTCCTTACTTTGAAAGTAGTAGTTCTACTCGGGGAATTTTGTTTTTGAGCCAAAAACTTTATTAAATGGGTGGATTATGATGTTAAATTACAGCAAAATGTGATGTAACACAATGTCCCTCATGAAAAGACAAACTTTTTACAGTTTGATAAACTTCCTCCATGTTTTTATGATAGAACCAATTAGAAAATGGCATTTATAACCCAGGAACAGACATCATAGTATAGGATTTTAAACTCTGGCCACCTACGAGGGGCAAATTTCTCTGATGCTGAGCACAGGGAATTGTAGTTTAAGGCAGGGCCTTTTGAAAGGGCAGGGCCTTTTTCTCTGGCACAGGGCTCCTCACCTTCCCAAACTATATTTCCCAGAGTTCTGTGCTGTTACCAGCAACTCTGCTTTCTCCCTCCTTGTCTGGCCTCTTCTAATGGTGAGGGGCCATTAATTTATAGAGGAGAAGCAAGATACTAAGGTAGCCTCTTTGGCTTTGCTTTCAGCTTTGCTTCCTTGCACTGAATATGGAACTGACCTCGGGAAATTTCCGAGATTTTCAAAACTGAAATGAAAAAGTATGAGGTAAGTTTCAATTCTTAATTTTTTGGTACAAGCCATGCCCATATCGGATATTCCCTCATAAGTACAAATTTAACAAATTTGATTCTACTTGCGACAACAAACAAAACATTGCACACCTCTAGTTGGTAGTTGTCCGAAAAAGGAAATTCATCTATCTCTCTAAGCAATTGGTTCAATTGCTGAACCAATCTACTGTCCAGAATTCTACTCACCGGTTTCCAACCAGTATTCCATAGCTATTGAGCCTGGGTTGTTTTTGAGGTAATATCAATTGCATTTTAAAAATATTTTTTACTCTTGAGTATTCTCCAAAATGTGTTGATATATCCTTTTCTGCCTGGATAATACCTTTTTTTCTATTTCTACATTTTGTCCTTTGGGGAAAAGAAGGAATTATTGAATGACACTCTCCAAGGTGCTTTGGATGGAAAACACCACGGAACTCCCAAATGCCACTGGAAAAGTAATTTTTCAAGGTTTCCAGATTCAGTGGGAGAAAAAGAGAAAGACAGGGAGAGGAATGTGGACAGAGATCGTATGGATGAGATAGAATCATGTTGAGGGGAATAAAGAGATTTGGATTAGGGGAGAAATATCAGGATAGCAGCCAGACACCACATCCACCAAAAAAATAAGTCTGATGACCTACAGACAGACAGCCTTCCATATCCACTTTCTGTCACCACTTGAAAATATTTGAAAAAAAAATCCTCAAAGCAAAGCTTGATTTATCACATGCCGAGTATCATTCTCATGTGGCTTGAGAATGAATTTTGAAATCCACAAGTCCTGGAATTAAACCACTGGAGGTGGTGGTGGAGGAATACAACATATCAAATTGTTTTCTATTTTGTTATGCGTCTGTTGCTAACCAAATCAAATAAGGCACATCTTGATTTGCGTTCATTCGTTAGGTATGTATTCCCACACACTGGCATCTCATGATTGGATCTTTTTTCAGTAATCATTTTTTCTTATTTTTTCACAAACTTTGTGATGTTAATCTCTAGTGGCATAAAAAGGAGTGGAAGAAAAATGTGGCAGCATTCAAAAGCTAACTTTTCTATTTTAGCATGAGCTTTTGGAGATATAAAACATTTTCTTCATAAGAAGTACAGAGTGATATTAAAACCTCAAATTATAAAGTATGTTTATGTAGCTGTGGCAGTGAGACAGAATGTAGTAAGACCCAGAAAGGCACAAATCATATCCCTTGCACTGAATTTGGAAATGGCTGGATGCGGACTTTCAAATCTTCACAGTGATTGTGCTGACATATGAAATCAATAAATCTGCATGTAATGGCTTCATGGCACACCATACATTTTAAAAGTAGAATCCTTGCTAATGCATATATATATATATATATATATATATATATATATGGAATCCTCTCACTTTAATCTAGGAAACTAACTTTTGCTAAGTACATGCTTTATGACCCGAGGTTTTAATATTACTTTGTAATACATCTGAAGAAGTGGTTTATATCCAAGAAACCTCACACTAAAAAGAAACTATCTAGTTTTAAAGGTGTTGCCACCTTCCCCTTTTTCTCTCTCCCTTCCTTCCTATTTTTGATTATTATTGCAGAAATGATCTAAATTGTTATACACACATTATCTGCAGAAAGTTTCACTACATGTAGTATTTTCCATTCAAAAACACATGTGTGTCTCTAATAGAATGAAGTGTGCAATAATGCTACTCTAACATCTTGGCATTTGAAACTCATATCCAAGTTTACTGGCAATTCATATCTTTGTGGCATCTCTATTTGTCTCTTTTGACAGAACTTGATTCATAGTTGCTTAGGTTGTTCTGCTTTCCCCCCTATAAATTGTTGATCTACATATTTTATATGTAGTGCACTTGCAAGTCAGTTCTGATTTATGGCAACCCTAAGGCAGTCTATCACAGGGTTTTCAGGGCTAAGAGAATGTGGTTTGTCCAGGGTCACCCAGTAGGTTTTCATGGCTGAGTGAGGATTTGAGCCCTGGTCCCCATAGCTCTAATACAACACTCAAGCCATGGCACTCAAACCACTATGTGATACAGAATCTAGCTCAGTATTTGTATGTAAATATGCAACCTTCGTGCAAATTATTTCTTTTTTGCTATTGTCTTTTCGTTTGCCTTTTATTTTTTAAAAACACAGCTTTTAATTGAAGCATTACAACACTGCATATAGTGTCACCGTTCAATGCAATTAATAATTTCCTCCAGACAGTTCTTGTCACTGTTATTAGCATACCTTGAATTCAAACCGACAAAGAAGTGACATTATTGGACAGGTGCAATGACATCTCAGTTCCAAGAAACTACTTTTACATTTTAGTATGTAGTGTGGTTTGCCTGAATATTTTTGTCTGTTGCAAGAGAGGAGTGCGCTGCATTCTAAATATCCTTTGTGGAACACAGTTTGGCACTAACTGGATTTGAGGAATGCCAATGTTCATGACAAGCAAAACTTGAGGGAGCAAAAATATATGAACACTCCTTAGAATCTGTGAAAGCAGAATAGCAACAACATATTCAATAATAGTAGCAAACAAAGTATTTTTAAGTTGCAACTTCCAGCATTACTCAATATTGGCTAGGCTGGCTAAGTGTGCTGGGATATGTAGTCCATATATATATATATATATATATATATATATATATATATACACACACACACACACACACACACACACACACCGTGTCGGGAGCAACTTGAGAAACTGCAAGTCTCTTCTGGTATGAGAGAACTCGTCATCCGCAAGGATGTTGCCCAGGGAACGCCCAGATGTCTTGGTATTTTACAATCCTTGTGGGAGGGTTCTGTTATGTCCTCGCATGGGGAGCCAGAGCTGACAGAAAAAGTTCATCTGCACTTTCCCTGGATTTGAACCTCTGAGCTGTCGGTCTTAAGTCCTGTCAGCACAAGGGTTTAACCTTAATAATATAAATGATGTCCACTGCTGCTATGCTATAGAATAGATAGTAAGTCTGAATCTTACATAATGATTTCAAAGAGATTGTGCATTAAAGAGATCCCTGTCTGCTGCCATGAGTGTTTGCCTTAAACACAAGAAGAAGGCAGTAAGTGGTCTTCTTCCTGGACCCAAATGTATGGCATCATCTGAAAATCAGATCTAACCTTCCACTTTTCAGTTTTGGGGAAGCATATAGTTCACCACTGCAGCAGCATTTTTTTCTTGAAAGCTGGTAGAAAGCAACCGAAAACCTTAATGTCCAGAATGGGCATTCCCAACAATTCCTTCTCTACACAGAGCCAGCTAATATCTCTCCTTCTGGAACAATTCCATCACCATTGCCTTCGAAAAATCCTGCAAATCTCTTGAGTAGACAGCCAGACAAATGCCAGCATTCTGGAAGAAGCAAACACTAACAACACTGAAGCGATGATCCTCTGCTATCAACTCCCTTGGAGTGACCATGTTGTCCAAATGCCCGATCACTGTCTCCCAAAGCAGCTACTTTACTCTCAAGCTGAATAATGGAAAACAAAATGTTGGTGGACAGCAATAGAGATTTAAATATGGTTTTAAAGCTAATCTTAAAAATGTGGAATAAACCCAGAGAACATGGGAAGCCCTTGCTCTAGAGCGTTCTAACTGGAGGCTGACTGTTACCAACAGTGGGTTTAGAAGAAGGAAAACTAGAGAGTGAAAAGGAAAAATGTGCCAAGAGGAAGGCACATCAAGCAGACCCTTGGGAGGACTACCTTCTATATGGAAATGTATGTCCTTACTGCATAAGACTATGGGGATCCAGAATAGGACTCTACAGTCATTTACAAACCCACTGCCAAAACTCTACCCTTGGAAGACAATCATATGCAGCCATGAGTTACAGCATATGATGATTAATATGACTGGCTTGTGAATTATGTTCAGACACAGTTGTTGGGTGAGGCTTCTAGAAGGCCATTTTAGTGTGACTTCACTTAAACTTGGAAGTGGATAGATTTCAAAATGTTTCATTATATGTAAAGGTGTGGTGTCTCCTTGCCAATATATAGTCTGCATCTATGCTGCCATTTAATACAGTCTAGGAAATGTATTAGCTTGGTGCACTTACGCAATGCACATAGACAAAACTTAACTCAGGGTAAGACAATTAATCCAGGAAGGCTTTGACCTTTCCTGGCATTTTGGCAGTGGTGACTACCATCTCAGATTGCTGCAGAGGTGGCTTAGGAAAGTTTTATGTGGCATCCATGCATCTCGGATCCAACATTTTTAAATGCCAGCTCCAGTCACTTTTTCCTGTGTGGGAGGGCCCAGATTTAGGCAGTTCATACCCTATATAATGAATTCAAGGTTGTTGAGATTAATTTCACAATTCAGCAGCAGATCAGTTGCACAACTTCAGCACTTTCCAGTAGCTTCTTCCTGCACAGTATTTTCAGTCAACTGCTTCCACAACCTGCAGTCACTCTGGAACCTTTTACAGACACTTGAGCACATGCCCAGCCATTGTCAGTTTTACCATTGTCTTTCCCCTTAGTCTAGATGACATTACAGACTTACCACAGCACACAGTTATATCTTGTCTTAGCAGACAGGTTCTTTTAATCAATTACATAGAGCCTTCGACGAACAACATCACAGCACAAGGAGAGAAATATACACTGTACATGACTTCCTTATATACAATTCTATACAATTACACATAGCAATCTCTGATTGGTTCCCAACTCATTAACTTAACTCAGACCCAGGATTACATCATTCACAATCACCTGGACTAGGCCAGAACACATTCCCCAAATGATTCCTATATACAGTTAATGCATGACTCAGCATTTCCAATAGAAGCCCATTAGCAGTGCATGACTCAGCTATATTACATAGGAGCTGGGTTCAGACCGGGACATGGTACCGAGACGGTCTTGGTCGCCTTAGTGGATGATCTGCGCCGGGAGCTAGACAGGGGGAGTGTGTCCCTGTTGGTGCTCCTGGACCTCTCAGCGGCCTTCGATACCGTCGACCACGGTATTCTTCTGGGACGCCTTGCAGAGATGGGCCTTGGGGGCACTGCTTTGCGGTGGCTCCGGTCATTTCTGGAGGGTCGTACCCAGAAGGTGTTATTGGGGGACTCCTGTTCAACACCACGGCCTTTGATCTGTGGTGTTCCTCAGGGCTCCATACTGTCCCCCATGCTGTTTAACATCTACATGAAGCCGCTGGGTGAGATCATCCGGAGTTTCGGGGTGCGGTGTCACCTGTACGCAGATGACGTCCAACTCTGTCACTCCTTTCCACCTGCTACTAAGGAGGCTGTCGAAGTCCTGAACCGGTGCCTGGCCGCTGTGACGGTCTGGATGAGGGCGAACAAACTGAAATTAAATCCAGACAAGACAGAGGTACTCCTGGTCAGTCGCAAGGCCGAACAGGGTATAGGGTTACAGCCTGTGCTGGACGGGGTCGCACTCCCCTTGAAGGCGCAGGTTCGCAGCTTGGGTGTGACCCTGGACTCATCGCTGAGCCTGGATCCCCAGGTTTCAGCGGTGACCAGGGGAGCATTTGCACAGCTTCGGCTCGTGCGCCAGCTGCGCCCGTATCTTGGGAAGTCTGACTTGGCCACGGTGGTACACGCTTTGGTCACATCCCGCCTCGACTACTGCAACGCTCTCTCTTACGTGGGGCTGCCCTTGAAAACGGCCCGGAAGCTTCAGCTAGTCCAGCGCGCGGCAGCCATGTTGTTAACCGGAGCGGGACGCAGGGAGCATACAACGCCCTTGCTGTCCCAGCTCCACTGGCTGCCGATCAGCTACCGGGCCCAATTTAAGGTGCTGGTGCTAACCTACAAAGCCCTAAACGGTTCCGGCCCAAAATACCTTGAGTACCGCATCTCGGCCTACGAGCCCACGAGGACCTTGAGATCATCCGGGGAGGCCCTTCTCTCGGTCCCGCCTGCCTCACAGGCACGCCTGGCGGGGACTAGAGAGCGGGCCTTCTCGGTGGTGGCCCCCCGGCTGTGGAACTCCCTCCCTGCTGAAATCAGACAGGCGCCTTCCCTCATGGCCTTCCGTAGGGGCCTGAAAACCTGGCTCTTTGAAAAGGCCTTTAACTAAGTGCTATGTTTTTTGGAATGACCACCGGAATGGATTATGACCATGAGATTGACTATGACCCAAATAAGACGAAGCGGATTTTTAGTTTAGTTAGCTGTTGTGTTTAGTAAGATGTGTGTTATGACCCTGATCTATTGTAATTGTTGTCTTTATGTTCTATGTTCTGTACACCGCCACGAGTCGCCTTCGGGCTGAGAGTGGCGGTTAACAAGTGCAAATAATAATAAATAATAAATAAATAAATATTACATTACAATACATTGTAAAACCTGACAAAGGTCTTGTTGGTTTTGGAAATCTTAAAGGAGTTCCTAAAAAGTAACCTGCTTAGCAATTATTACACCATCATCATACTCTTGCAAAACAGGATGCATGTGGCCAAACAACATCAGAAGTGGTCAAGATGAAAAAAAAATTGAATGAGGAAGAAAACATAGGTTAGGAGAAGCTGCAGCAGTTTACTTTTGCCTGATGCACTAGAAAGGGAGAGATTCTGGTCCTTCTTCTCCTCCCTGGTGAGTTGAGTGAAGGCTTCATTTGCACTCTCCATTCGGTTTGCACGGACAGTAGTGAGCTGAGAAAAAGTAAGTGTGAGAAGGAAAGAGAAAGAAGAATATTTGAAATGCAGCTGAAAGAGTGGGATGACAAAATGTTAACTGGGAGTGACCCTGTGAAATCTGGACTGTTGTGGAGTATGCATCATGTAATACAAATGGTATTGGCCTGAGGTCTCACTGGAGGCAAACAAAGCAAATGAAGAGACAAATGCTTCACAATTAGGCATGTTGTTTTGAATCAGTTTAGCCATTTTGCATAAAATCATGCTGCTGAGAAAACAAATCTGCAGGGAATGTCTTTTTTAAAACAAAAGAGTGGGTGCCTTCTTCACTTGGAAACGGCAAGCTTAGTGAACCATTTAAATTCCTGGAAAGCCAGTATTACTCTTTGGGGATCAAAACACTCCAACAAGGCACTTCTTTCACATCTAATTTTAAGCATTGTAATTTACAATGAAGATTTGTTTGCCTTTTTAGTGCATGCTTTTGTTTTGAAAGACTACATTGACATGGATCATTAATGAATTTGGTGGAGTAATAAAAAAGGAATATCATCCCAGACCTAGAAGACTATGCACTCAAGTATGTGATTTTTTTTCAGCTAAAATCCAAGAGTTAAACTTCAATGCAAAAGAGGGGTTCATTTTATTGGCTCTCTGCTACCGCATAAAATATCATGCTTAGAAATTCAAGCAGTGAAAGAAAATGTCTGGTGCTTTTCCGCAAGAAGCTCATTGGAGTGCTGACAAAGCAATTTTATTTTGAGATACACTACTGATGGTGTGACATGGGGGAAAGAAAGTGTCATTGGTGGGTTGACTGATGAATAGGGACACTTCAAAATGTATTAGCCTCAATATACAAATGGAAAGTGGGATTTCACAGACCTCAGGTACCAAGGGAATTTGAATGTAGCACATCTGAAAATGATTTCCAACTCTAGAAATTTGGAGACTGAAAGAAATGTTCATTGGGGCAGAATTCTTATTTGAGGAAGAATGCCCTCATCTCTCCAGCTGCTACATGTCTTGAAGAGCAAGCTGAGAATGTCATCGGTCCAGAATTTTAATATCCACCTTATTTTAACAGACAGAACTTTACTCATTGTAAAGGGGGCTGATATGTCATGAAAACATCTTGTAATCTGGAAGGTTTCTCCTAATGTGTTAAGTGATAAATAAATGATAAATAAAACATGCATGTTCACAGACAATGACCACCCATTCCTACTTCATATGTTAAGTGATTATGTCCTGGCACTGTGAATATATGGCAGGACTAAATGCTCAATATGAGTGCATCAGCACTGTAGAATTAATGCAGTTTGACAGCACTTTAATTGTCATGGCTCAATGCTATGGAATTCTGGGATTTGTAGTTTGGTAAGACACCTACACTCCTTAACAGAGAAGACTAACAACTTTGTAAAACTACTACTCCTTTGTCCCCATAACATTAAGCCATGGCAGTTAAAGTAGTACCAAACTGCATAAATTCTACGGTGCAAATGCACCCTTAGTCCAGGCACAAATTAAACCTTGAGTGTAGCAATCGTTTGGACTAATCCCGTCAAGCAATTTGTTGTTTTCACTTGTAAGTAAATTGGCTTCTATATGTTATAATGCTATGACTGAGAGACTCCTGAGAAATGTAGTATTAACAGCCCACATAAGTATTGCAAATTCAGGGCCATGGCATCTGTAATTCATAGTAGTTCTACACAGACAATATACTGCAGTTCAAACCTGGCTATGGGGTACACAAAATGTATACCCCCTAATGCATGTTACAGTATGCATCAAGCCAGAAACATCATGTTTTAAAAAACTCACCAGAAAGTTCAGAACAAGCCTGATAATGTATTGCAGCCAATAAGAACGTATCTCAAATGTAGGGTGATCTAGGGTGATCTTTTTTCCCTCATGTCAGGAGCAACTTGAGAAACAGCAAGTTTCTTTTACTTGAGAAACGGCAAGTTTCTTTCTTTTACTATTATTGTGGGAGACTTCTCTCATGTCCCCTCATGGGGAGCTGGAGCTGACAGAGGAGGCTCATCTGCGCTCTCCCCAGATTCAAACCTCCAACCTGTCAATCTTCAGTCCTGCCAGACATCTTGAACAGACATGAATATATTTATTCATTTACAATATTTCTATCCCGCCTTTCTCAGTCCGAAGGCAACTCAAGGTGGTGTACTAATTGGCAACAATTTGATGCCACAACATATATAATTACCAATTTAAAACATTTAACATTTAAAAAATAATTTAAAACTTGAGAAAAAAACTTTGTAAAACTACTACTACCTCTGAGGATGCTTGCCATAGATGCAGGCGAAACGTCAGGAGATAATGCCTCTAGAACATGGCCATATAGCCCAAAAAAACCTACAACAGCCCAGTAATTCTGGCCATGAAAGCCTTCGACAATACAATAATTTAAAACTCCATATAAAACCATTAAAACATTATACCAGTTTCATGTTGGAGGGGGGGGGACCTGCATTTTCCCATAGCTGTTTAGTTGTGGACACTTTGGTTCCTATCCACAATCAGGAGACACTGAGGTGACTATTCCCACCTCAAACTGATTCCTGGGGTGTTTGTGTGGTACTGCAAAGTAAAATCAGTTTGTTTTAATTTATTTCCAAACTGGATTATAGTGTCTGTGTAGAACCACCCTGAGACAATCCACCTTCTCAATTCTACTTAGCATTATTGTGTTTTTAATGGGTCCAAATGATGATAGACTTGGTTTAGGCATTTTGACTTCTAGAGGGAATTCAAGTTTGATTTTCCCAGTTTGTTTTTCTAGTGGTCAATCGTATCTATAGAACATTCCTCCAACAGTATATTTTAAATCAGTTGTTTTCCACTGTCAGTTTTCTTCACTGTTTACCTGTCACATATATACAAAGAAATTGGAAATACTAGATGCTACATAGGGATCATGAAAGCTACACAGTAATGAAAGTGTAGCATCAGATCACACATTTGTAACTCTCCAGCAGGATTTGTGTCCTTATTTACAATCAAAATATCTATCTGGGGATATAAAACTGGCTTTTGGTACTATTTTAGGATGCTTACCATGGTTACATAAAGATGAATTATATATAAAATTAAAGCCTAAAATTCAAAAGAAGTCAAGGGAGGGGGTTAATCCAATTGCTCGTCAATGAGACTTGTGTGTTGATGTACCATTTAACAATTAATTGGATTTAACATAGTGTGTTAGCTTGCAAAGGATTTATTTATTTATTTGCTTACTAACTCATTTATAGATGAGATTCTGTGAAGGAAAAAGCATTGAACGGGAACTGTTCAGTACTTTTTAATATAAATCTTAATGTTTATCTGTGGTGTCTACGTTTGTTGTATTTTTCTAAAACCAGAGTTTCGCAAAAAACTTTTTTGGCTACTATTCCTAAAATATTTTAGCTACCATAGCGGTGGTTATATTATCTTTCAAATTATGTAAGCTGTATCCATAGAGTCTTCACATTTTGGAATATTTAAAACTTGTGCTTGGTCTGGAACCTCTCCTGCAGCCCCTCATGGGAGTACATGACTCCAACGGTTACACCCACAGGTTCATTGGAACACGCAAGACCACTCACTATGACAAGGTGACAATCCATCGAGGGGGACACAAACAGCCTTTATTGGCATGCAACAGCAAAATCACAACACAGACATACAGAATTAGTAAATATGAAAGGCTGACTATAACTATTGAGACAAAGCCAAGTAAATACTAAACTACCCATAAA
>NW_026846588.1:98421051-98466051 GCF_025583915.1 Anolis sagrei ordinatus | reverse complement strand
TGAATGTCAATTATCATGTATTTGATTCTCATACAATAACTACACGTTTTCTCTCCATTAGATAAAAACCAGAGTTTTTGCACATTTGGATTTGATTTTTTTAAAAAATTGTGGGCCTTTTAACAAAATATTCAGAAAATTCTGCAAAACATCGCATTTTCCACAAAAAACCCCAAACTTCTTCCTCAAAAGCATTGATTTTTTCTTTGTATCCCAAAAGGTGACTGGAAGGGTTTTGCGCTATTTCATATTGTGATTTTGATAGGTACTACAGAAGAAAACAGTAATGTTTGTGTGCATCTCTAGTTTGGTAAAAAAATAAATAAATGTGTGTCCTTTGTTTAATTGTGTAAAAACCCACACAAGCACCCAGGTGTCGACTTTGACCCTCCTAGCCAAATAATGCAGAATCGCCTGTCACAAATGCTCTCTGACAGAAAAATCTCAGCTCACCAAAAATCTACCTCTCTTCCCTGTTCCCAAAACCTCCCTCCTGCTTTCTGTCAAGTTGACACTTTTCCCTCTCAGTGCTTAACTCCTCCCAACTGTCCTAACCAATCCAGAGAGAGCTCCAGCTCCTCCCTCTTCTCCTCTTACACTCCCAAGATGTCTGCTTCCTATGCCTACACTCCCAAAATGGAGGCCTGCCTACAGATATCTCAGGCTCCTACTTCGGCCTACGAGGTAAGAATCATTACACCTGCCTCGAGCCACAAGGAGAGGTGGGTAAGAAATAAGATAATGATTATTGTTATTGTTATTATTATTATTATTATTATTATTATTATTATTATTAAGAACAGCCGTTGTTAATCCTTTGCTATTCTACTTCCTCAATGGCCATTAAAATGCCCATTTTTTCTCACACCTTTCCACTTTTACCTTTGTCCTCTCTTTCATTACAGCAAACTAAGTTCAAAATGAAAAAAAATCAGTTTGCATACAATCAGCTCAACAACAGGGATAGGAGAGGAAGATTGGGTGTTAACATATAATGGCTATGAGAAAAGCTGTGATTTTCAACATGATACTGTATAATTTAAAATTAGGGCTTGAATTCTCCATTTAAGCTTTAGATTGCATTCTTTAAATATCTCAAGGCTTGCTCTCGGTTGCCCCAGGGCATAGGATAAGATTTAATGGTTTTAAATTAAAGGAGACTTGATTGAACATTAGAAGAGCCTATTAAGAGCAGTTCAGCAACACAGCCAATTGCATAAAAATGCTGTAGAGTCTCCTTCACTGGAAAGACTGGACAGCTATCTGCTAGGAATTGTTTTCCTACTCTTTTTGTTTTGTCACGTGTCTGAAGGCTTTTTGCATGGTTTGGTGGCAAAAAATTGCCTGCAAATATTTTTTTCTAGGGCATTGGGGCTTCAAGGAACACAGAAATTGAGATTAGGGGATAGATGTGGCCACACTTTCCCATCCCTGCCTGTTGATGCACTGTGCTTGTGAAAGACAAATTGGAAAAAAGAAAACAAATCCAATATCAATTGCATAACCAATTACGCCCTTCCTTGCATATTATAATTTAACATAGCTCCAACTGCTACCAAGCACCAGCTGCCATGAACCTTTAAAGCTTTATACCCTAAAGCTCTGTGCATCTTTATTGTGGCATAGTATTTTTTTTTACTTCCTTTTTTCTTGTTTCATGGTGTTAGTCAATCAGAAGAGGTACAAACTCTTAGTTCTCATATATTTCAGTATTGGGAGTTAATTTCATTTGGCACAGGATAGCTAAAATATGTTGAGGATAATGATAGCTGGCCACAAAAAGGGTGAATTATCATTAGAAAATAGATACCGTTCATGTAAGCAGGTGGCTTCATCAACACTCAGACAGATTTCTGAACAGCTTCCAGAATTTTCTGGTCTAAATTTAGAATTGACAGCGCCCCAAGATTGTTTCAAAAATTCTGCAGCATGTCAAGGGATGGCCCTTATGGTGTGAGACTGGTCTGTCTTCAAACACAGCTCAGTTTCCCACCCCCTTAGTCTAGCCTTCCAGCTTTACAATACAGGAAAATATTATTGAAAGATTTCTCCCCTAACATTAGAAATGACAGAGTTACAAATATTTGCATATATCTTGAGCTTCCAGGAGGCACACTCATGGAAAACCAAAAGAAAATTTAAAAGTCGTGTTGAACAGTTCTAAATAAAGCCTAACTTGGGGAATAACCAGTGCAAAAGTATGACTTCTATTTTCCTCTAATGGATTCTTTGATAAAGAGAGTCTTCCTTGATGGCTAATCCCAGCCCTACTCCTCCTCTCTATTGCTGCAGGCCAGGTTCAACATATCTCCAGAACCCACTTTGCCAGCTTTCTTATCAATACTGGAGCACAATTCAAAAGAAAGCACTATAAAAGAAGACTCCTTCTTCTACAAGAGGGAGAAATGTGAGAAGAGCCACTGGTAGCAAAGAATCATGTCATTTGAATGTCAGTGACTGTATATAGTAACAGGCAGAAAGGCTGAGGTTTCATTTTAATCATTAAGATGCCAAAAGCATTCCCAAAAGAGCAAGGCAACAAAGGAAAGATGAGGGACGGTGAGATTGCAGAGGAAGCATTTGGGATAAATAGGAAATTTGCTCTGTCAAGATTGCTCTTTTGTTTTCTTTTTAATTCTGGAAAAATGTGATCAGAAATCTGTTTCTGAGACTGCATTCTGGCACGTGAAATTTTAAAAAATGCATTCAATAATATGCTTACAATGGGGGGAATGCATAAAAGTATTCCTAAAAATGCACAAACTCAATTTAATTCATGGATACAATTATCCATTGAGCTTGTCCAAAGGTCAGGAATTCTGGAAGCAGAAGTCCAAAACACCTGGAGGGCCACAAGTTTGATAACCCTGATGTAGCATATTGGCTTTCACTAAATTTTAATATGAGATAAGGACCTCAACATATAATAATAATAATAATAATAATAATAATTTATTTGTACCCCGCTACCATCTCCCCAAGGGACTCCGTGCGGCTTACATAAGGCCGAGCCCACAATACATCAATACAAGCAATAACAACAACAATACAAAGCAATTAAAATAAATTTCAAACACAAATAGCATAAACATTGACAATAGCACAACACACATTTAAAATCTATGGTTGGGCCGAATGTAATTAAAATTTAAAATAATACTGGGCATGAACAAGATAGGGAGGTGGGGCACTGGTGAGAACTTACAAACAGTCCTAAATCAGTATAAAATGCTTTAGAGGACATAGTGCTAAGGGTTCATTATTCTGGGAAGGCACACTGGAATAACCACATTTTCAAGCTCCTCCTAAAGATATTAAAAAATACTCCATTTCAGTCAGTATGCATCCCCTAGTTTTTAATGACATACTGTTTACAGACAAGATACTGACCCCATTACATCCTAACACGATTCTTATCTTCAAAAAATATTCCACTTAGATTCATCATATCATGGGATGGCTCCTCCCAATCCATTCAAAATACTCCCTACATCACTCTGTGACTTTTTAAAAATCTAAGATTGCACAGTGAAGTCCCGAACTACCGTTCTCACGAGATTTGAAAAGGATCTTGCATCTGCGCAGTAATATGTTTGCCTGATTGCTATCTTTTGGTGCTGAATTTTTTTTTTGCTGATGTTGCTTTGTTGAAGGCAAACTTGAGGCAATTCAGAGGCAATTGAGAAAGCATAACAGGTATTACTTGGAAGTGTTTCCTGGTTATGTGGCTGATGTGGATGGTGCCCTTATGTGGGAAAGGACCACTCCAAAGCGAAGGTGATGCTAGCTGAGGAAGGAATTTAGGAGGTTTTTTATTAATTAAGGAAAAGAAACAATGAAATCCTTATCAAAACATTTTTATTATATTGCCAAGTTTTTCTGTGATATAAAAAGACAATTGAAGTGCAGCTGAATTGCTCTTTTGCTTCTTTTAATTAAAGTTATTTTACACATTAACATTCTGTTACGCATACAGATGGAATGGGGGAAAGAAATAGTGCAGATTCTAGTTTTAAAAAATTGAGGTACCAATTTCACTAATTCAGGAGATTTTTCCTCTTAGGCATCCAAAAGAGAAATGGCAGCCACCTCTATCATGAAAAACCTAGGAACACACTCCCAAATGACAAGTCATATTGTAGCTGACAGAATACATACAGATTCTCCAATCACAGACTCAAACACCATTTCAGCTACTGAAGAATCCATAGTATTTCAAAATACATGATTAAAATCCCATGTTCAAATACTGTTTCTTTGATGTTTTGAGGACAGATTTCAACATATTACTAAGGAGATACATCAAATGTCATGTGATGGGACCCATTTGAAAGTGTTCTCAAACCGTCTCATTTTTTCTTAATGTGATAAAGTCCATGGTAATTTTCTCGGCTATAATGGCACAATTGAGAAGGCAGACATACCTTTCCTCCTCCCATGATTTATCTCTCTCCTCAATGATATTTTTTTCATGTTGCTTCAGATCATGTTTTAGGAGTACTACAATATAGATATGTCAGCTTATGAAGTAAATACGGGGTATTTTTTAAGTAAGGTCCGTTTGAACATAAGTACACAACGAAAGTTTATTTCCAAAAAGGAAATTTATTTTCAGAAAGTACATACTTCACTCTATTTTTCGACATAGTTGCCAAGTTTGTTCAAACATTTATCATACCTCTGAACCAATTTTAAAATACCCTCTTCACGAATCCTCGCTTCAACTGAAGCCACCAAATCATCTGTAATCAAAGAAGCGGTCCTCATCATGGACGCTGTCACGGCCATCTTTGAATTGTCGTACCCACTTACGCACTTTGCTTTCACTCATAACAGGATCACCGTACACTTCACAAATCTGTCGATGAATTTCTACAGCAGGCAGGTTCCTTGCTGACAAAAACCGTATCACTGAGCAAACCTCACATGCGGCAGGTGAGTTGATAGTCTTAAACATTTTTAAAGCACAGAACAGAACCGTACAGGTTAGCTACAGAGCGGAAACTGAGCACAGTTGTTCCCGAGGCATGCCGGTACACGACGCACGTGCTGTTGCGGTATGCGCGCGAACTACTAGTGTCTACAACAAAACAGACCTTACTTAAAAATACCCCCTCGTACATTTTGTGTCAGAAAAATTGGTACCAGAGGTGGAAATAATATGGAAAGAAAATGGGATTTCATAGGGTTTTCTTAGGCTAGGAATACTCAGTGTTGGTTTATCCATTTTCTTCCTCTGAAATATAGTTGACAGCATCTAGCATTTGTTGATGGCCTCCTAGCCAAGTATTAATCAAGACTGACCCGACTTGGATGTAAAGACTTGGCTGGATCTGGTGTAGTTAGAGCGTTTAGGCAATATACATTCTGTATCCATGGATTCTTTCAGATAGCAAAATAAAACAATATATCTCACAAAATGTAGGTCACATTTTGAGGGCCTTTTATACAAAAGACATGGAAGGGTGGCAAGACCCATAGCTATGATTAACCACAATGAAAACTTCCTTTAAACATACTGATGAAAGCACATTTCAAGACCTGTTTTGATGGTGCAGTTTTGCTATCTCATGCATTGCTATGGCAACAGAAAAGTTGAAGAAAGGCGAAAAATTGCCACTGGATATTTTGCAGCTATAATTTTTTCTCAGAAAGGACATGCGGTGGTGCTGCAGAATATTCACAACAAGTTTTGTCTGACAGAAGCAAGTCTCTTTACCATATAAAGGTGCTTTAGAATACTCTAAAATTACATAACCTTTTAGCCTGCCTGTCACCAGAGGAGGATAAAGACATAATTTCACCCTGCCATCCCTGTGTCAAAGTGTTGGCTTTTTGGGGGGTTTCTTTTCTTATATTTCTTAGCATCTCCTCTACCTCAGTAATTACACTTGGTACAAACCTGCTGCTAATCAGTGCTTGCAAAAAACAATTAAGAGGAGAAAAAGAAAATGTTCATCTTGGAAACAGATGGGAAGCCACGAGACAGAAAGCTATATTTATAGAAAAGTACACAATCTCGACTATTTTGAAGCTTACAGTAATACAACGTTGGGTAGACTCCAGAGTTGATTGTTTTCTTTTTTACTAAAACCTTTTACTAGAACCTTTTCTGTACAGTCTTTGATGATTTTGTTCAACTAGAACCTTACTGGGACCTTACTGTGTCAATCAGTTCCAAGTGCAAAAGGATGGATGACTGAGTATCTCTGCAGTTAGAGTTAAGGACAAAGATGCTTCTAAGCCAGCAGCATTTTAAGCTTGTCATCTTTTAAAGTTAGATTTGGTGACTTGCATCTACACTGACCATTTAGGTGGCTAAATGCTGCAAAGGGCTGATCTGGCTTAACCCATGGCAAGACTGCCCTAACATGGCCTTTCCCCAGATTAAAGTCAAGAGAAAGCCATAATTCTCATCCAGAAGTCAGGCTTTTTCCTGACATAGAAGTTGTGAAGACAGTTGGGCTAGTTTCCATCCCTCCCCTCCTTTCGTAAGAGCTTGAAGACCTGATGGTTTCAACAATCCTTTGAGAATGACTAGTTCTAGCTCAGCCTCAGATACTGTTGAATATGGTCTTATTCTTCCTACCAATTACCGTCACTTCCTCTAATAGGCTGCAGAAATGAACAGCCATAGACCTATACCTATTATTGTTGTTGCCTGCTATAGCACTGCACTTAATTTCCGGGCCCCCTAGACTTTTTGAGCTTGCACTAATCTTGGCACAACCTTTTAAATTGCCCTGAACAGGCAGGTTTACTTTTAATATATATGTGGCGACACTTTTAATATATATGTGGTGATCATTTTTATGCTTATATTGTTTTGTTAATCTTATGGTTATGTTGTTTACTCTGTATGTATTGATGATGTTACTTGGAAACTACGCTCAGTCCCCCCAGGGAGATAGAGTGGTATATAAATAAAGATTATTATTATTATTATTATTATTATTATTATTATTATTATTATTAATAATAATAATAATCTAACTGGAAATAGTTGTATAAAGAAGGGAGGAATCCCTCTTAATAATCTAACATCAAATATCAATGTATATCACACCGCCGGACACCACTATAAAGGATCAAGTGATATACTATAATATATCCCACAACTTAACACCACTGTGAAGGATTATATGTAATATCACTCTGGGCAATAGTCTGGAGGAATCAAGCCCCATCTGATCTATATTATGGTAGCAATATGACGTTAGATGTGTGTAATGGTAGAGTGAACACTACTTCAGTCTTCTTTTGGTTTATTGCTGCCACCACCCAAGATGTCTTAGGAATTTTAAAAATGAGTTTCTGAGGTAACTTTTTCCTTTCTCTGCCAACACAGCTCTCCCCTTAGCTCCTAAAATGACTGTTTGAATAGGAGACCTTTCTGTGGTGTTAGGATGTTAAACTGACTGTAAATTCTACCCAAGGATTACTGATTGAATGAGTAATGATAGAGGCTTCTTCAAAGTCAAATAGAAAAAAGATTTATTTATAAAAACAAACAGACAACTGACTTATTCTTTTGAGAGGCACAAACGCTTGACGTGTTACTATAGCACAATATCTTAATGGTTGCTTAAAAAGAGTTTCTTGATGTGGTTACAAACAAAATCCCTCACTCTACTTCAGTGAAATAGCAATGAGTTCTTGACTAACCTAACCCCAGGCTGTCTTCTGAGCAATTAGCTAACTCTCACCAGAGTCCTTTTCAGCTAACTTACTCAATCTAGAGAGCAAATCCCTTGTGTTGTCTCCCACAAGTAATCAGGATGCTGCTTGGCCTTTCTTGCCAACTATCCAGCCCTGCCTGACCCAAACGCTCTCTCTCAGAAAAAACCCAGTCTCAAAACCCACTTCTTCTTCCTTCAGTTTCCAAATCCCAACTCACTCTTTCTCAGAAGCTGAAATCTTTTCCCTCCAAAGGCTTGGCTCCTCCTCCTCTGCTCTAGCCAATCCCAGGAGATCTCCAACTCCTTTCATCTTCTAACTATCCACCCTCAAGATGGCTGCTTTACTGGCAGTCACTCTCAAAATTGAGGTTTGCCCCACTGTCTTCACAGGCATCTACTCTGGCCTATCAGGTAAGAGTCATTCCAGGCTGCAACTGTCTTCACTGCCATTCTGCATTCTCTGGGTTCAGGGATCAGCCAAAGTGAGGAGCATGTAGGTGACATGTCATGACTGGGAACAGCTGTGACATGGGGTCTAGAAGTCTAGCCCTATAAAAACACAGTCTCAGTGCTTTGGGTAAGATCATGTAGTTTCAATACACAGTATAATAGAGAACAAGAGAGAAAAATGACACAACGGTTTTATTGCACGAGGCAGGCAAACCAGCATTGAATCTTGGTGACTGATTCACATGTCATGATGCCCCGTGCATTCTGCTATTTTTCGGTCTCTTTATTTATTTATTTGCAGCATTTTTACTCCGCTTTTCTCAAACCCCGGAGGGGGGGGGGAGGACTCAGAGCAGCTAAGAAAGGCAGCAATTCAATTCCACAATCAATAACACAGTATAAAACCATAAATACATACAGAGTTAAAACAGTAGCAATTAATTATAACCAAATTATCATAACAGTCATTAAAAACAATACTCTTTGCTATGATTAACTTATTTCTCGCTATTGGCAGGCTAAACCTATCAATAGCTTGCAGTCCCAAAATTTTCCCATCACCTACATTAGAGCAATGCTTCTATTCCACTTCTGTGTTGGTATGCTGGCAGTCAAGTTACATCAAAGGGAAAGGATCATAATCTTTTCCCATTCTCCCTCAGAGGCTGTAGACTTATATAGCATTGAATTTATTCACATGAAATAATGCAGCTTGCAATGTGATTTTCTTTGGGCCTGTTTTTTGTCATAAATAAATCAACCATCAAAACTTTGACTCCAAAAATATTAGTTCACTAAAACCATCTTGAATCACTGCCTCTATTTTTGGACTGTATAGTATCTGTTTCAATACAGAAGTTCATCCTGCCTCCAAGGATCTATTTCCTCATTGGCCGGGAAAAATTATCTTAGGCATTAGCGGAATGATACTCAAGATTGCAATCTTTCTTAATCCTGGCTTTATTGGTGTATGATAAATTCTATTATTTGTGATTACTTTTGAAAGTCAACACTGTAATCTTATTAGCTATTCACTGATGAGTGGATTCAGATTGCAAAAGTAGCACTTTAACTGGGGAACAAAACGCTGATGAAAAGTATTAAAGATTACGGCAAAGAAAATTGGCTGTCTTTTATAGTTAGGTTCAGTTAAGTTCATCGTAGAAAGTGAATGGAAGATAGAAATTGAGCAGGACAGAAATCTTTGAAATCAATGGGATTTTTTTCCAAGTTTTGAAGGCAGAAAAATAAGCAAAGCATTGTTATCTAATATGCATAGAACAATGTAAGTGGAATTTGAACAATGATGCTTTTCTAATTACAAGAGATTACAGCTACATAAAGTAAATTCAGACCATTCCTAAACTGTGATTGTCTTTACATTTATCTTGCAATAATTTATATTTTGATTCAAATTAAGTGGTTAATTGAATGTGTTTTGTTGCAAAATTCAGGGCATGATTAATTAGAAATGAGTTCCATTGAGATGTAGAATTACTACATAAAAGTACCAACACAGAATGTTTCCTAAAGCTCTTGGAGTGTTAGGGGGTTTTTTGGGGGTTTTTTTGGTCGTGTCAGGAGCGACTTGAGAAACTGCAAGTTGCTTCTGGTGTGAGAGAATTGGGAGTGTTAGGTTGATGACAATGTTAGGGATGTTTCATAAATATAGGATGTCTTCCTACAGGAAGATAACATTTGATGCTTCAAAGCACCAATACAGAAAGCTAGAAGTCTACAGGGCAACACCAGTGAGGAAGAGGCTGCCTTGTTTTGCTTCTTGCCTTGGACCTCAGCCCCTCCAACAGTGGAATCAGTTCTTTGCGGGTAGAGGCCCTGACCAGTAGATAGCTACTTAACACTTTGCACAGCTGCTTTGCCTCCTGAAGCCTGGGATTTAAAAGGAGGACTCCTATGGGGGTGGGTCTGCTACCAGCAGGGAAGACTCTGAAGGGGGCACTGCCATAGGGGGCACACCTTTGGGGGAGCCACTTTGGGAGTGACACAAGGACCTGCCTGCCTGTGTATAGGGTTGTTTCTAGTAGCCATCATGTAGTCTACCCAATATTGGAAGGATGTGTTCCATAGTGGAGGGAGGGAGAACCATGGAGTAGGGTTGAGGGAAATACAGGGGGAAGAGATGGTCTCAGTGTCAACAAAACAAGGAGCGAACCTGCAAACCGTCTCCCAGATAAAATAACCTGGATAGCTGGAATGACAGTCCCCCTGGGATGAAAATGCTGCTGTTGAATGCCAGATCAGTAAATGGAAGACACATGCCATTCAGGACTTCATTCTGGAGAAGCATTCCAACTTGGCCTGTATTACTGTGACCTGGTTGGATGAGACTGGGGGTGGAGTTAACCTCAACTTTGTTCATTAGATTTTTCTGTACAGTCACAATCAAAACATGGGAGTTGGGAAGGTGGAGTGGCAGTCATCTATCATTACTCTATTCCCATGACCAAGTGCTCCATCCCACAGTCTGCAGGGTTTGAGTGTGTAACTGGGAAATAATAGGAATTCTGTTGGTGTATTGCCCACCCTACTGCTCAACAATCTCTCATACTGAGCTAACCAGGGTGGATTAAGTGGTTGTATTGAAGTCTAGCGTGGCATTTATGGAAGACTCAAAACAAATTTGATTGAACACAGGCTAGAGCTCATGTGGGGGCCTACTCTACAGCAATGCAGGCAGCAAAGAAGTCATGTTTTGCTGTCAGTCTTGCATCTGCAAAAAATAGGTTTCAAACTTTTAAATGGTATGGAGACAGTTTTGATTGCCTTGGATAAACAACACAAAGAACTGGACAGGGGAATGAGTCACTGTTGGTTCTCCTGGACTTTTGGTGGCCTTCACTAACATCAACCATGGTATCAGAGTTGCCAGGTCCCAGGGCCCTGGCTGAAGTCTCAGGAAATTCCTCTGTTTCTCAATATCTCTCGACCAGTGGTTTTCAACCTGTGGGTCCCCAGATGTTTTGGCCTTCAACTACCGGAAATCCTAAAAGCTGGTAAACTGGTTGGGATTTCTGGGAGTTGTAGGCCAAAACACCTGGGGACCCACAGGTTGAGAACCACTGCTCTAGACAATAAGACAAATCTCAGGACAAGTCTAGCATCTATTTTCTTCCATTTTTACTATCCTGTTTTGAGCAATGAGACACTGCACCTCAGCCTTGAAGTACACTCCTAAATACATTGCTACAACATTTTAGCCTCCAATAATAATTTTCACTGGACAGTCCCCTCCTCATGTAAATAGGAAAATGCAAGCATTGTTTTGTTAACCATCAAAGTGGTCAGTACTTCACAGGTATTCACATTAAATATTTTCCTCCATTGTTATCACCTTCTTGCTTTGCTCCAAGATAACAGGAAAATACCTTTGGGTGGTCAAGAGAAAGAAGTAATATCATGTTCTCCCCGGAATCAAATAGAACCATAGATTATTAGAGCTGGAAAAGTCCACAAGGACCGGGTTGCTGGTTTTCTCCTTTCTGGTTTCAACAGAAAGAAGAAAACCATGAAAATGAACAAAATCTGGCTACCAGTACTAAAAGAAAACCCTCTAAAATCAGGACAGTAAATAAAGAGCAACGCTAAAAAAACAGGGGAATTTTGGACAAGAATCAATCAGGGCCAGCTAACACCTCCCAACAAAGGACCCCCAGGAAGCAACCAGCCAGACTTTGAAGCTGCAAAACCATTAAATGCCAATCAAAGTGGCCAACTGCAACATTCACACTTGCCTCAAGCGAACAAGAGCAATTAAAATAAAACCTAGTGATTCCGATCATGAGCCTTCAACACCACAAGGACCATCCAGTCCCATCCCATGCCATACAGGAATATACAATCAAAGTACTCCTGATATATTGCCTACTCAGCTTCTACCTAAAGATCTCCAGAGATGGAGAGACTGCTATACTCCAAGGCAACAGTGTATACCACTGTTGAATAGCTCTTGCCATCAGGAAATTCTTCCTAATACTAAGGTCAACTTGCTTTTCCTGCAAAACACAGAGCACCATGTTGGAAGAATCCAACACCATCACCTTGAAATTAGTAACTTAGCCATATCTGCTTGGTCGGTCAAGGGAAAGATTGTTGAGAACATAGGAAGCAAGAGGGATGAAGAATGCTGAAATGTTGGCTAATGGCTATACCAGGGCTTCTTAAACTTTTTTGCCTTGCAACCCCTTTTTGCCGAATAAATTCTTATGTGGCCCTGGCAGGAAACTTACACCTTCCTAGCAGGGAACTTATATTGCTGTCATTACTATGTCCCAAATAAGAAATTAGGTCATTGAGAAATGGAAAGGCTGTGGTGACACTTGGAAATGCCAAGGCAATTATATTACTGTTCATCTTGTTTTCCTATTAAAATGCTTGTGACCAGATGTAGAGACCTATCATCTTGTTCCATTTTCCAGTATCCTACTGACATTATCTCTAAGTTTTAGGAGAGTCACTTAGCTGCTTTAAGGAGGCTCCTTACCTCTATTTAATCTAGAGGAGAAGTGCTCATCTGCTCTTTCTCACTTTCTCTCCCAGCCTGCACACCACACACACTCTTTGCAGGGCAAGGAGGCAAGTTCTTAAAGCTGTTTCTTACTCTAAAGGAGAGGCGCTCAGCTGCAGGTAGGTGTGAGATTTAAGGAAACTTCTTATCTGTTTCTACTCTCTTAGTTGCAGGAGGAAGGCATTACATTTACCCATCCCAATCAAAAAATATCTAAACCATTCTAACATCTGAACCGAAAATACACAAGGCACAAAATTAGTTTTCTCCTAATAAGACAAAGAAGCAGAGATGTCAATTGCTATAGCTTAAGTTTTCACTATTATTTCCCAATTACTTGAGAGTGTCAATCATGGGTTTAAGCTGGTAAGTGCCTAAGTCTTTCTTTGCAAACATTTAGCAGGAGCCTGGGGGCACTACATGTGAAGCTTCACTACTTGTTTATAAGATCGGGATCCTGTAAAACCTAACAGCGCTAAACAATTTATGAAGCACAAATTGCAATGGTTACAGCTCTTTCTCATTATGTTTTCAGTGGCTACTGTTATGTTCCTGAAAGTAAAATATTGATGATTCCTTTTAATCCTTAAAGAACAGTTTCTTAATGAAAGGCTTATAGAGCACACAAGTACAAATGCCATGGTGATTGAAATAGGCCTGCGGTTCAACTTGAACCTTAAATTATCACTTTTAAACTAAATCGCTTTTTAACCCACCAAAAAGAAGAGAGACTGCTAGACGATTTTCCCTTCGTCCATAAGGAACCATTCACAATTTGTTTATCCCAGGCCTTACTGAAACCTTTTAATACAGAAAAAAAAGGAAGAAACCTATGGATGTATTTTATTAGGCTTGGTTGATTAAAAAAAAAGGTTCAAAACTTGTTTTGGATGTAGGGGGCACTGGTGGGTTGATTGGGAATTGAATTCCAAATCTTTCTAAAAAAACTCTTGGAACTTTATGAAATTTCCAAAATTTCCGAATTGGTTTGCTAATGGCGGGCACGATTTCACAAAGCGCAATAAGAAAGACTTGAAAGTATGGGATTTGTAGTATCTTTTTAGGCAACACACAGCAAACAAAGGAAATAACAAACAGCCAGCCCTGAGAGCTTTTGGGGCCTAGTAAGCTGATTTCACAAATTAGGTAAGGAGAGACTTGAAAGTATGGATTTGTAGTATCTTTTTAGGCAAYTCACAGCAAACAAAGAAAAAAACAAACAACCCTGCCCTTTTTACCTTGGAAGCTAATTTCACAACTTTAGGAAGGAGAGTTTGTGTTCAAAGAGTGGTTTGAATTGATGGGAGATCTAGTTCTTTTGAGGCAATGTGCAACACAAACTAAAAAACGCTGAGGCCAGATAGACCTGCTACAATGTTGGCTTTTTAAAATGTTGGAGTGAATGTGCATCCTCCAGAGGAACCAAAGCATTCACTCCAACATTTTAAAAAGCCAACATTGTAGCAGGTCTATCTGGCCTCAGAGTTTTATAGTTTGTGTTGCACATTGCCTCAAAAGAACTAGATCTCCCATCAATTCAAACCACTCTTTGAACACAAACTCTCCTTCCTAAAGTTGTGAAATCAGCTTTAGGAACCAAAAGCATTCACTCCAACTCTTTACACCTAYGCCACTCACCTGCACACTACCCTCACGGTGCCTAACCCTAACCCTAAGCCATCCCAAACCCMAGCAGCAGCAACACACAAGCGGTAAGGCAGGCTGCGCAGGCAGGCAGGCAGGCAGGCAGGCAACAGTCCTTCTCCCAGCCCTTCTTCTCTGCTTGTTTGCTTGCCCGCCGTGCTCTTCTTTCAACCTCCCTTCAACACAACCTCCCTTCCCTTTGTATTTCCCTTTCCCTTCTCAGCTCCAAATGAGTCTCTGAGCCATGTGCTCCCCCAAAACTTCTCCCCTGATTGGCTGGGAGGCAAGGAGCCTCCCAGCATGCAAGCTGCTTGCCTCCTAGCAGGCTAGTAGAGGACTGAAAATACACAGAATAATTTCCAACTCAGTCATAACAAAAATGGCAGAAAAAGCTTCGGAAGGGCAAAGGGACTTCTGGTTTTTAAAAATGCTTCGAAATTGCTTCAAAAAGGTAATTTTAACGAAATTATTACGAGCAACAAGTTATCTGATGACTCTCCATGCATATATTTTATTACTAATTTTGTTCTTAAATGAAGCCATGCTAACAATTTTCTTCCCTTTGTGAGAGTATTTAAAAACCTTAAAATTTTCACAAACTATTTGCAGTTTGTTGCAAATTTTTATAGTGTTTTCTATGCAGGAAATAACATTGTCTATGCTGAGAGTAGTACTTTTTGCACAAAAAATGTTGCTACTTGTAGATCTATCCGTCTTTTGCTATTTGCCACAAGCAATCTGTGCTTGTTTTTCTTTTTCCCCATTGAGGGCAACAAGTTCTTCATTGCTAGTCTTTTGTTCTATTTCTTATGCAAAAGAATTTTTTGCTGCTCCTGACAAAATGTTCCAATCATTTCACTGTCATACAGATGTGAAAAGCTGCACAGCCTTTAACAGACTTTTGGAAGGGGAGTTGACAGGGTGACTTGATATGTCAAAACTCCCTTTCTAATTGAGGGTAAAATTATGAGAAATGTTCTGCACACTTGTGAGTTGGTGAATATCTGCATTATATGGGATTCAAATAAGTTCAGTTCAGACAGGAAAAGTTTGTTTTCCTTTCTAACTTAGTTTATATTACAATTTTGTGCTGGTCAAGAGAGAAGTAAGCTCAATTAAATTTAATGGGACTTACCTCCAAATGGACATATATAGGCAGGGGCGGCTCAACCCATTACGCAAAGTAAACATTTGCAGTAAAGTTGATTTTGCCCAGGGGTGCTCTTGAGGTGCTCTTGGGGGAAAATAGACCTTGACATATGCGAGTTGCAGTTACTGGGATGTATAGTTCACCTATAATCAAAGAGCATTCTGAACTCCACCAATGATGGAATTGAACCAAATATGGCACACAGAACTCCCACGATGAACAGAAAATATATATCAGTGATTGGTTGGGGGGGGGGATACTGTTTGCTTACCGTTGAAAATTACCTAGGGCCGCCTCTGTATATAGGTTTTAAAATCCTATTGTGTTCTATAGGATTTACTCCTTAGTTAGAGTGTTTGGGATTGTAGGATTACAATGAAATCCAACTGAGGTAAATTTAGATAAGTACAATTCAGATAAATAAGAACTTCTCCAAGCAAAGTTCTTTAATTAATTTTCCCTTTAATTAATTTTCAATATAGAATATTAGATTCAATTTGGAAATCAGTGCATCTATCAAGCATCATATTTAACTTTGTGCATTTGGATTAACATGTTTATATGACTCCACTTAGGCAGAAAAAACAAAATGCAAAGACACAGAATGGGGGACGCCTGGCTTGAGAGCAGTATGTGTAAAAAAGATCTTGGAGTCCTCGTGGACAACAAGTTAAACATGAGCCAACAATGATGTGGCGGCAAAAAAAGCCAATGGGATTTTGGCTGCATCAATAGGAGCATAGTGTCTAGATCTAGGGAAGTAATGCTACCCCTCTATCCCGCTTTGGTTAGACCACATCTGGAATATTGTGTCCAATTCTGGGCACCACAATTCAAGAGAGATATTGACAAGCTGGAATGTGTCCAGAGGAGGGCGACTAAAATGATCAAGGGTCTGGAGAACAAGCCCTATGAGGAGCGGCTTAAGGAGCTGGGCATGTTTAGCCTGAAGAAGAGAAGGCTGAGAGGAGATATGATAGCCATGTGTAAATATGTGAGAGGAAGCCACAGGGAGGAGGGAGCAAGCTTGTTTTCTGCTTCCTGGAGACTAGGACGCAAGGAACAATGGCTTCAAACTACAAGAAAGGAGATTCCATCTGAACATGAGGAAGAACTTCCTGACTGTGAGAGCTGTTCAGCAGTGGAACTCTCTGCCCCGGAGTGTGGTGGAGGCTCCTTCTTTGGAAGCTTTTAAACAGAGGCTGGATGGCCATCTGTCAGGGGTGATTTGAATGCAATATTCCTGCTTCTTGGCAGGGGGTTGGACTGGATATCCCGTGAGGTCTCTTCCAACTCTTTGATTCTATGATTCTATGACTCAGTATCTCTTAGACATTCATAAATTAGGAGCTAGTTATATGAATGTTAAGATTATTTTTATACATTGTCAGACCTTAAGAAAGTCCAGTTCTTTGATATCAATGGGTTAACTTTGAAGAAAAGTGCAGCTTACTAGTTGTGAAGTCTAAATCATTTTTATTCTTTGGAATCATACTAAAATGGTACATCTTCAATAGTTTTGATGTTGTAGATAAAATAAGCCATCCAACCACTGGATCAATTTGAAAGTAATTTAATTTTAAGTAGGATTTTAAAATACATGGGCAGCACAATTCTGCCTACAGCACTGAAGCTAATGTCCTTTTCTCTATTTCACTTATATAAAATGCTTCTTCAACATTCAAAGTATTTTTCCCCACTTAAATTAAAAATCCACAATAATTCCTGCCATATTGATAGGAGAAATGGACAGTAAATGTGGGACTTTTGCAAGTGAATAGGGAAGGCAGAGGAACATAATCAAAGCAATGTATACTGGCATATAAGGGGGGAAAAAGAGATTAGAAATGATGGTTACAAATAATGAATTATTTATTTGCAATAATAAAGCTGTTTCAAAATTCTTTTATGACAACATAATAGTTATATAATATAATAAAGTTATATTATAATTGTAGCATAATTATTCACTTTTTTTATAGTGTAATCAATGTTTAAGTAAGTCTTGTAACTACAGAGATGTGACTTCATTAAATGAGGGAGGAGGAACTTCACATGGTGCTGTACCAATGTCTTATGGTGTTCCTACACAATCAATGGGAAGTGTGAACAGAACAAGAAGGTAGAGGAATGGCAAGAAGTAGAGGAAGGTAATGGAGGACTTGCTAGTAAACTTGTTTTGCTGGCCTAATTAGTCACCACTTCCAACAAAAGAGAGTTTCACTAGAAAGTAGAGGTCATGCCAACTGACATTACAGCAGTGAATAAAAGACTGCTGATTTGCCAAATTGGTGCTGCTTGATAAATGTACTTTTAGTTTTAGTCTGAGTCCTAAAACATGCAAAAAAAATCACAGCATGTCTTACACCTAAACCCGTTGATAAACTCTACAAGCTAGCTGAACCCCCCCCCCCGATGTACGATGGGAAGTTGCTGCTAACACTGAAAGCCATCAACTGCATGACTATCAGCCTCCTCCAAGTAGACTCAAATCAAGAAAAAGCTTCATGAGAACCACCACTCCTCTTAATGTTCTCCCAGCAACAGCAAGAGTGTCCCTCTGGGCAGCTAAACCAGGAAATCCCAATTAAATGCCCCCCCCCCCCCAATGAGGGTCTACTTCCAGGGGCAAAGCAAGAATTGGTCACTTGGAAGTCCCTGGACAGACTCAGAAGTGGAGTGAGCGGATCAAAAGACAACCTGGCAAAATTGCACTAGCTAGAAGAATCCTCCATCTTGTGTGACTGTGGAGTAGACAACTCCGCAAATGTATGCTTGCCCTGCCTCATGTATAGAGGAAGAATTGTTTGAGGCTACAGACAATCATGTCTCTGTTGCCCGTTTTTGGTCAAAAGACATTAGGCACTTGTGCTCCTTCTATTTTTAATCAGTTTTATAATAATTTACGAAATGCTTTTGATATGACATAAATAAGTCTGAGTCCTCCACCTTCATAAAACAAAGGCTTTGCATATACTGTGTATATACTTGAGTATAAGCCTAGTTTTTCAGCCCTCTTTTTAGGCTGAAAAAGTCCTCCTCGGCTTATACTCAAGTCAAGGTTATTTGTTATTTTACTCTGTTATTAGTATTTTTATTACATATTATTTTACTTATTATTATTATTATTATTTACTCTATTATTATTACATGTATTATTTTACCTTATTATTACATTCATTATTTTACTCTATTATTATTATTATTTTTGTTGTTTGTTGTTGTTGTTATTATTATTATTGCATTTATTATTTTACTGTATTACAGGCATGGGCCAACTTGGGCCCTCCCTCCAGATGTTTTGGACTCCAACTCCCACAATTCCAAATAATCGGTAGGCTGTTAGGAATTGTGGGAGTTGAGGTCCAAAACACCTGGAGGGCCCAAGTTTGCCCATGCCTGCTCTATTATTACTGTTATTACATTTTCATTATTTTACTCTATTATTATTATTACATTTATTATTTCACTCGTTTTATTGTTATTGGAAGGATGCATCAGCACATTTACATTGAAGAAGGTTAGAATAATAGTTCAATCAGAGTTGGACAGTCTTATCTAAAATTACAGTTTTATGTAAATATTCAAAAACATTTCACCTACTGATACTTCAATTAATGTAATTTTATTGGTATCTATTTTTATTTTGAAATTACCCATAGCGGCTGCCTTTCCCACCCTCGGCTTATACTCGAGGTAATACGTTTCTCCAGTTTTTGTGGTAAAATTAGGTGTCTCGGCTTATATTCAGGTCGGCTTATACTCAAGTATATACGGTATATATATATTAGGCCTGGGCGGTTTCGTTCGTTAATTTTGTAATTCGTTAAATATTCGTTAATTTTAGCAATTACAAAACGATTACAAAACTTATTTTTAAACCCGGAAGTGTTTTTAAATATCGAAACGGCATGCGCCAAAAAATTTTGTATTTCCGTCCATTTCGGAAATACGTAAGATGGCTTGGCTAGATGCTTGCTGGGAGCTCTCCTCTCAGGAAGAGGGGCGAGAGCGGCGAGCGAGAGGGGCGAGCGAGCGGCAAGCGAGAGGGGCGAGCGAGCGGCGAGCGAGAGGGGCGAGCGAGCGGCGAGCGAGAGGGGCGAGCGGCGAGCGAGCGAGAGGGGCGAGCGGCGAGCGAGCGAGAGGGCGAGCAGCGGCGAGCGAGAGGGGCGAGCGGCGGAGCGAGAGGGGCGAGCGGCGAGCGAGCGAGAGGGCGAGCGGCGAGCGAGCGAGAGGGCGAGGGCGAGCGGCGAGCGGGAGGGGCGAGCGGCGAGCGAGCGAGAGGGGCGAGCGGCGAGCGAGCGAGAGGGGCGACGAGCGGCAAGCGAGAGGGCCCGCCAGAGTGAGTGCCTGCCTTCCCTCCTTAATAATAATTTTAATTTCTCCTCCCTATTCTACTAAATTAATAATTAAATTAAAAAAAATATTGAAAAAATATTGAAAAAAAAGGGCGCCATCTTTACAAAATGTTTTGTAAATATTTACGAAATTTCGTAAATACCGAACTTTTTTAAGGGAAAATTTTGTAATTATTTTAAATATCGAAACAAAAAAAACACCCCAATTACAAATCGATTTTAGAAACAAATTTTTGCGTTGTTACCCAGGCCTAATATATATATATAATATAGCCACAAAATCCAAGATGCAAAACAATTAAAAGCCTAGAATGAGAAAAATGGGGTTAACCATTTTGAATGCAATATTCCTGCTTCTTGGCGGGGGGTTGGACTGGATGTCCCATGAGGTCTCTTCCAACTCTTTGATTCTATGAAAATCTTATTCAGATTGAATGCCTTACTGGCCTGGCATAAAACTGTCAGAGATCTCAAGCCAATTTGTGTAGAAGTGCAAACTTGTAGACTGGACTGTTGCAAGTCAAGGTAGCACTGAAAACTCCCCAAAAGACACAAATCTTCCCTACATTTAGAAAATGAGTTACTCAGGGAAGAGGCTAATATGAAACCCTCAAAAGGTGCTTTCCTCCACAGTAATCTTCAGCTTCATTGGTACAGTCTATGGGATCTTCCATGCTTATTTCAATCAAACATGTTTCAGTCCTAACAAAAGTACTCCCAGGCTACAAGGGATTCCATGCAATTATACAGAATCTCCCACAATCCCCCAAACAGTAAGCATTCGCTGCTGCCACCCCATTCTTTTCCTCCCCTCTCCTTTGGCTGAATGGTCTTCTTCATGTTTGTAGCTTTTGTAGTTGTCTGCTTGCTGTCACTGTTTCTCCCCTGCCCCTTAAAAACTTTTTAAATGACTTTCTGACTACAGAACATAGCAAGGGTAGACGCATAAAATAAGTTGACAAGAACAATAGATAACACAGATGAAAACCAAGAAATCCTGTACCCTTCCTCTTACTATGATTGTTTTCAGAATATTTTTCTGTACACTCTGGTATGCTAAGTTTACTATCTGTCAGATGGAAAATTTGCAATTTCCAAAGATCTCTGTCTTGATGACAATGCATGCAGATGTTTCAGATGCATAGTTTGCAGAGCTGCATGTAAATTACAGAAGCATACGGTTCCTACAGGTGGCAGCTAGTTCTGATGAATAATCTGTTCTCATTTATCCCATATCATCTGACGGCAAGGTCTAGGGAATGTCAATATGATTTGGCATTTTGGAATGGAAGCCCTTCCAGAAATTAATGTGGCAGATTTTGATCTGTGCAGAACACAGAAATTGAACTCACTTATCAGTTGCAGAAGGTGTCTCCTCATTTGTCTTGTGCAAAATATAATTCTAGTTCAGCTGTATTTGAGGGAAACTGTTATATGGAGAGACGGAGAGAGGAAGAGTGTTCACAAACATACCGAAAAGTGAGGAGGCGAGTTGCAGAAAGATTGACTAAACTAGGGCCACAACTTCATTAACTTAACAATGATGAAAGCTGCATGGCCTTGTTACTCAAGGTGAGTGAAACCTGGCCTCAATCAAGACTACAGATATAAATCCAAGTTTACTTCATTCTTGCATGCAAATGAATACCTTCAGAAATTTTGCATATTTTAAGTTTTTCCCCTTTGTTTGCTTTGCAATTTAAACTTTGTGGCAAAAATAATGTTTCTGCGAAAGAAGGAGCCCTCGGTGGTGCAGTGGGTTAAACCCATGTGCCGGCAGGACTGAAGACCGACAGGTCACATGTTCGAATCCAGGGAGAGAGTGGATGAGCTCCCTCTATCAGCTCCAGCTCCCCATGCAGGGACATGAGAGAAGCTTCCCACAAGGATGGTAAAACATCAAAACATCCGGCCATCCCCTGGGCAATGTCCTTGCAGATGGCCAATTGTCTCACACCAGAAGCGACTCGCAGTTTCTCAAGTCAATCCTCACATGAAATAAAAATGGACAAAAGAAAATGAGCAACTGTTTCCAGGGTGTCTGCCTCAATGCACATCACCTTTGGCCAAAATGAAGGCAAGCTTGGTGGTGATTTCAACATCTACTTTTTACAGGGGCCTTGTGTAAATGGAGTCCTCTCCTCTTCCATGTATTCTCTTAGAATCATAGAGTTGGAAGAGACCTCATGGGCCATCCAGTCCAACCCCCGCAAAGAAGCAGGAATATTGCATTCAAATCACCCCTGACAGATGGCCATCCAGCCTCTGTTAAAAGCTTCCAAAGAAGGAGCCTCCACCACACTCTGGGGCAGAGAGTTCCACTGCTGAACAGCTCTCACAGTCAGGAAGTTCTTCCTAATGTTCAGATGGAATCTCCTTTCTTGTAGTTTGAAGCCATTGTTCCGCGTCTTAGTCTCCAAGGAAGCAGAAAACAAGCTTGCTCCCTCCTCCCTATGACTTCCTCTCACATATTTATACATGGCTATCATGTCTCCTCTCAGCCTTCTCTTCTTCAGGCTAAACATGCCCAGCTCTTTAAGCTGCTCCTCATAGGGCTTGTTCTCCAGACCCTTGATCATTTTAGTTGCCCTCCTCTGGACACATTCCAGCTTGTCAACATCTCCCTTCAATTGTGGTGCCCAGAATTGGACATAGTATTCCAGGTGTGGTCTGGCCAAGGCAGAATAGAGGTGTAGCATGACTTCCCTGGATCTAGACACTATACTGCTACTGATGCAGGCCAAAATCCCATTGGCATTTTTGCCGCTGCATCACATCTTCTCCCCATCTATGTTTCTCAAGAAAAAACACAGTGGATGTTGAACACGTGGCTAGCCCCCTTTCCCCAAAGACAGAATTAGGTAGCTTAAGGTAAAAAGCTTTAGTTTTTGGAGTATTCAAGATTTCAGATATCCAGAAAAGGAAGATTCGACCTATATTATGTTCTACTGTCTAACATGGGAGGAAACATGTCATCCACTGCTGTTGCTTCCCCTCAAATTTTTCATCCTTGTTGTTGCATCTTCCATCAGCTCTTATTCCTGCTTCCTTTTGTCATCCTGCTTTAACTGCTTCACTCCAGCCAAGTTACTCTGAGGGGTCATTCTTAAGAGCCATTAAGTCAGTGTATATCATATGTAGGATTATGTTGCACAATATATTTTTTCTTTTGCTTGTGTCATTCTCATATAATAATTTGATGAACAGGCATAAAGGCATAAACTCATCCCAGAATGGACCTCTACCTCTTTAGCTGTTATGTTTTGAAATAGGATTATACTTGGAACCATTGAGATAATGAGAACAGATCTATGCTCCTGGTTGCTTTCAACAAGTGCCTTACCAGGTCCCCATTTGCACATGCTCCCAATAAGCTGTGCAAGGGAAAATATTATATGACATATAAACATATTTATTTATTTATTTATTTGACTTGTATACCGCTACTCCCAATTTGGCTCGGAGCGGTTTACAGCAGTAGATTAAAACAATACAATTAACTTTAAAATACAATAAAACAAGAACAGACATCATATAGGTGTGATGTGGTGTTCAAATCATGGAGAAGCAATCACACGGATATCTACGTCCACATAGGCTTTTCAATATTACATTTACATCTTTATGTGGAGTTAGGCAGTGTCTATAACAGGAGGGTAAACCCAGAAGAATACTCCCTCTCGGTTGTTGTAGGTTTTTTCGGGCTATAGGGCCATGTTCTAGAGGCATTTTCTCCTGACGTTTTGCCTGCATCTATGGCAAGCATCCTCAGAGGTAGTGAGGTCTGTTGGAACTAGGAAAAAGGGTTTATATATCTGTGGAATGACCAGGGTGGGACAAAGGACTTTTGTCTGCTGGAGCTAGGTGTGAAAGTTTCAATTGACCACCTTGATTAGCATTTAATGGCTTGGAAGTGCCTGGGGGGAATCTTTGTGATTTGATGTGCCTGATTGTTTACTCTCTGTTGTTTTGCTGTTGTAATTTTTGAGTTTTTTCATACTGGTAGCCAGATTTTGTTCATTTTCATGGTTTCTTCCTTTCTGTTGAAATTGTCCACCTGCTTGTGGATTTCAATGGCTTCTCTGTGTAGTCTGACATGGTGGTTGTGAGAGTGGTCCAGCATTTCTGTGTTCTCAAATAATATGCTGTGTCCAGGTTGGTTCATCAGGTGCTCTGCTATGGCTGTGCCTTTGGTCATTCCACAGATATATAAACCCCTTTCTCTAGTTCCAACAGACCTCACTACCTCTGAGGATGCTTGCCATAGATGCAGGCGAAACGTCAGGAGAGAATGCCTCTAGAACATGGCCATATAGCCTGGAAAAAACCTACAACAACCCAGTGATTCCGGCCATGAAAGCCTTCGACAATACAATACTCCCTCTTTTCTTATTTATGGAATACCACACAAGTAATAAGTGAAGCAGGTTTATGATGGATCATGAGACCTCATCACACGGAGGCTGAGAATTGTCTTCTCTGGACTTCTCTGTACTGTACACCTGATCCTCATAGAAGCAGCCAGGGAGAAAGTTGGAGACAGTAGTGAAACATCATGATAAGGGATTCCACAACCCATGACAGTAAGGGAACGTAGCATTATGCTGCCCAATGGTTTTTCCTGCTGTCCCCTGGCTTCTCAGCCTCAATGTGATGAGGTACGAAGTCTCAGTGAGTTCTTTTGAAGCATCTATGCAGCTTTCATTTATGTTTTTAGAATATATCTGATTTTTAATGTTGTTAATCAAGAAACATTAACAACCTCAGATATGCAGATGACACCACTCTGATGGCCGAAAGCGAAGAGGAGCTGAGGAGCCTTCTAATCAAGGTGAAAGAAGAAAGCGCAAAAGCAGGGTTGCAGCGAAACAAGAAAACAAACAAGATTATGGCAACAAGAATGATTGACAACTGGAAAATAGAGGGAGAAAATGTGGAGGCCGTGACAGACTTTGTATTTCTAGGTGCAAAGATTACTGCAGATGCAGACTGTGGCCAGGAAATCAGAAGACGCTTACTTCTTGGGAGGAGAGCAATGTCCAGTCTCGATAAAATCGTAAAGAGTAGAGACATCACACTGGCAACAAAGATCCGCATAGTCAAAGCCATGGTATTCCCTGTAGTAACCTACGGATGTGAGAGCTGGACCTTAGGGAAGGCTGAGTGAAGGAAGATAGATATTTTGAACTGTGGTGGTGGAGAGTGCCTTGGACCACAAGAAGAACAAACCAGTCCATTCTCCAGGAAATAAAGCCCGACTGCTCACTGGAGGGAAGGATATTAGAGACAAAGTTGAAGTACTTTGGCCACATCATGAGGAGACAGCAAAGCCTAGAGAAGACAATTATGCTGGGGAAAGTGGAAGGTAAAAGGAAGAGGGGCCGACCAAGGGCAAGATGGATGGATGGCATCCTTGAAGTGACTGGACTGACCTTGAAGGAGCTGGGGGTGGTGACGGCCGAGAGGGAGCTCTGGCGTGGGCTGGTCCATGAGGTCACGAAGAGTTGGAGACGACTGAACGAATGAACAACAACAATCAAGTGCAACTGATTCCTGCAGCCCCAATCTTCAGTTTATCCAGATAGCAGAAATGTCAAATCGGTGGTTGCAGATACTCTGTATTCCTCCCCAAGTAAATGACCTTGCCCATCATAAAACATGCCTCTTCTCCATGTCCTCTGAAACCTTTTGCAACTTTCCCAAAGCAGCTGGCTTTGAGAAATACACATGAAAGGAAAAATGGGTTTAACTCGTTTCCCTCTTAGCATCTGTAAAACATGGAAATTTGCAACACCAGAAATCTTTAAAATATTTAAACCCCTACCTACAGAACTCTGCAGAAGATATTTCATTACACAAATTGCTTTCCTTAATCAGACACCCCATGAACCTCTTCAGCTCCCCACTGGGTATTTCTCTTGCTATCCACAATTAGGCAATCCTATAATGAAAGATCTTTGCATTGTAACAGGCATCTGTCTGCAAACTCAGCTAGGCTTGTCATTTCTCTGTGGTGCCCTGATCTGCGGATCTGAATGTTAGGCTTACCTTTCCAAGAACTTTGTTGCTTTCCATTGAGTCTTTCTATGCAACAAGATAGCATTAGAATTCTCTGTGGATGATAGGTGGAGGGAAGTTCAGTACTGTGTAATTTAACAAGACCTTTCTGAGCTCTGACTGTGAACTGTAAGGTTAATAATCTTTTCCTGTGGAGACCGCAGTGCTTTTATACTTGCATAGAAACTGACACTCATCTCTATACAGAATTTGTTATAACAGTGCTGCCACCCTGGGATGGACTCAACTCCTTATTTTCAAGCCATGTACTTTGTGTGAATGCTTTGCTTGGTTTTTTACATTAATAGCTGTTGGGAAAACATCTCATTTCCTGTATTCTTTCAGTTTTCCTATACACACTGTTAAGGTCACCCTTAATCAGAAGTTTCATGTCTTTTTGATACAATAGGGTAAAAAAACCTGTTCTATTCAAAAACACTGGTTGAACATGAAATTTTATAAAAGGAGAGTTCAGAGGTGTTAGACATAAATAGATACTGAAATAGAGAATGAAGTGGCATTTCCCACTTAAAGCTCATATTCCTTTTTTTAAAGGCATCTGACCAATAGTCACCAACATTTGTTTTTCTCAGTCAGACAAAAAAAAGGTGGTATTCGCCACTTTTTTCTAATCAAATTTATTAGGGTTGTGTGCAACTAAAAAAACCCTGCTTTGTTTGTCTTAATGAAAATTGTGTGACCACCCCTACCCCCCCCCATTTTAATTCCATGATATTTTGTAAAAATTGTAAGGGGTCCATGCCAAATCTATTATGGAGCTCTAAAAATGTCATTAGTTTAGCTATCCACTAGGCTTGGGCAGTTTTGTTCGTTAATTTCGTAATTCGTTATTAATTCGTATTTAAATTAGCTTACGATCCAATATTGAGCCATGCAGGAATAGTGTGAGGAGTAAATTAGATTCGAAACAATTTTTTCAATTTATTTCGTAATTATTTCGTAATTATTTCGTAATTATTTTCGCATGTCTGGTGCAAGTTTTATAGTTGTTGTTTGTTTTATCACACCAACAGTCAACAACAGAGGGAGAGGGAAGCTTCAGAAGTTCCTCCTGTCCCATTTGGAGGTTTTTTTAGCATATTGCGCAATCCCGTCCGCCATTAACAAATCGATTCGTAATTTTACGAAATTTCGTAAATTTCGAAATTTTTAAAAGGAAAATTTTGGAATTATTAAAAAAACGCAAGGGCCCCCTAAAAACAAAACGAGTTTAGAACCAAATTTTTCCGTGGTTACCCAAGCCTACTGTCCACCCATTTGCAGCCATGGGGACACTAACGAGGCTCCTCCCTCAGTTTTAAGGCTATTGGGATGAAACATGCTACAATTGTAGCACACATTTACCACTCTAAGCCCCCCAAGTTTCAGAAAATTTTGCTCATCCACTAATTCTTAGGATATTTTTGAAGTTTTTATGAACAACATTTTAAAAAAAACCAAAAGAGATACCCCTTAAGAGAAGAAGAGCAGAACATCATTTCTGCTGTATTTCAGAAAGATCCACTCATCAATTGATTTTTTGGATGCTTTAAAGTTTTTCAAATAAAACAACAGTGCCAACTAGATCTGGCCTTGGTTCCAACCTTCCTTATCAATGAAGACAGCAGATATCTTGCCTCCCCTATGGCATATTTAACAAACTTAGAGGTTCCTCTTCATCGAAGGGCTTTCACCCTGGCTCGATGCCACACTCTCCCATCAGCTGTACTTGAAGGCCGCTACCGGAAGATCCCTTTCCCAGAGAGACTCTGCCCCTGTGACTCGGGTCATGTAGAAACAATAGAACATGTGCTCCTTCAGTGCCCGTTCTACAGGGATATCCATGTCAGGCTTATCTTACCTCTGATATACAAGCACCCAGGCCATTCAGGACAATTTGATACCTCCCTGCTACTTGCAGATACTAATTCAGCTACAACCTACAATGTTGCAAAGTTCTGTTCAGCAGCATACAAAATCTGTCAGGGAATGACTAGTCCTAAAAGTTAACTGTGTGTCCAGTAATCTTCTTCCCTGAATCTACAATTTGGTGATGGATCTGTGCATTGTATGTTTTTACCCTGTTTCCCCTTCTGCTCCCTCACCCATATTGTGCTTCAGTAGTTATATTTATATTTTTAATGTAACAAACATACCAATTTTGTATGAAAATGTGACTTCTATTTCCTGTGCTGGTCAATGACCAAAATAAATGATTTAATTTGAAATAAAACAACAACAATATCACATATTAAAACATTAAAAAACACTTGTCTGCCATCCACTAGGCTTAAAATAATGTTTTGTGTTTGCCCAGAATTTCACAACTTCATTGCACAGTCCTAAAAGTTAGTGTTGTGGACTACAATTTAACTCTGCAGCAATGGAGGAGGCTTTGTCTGCCAGCCAGCCAACAGGCTTAAAATGTTTTGTGTTTGCCCAGAATCCCAATAGCAAGGAGACAACTAAAAGTAGTGCCCTGTGAATTCTTGTTCTACTAGACTAGAATTGCCCCAGAATCAATACAGAAAAATTAAAAAATAAAGAAAACAGTTTGTAGGATCAATAATTGAAAGAAAACAAAGCAGGAAAGACGGAAAACCCCGAAAATGAATCCTAGATGGACTCACCCCGCCTAACACATGCACACACAAAGGAAATGAACCTAAAAAAATGGGCTCTGGGAATCCTAAAAAGGAATCCCTTGCAAGAAAAGCCTTCTTGTAGGGAGAAATTCAGCTGCTAGTCATTTTCTATTGAGAAGCTAGGTTTAAACTTAAAGCTAATGCTATTAGTTCGCTACTTGCTTTGCGTCCTGCCTGCCTGCTTCTACCCTCCTCCCTTCCACCACATGCTCGCTGCTCAGAAAGGCAAGCAAGACCTTGTGGCTGTATTTATTTATTGGAAATGCCAGAATTTGCTTGTGCTGAAAAACTAAGCTGACTCATTGGGACTTATGACAATTGCGTACTTTATTATGAAAACTGCATACTGGTTGTTTGTGTTTGTTTTTAGGGGGTGGCGCTGTGCAGTTGTCATCATATGGGTCGTAAGTACAGACTTAACACATCTCTTATGACTCTCAACCCTCTTACGATATTTTGCACAGCCCTAATTATCTATTACATGTCATATTTCTAGTTTCTTCTTCTTTTCTTTATATTTGCATTAGGTCTTTTTCTTTGTCCTTATTTTTAACAGGTTAGATATTATAAGTGTGTTGATTTTTATGTACCTGCATTTATTATACATTTTTGTAGACCAAAGTCTAGGTCATCACTCATGATGTGTTCTCCAAAGGTGAAAGATATATACATACATTTGGCATTAAAATAATAAAGTGAAACTGGCCCAATACATGATGATGATTTTATTATTTTCACATTAAAAACCTATTAACATAAAACACTAACAAAAAGAAATACCACAAAGAGAAGAATGGCAAAGTAAAATACTGGAAATAATGAATATGGATGAACTAACCTACTGGCTATCACCGAATGAAGGAATTCCAAAGAAACATACAAATTGGGACTTGGTGAAAAACTACTTTAAACAATGAAAAATAGAGGTCATTTCCTGAAGGACAAAAATACAAGTTAAAGAAGTAACAAAACAGGAAAGTGACTTTGATTACTTTGATGAAAAAAAATTATAAAAGATCTTCAAAGAACAGATGGAAGTCCAACCAAATTTTTATTTTTTATTTTTTTCTTTCTGTTTTTATATATTTTTCTTTATCATTATCTTTCTCTCCCTCCTCTTTTTCCTTTTTTAAACTTAAAATGTTCGTGGTATTTTGACTTTTTCTCTTTTTTTCTCCATTATCTTATTTTCTTTCTTTTTTCTCGAGTTTAGCTTTCATTTCCTACTTTTCTATCTCCTTCACAATATTCTCCCACTTTCCATGTAATCACACTACTTCTTAATAAAAAATTATTATTAAAAAAAACATAAAACACTATCCAGACATTCTAATAATAATTTAAGAAAACATGTGGTGGTTAGTTTACCTTTCTTGTGCATTTCATTACCTTCTATGCATGAATACTAGTTTTCTGAAGAAGAAAGAGTCCTGTACTTATGGAGATTGCCTACATACCTTTGAAACTAGAAAATCAGTGTTCAAATCCTATGGAGAAGCTTCATAGATGCAGAGAGTTCCCCTGTTCTGAAAGTCTGCCTCCATTTGTAAAACAAAAAAACAAAAAACAAAAAACAGAAACAGAGGAAACATAGCAAGTCTGATCCCTCTTCTCATTTTTTTAAAAAAGAATATGTTACTTTTCTAATGTTTGAAAAGCTCTAAAGTCTAGCTGTTTTTCCTGAAGTCAACTGACTTAGGAGTAACCACAATAATTTGTTTTATATGTATTGGGGATTTAGTTTTGCTCAGTTTTTTCCATATAAATTCACTTGCGTGATGGGAAGCAAAGTCTCTACCAAGGCTTCCTGTTAAGTGATCCTAAGAAAACACACTACAATTCCTATGAGATCACAGGTCAACTGCAGTATTAAATAAAAAGTTCTAAGGACTCCTGCCATAGGGGATAAAAGTTAAGGAAAGTTAAGAGCTTGGATACGCAAACAAGATTTCAATGATCATAAATTTCTAGAGACTAGAACTTTGGTTCACAAAGGCCAAGGGATAGATATTCTGGTGTATTGTGGCTGAAAAGAAGAGTTCATTTGGGAAAGCTAAATTTCAGTTATGGACTCAGTTCTTAATTTTTTTAGCATTTTTTTTCTTAAGCAGAGGTAACTATTTTTATACAAACTCTTCCTCGAAGATACTTGTGACTTTCCATTCTAGTACATTATTGGATAACCTTTCGCACCAGCTGATTAGAGGGTTTTAGGTACTAGATTCTAGCAACATATAGAGTATGGCTGGATGAATGATTTTGTTATTTTTCTTTACTGTGTATCTGACTTTTTAAATAATAATAATAATAATAATAATAATAATAGTATTACCCACCTTTCCCTGTGACTTGAGGCAGGATAATTAAACATTTAGCGCTGTAATTTCTAGAGAAATAAATGAAATCTCAGTAGAACCTATTTAATTGATCCAGTGGTGATGCATGGAGACATAATTCCCAAATATAACCATTTAGCAAAATGATTGCAAGAATTCCTCATACTCTTCTTTTCTACTCTCAGTCTGAATAAGATAATGCTCTACTTGCTTGTTATGAAGATTTAAAAAAAAAACATTAAACTTGTGATTAAAAAAGCTGGTAAATTCCCTAAAAGCATCAGATCCCATCTGATTTTGGAAGTTAAATAGGGTCAGTTATGTTTATTACTTGGTTGGGAGACCATCAACAAATACCAGGTGATGTAGGCTATATTTCAGAGGAAGGAAATGGCAAGCCAACTTTTATTATTTCTTGCCTAAGAAAACCCTATAAATCCATGGGGTTGCCATAAATTGACAGGTGATTTAAAGACACACACACATGCCTACAATTCTAATGAAAAATGACTAACATGGATAAACATACAATTACCTCAATGAACAATTCTGTGAGCTTTATTTTCGCCTATACTAAAAAAAACCCACCAAGTCCTTTTTGTCCAACTCATAGATTACTAGTTCATCTCTCCTGCCTTAGAAACAGGTAAAAAGCCTTCTTTTGGGGAGAGATGATTATAGGGTTATAGGACTCATGCTTTCTCCTATATGTTTTCAGTCAATTTACAATTAATTCTGCAAAAAAAAAGTCAAAATATATCGACACACGCTTTCTTTTTTCCCTCCTGCCAGGGTTTCCTTTTGGCATTTGAAGCCAATGAACCAGACTGAATGGAGGACTGACAGAAGGAAGTGTTGCTTAGCTTTTTCAGTCTGATTCACTCGTTTATTTTTATATTGTTTCCTATGAAAGAGCCAAGACTTATCAACTTGGTATGCTGTTTCTGTCATGAATGCAGGAAAGCTGCTGAGGGGATATTTAGTGCACAAAGAATAATGAAGGGAAAATGTGACAGCAATCCAAACATGCACACAGCGAATGGGTCTTTATTAAAAGTGTGATCAATGAAAAGCAACACACATTTAATACTTTTCTTCATGTATGACACGGTAATGATGTTGCGTTTAATACTAAATTTTACATACGCATGGTGTTGTACAGTGTTTAATATGATCTTTTCCTCTGGCCTGCAAAAGCTTACAGAATTTTAAAAATGGCAGAAACATTATAATATCAATATGCAAAGGAATCTTACAGCACCTTAGAGACTGAGAGAATGAAGTTGGTAGCACAAGGTCGCACAGACTTCAGACTAATACATATGTCGATCATCTAAAATTTAAATACCCTAAACAGCAACAATATAGAGGGTGAGCTGCATCCAGTAGGGCTAACAACCTCATCACACTCACCTAAAAAAGCATCCTAGGATGCTTTCACCCTGTCTTCTGGAAAGAGCCTCATGCCTGCTATCATACAATGTTGTGTGATTTACGGTGGAGGTCCCACCCCCAACTGGGGTAAAAGTGTCACTAGATGATTCCCCCACAACATAGGAGGCTTCCCATGTTTTGCTCGCTCCAATCAAGCTAGCATGAGTTCTCCGTGTGATGGGTAAAGCGTTGTCGAGAGAGAGCAGCATGTAGGGTGACAGATTTTCCCCACTGCCCCTTTCTTTTCTCCCTGAAGCCAAGTGAAGTGTGAAGCTTTGCCTGGCCTTTGTGGTGAGCCACACATACTGTATTGGATAGATGCAACTCACCCTCTATATTGCTGCTGCTGATCCCAGACAGGCACAAAACAATCTCCCCTCTTTCTTCCTAGTAAGCTGATGTCAGAATGGATTACTCACAATGACTGGGAGCTTGCATAGACCTCTGTGGCCAATGAGGAGAAGTAACACTAGTGTCATGGACACAATCTATCTCCTTTCCCTGCAGGAATGAGTACAGGAAAAGAATGGTGATGACAGTGTCCTATCACATCCCATGGTCCAGACTGCTCTGAGGCCACATGAGTTTTCAGCAAGCTCTGGAGCATTCCCGACTTTTCAGCAGAATTTAGTGAATGTTGTGGGAAAGCCAAAGGTGAATATGAGGTGAGTCTGAGTCTGGTTTTCTTGTTTGTATAGTTTTCCCCTAAGTCTACTTCCTTTTCTTGGCATGGTAAAAGTATTAATATATGTATTTTTATTATGGTTGCACATATAGGAATAACATTATTCCCAGAAATTCTTCCCACCGCAAGTGAACTAACCATCAGGTAAATATAATGAATCATTTCATATCTCAGAACTCAATAGATTTTTCACATTCCCAAACAGCTTGTATCATTTTACATGGCACTTTGCAGTTTTATTGCATGGATCGCAAGTTGCATCTTTCTATGCCCCATGAGCCACTTTCACGATGATGTAATTGTTCTTTAATTCATGTAGCTTTTGGTCATGCATCTGAAAAAGTGGATTGAAAATCATGGAAGTTTGTGCCAAAATCAGTCAGTCTCAAAGTGCTACTAGCTTCTTCCCCCATGTTTTAAATTTTAAGATTTACAGAAACTGCCCTAAAAAGCTCTATAGTACAGAATTTTGCCTGACAATGCATAAGGGGAAGATAAAGTGTTTCGAAAGGTAAGGTGAGAAGAATGGAATGGGTTGGATGGAATTATTAATGGGAATTACTTCACAGTGTTTTGTTTTGTTTTGTCCCAATGGTTCTGGGAACAAAAGTGTTTGAGAGGTTTACTGAGAACACTGCTGATCTATTGTGTTTGTACAAGATTCCTTGAAGTCATAATGAAGGGTGATTTCAGCATCCTACATATGGCTTAGGGACATAGAAAGACTCTTCCCTAATGCCTTTGCTTTCCATTGGCCATGAAGTGGGAGCTACAGCAGTGAAAAAGATCAGTTCTGGAGCGGATAAGAGATGAGATGTATCATAACTCCATTATGAGACATCTCCCAATGAAAGATTGAGGGATCCTAACCTCCAATTCAATCTAGACTGCATCTTTAAGTCATAATCCAATGACAAAATAAAAAAAAACACCATAACATTGTTATATATGGAAGTCTAGATTTAGAGGCTCTGATACAGTCCCTGGCCCCTAGGGACAAACTCTTAAATTGAAAGTAAGAAGCTGCCAAATATCATTGTTTCCTAACGCACAGAGAAAAATGGGTTCTAGGACCTCTGTTCATATGATGTAAAGCCTGAAATTACTAGTCTTCAGCTATACACAGAAACACATAAGCCTCTGAAATGTTAGCATCCCATACATCACTGTATATACGTAATTCAACAGTGGTAAATGACACGTTATTGAATTCTTGGGACTTCAAAAAATCCAGCCAGAGTGCCCGGTTCATCATCTTTCTTTCCCAATACTTTAAGAGTAGTTTAGAGAGCAATTTCCTCTATTACTCTGTGAACAAATTATCTGCAAAATCTGAATTATTATGTGCCATTAAACCCATTTGATCAAATCAAGATGTAGATAATAAAATAGTGCCTGTTTATAGCATGTTCAAACAGCCCCAATTGATGTACACACAAACCTGTTCTTTCCTCCCTCATATATTTCACAAATACAAATCTCATAAATACAAATAACAGCCAGAAAACAACACTAGCTTAACTCAGATGTTAACACTTTCCAATATCTGAATTGCAATCACACTTTTTGTCTGGCAAAATGGGTATGAGGCGTGATGGGTAATGCTAATATTAGTTGAACTGTGGACACCTTTTGAAATGTTATTTATAAAAGGCCAAAATACTAAATGATTGTCTTCTGAACTTTGGCAACATTGCTACTGAGGATTGCTTGATGCCTCTGTTAACCTTAATAACCCAAAACCCAGTGAAATGGTTCACTACATTGTGAACTACAGAAATTGCTAAATACAATACATAGCATGTAGTTGAGCCCTATTTTCTTATTTTAACATAAAGGCAAATAGAAGTGTGCACAAAGACTGAAATCTGATTAGTAGTTCATTTAGGACATTTGGATGTCTTTGATTTGTAAAGATTTGGAGTGGTCCTGTTTTGATTCATAATATTAATCTCCAAAGCTTCATAATAACTTGGTTAAGATTAATTCCAGTAGTAGCAACTGGGAAAAATGCAAGCTTCATTTCTCTGTCATTTTTATGGTTATAAGGATGAACCTTGGCACACATGTAGGCAACATTTATGACTTTAAGCCTGCCAAGATTCAGCATGTTTCAGTCATCCACTAGTGTTTAGGAATTTTATTAAATGTTGATATATATATATATACATACACACACACACACACACACAACAAGAGCTATCCACTTTTTGCACAATTAGAACATAAGCAGGAGGTGAATAAAATTAAATATAAAATATATGTAAAATACTTTGGCTATAGCTGTACAAGAGGAGGAGAGTAAACAGTTTAGTACAGGCATCCTCAAACTTTTTAAACAGAGGGCCAGGTCACAGTCCCTCAAACTTTTGGAGGGCCAGATTATAATTTGAAAAAAGCATGAATGAAGTGCTATGCGCCCTGCACATATCTTATTTGTAGTGCAAAAAACACTTAAAAACAATACAATAATTAAAATGAAGAACAATTTTAACAAATATAAACTTGTTAGCATTTCAATGGGAAGTGTGGGCCTGCTTTTAGCTGATGAGATAGGATTGTTGTTGTTGTTGTTGTTGTTGTTGTTGTTGTTGTTGTGTGCTTTCAAGTCATTTCAGACTTAGGTTGACCCTGAGTGAGGGCCGGGTAAATGACCTTGGAGGGCTGTATTCAGCCCCCGGGCCGTAGTTTGAGGACCCCTGGTTTAGTAAATCAGATAATTGAAGAAATACAAAAGCATAATTGACATTGTAACAACAGGGACATATTAGTAAAATATTGGAAAGATATCAAACAAATAATGAACAAATAAAAACAGCAGCAGAACAAGACTTTTTCTTTCTAAAAAAGCATAATGGAAAACTGTGAACTTGCTTCAAGGAAACCTTGAAAAATAGTTGTAATCTTTTTTAAAAAAAACTCTTTTGAACAGAAAGATCTTCCTAATGCCAATCCAAAGGAATCTAGAAACTGCAAATATTATTCCAATTGGATGATGTCTGAAATAGAACCATGGAAGTGGAATGAAATAACACATCCATAAGTCATGAAAAACTATGAGAAGTTTGCTAAAGGCATATTGCCTACAAACTTGAAAATATACACTTTAAATATAGTAGTTAACTAGTTATACTATGGCTGGAGTTCCTCTGTGTAGTGGAAGATGAGTTTTGGCCATTGAAGCAAGTCAGATTCAAAAGAGCTCCAGCTCTCTGTTGTTATTGTTGTTTATTCGTTCAGTCGCTTCCGACTTCATGACTTCATGGACCAGCCCACGTCAGAGCTCCCTGTCGGCCGTTACCACCTCTGGGTCCTTAAGAGTCAAGCCCTTGGTCAGCTCCTCTTTCTTTTTCCTTCCATTTTCCCCAGCATTGTCTTCTGTAAGCTTTCCTGTCTTCTCATGATGTGGCCAAAGTACTTCATCTTTGCCCCTAATATCCTTCCCTCCAATGAGCAGTTGGGCTTTATTTCCTGAAGTATGGACTGGTTGGATCTTCTGGTGGTCCAAGGCATTCTCAGAATTTTCATCCAGCACCACAGTTCAAAAGCATGTATCTTCCCTCCTCAGTTTTCCAGCTCTCACATCCATAGGTTACTACGGGGAATACCACTGCTTTGACTATGCAAATCTTTGTTGCCAGTGTGATGTCTCCACTCTTCCTATTTTATCGAGATTAATYATAGCTCTCCTCCCAAGAAGTAAACATCTTCTGATTTCCTGGCTGCAGTCTGTGTCTGCAGTAATCTTTGCACCTAGAAATACAAAGTCTGTAACTGCCTCCATGTTTTGTCCCTCTGTTTGTGWGTTATCAATTAGTCTTGTTGACATAATCTTGGGTTTTTTTTAATGTTTAACTGCAACCCAGCTATCTGTACTAAATGTTAATATTCCTACAGGTTGAAGAAAAACATGTGGATTCCCCCCCCCCTCCCCAAATATCCATCCATTGTACACTCCCATGTTGTTCCAATTGACTTCTAGGAGATTTCTCAGGGGCATAGGATGAAGGAGGAGGAATAGATGAAAGCAATCTCCTCCTTCCACCTCAAGGGTGAATTTTTGCCATGAAAGCAAGTCAGATTTAAAAGAGCGCTAGCTATCTGTAATAAAAGCTAATGTTCCTACAGGTAGAAGAAAAAGGTGCAATTTTTATCCACTGTATGTCCCCATGCTGTTCCAGTGGACCTCTAGAAGATTTCCCAAGGATATATGATGACGGGAGGAATAGGTGAAAGTCAAAGTCATCTTCGCCTTTCACCAATGAGAGAATCTAACACATAATGTTCCATTCTTCACCTCTGATGCAGTCCATATTTATTGAAATTTTCTGAGATTGATTGGGACTTAATTCCAAGTAGTCATGGTTTTGACTTCCAAGTTAGTGGAGCAGTGATTCTGTGCTAAGGAAACATCCAAGGTGTAGAATACATGTTGGGGATGGGGGTTCAGCACCTTCGATCACTTCTATAAAATCTGAACCAAGGTCCAGAGTGGGTTCACCGCCTCACTGACAGGATTCTTCCTTGCACTGGAAATCACTGAAGGGAAGGAGGTGGAAATGTATAATATCTGATTGACAGGACTGCAAACCTCCATTGCTCACAGTGACTGTTTAGGATTTATAATCACTACATATTCCCTGTACTATTGAAGAAATGGGGATTGTGAGAACAAATCAGTTACATATGTGTAACTCTACGCAATACATTTGTAGCTGTGACTGTGAATTCTAGCCACTGCCAGCCTCTAATATTGAAAACCACCCTTAATTTGGCATTTCATTGTGTTCCCAAACTGTAGGGAATCTTTACACATATGGGGGCAGTTGTTCTTATATCTCTGCTCTAGTGTGATTTCAAAAAGAAGGAAAGATGGCCTGAATGATTTTAAATGGAATTATGTGTCTCATTTCAAAAGGGTTAATCAATTTGAAAATGTTCCAAAGAGTATTGGTAAAACTGGATTAACATGCGGTGTCATTATTGCTTATGTCTGGTCTCCATACTGGCCTGACTGGTATCACTCATCCTGATCCAATTTAGTTAGCTTAGATAAGAGACAAGCTGTGTATGTGACAAGAGTATGTGAAAAAATAACTTGTGTTTGTAGATTTACAAACCAAATACAGAAAGGAAGGCAATGTAAAGTCAGAAATTTATACATTTCTGGGGCTGTAATGTTTACCATTGAAGGAACAACAACACTCAAACAGATGTCAATTTTGAAATCTTAGACACATCTGTAAAAATGCACAGATCTCTAAAAGGAGCTGAAATGTGCTTTGGTAAATTAAAGTATGACTCTGTTCATGTGTCCACTGAAATGTATATAAAAACCTATGTATTTTTCCCATAAAAAATTGCACGAAACAGACTTGGAAGTGGGTAAAAATAGGAAGCTTAGAGAAATGGACTTGACATACCACACCAATTCACCCATAGCCTTGAGCCTCTTAAAACTATTTATAAAATGAGATTGTGTGTGTGTGTTGTAGATCTGAGATCTGCCAGAGATGATCCCTTAGAAAAGTAATAGAATGCCTAAAAATGATATACTAAAGGAATAGGGGAAAGGGAAAGTAAAGGAGTTGTTAAGCCTTTGAAATGGTTGGGTAACAGAGATCAATCAGAATAATGAAACACCGACAAAATTCTACAATGTAGAAGCTACAGCAGACCCCTTAAATCAATCAGAATTTAGTAAGCTGACACTTATGTAAGATTCACTGAACCAATGGGCTTCCTCCAGCTCAGAGTAACAACTGGACTTAGACCTTTTAACAAAATAAATATGATTCTAATGAAGGAATAACCAAATGATGAATTTTAACAATGAAAATGAATGAAATAAGAAAACAATGTCTTCCTCTCCCTTGCACACCTTTAATTTTGAAGCTGAAATTTATTTGATATGCTAATCTGGAATGAATAAATAAGGATTCCCTTGGAGCTTGTTTGATGATTGTTATTCAGGGTACACATTTCCATTTCTGTGCTGCAATGTCATTCTTCTTACTAAAAGTCCTTTAGGAAAGTAAAACTCAGAGAGAGAGAGAGAGAGAGAGAGAGAGAGAGAGAGAGAGAGAGAGAGAGAGAGAGCGGAGAACAAAATGTCATCCCAGATCCATATATAAGTGAAATGACATTTGGCTGGGCCACCTATTGCTGTCTTTACTGATATGCCTTTTTGAAGATTCTAGGATTTTATTTGCAGCTGTGTGTGGCTTGGATAGAGGGGTTCAAGGGAGATACTGGCATGATATGGGTGACATACAATTCAGTGGGAATTGAGATGTTCAATGTATTGTCGAAGGCTTTCATGGCTGGAATCACTAGGTTCTTGTAGGTTTTTTCGGGCTATAGGGCCATGTTCTAGAGGCGTTTCTCCTGACGTTTCGCCTGCATCTATGGCAAGCATCCTCAGAGGTAGTGAGGTCTGTTGGAAATAGGAAAATGGGTTTATATATCTGTGGAATGACTGGGGTGGGGCAAAGAGCTCTCTGCTGAAGCTAGGTGTGAATGTTTCAACTGACCACCTTCATTAGCATTTGAAGGCCTGGCTGAGCCTGGGAAAATGTTCTGTTGAGAGGTGTTAAGATGTGCCTGGTTGTTTCCTCTCTGCTGTTTTGCTGTAAAATTACAACAGCAAAACAGCAGAGAGGAAACAACCAGGCACATCTTAACACCTCTCAACAGAACATTTTCCCAGGCTCAGCCAGGCCTTCAAATGCTAATGAAGGTGGTCAGCTGAAACATTCACACCTAGCTTCAGCAGAGAGCTCTTTGCCCCACCCCAGTCATTCCACAGATATATAAACCCATTTTCCTATTTCCAACAGACCTCACTACCTCTGAGGATGCTTGCCATAGATGCAGGCGAAACGTCAGGAGAAATGCCTCTAGAACATGGCCCTATAGCCCGAAAAAACCTACAAGAACCTAATTGAGATGTTGTTGAACTTTGTCTTAACAAAGACCAAGAGTCATTGTCTTATTAATGAAAATAAGAGTCATCTTGAGTGTTAAAGGCTGTTGCAGTCAAATTTACTATTAGTGGTTGATCTGGGTGAACAAGAAGAAAACAATACTAGCACTCAAAGAGAACAACATTTCACAACCAGGACACCACAGTAATTGTAGTCACTAATGGGACACAGAAAAAGGCCCATCCTACAGATCTTGGGTATGCCTCCAATATGTGACAGTGTGAGTGTAAGGCTATCAAAATGATCCATTGGATTCAATTAACTCTCCACAAAATGTCAATCTTTGAAGTAAGGAGCAACTGAATACAGATCAGGACAAATCTAATTTCCTTGTGTTCTTATTGTCTTTTAGATTTGCCATGGAGGACCAAATTGGAAATGGTCTTGTTCCGTCTTCCAGGAGCTTGGTTTGCATTGCCCTTTAGTTGCTTGAAATAGCATCCCTTTGCATTTCCCCCAGTTTCAGCAGCACCCTGAAAGTTAAACATTAGCAGAGGCTGGAAGCCAGCCTGCAAGCCTTTTTGCAGCTATTGGCTTAGAAAAGTATCTCTTTGGGTCTAGAGACCGCCGTTTTTCCTGGGCATGAGATCTCCATTTTGGAGAAATCTCCCCTGCCTTCTTCAGTTTAGAAAAAGCCTCAGATGTGCTGATGGTCAAGCTAGGCAGCTCGGACAGGCCATCGTGAGTACGGTTACCCTCTCGCCTCTAAAACTGGTGCTACACTTAGAATAGGGAAAGACCTGTTCTTTCTGTAAATAACAGCTAAGCATTGGGGTAAAGAATATCCCTGGATTTCTCTGCCATTGAGAGAGGCTCTGTTATTTCATCCCCAAGCTAGCTCAGAGCTCAGATAGGGAAAGGCCTGTTCTTTCTAACCATAGCGGCTCAGGGTTAGGGTGTAGTGTCCCAGGATTTTCTACCATTGGGGGAAGTCAACCCAGCAACTGAAAGGAAAAAGAAAGAATAGAACATCCATATGGTTTCACAAGTTGATTGTTTGTGTTTGTAACTTCTGCAAGCTGTGCCAAGTCTGTCAAGGACTTTGAAAAATAAATAATCTGATGTTCTAAACTGGAAGTGGCCTCAGTTGCTGGAAATCTTGAGCTTCTAAGTAAGGCACCCGCAGTCCACCCAGATAAAGAAAGAAGCACATCTCAGTTTTAACTCTACAGCATCTGGGTGTGACGGCACAGGTCTGACCCTCTAGAACAGGGATCCACAAACTTTTTAAACAGAGGGCCAGGTCATAGTCCCTCAAACTGTTGGTGGGCCGGATTATAATTCAAAAAAAGCATGAATGAATTCCTATGTACACTGTACATATCATATTTATAGTGGAAAAAACATTTAAAAACAATACAATAATTAAAATTACGAACAGTTTGTTATTGTTATTTTGTGGTTTCAAGTAGTTTCATACTTAGACTGACCCTGAGCAAGGGCCGAGTAAATGACCTTGGAGGGCCGTTTCTGGCCCCTGGGCCTTAGTTTGAAGACCCCTGCTCTAGAACGGTTTGGGACCATCCTACCTGCGTGACCGCATTTCCATCTACGAACCCATGCGTTCACTTTGGTCATCTGGAGAGGCCCTGCTCGTGATCCCGCCTGCGTCGCAAGCGCGTTTGGTGGGGACACGAGACAGGGCCTTTTCTGTGGTGGCCCCCCGACTCTGGAACACCCTCCCCAAAGATCTTAGACAGGCCCCTACATTGGCAGTCTTTAGAAAGAACTTGAAGACCTGGCTGTTCCGATGTGCCTTCCCAGAATAGGAATCTCCAATACCAAGTCCCAGAAGCACTTTATTAGAACTAAGATTGCTGCACACTGCACTTGCCCTATAAGCCTTATATACCACCTGTCACATCAGCACTTTTAATCCTGTACCCATTACTCTGGCCCGGCCCAGTTTTATTGTCTTAGTGTATTGTTTATTGCTTGTTGTTTATATTGCTTTAATTGTTTTTAATTTGCCTTAGGTTTTGTATTGTATATTGTGTGTTGAGGCCTTGGCCTTTGTAAGCCGCATCGAGTCCTTCGGGAGATGCTAGCGGGGTACAAATAAAGTTAATAATAATAATAATAATAATAATAATAATAATAAGTTCCTCCATAGCTTTAGCCAGAACAGCAAATGATTCGGACCCCTGCTCTAGAACATATTATTCCATAGCTTTAGCCAGTACCTCAAATGCTTCAGAATCTAGGCACTTAAGCCCAAGAACTTATGGAAAACCACAAGTTCCCCATGTCAAATGCATATTTCCTTTTTTATATATTCAATTGTTATATATTCAGCATCTGATTAAGAGGCTTTCAGCCCACTAACAGGTATGCTACACACAACATTACTATGAGATCTTTTGTTTCCAATTGTATTATTACAAGTGAGTGATGCATGACATATGGGGCTTTTCTACCCAACAGCATGACCCCATAGGCAATGATTATCCTGTCAGAAATGTATCCTCTCACTGAAAACTCAGTTTAAATGGATGGCATTAGAATGCTGATAATCCAAGATTTGTAAAGGCTACCCAGGGGGGAGTTCCCCTGAGTTCTTGATGAGGAGAAATGAAATGTGCTTGCTTAGTTCCAATTGTTGTCAGCTTCCTCTTTTCAGGATGCATGGATAGAGGAAAGCCAAAGGGGTTCTTTTTCCCATTAGATTTTTTCATTTGAAAGACAGTGGAAAATCTTTGCAAGACAGATAGAAATTGCAAATCTTCTTTCATTCTACCGCACTATGTGGCAATAAGGTAGCAGTGTGTGTCTTCCTTACATAATAGAGAAGAATGTTATTTGCTAGGATTTTCTTTGCTGCTGACTCTCACTTGCCAGTCAGTGAAGTGGCTCGTTCTTCATTATGCTGAATGTCATTGAGTTTATCCTGTGTGAAGGACCCAGAATAATTTCTGGATTACATAAGCATTTGCCGAATAGAGAAGAATGTATTAACTGGAGCCAGCCATTTCTGAGTAATCCAATATAGTATGCTGGCTACACTGTATGTTGTCTTTATCTTGCTCAAATGACAGGAATGGTCATTTTTATTATGAAGAGAACAGTAATTATCATTATATCCTAGTATATATGAGAATATACCACTTGGACAGTTGAGCATTCAAGGCAGAGATTAGGGTGAGCTGGAAATACTATTTCCTCTCCCAACAGAAAGGGAGGAGGTTTGTTGTTGTTTTACTCTAGCTTTTGTTTTATTCTAGCTGTCTTAGAGTGCTAGAAAGGTTAAAAGAATGTTGCTTTGTATATTTCATTTCATTCATTTAGGCGATCCCTCGTAGTCCGAGGATGATGGTCCTCCAAGGTCGGTATTCTGTCGTTGGGTCCATAGGTGACTGTGGAGCCCAATTCTTGATCTGCATCTTCTCTGGCAGTGAGGGCATTGGTTTCCAGGTGGAAGGTGGTCCCAGTCGGGGTTGGCTTGACGTGCCTTCCTCTTGGCATGTTTCTCTCTTTCACCCTCCATTCTTGCCTCTTCAAATTCTACAGCACTGCTGGTCACAGCCAGGGGCGGCTCGTCCATTACGCAAAGTAAGCGGTCGCAGTACACTTTTCATGCCAGGGGCACAGAGGTGCCTCTATAAATGCCCCTCAACCACCAGTTGAGGAGTGCCCCCTTGGCTCACAACAGCCCTAGTAGTCCGGGAGGAGCCTCGGCTTCCTTGCCTCACTGCCAGGTGATCCTCTTCCCAAAGGGGCCCTTGAGCCTCACCTAGCCCCTCTCGTTCCTGCTCCATATCAATGATTGGTTGGGGGGGAGGCGCCCTTGAGCCTCACCTAGCCCCTCTCGTTCCTGCTCCATATCAATGATTGGTTGGGGGGGAGGCACCAAAATACTATTTGCTTACCATTGAAAATTACCTAGGGCTGCCTCTGGTCACAGCTGACCTCCAGCTGGAGCGCTCAAGGGCCAGGGCTTCCCAGTTCTTAGTGTCTATGCCAGAGTTTGTAAGGTTGGCTTTGAGCCCATCTTTAAATCTCTTTTCCTGCCCACCAACATTCCATTTTCCATTCTTGAGTTTGGAGTAGAGCAACTGCTTTGGGAGACGGTGGTCAGGCATCCGGACAACATGGAGTTGTTGGCGGAGGACCATCGCTTCAATGCTGGTGGTCTTTGCTTCTTCCAGCAAGCTGACATTTGTCTGCTTGTCTTCCCAAGAAATTTGCAGGATTTTCCGGAGGCAGCACTGATGCAATTGTTCCAGGAGTTGTGTATGATGTCTGTAGACTGTCCCCGTCTTGCTTTGTATAACTGAACTATTCAATTAATCCCATCATGGGCTGTTTTATATACTGCCACACCACTTTCTGGTGATCTGCACCCTCCTCCAGGGTGGACCTTTAATGGACTCAAACATCAAACCAACAAATGACATCTGTTTATTTTTCCCACATCTTCAATTACATCAGAGGAAATCCCCAGCCAATGGAAGCCTGGATTCTAGCTGTGCTAGTTTCCAGCCAATCAAAAGCTGGTGTGGGTGTACTGAATAGCTGCCAAAAGTATAAATATGTTCTGTGTTTTGCATTGGATTATGTTGCATCTTTGAGAGTACAGACTCTAACCTGACATTCTTTCAGGCCTGAAAGAAATAAACCTCTGTTCCTGTTCCCTTCAAACCCAGTTTACATTTTCATCTGACCTTTGGAGTAGATAAGTGTGCTAGGCTCCAAACCCATAGATAGCTGGAATCACTCATCAATGATATTAATCAATCAGTAGATCCTAAATGTGTTCCTTCAGGTTTTAGGACTTCAACTTCCTCATCCCATAGTGGGTGGTGATGAGGGAACAACATTATTCTCTATTAAAAGTCTCCTGCATTCATTAACCATCAATATATTCAAGACAATATTTTATACCAGTAGCTGAATAGTCTGTTATTTCCAGATCTACTGAGAAACCTTAGGTTGAATAGGCCTGAATTTAATAGACCTAAATATGTTGTACACCGCCGTGAATATGTTGTACACCGCCGTGAGTCGCCCTAGGGCTGAGAACGGCGGTCTACAAATGCAGTAAATAAATAAAT
>NW_026846588.1:98361981-98400333 GCF_025583915.1 Anolis sagrei ordinatus | reverse complement strand
GAAAACATGGACATGGCACAGAGGAGGGATAGGAAACAAATATTTGAAATAAGTCCCATCCTTACATAGAAGCATAGAAGTGTCTCAAATGAAATGAGAAAGCATGCATAACAGGTTGAACAAATCAACTTTGCCCACTGTTCCTATTCATCATAACTTGAGAACAGACCATATGCTTTTGTTATTGTTTTGTTTTTTTGCATTAAATGAGTGCCTTGTCCAGTTTGAAAGTGGAACATTTCTACAGGCATATCTCAAGAAAATGCTTTTAGTTCTTCAGCGATCTTGCTTCCTGCTTTCCAATATACACTGGATTAGACTACATATGGCTAGAGAGCTGAAAATGGCCCCAAGGCAGTTCTGTGCTGTCATAGGAATCATGTTAGCTTCCTTGGAATATCAACTTTCATTATTTTTTAAAGTAAGTTTATCACTTTTCTCTCCTAAGCACTTGAGCAGTAAACTTCATATCAGGAATATTTCATGTCTATTATTTTCCCCATAGTCACAATCTGTTCTTTTGCACTCCTTTTTATAGCTTGTGAAACAGACATACACACAGATAGAGCCTGCCAGACAATAGGATATTTTCAGAATGCTCTGGTGTAAATCCAAAAGTATGAGATCGCCTAGCACAAACTTGTCTATTCAGCCTCAGGACATTTGATTGCCTTACTCTTAAAAGTCTGGATTTCAATTCATGTATATTTAATCATATTTATGAATTATATTTATCCCCCTTTCCCTGAGCATATCTGTAGATTCCTCATTTTAGTATGTATATGGCAAACCTATATGACACAGGCCTCTTAATGCCAGGGATGTAGGTAGGTGACAAATTTCAGTTCATGTTTCAAGAATTTACCAAATGTACATATTTAAGATGGAAAGAACTAGATGTGAGGGGTGAAAAAGCAAAAACACACACATATACAAAGTGCTGGAGAAAATGAAGCTAACAGATTTGTCGTCTCTCCATAAGAGAGAAGGCTTAGGGTACATCTACAATATGGAATTAATTAATTTCAACGCCACTGCTACAGAATCCTGGAATTTGGTATGCAGTAGCACTCTTTACCAGAGAAGGCTAAGAACTTTGAAAAACTACAATTCCCACAAATAATTAGCATTGTGCCATGGCAGTTAAAGTTGGTGTCAAAATACATTAATTCTATAGTGTAAATGCACACAAAGTAACACATGAAAATGTATTGTCGAAGGCTTTCATGGCCGGAATCACTGGGTTGTTGTAGGTTTTTTCCAGGCTATATGGCCATGTTCTAGAGGCATTCTCTCCTGACGTTTCGCCTGCATCTATGGCAAGCATCCTCAGAGGTAGTGAGGTCTGTTGGAACTGGGAAAAGGGTTTATATATCTGTGGAATGACCAGGGTGAGACAAAGGACTCTTGTCTGCTGGAGCTAGGTGTGAATGTTTCAACTGACCACCTTGATTAGCATTTGATTGCCTGGCAGTGCCTGGAGCAATCTTTTGTTGAGAGGTGATTAGATGTCCTTGTTTGTTTCCTCTCTGCTGTTGTGCTGTTCTAATTTTAGAGTTTTTTTTAAATACTGGTAGCCAGATTTTGTTCATTTTCATGGTTTCCTCCTTTCTGTTGAAATTGTCCACATGCTTGTGGATTTCAATGGCTTCTCTGTGTAGTCTGACATGGTGGTTGTGAGAGTGGTCCAGCATTTCTGTGTTCTCAAATAATATGCTGTGCCCAGGTTGGTTCATCAGGTGCTCTGCTATGGCTGATTTCTCTGGTTGAAGTAGTCTGCAGTGCCTTTCATGTTCCTTGATTCGTGTTTGGGCAATGCTGCGTTTGGTGGTCCCTATGTAGACTTGTCCACAGCTGCATGGTACACGGTAGACTCCTGCAGAAGTGAGAGGATCCCTCTTGTCCTTTGCTGAACGAAGCATTGTTGGATTTTCTTGGTGGGTCTGGAGATAGTCTGTATGTTGTGTTTCCTCATCAGCTTCCCTATGCAGTCAGTGGTTCCCTTGATGTATGGCAAGAACACTTTTTCTCTGGATGGATCTTTGTCTTTACTCTCATGGCTTGTTCTTGGTTTTGCAGCTCTTTTGATGTCTGAGGTGGAGTATCCATTGGCCTGTAGAGCTCTAACACATGAAAGTTAGAATAGATTAGGCTAATGATGGATCTATTAAACTGTTGGATGATTTGCCGTAGATCAGCAAGGATTTCAGCCTTCCAATTAGTGATCTTCATAACAACAATGATTAAAACAAGAAGCACAGAGACTGATACAATATCAAAAAGGAAAAATGTATAATAAAAAATCAGAATACTTTCCATAGAATTGAATATTCTACTTTATGAATAGAAAATATACATTTAGAAATAATTTGTAATTTATTTTAATAATTGTTATTCAGTAATAATTCACTTTTTTTCTAAATTAAACAGTGTTATAATATATCTCACTACAATACGAAAACATCTTCACTGAAATTTCTGTCTTCTATTTGGGTTATAAATCCGATGGGCAAAGTTAAGTCTTCTGATCTCCCTCCATATGGGTCATATCCTTATCTTTAGATCAGATGTGAACTGGATAACTCATGAAATAGGGGCACTTTCAGACTATGTTTAAATTGCTTTGCTCCTTCTTATTTTATCTTCAGGTAGAGAGAGAGACACCCAAGTATTTTGTGTTTGAGTCGAAGCTGGATATTCCAAGTCTCAAGTCAAGACTTTAGTATACATTTCCCGTTAAGTGAGAAATGCTTCTTGAGAGAGTGGGTCTGTAAATGCCCCCTCCCTTACAATTTCCAAGAGCAATAGCACTTCTGGCTAATTCTGTGTAATTTCTAAGCTATGTGAAGGCCCATCTACACAGCACCAAAAACACAGCATGTACGGGGTTAAAGGGGGCCAGCTAAATGATTCTAGTGGTAAATCCGCACTGACTCACTACAACAGATGAAAAACACAGGGTAATAAGATCCAATTTTATCCCTATTCCAGCTGAGAAATGCACATATTCACATCATTATATATCCCTGCACTTGTAAAAAAATAACATGATTCCCACCCCCCATGGAGACCCATTTTAAACCCAGATTTCCATGCTGTCTGGAAGTGCCCTGAGACTGAAGAGGATGATAGTGTTGCTACCACTGAAATTCCTGCTTGGGTTATACAGCATGAACCTCTTATTCATGTAGCCAATATCCACAGTTTCACTTACCTCCCCACACACAAAATATTCAATTTCAGAAGTGTCTGTGAGCCTCTCTAGGTCTTCCAATGCTTGTCTAGAGAGCGCTACTGCCCCAAACATTGGGTGTCCTAAAGTTTCCACTAAAAATTTCCATAAATCAACAACTCATATTATATTTTATATTTTAGTGTGTGTGTGTGTGCATAGCAAGAGGTGGCCAACACATAGAAAATATTTTGTAAATATTTTAACAAATATTTTTTAAATAAAGGTACTTTTGGTCACAATTTCCCATAATCACTATGTATGGTGACTTTTGGGATACCCTGTATAGGCAATATATGGGGTTTACTATTATCCACAGGTTGAGTTATTCAGTCTTTGAATATATCTCATACAAATCTGAGATTGCACTGTACCAAATGGGATGTAGTCAAGGAGGCTGCCCAGAGCTATCCTCTTCTTATGACTAAATGGGGTGAGTCCTGCTCCATTGAGACCTCATCTTGGCCAAGTAACATTCAATAATATTATTGAGATATCAATACCTGAAAACAAAGGCAGAAAAAGCTATTTTTAAGCTATGTTTTAAGGACCCCTCCACTTTAATCTGGCTTGTGGTAGCTCTATTCATAGTAATAATGTGTAAATTTTGACATTTTTAATACTAATAATTTTCTAACAATTTTAGAAAATTTGAAGAAAAAATGACAATTTTCTTAATGTGTTGTTGAGCCCAACAGTCCCATATGTGGTTGAACTAGGTTAGGCAACTAACTGCATTTAGAAAGGATTATTTTTGCCCATTGAATTTAACATTTTGTTCAGTGGCCAAACAATTGTTGTTGTTCATTCGTTCAGTCGTTTCCGACTCTTCGTGACCTAATGGACCAGCCCACGCCAGAGCTCCCTGTTTAACCACCCCCAGTTCCTTCAAGGTCAATCCAGTCACTTCAAGGATACCATCCATCCATCTTGCCCTTGGTCAGCCCCTCTTCCTTTTTCCTTCCTTTTTCCCCAGCATAATTCTCTTCACTAAGCTGGAATACAGTCTCGCAGCTCTTGCTGGGGGAATATATGAGGGGTATTTTTTAAGTAAGGTCCGTTTGAACATAAGTACACAATGAAAGTTTATTTCAAAAAAGTAAATTTATTTTCAGAAAGTACATACTTCACTCTATTTTTCGACATAGTTGCCAAGTTTGTTCAAACACTTATCATACCTCTGAACCAATTTTAAAATACCCTCTTCATAAAAACTTGCCGCCTGCTCCGATAACCAAATCGTCTGTAATCAAAGAAGGGCGACCGGAGCAGTCCTCATCATGGACGTTGTCATGGCCATCTTTGAATTGTCATACCCACTTACGCACTTTGCTTTCACTCATAACAGTATCACCATACACTTCACAAATCTGTTGATGAATTTCTGCAGCAGGCAGGTTCCTTGCTGACAAAAACCGTATCACTGAGTGAACCTCACATGCGGAGGGTGAGTTGATAGTCTTAAACATTTTTAAAGCACAGAACAGAACCGTACAGGTTAGCTACAGAGCGGAAACTGAGCACAGACGTTCCCAAAGCATGCCGGTACATGACGCACGCGCTCGTTACGGTATGCGCGTGAACTACTACTGTCTACAACAAAACGGACCTTACTTAAAAAATACCCCTCATATGATTCAAAACCTATTGGATTATTTAGTATAAATTTATGGTGAAAAATGGGAAAGAGTACCACAACTGGAAAATGGGAAGCTGGCTCATAGTAATAGAAATAAAAAGGAAAGATAAAACTAGGGAGAGATTTGAAATCTTTTTTCACAGCAGTCTTTTTATATGAAAGGGAAAACAAACTAAGTAGTTTAGCTTACAGGCTGATAATAAAACAGAAAAACAGATGGGTGGAATGATAAAGGATAAGGATGGGTCTATGGTATAGCTCATTAAACACAGTTTGTAATTTGTTTGCAAATGTTATGAGAATCTTTGTAACAAATAAAAGTCTGAATTAGGAAAAATTATTGAAAATTTTTGGAAGGAACAACTAGCCCCATAAAATAAATGTATACCGTTCAATGGGCTCAACAATGCTTAAGATTTTCAGAACTGAAGTACATGTTTACATGTGTACAAATAGCTGATGTCAACTATAACAATCTATTTTTGTGGTTACTGCTCACAATTCAAATGAAGACGCGCATAATGCATTAAGCGAAACTGGGCTCTAAAATAAAAAAGGACAATGGAAGGGAAGAAAAAAACGTGACAGCACACTTAAGACTAACTGCTTTTATTTTAACACAAGATACTGTGGATATAAAAGCTACTTCAGATGCTGTACAAAGTGATATTAAGACCTCAGGTATAAAGCATTTTTATGCGGTTGTGGGAGTGTGGTAGAATCTAATAGAACCCCCCCCCCCAAAAAAAAACATGCAAATCATGCCACTTTGTATAAATTTTGAAAGAGGGGAGCATGAGGTGAAACAGGTTTTTCAGATCTTTTCAGGGGTCAGTGAATGTTAATGCATGAGACTATAAATTTGCTTACCAAAAGTCAGTTTCCCTGAGTTCAAAACTTCCCGAGAATATTCTTGTTGTCATATATGTAGTAACCAGGAATCTTGTATGAAACCATTGTCTTTGTTCATACCCCTACTATATATATGCTTTATACCTATGACTGTAATTCGATTCAGTCATTTCTCTTTCTAGCCTTCCTTTGTCATTTCCTTGCTCCAGGACAGTGAGCCGTAAATTTCCTCCTATATGTTCAGAAAAGTTGAAATGTTTTCTAAGGTTTTCGTTGTTGCTTTTTCTAGTATCAGATTTGTGTCCATTTATCCTCTTACGCAGAGACTATCATGTTTGCCAAGTGTAGAGTATAGAGGGCCATTGCTGGCACAGGATGGCATATATCACATAGGCCATCTGCTGACTGGATACAACATGGAACCTCATTAAAGATCACTCGAAAAAGTGTATGTAGGCAATCCAGTTCAGTAACGTATCAACCTGAAAACCTGTCTAAGCTATGGCTCTTCTAATAGAGAAAGACATAAACTTTGTATCTATCTGGTGCTGCAACATCAAACCCAAGCTGTGCCTACAAGATGTAGTCCAAAATCAAATTGAGCTGTTGAGAAAGGGCTTTTAAGATCAATGTTCATGAACTGAAGAAGGGAAGAATTGACATTTAAGCTATTCCTTTGTGCTCTCTGGATGGATATATCCTCTTATTTCATTCTCACAAACAAGAAGAAATTATTTCAAAAGTTTTCTCTCCACCGGATGCAATTATAGGAGTTTATGCACATTTTTCTTTTCACTTTGTGAAAAATTCATTATTGAGAAAAAATGTTCAGCTTTGTATGAAAAAGAACCTTATGTGCTTTTTCTACAAAATGAGCTTTTTGTACTTCTTTTATTCAGCTCCTCTCACTAATAGTATACAGGTCTAAAAGGATATCCTGGCCTGAAGGTGTGCCAAAGGGAAGATGTGATATCCTCTTCTAGGAAATGGGCGAACACAACAACTCTTATACATCTGTGTATCACTCTGTGTATAGCCCCTTGGGCCTTGCCTTAGAACTCTTGGTATTACTCCCTTTCCTTCTGATAAATGTGAAAGATTTTCACATATTTATTTATTTATTTACAGCTTTTATATTCCGCCCTTCTCACCCCGCAGGGGACTCAGGGCGGATTACAGTGTACACATATATGGCAAACATTCAATGCCAACTTTTGACATACAAACATATACAGACATACACAGAGGCTATTTAACTTTTTCTGGCCGCCAGGGGAGCTGTCGCTTTCATCGTCCATCTGCGACACTGATGAAGCTCTTCCACATTCCCCGCATGCTTCCCCGCTGGAATGCTTTGCTGGAGTCTTCTTTATGGCCTCATAAATCAGTTAATTTAGCCTCCCCACACTTTAAGGTGGTACCTAATTTTCCTACTTGACAGATGCAACTGTCTTTCGGGTTGCAAAGGTCGACAACAGGCTACACACAATTGGTTGGAAACCCATCCAACCCGGGCTGGCTTCGAACTCATGACCTTTTGGTCAGAGTGATCTTAATGCAGCTGACACTCAGCCAGCTGTGCCACAATCCCGGTGCGATTTATTTGGGTATTAGTTCAAAACTTTTGGAACTTTTGAAATCTGGATACAAATATTCACAAATTCGAATCTGTTAGTCAAGTTGTGAACAAAGATAACACTGTGTAATACCATTTTTGTTTCTGCATTATAAATGTCATTTCCTAATTGGTTTTATCATAACAATATGGAAAATGTTTATTAAACTGCAAAAACTTTATTCTTTTGGGACATCCTGCACCATAGTTTGCTATAGTTTTTCAATGAATATCTCATTAAGTCTCAACCAATTCAACATAGTTTGTGGCAGCCACAGAAACAAAGTTTATGGAGTATAATAACTACTTTCAAAGTAAGTATCGCACAATTAAACAGGAAATAATACTTTTAAACTAGGAACAGAAAATATTTTGTTACATATTTCAATGTTTTCTTATTTCTTATTTATTTATTTAAAGCAGTTATATTCTGCCTTTCTCACCCCAGAGGGGACTCAGGTCGGAGCACAACATATATACAGCAAACATTCAATGCCAGAACATAATATAAACTATAAATATACACAAACACTAAAATCAGTTATCTCCACTTTAAAATCAATTGTTTTATACCATCTCAGATCAGCCATACTGGATCCAGTCAGCAGGGTAGAGTTTCCTATTGCCTTATTGCACTGTCCCAAATGCTTGGTCCCACAGCCAAGTTTTTACCACCTTCCTGAAGGACAGAAGGGAGGGGGGTGATTTAATCTCATCAGGGAGGGAGTTCCATAGCTGGGGGCAATCACTGAGAAGGCCCACTTACTCATCCCCACCAATCACGCCTGTGATGGTGGTGGTAATGAGAGCAGGGCCTCCCCAGAAGATCTTAATCACTGTGGTGGTTCATAGAGGGAGATGTGTTTGGATAGGTAAATTAGGTTGGGACCATTTAGGGCTTTATAGGCCAAAGCCAGCACTTTGAATTGTGCTCATTAGCGAACTGGCAGCCAGTGGAGCTGACACAACATGGGAGTTGTGTGCTTCTATCCTAGGTGTAACAAGAGCGTGGACCACCGTGGACAAGTCTGACTTCCCAAGGTACAGGTGCAACTGGTGAAAAAGTTTTAATTGTGCAAAAGCCCCCCTAGCTACCGCCGAAACCTGAAGTTCCAGGGTCAGTGATGAATCCAGAAGGACTTCCAAGCTGCAAACCTGCACTTTCAAGGGGAGTGTAACTGAATCCATCACCCTGTTGTAATCCTATACCTGCTGTAATCCTATACCCTGTTTGGCCTTGTGACTAACCAGGAGTGCCTCTCTCTTGTTTGGATTCAACTTCAATTTGTTCACCCTCATCCAGACCGGCACAGCGACCAGGCACCGGTTCAAGACCTTGACAGCCTCCTTAGCATCTGGTGGTAGATTTGAATGTCATCTGCGTACAGATGCCATCAAACTAGAAAATTCCAGATGATCTCACCCAATGGCTCTATGTAGATGTTAAACAACATGAGGGGCAATACTAAACCCTGTGGAATGCCACAGGACAATGGCTGTGGGGCCAAGCAGGAGTCCCCCAACAACATCTTCTGGGTCCACTCCTCCAGGAAGTACTGGAGCCACTGTAAAACAGTACCTCCAAGACCCCTCCTTGCAAGGGGACCCAAAAGGTTACTGTGGTCTACATCAAAGGACGCTGAGAGGTCCAGGAGAACCAACAGAGACACACTCCCCCTGTCGAGCTCTCTGCAGAGGTCATCCACTAAGGCGACCAAGGCTGTCTCAGTTCCATGACCTGGTTTGAATCTAGACTGTGACAAATCCAGATAATCAGTTTCATCCAAGAATCTCTGCATCTGTGAGGCAACCACACGTTCTAAGACTTTGCCCAGAAAGGGGAGATTGGAAACTGGCTGAAAGTTGTTCAGATCAGTGGGGTCCAATGAAGGTTCTTTCAACAGCGGTTTTATCACAGCTTCTTTTAAGCTTGCTGGAATTTTGCTTTCCTGAAGGGAGGAATTAACCACCACCTTTAGCCATTCTGCCAAATCCCCTCTGGCTTACTCTATCAGCCAGGATGGGCAGGGGTCCTAAATGCATGTGGTCACTCTAGCCTCTCCAATAATCTTGCCTACATTCTTGTTTGCACAAACTGAAATTAATCCATTGAAACCAGACAAGAAGATGATCTCGCTACTTCTTAGCACACTACATACATCTATAGGCTGCCTTTCATAATGCCTCCCAATATTTTTTGCCGGAAAAGGTTCTGCCTTCCAAATATCTAGCTTTCTTGAAAACAGAAAGTATTGTTTAATATTTCACAGACAATTAACAACCTTGCAGCCTGGCATCTTTTAAGACTTCTGTATCAGCTTGCAGAGCCCAATATGTTCCCATAAAACTACTCCTGTGAAGGTTAATGACTAGGGTTAACAAATACAATTTTCTTTATCCCAATTGGCTTTGTTCTCGCCCACCCCATTTCACATCTGACTCATTTCCTGTGTATATGTAAAAGATCTGAATATTGTATTCCATCATTGCATTTGGAAAAATAGAATGCAATATGTAAAAATTCATGCTAAATCTGCCAATCTTATAGGTGCCACACGATTCCTTATCCTGTTTGGGTTTTTTTTTAAAAAAAATAGTTTTTGAGTCAACAGCTATATGTGTTATCTATAGGCAGAGGAAAGATCAGTTACAAACACATATAGTATGTTCCTGTCTTGGCTGAATTCCAGGCCATTATTCAATCTGATATTTCAATGGGTTTTCACTGGGAGTCTTTAAAAATATATATTGCCTCTTAAATTTACTGGGAAAGATCATGAAACATATCAAAATTTCATTATCAGCATTACTAGGCAGAAATAGATAAATGCAATAACTAGATAAAACAATTGGGAGCAGAAGGAAAGTGACAACTAGACATCTGGATTGGCTCCCAATCTATTTTAAAACTCCATTACATTTCATCTGTTAGCATCAGAGCTATCTTCCCATCTGTCTCATCTTCTTAATGGTTTTTTCTCTCAAAACTAAGTGGTACTTAGAGCAGTCCCTAAGATATATCTCTGGTTACTCACATTCAGGACAATGACTGCTTGCTGCATATGAGTTTCTATCAGAAGCAATTGTTTAATTTCCATTATGAATGCCAACTAGTTAATTGCCATTGATTCAATGGAATATCCTTATATATTGAGCCACCATTAAACAATTCATTCAATGCGTCAACTTTAGCTGAGACTAACCAACAGTATTTCAGACTTGGTATTATGTTAAAGGCACTTAGATGGAAGGAGGGGAAGGAGAGAGGAAGAAATGGAAGGATGAAAGGGTGGAAGGAAAGGAAGGAGGATGAAAGGGAGAAAGAGAGGTAAGGTAGGAATGAAAAAGAGAGAAGGAAGGAAGGAAAAGATGGTAGGAGAGAGGAGGGCCTGACAAAAGAGCCCAAAGGGCCACATCCAGGCCCCAGGACTGGATTTGCCCATACCTGATCTATGATTGATTGATTGATTGATTGATTGATTGATTGATTGATTTCATATATTTATATCCCACCCTTCTCCCCACAAGGGGGACTCAGCGTGGCCTCACATGAGCATCAGAGGATGCTAATAGCATAAATACCATAAAAATTACAATTCACAATAAAATCATTTTAAAACATTGTACATCATCAGTAAAATTTAACAATAAATTAATAGATTAACGTGCCAGTAAAAACCAAGCCTAGCCAAGAGAATCCATGTAGCAAAATCCAAATTTCCTTTTCCTATTGTCGCTGGGCTCTAATTGAGCACCTCGCCCCAAAAGCAGGTCTTCAGTTGTCTTCTAAAGGACAGGAGGGAGGTAGCCAACCTGGTATCCTTAGGGAGAGAGTTCCACAGATGGGGGACCTGAATGGTTTGCCCCCATCAACCACGATTGCGAGAGTGGTAGGATCAAGAGCAGGCCCTCTCCTGATGATCTTAAGATTTGTGATGGTTCATAGCAGGAGATACGTTCACACAGGTAATCTGAGCCAGAACCATTCAGGACTTAAAGGTTAAAACCAGCACTTTGAATTGTGCCCGGAAGCTAATCGGAAGCCAGTGGAGCTGGCGCAACAGAGGAGTGGTACGTTCCCTGTACGCAGCTCCAGTTAACAACCTGGTAGCTGACTGCTGGACTAATTGGAGCTTCCGAGAAGTTTTCAAGGCAGCCCCACATAGAGAGCATTGCAGTAGTCTGTTCGGGATGTAACCAGAGCATGGACCACCATGGCCAAGTCAGACTTCCCAAGGAACGGGCGCAGCTGGCACGCAAGCTTTAATTGTGCAAAAGCTCTCCTGGCCACCCCCGAGACCTGGGGTTCCAGGCTCAGCGATGAGTCCAGGATCACTCCCAAACTGATCTAGGGTCAGCTACAGAGAAAACCCAGTCTATCTTTTGCACCAACTATGATTTAAGTCTGATAACCGTAAATTGAGTCAAATAGAATTTAATAACAGGACAGTGTTAAAGAACATTATCTTTAGCAAAGAAATTAGATCAAATCAATGCATCATTCTTCTCTTCATTCCTTTGTCCTTATTCACTCTATTCTTAATCAAAATGGAAAAAATGTAAACGTTTGTTTTGGTTGTGTTTGCTTCTTTATTTAGACCTCTCTTTTCCTTAATACTAGGACTCAAAGTGGCTTACCAAATGAAAACAGGGCCAGCTTTTTTTTTAAAATTAAGGACAGAAATAAAAAAAACTTTTTGAAAGTTATTGTTAAAATACAATCAAAGAATGCATAGCATGGCAATCCTTCAAAACAAATGTATTAAAAGACAAAAAATAAACAGTAGCAACATTGTTCATTATTAAAAGCCTTTGTATGTCACAATGGAAAAACTTTTACTTGCAACAGAACAACAACAAGGTCTTCTGAAAGAGAGAGGTCCAAAGATTGGGAGCAATCACTGTGAAGACCTTTTATGTGAAGAACCAAATATATTAGGAAGTTTATGGAACTGAGCGAAATTTTTTTTTGAATGATATTAAAGTAGGTCTTTATTGTACTAAGCCCACAGCAGTCACATGATCTGCAAGAACCTAAAAACATGGATGTTCCGCTGTACTTTTGACTAGGCAGTTCCAAAGAATTGGCCAAAGTTACCAAAGTTTCTGGCACTTTAGCATGGCCCTCCGCTCTGTAATTCTGACATTTTAACGCCCAAGTACATTATTCTCCCAGCCCTACCTTACTGAATTTTGCACTTTCCAATAACTCTATCTAGGAATTTTGCACAAACTCAGAGCCCTCTGAACTCTACACTTTATTGCTCAGCATGGTACTGTTTTTATGATGTTATGTTTTATTGTGATATATTCTTTTTTTATTTGTTTTGATTGATGGTTTTAACTCTGTGTTCTTTGGGCTTATCCTTTTGTAAGCCGCCCCGAGTCCCCTTGGGGAGATGGAGGCAGGGTATAAACATAAAGTTGTTGTTGTTGTCCATATGGCTACAACACACCAGAATGACCACTCTTGGTATAGCAGTTTACTTCACATAGATAACTTTTCCAATTCACTGATCCATAGTCTCATAGTTGTAGTTTGACTTGGCTTTGTGATTCTGCTGCGCCATTTATATTTTTAAATATATTTTTAAATATAATTTTTGAAAAGTAGTTTTCCAAATCCAGCAAAAGTTAGTAAAAATAAAACAAAACTTTAAATCAATGAATTTCTGGGAAGGAAAATGGGAGAGCAGAAGAACCACTTTCACTTCAGTGCTATCATGCTTGTACAGTAGTGGAACAGGCTTGTCAAACCAAGTAAGTGATTGATATGCATCTATTGATGTGGTTTTGTGTCACTAGCAGGGGACACGTTTTTCCAGGGGATGGCAGAGTGGCAACAAGTTGCACGTTATGTCACCCTATAGTAGCCATCACCAAAACAGTCCTGTTTCAATGCTGGTTTGTCACCTATGTTTGATATAGCACATAAACCAAACTCCAAGGAAGCCCCTCGGGTGCTGGATGAGTGTCTGACCACTGTGGCTGTCTGGATGAGGAGGAACAAGTTGAAGATCAATCCTGACAAGACTGAGGTCCTCCTGGTCGATCGTAAACCGGATCGGGGTATAGGGTGGCAACCTGTGCTGGATGGGGTTACACTCCCCCTGAAGTCACAGGTTCGCAGTTTGAAGCTCAGTAACAGGTTCGCAGGTTGAAGCTCAGGCGTCGGCAGTGGCTGGGAGGGCCTTTGCACAATTAAGACTGGTGCGCCAACTGTGACCATACCTCGTGAAGGCAGATCTGGCCAGGGTGATCCACGCCTTAGTCACTTCCAGATTGGACTACTGTAATGCACTCTACATGGGGCTGCCCTTGAAAATGGCCCGGAAATTTCAATTGGTCCAACGGGAGGCGGCCAGGTTGTTAACTGCTGCTCCTTACAAGGAGAGGTCAACTCTCCTGTTTAAGGAGCTCCACTGGTTGCCATTCATTTTCCGGTCCCAATTCAAGGTGTAGGTGCTTACGTACAAAGCCCTAAACAGTTTGGGATCTGCCTACCTGCATGACTACATCTCTGTGTGTGTATGAACCCACACAATCTCTTCATTCATCTGGAGAGGCCCTGCTCACGATCCCACCTGCATCACAAGCGCGATTGTTTCAGGACGAGGGATAGGGCCTTTTCAGTGGTGGCCCCTCGACTCTGGAACTCTCCCCCTAAGGACATCAGGCAGGCCCCATCGCTAGCAATCTTTAGGAGGAGCTTGAAAACGTGGTTGTTCCAGTGTGCCTTTCCAGAATAAGGAAACTCCTAGCATTATGTCCCAACGCACTTTATTAGAGATTTAGGATATCTGCATGCCCATCCCCCTCCTAACACTCCACCTAGTCACGCCCAGCACTTTTTAACTTAATTATTACATTTAGCCCTGCCATTGATTTTAATTGTGTCATTGTGTGTTGTTAATGTTATTGCTTTGTTTTTTTGAGTTACTTTGCTGTTGTTGTTATTGTTTTTTTACTATTGTATGTGGGCTCGGCCTCTTGTAAGCCGCACCGAGTCCTTCGGGAGATGGTAGCGGGGTACAAATAAAAGTTTATTATTATTATTATTATTATTATTATTAAATACCAGCTGATGTGCCTTGCATTGCTTGCCACAGGCTTTAGTATCATGGTTTAAACCTGATGACCCTCAACTGCATAGAATTTCATGTCAACACTTACGCAAATGTTTACATATCTACAATATTCCATATATGTTCTGTTTTTATGGCAAAATTGTTTACTTTTTATCAGTGTTAATTGATTTGGTAGTTTTCATTATTCATACTTGGCTTTTCACGTCAGTTGATATAGGCACTCCCCCTACCCCCACTGGGATTTTTGGAGGTGAAGCTGAAAATATCTGGAGGATCATGGTTTATCCTCATCTGCTGCACTATGAGAATTAAGATAGCTAGCTACACTTGCATATTAACAACTATATAAGCCTCCCAAGTGCTTACTTCAGAGGACTCTTAGTTCAGCTAGGATATGTGGTATGCATCATTCAACTTTAGAAATGCTTACTTTCCTTATCGCTATAATGAAGGAGCACTGAAGTAAGCTTACAGACTCCAGAAACGAAATGAGAAATTTTTAGGAACATTGAAGTTACCAAAGCATATTGCTGCTTTGGATGGAAGCCAGTACCAGATGTTTCACAATAAAGTAAAATGTTCCTCGACAATGGCATGATCGTGTATCAGGGGAAATCTTTCTCCCTATCCATTTGTTCACATCTAATATCTAACTCTGAAGTATTTTTGTTGTTGTAGAACACATGTAATTTTGCTTTCAAAATTGTTGCTTCTTAAGGTGTAACTCTGTAGTGATTCTATTAACATCCCTTTAGCAAACCTTAACAATTACTGTGAGATAAAGTATACATTCAAATTTAGAGTTCAGACATTAATTTTTATATTTTTTGAACTTGATAAACACTTCATAATGTAATAATAACACAATACAAAACAGCACAATGCACATTAAGCAATAAATTTAACCACAACAGAAAGCATGTAACAAACACAGCATGATCACATATATTGTTGTTGTGTGCCTTCAAATCATTTCCGAATTAAGGTGTCCTAAGCTGAACCTGTCATTGGGTTTTCTTGGCAAAATGTCTTCTGAAGGGGTTTGCTTTGCCATTTTCTGAGGCTGAGGGTACAACTTGCCCAATTCTATCCAATGGGCTTCCATGGCCAAGTGGAGATTTGAGCCCTGGTATCCAGAGTAGTAATCCAATGTCCAAAGCACTGTACTACAAACATACAACCTCACTCAGGTCCAATAACAAAAGATCAGACATGAGGATTGCACGATTATAGTCACATTTCTGTGATTTAAAGGCACATACATGATGGTGGAATGATGGAATTGTAGTTTTACTAGATCTTTAGCTTTCCTTGACAAAGAATGCTGGTGCCCCACCAAATTAAAAATCCCAAGATTCCATTGCATTGAGCCAAGGCATTTCATGTGGTCTTATTTATTAATTTATTTATTCATTCATTTACTATATTTATATACTGCCTGTCATAGCCTGAAGGCGACTCAAGGTGGTTTACAATCGGCATAATCCAATGCCCCCAACAACATAAAATACAGTTAAAACATTAACATATAGTATAAACCATATAAAAACAATAAAAGCAATAAAAACAATAAAACACAAGTCCTCAGTGTCTCATTACTAGAATCATTTTCCAGTCGTATCGTCCAATCATTCTGTGGATCTAAATTAGCCTGTTATAATGCATCTGCGAATGCTTGCTCAAAGAGACAGGTTTTAACTCTTTTTTGAAATGTTAAGAGGTAGGGGGCCGATCTGATTTTCCTAGGGATGGTGTTCCATAGCCAAGGGGCCACCGCCGAGAAAGCCCTGTCTCTCGTTCCCACCAGTCACATCTTCAAAGGAGGCGGGACCGAGAGCAGAGCCTCCCCAGATGATCTTAGACACCTAGATGGTTCATAGGGAGAGATGTGTTCAGACAGGTAAGCCAGGCCAGAACCATTTAGAGCTCTAAAGGCTAAAGCCAGCACTTTGAATTGTGCCCATTTACTGTATTAATTCTGTATTTCTGAATTACTGTATTAATTCTACAGTATAGATGGTCCCTGAGCAATGATATCTGTTATAGGAGAAATTCAAAGTCAATTCTGCATCAAACTGAAAGAGACATAATAGAGTCAAATTTGTCATTATCTTTTCATCTTAAGGATGAACATGAGCTATACAGTGGTATCTCAAGCATGTCTACTGAGCAGTAATTTCCATTGAGTTCAACTGGATATCTTCTCTCAGGTCACTGTGTAAGATTCCACAGGACAAAGTATGATATAAAATTAATTATGAGATATGTGTGACCAGTAATTACCTCCAATCAGCACCCATTCTTTTAATGCGCTTCCTGTGAGCAACATTTGTATCACGCCTACTGACATAATTGCCAGATACTACCTTGACAACCTCAACTAATTCTCTTTTAATGGCATGGCAGATTTTTAAAATGTACTCTTAATGAAATTTGTCAACAATGTAGGTTAGCCAGTAGTTTGGATGACATGACAGCAAAATTACTTTCACGATTGCTTTTTTTTTTTAAAAAAAAAAAATATACAATGTATTTAAAATTGCTACTAATTGCAGACTTCCTCAACCATTTCTCCTTAAAATTAGGCAGAGAATCTATTGAAATGTTCAGCTGTGGTGGCAGGTATCAGATGATATATTTCCCATGTGATTGGCTTTCTTTCAATGAACAAAATGGGATCTCATTCAGTCTTTGAAAATTGTGTACTGGTTTTTCACTCTGGGAAGAGATTTAGAACATTGCCATGCCTTTTGGTGTACATATTCTAATGTGTTACTGTTTTTTTTGTTTTTTTTTTTTAGAATAATAGAATATTCAGTTATTCACACTTGTATTTTTCTGCTTAGTTTTCAAAGCTGTCCCAACCTTTGTGAGGAGGCTAATGCTCCAGGAAGAAGACTGGAACTGATGTTAAAATAAAGAAGATTATGATTTACTATATTGTTATTACTTTTTTCACTGCTACAGATGAAAACAGGGTCTTCAGGGAAGTTCTGCCTACTGTAACAACAGGACTTCCCAGTCCCTGCGTAGCTGGGGCTGGGAGGGAGATTTGCTTCCTCACCCGAGAGAGAGACTTGAAAGTAGATCCAGCAGGATCTACTTTCCAGAGGGGGTGGGGCTATTTTCCAGCTTCCACCTCCTCTGCCTTCATTCTAAAGAAGACATCGACCCACCCTCCCACTGCTGACAGTATAATTTAGGTTGCCGACTGGGGCCGGGTTGGAATTCCCCCCCCCCATGTTCTAGGGTTTTTTTTCGCCTACCCTCTACTGTCAAAAGGCAAATTGGGAGTTTTGGGCCACTAAATAGGCAATGGCTAAATTAGAGAAATAACCATATTTTGGTGTACACCAAGACTGACTTTGTTCAGGTCATGAACGGAAACTCTCACTTGTGGCTCTCTTCAACAGGTGGAGGGCGTATCCAAATGACCTTGAAAGGGGAGATTTTGACTTCAATTTCCTTGGGTCAGAAGATCTGTTATGTTTCTATACTTAGGTCATCCAGGATTACTTCACCTGGAGACCTGGTGTTTTGCCCAATTGCAGCCGAGGGGTAGTTCAGGAAGGAACACTACCTCGGCTTTAGTCTCACCAGACTCTTAGGTCACTTTAGATTTAGAGAAAACGCAAGCTTTAAGGTTTAGTTAGGTAACATTAAATAAAGTTGCTCTAGTTTACCCCATATCAGTTTCTGTGTCTCTTATTTCGGGGGTTGGCACACAAAATAATTTAGTTTTTTTCTTATTTTTCCTGTCAGAAGTGACTTGAGAAACTGCAAGTTGCTTCTGATGTGATAGCCCCCGGTGATGCAGTGGGTTAAACCCTTGTGCCAGCAGGACTGAAGACCAACAGGTCAGAGGTTTGAATCTGGCGAGAGCATGGATGAGCTCCCTCCATCAGCTCCAGCTCCCCATGCAAGGACATGAGAGAAGCCGCCCACACAGATGGTACATCAAAACATCTGGGTGTCCCCTGGGCAATGTCTTTGCAGACGGCCAATTATCTCACACCAATATTTTAGCTGGCTATGGGTAATATACACCTTTACTTGACTAAATGATGGGATACTACTTGCTACTTTCCTTTGAGATGCAAGTTGTAGAATGAATGAAGTTTGACACCACTTTAACTGCCATCATTCAATGCTAAGGAACCCTGAGGGTTACAGTATAGTCTTTTCTTCCAAAGAATATCAGTGCCTCTCCAAACCACAACAATTCCATAACACTGAGCTATGGGAATAAAAAAGGTGCCAAACTGGAATCATTCTACAGTGTAGATCCACTCGCAGGCAAAATATCTCAGGGCCAGTTTAAATAATTGGATGACTTATACAAATGAATATATTCCTTTTCTTGTCTTCACCAGATGGTGAAATCAAAACTGATTATAAGAAAGAGTAGATAGATACAACAAAGACCAATATATAGTACATAGAACGGTACTTGTATCAGAAATTAAAAAAAACTGGAATAATACAATGTTATACTAATGATGAATTTAGTGACTACAAAGAACTTGGGGAATAAGCTTTGCAGTCCATAGGACAAACCCATCAATCAGCATGGAAGGCTTTCTTATATGCCATCCACAGTTGGTTAAACTGCAAAGAGGAGCATTTTTCATCTATTCCAGGGGTTCTCAGCCTGGGGTTCCCAGATGTTTTTGGCCTTCAACTCCCAGAAATCCTAATAGCTGGTAAACTGGCTGGGATTTCTGGGAGTTGTTGGCCAAAAACATCTGGGGACCCCAGGTTGAGAACCACTGAATTCTATGCAATCCTGAGCAGGAAACACCAATGCAACACCAAAAGCAATATCGTATGATTTTTAGTGTCCTTTTCAACAAACTTCCACCAATTCTTTTTGGGTGTGGGGTGAGAGAGTTAGATTTTCAAGATATGTGTGAGATTTGGGGAACTATGGGGACAAAAACCATTTTAAGGGGGTTGAGGTTAAAACTGATCCCAGATAAAATGGATGAGAACCTTCAAGGGCTACAAATTGGACTTTCATGGATTGCATATGTACCAAGGCTGCATTTTCCCCACCCATATAATATATATCTGGAGGGCAAGCTATAGTAGGTAGGTATCATTCATATCGATACAATGGTAAATCTGTTTTCAAACTCTGAGTGAGTTATCCAAGCTGCTAAACCCTATGCCCCAAATAGACTCTACACTTTGCAATGCTCATTTTAAATTCAGCCACACTTCTCCCCATCTACTCCATATTTTTAAATCATGGTTTACCACTTTTCTGTCACTATCTGGAGCAGAAATCAGTGCTTTTTCTCAACAGTATGATATAAATAGAAGTGTAATGAGGCCAACATTCTTCTCATTAGCCTTTGCTTCAGTCCTATATCACAAACTTCAAACGGTTCAACAAGCAAGTTACAAATAAGACAATTGTTGTATAGCATTGCAGACCAATCCCTGCTACTTTATATGTAAAGCCCTACCAAGCTCAATTGGCTCATTTGAACAGAGCTTGTGAAATTACCTTTAAAAAAAATAAATATAATGAGATACCGAAGCCATCAAAAAGCTATTGTACCAGGACATAAATCTGGCCATGGTCACTTATGGATGGCTTTAGCATCTTATGAGAGAAATTATTTGCAAGTCTTTATTTTGAGTAAATATGGATAGATGTAAGTCTAAATAAAAATATAAGCCTGTAGAAATTTGGGAAGATATATATGAGAAAAGTACTGCCAGGTCCTTAATCACAGAAGTTTGGAGAATATTATAAAATGGTATAACAGAATAATTCCCTCCAATATATTTTCTATTGCCATTTTTCTTCTTTGTTCTTCCAGCCTCTATCAATTATTAATTACTACAGTCTTTGCTGTGTGGCTCAAACTTGCATCTTAGATACAGTGCTTAACTCTCTCCCCTATTTTGTCTTGTCCTTTAAACACAGCTTGAAAAATTGTTCCTTAATTGGCAATCAGTAGAATTTGAATGTAACTAATTGATTGAACCTGTCATATGTTCCTGTTACTTCTGTCTTCAGTGTGATTCTTAGGATACTTCTAGATTGCCCAATATCCCGTGACCCATCACGGGTTTATCTGCAATGTCCAAATGATGCCTCAGGTGAACCTGGATTAATCTGGAGAAAACTAGGACCGCCTAGTTTTCTCCAGATTAATTTGACACCTGCAAAGGTCTGGACCTTCAGCTAAGCTCTGGATATTTGCAGGTTCTGGGCCTGTGATGAATAACTCCCAGGACCCCACAGCCATCCCAGTTCTTCAAGCTCCTGGAGCACAAGAGAGTGGGATGGTGCCCACCCCTTTCCCCCCAGATTCCAATTTCTCCTTCCAAAACATACCCAAGGGGGCTGCCAACAACACAGACACCTCTGATGACTTCTACTGATGTGCCAAAATGAGCGGTGGGGGTGGGGGGGGGAGGAAGCATTCCCAGGAGTCAATCCCCACAGGCCCAGCAAATCTTTGCAGGTATCAAATTTATCCTCCTCTCATACATCATTTTAGCTTACTGGAATTGATCAGCGTACTTTGTTGAGTATTTTTGGACCATGCCACCTTGAAACTGCAATAATAATAATAATAATAATAATAATAATAATAATAATAATAACTTTATTTGTACCCCGCTACCATCTCCTGAAGGACTCGGTGCGGCTTACAAGAGGCCGAGCCCAAATACAATAATAAAACACACAATAACTAAAAAAAAACAAAGCAATAACATTAACAACACCCAATGACGCAATTAAAAACAATGGCTGGGCCAAATGTAATAATTAAAAATTAAAAATTAACAATGCTGGGCATGGCAAGGTGGGGAGTTTGGAGGGGGATGGGCATGCAGATATCCAGAATCTCTGATAAAGTGCGTTAAGACATAATGCTAGGAGTTTCCTTATTCTGGAAAGGCACACTGGAACAACCCCGTTTTCAAGCTCCTCCTAAAGATTGCTAGTGAAATTATACAAATTATACATTCAGCTGAGGAGGTTTTCCCTCTCTTGGGAGTAAATGTTTGGTAAGCAGTGGAAAGTGCAGATCTTTCTGTTCCATTTCCTCTGCAATCCACTGATCCATTAGTGGAAGACCAGCACTAGGTGAATATCTTCTTTCGTTCTATTTTTTCTTTCTCTTCTAAAAGAAAAGATTTACCAAAATTGCAAATTTATTCATGAATTTAGTGTATTTATTTTAAAGTAAAGTGGAAGAAAGCAAAACTGATGATCCAGTAGTGGAAAATGTTTTAAGCACTCTGGCAGTAGTGTAAAATTTGTCAGAGTGTTATATTGTTTAGGTCTTTTCTTAAGTGAAAAAATGGGTAAGTGATTGTAAGAATCATGTCCAATCATTGTATGGTCAGCAACAATCAAGCCACCTGTAGGAGTTGAAGTACTACTAATAGAGACTAAGTACATTGTGTTACTCGAGGCTGGAAATAGGTTGGAGAAAGGTTGAAGATTGGAGAGAGAGTTTGAAGCCTAAGGCTGAAGCTGGAATTGCCAAAGGTGTATTATTGTTACAACGTCTGAAGAGCAAGACTGTGGCATCTTATTTGGAGATAAGGACTTTGTGTTTACAAGCCATCGTGTAGAAGCAGCTGATAATTCTAAGGACACTGCTTTATTTGTAAATACCTTCATATAAATATTTCTTTGCTAAAAGACAGTTTGTTTTTGTTGGGTTTTTCCTCCTTGGACGAAGGGCGCAACTTCCGCAGAAGGGGTTGAATGTTTGGAACCCCAGTTTGATAACTGTGACAAAATTGTATATATTCATATATAAATATTATTATTATTATTATTATTATTATTATTATTATTATTATTATTATTATGTTTACTTATATACCATTTTTCTCTCTATAAGGAGACTCAAAGCGGCTAACATTAAAAACATAACAATACAATTTGAAATATACAAATCTACAAATATAAGTCTAGAAAAATACAAATATAAGTCTAGAATTTTTGGTTTAAAAATTGATCCAAAAACTTGGATCAACTTATCCATGGCTCAAAGTAAGTAGTACTGTATCATAATTCTAATAAAATAAAGGAAAAACATATTGAGTAGAGTGGTCAAAAAGAACTTACAAAAATTAATCTATATAAATAAAAATGTAATGTTCGTTTGTGGGATTAATATAAGTCAAAAAACACTGGATGAATTGACACCAAATTTGGACACAGTACATCTATTAGGCCAACAAGTGATCATCACTCATAAAAGCACTGAAAAAACATAATGAAAGAGACTTAAAAAGCCATATATATATATATGTGTGTGTGTGTATAGTACAACGCATGCGCAAAACCACATATACAGTGTTCCCTCGCTACTTCGCAGTTCGCTTTTAGTGGACTCGCTGTTTCGCGAGTCCACTAAAATGACCACATATATACACATATACACAATTATACACATAAACAAAACACATATACACAGACTGGTCCACAGCAACACATGGTTGAGGATGGCTAGTGATAATATAAATAAAATACAAAGCTAACATGAAAAAAGTGATAAAACTGGGAGTGAAAGAGCTTGAAAACAAGCCAGTTAGAATCATTTGTAAAAGGGAATTCATAGGTTGATATCCAATGTATGATAATGTTGCTAGTTACTTAATAAATTGGTATAGAAAGGCTGTTTCAAAGGTGAGGTGAAAATGGAAGCTTTCCATAGCCTAATCCATTCCCATTTTAATTGGTAGGTACAGATAAAAATAAAATGTTTGAACAATGTTTGAAAAACAAAGTTTTGAGTATGAAGACACCCTGACAAAAAGATTCTTGGAATGACAAGAATCTAATTCTGAACATAATTTGCATGTGGCTGTATTACACAAAATATCTACAGCATTTTGTGTGCAGGAAACAACTTTTCCTGTGCAGAAGACTACACATTTTCCTATGTGGAAAACGTTTCATTTGGGGGCATTCCTTGCAAAAATGTATAGATAATTGATTTGCATTAAATAATTTTGTTTGGATATAAAAAACCAAAAATTCAGCTTATTTTGCATTTGATGTGTGTATAAAATCATATTCCTGCAAGGAAATATTGTTTTCTAGATAGAAAAAAATATTTCCTGTGGGATATTTCTTGTGTTCTCTGTGCAAAAATGTGTACATTTTGTGGTTTTCAAAGGTCCCACTTACACTTTAATTGCTTTGAACTGCACCATATATATCTCTACACTACAACTTTCCAAACTGTGTATTGCAACACGCTAGTGGTTGGCTGCAGTGTGTATGTATCACATGAACATAAAGAGAAACCTCTGAGTATAAGTGAAATAAGCAATTAACCACATATTTAAAAAAATATAAGTGAAAAGCCTTCATAATACATTTCATTATTACAATTTATAAAAGTGTTGATCTCTTATAAAGGATTCACTTAACCTCCAATTCATGAGTAAAACTAAATTACTGTGTCATATAATGATGCATGTCATTATATGACACAGTATATGAGTATGTTACCTACATGAAAAAGCTTTTGGCTACAGTGACCATATAATCCAGTTTCAAATTGCCTTATATGGCAGTGTAGATGGAGCCAAAGACTTTCTCACATAGGGAGCAAAATTGATAACATTTCTCATTGCTTCTTTTGAAAAGAAATTTAACTAATTATTACAATAATTACAATTGTACTTATTGTACAATAAGTACAATAATTACAATTATTACAATCCTATGAATAAGCACCATTTGCAATAAAATAAAATAAAACAGTGACACTGTTTACAGACAAGTATAATTGTCAATCAATCAATGATTTATTACGGTCTATGATCAACACAACATAGAATGCGGCACAAGTGCCCATGGAAAGGGAATCGCAGTTCCCAAATATGTATAATTGTCAGCAGGGCCCTTCCACACAACCCTATATCCCAAAATATCAAGGCAGAATATCCCACAATACCTGCTTTAAGCTGGGTTATCTGAGGGCCCTTCCAGACAGGGCTTTATCTGAGGAGCATTCGTGTTTAAAAAATGCAGATGTTCCTGGGGCCCTGTCCACACACATCCCAGAAAGTGTGCACTTTCTGGGGTAGATGTCCAGATGGTCTTCTGGGACTGGCCTGGGAGAACACCTGGAGACTCTATCCCCCTCCCCAAAAGCCCTAACCCCCCTTTTAAAAAATAAAAGTACTTACCAAGTCTGTATTGGAGAGCTGCGGCAGCTCTCCTGGCACATAGAAATCATGCACCAGGAGAAAGGAGGGGAGGAAAGAGCTAATTTAGCCCAGAATGGTGTCTGGACTGTAGTCTAGACACCGGAAGTAGTGGGTTTATCCCGTGTCTTTCAAGAAGGCATGGAATAAATCCACTATCAAATTAATTCACCACAAACCCCGGTTTTCCTGGTTTGTGGCAAATTAATTTGAGATTGTCCGGAATGTTGTTTGGACAGCCCCCTTTTTATTGTTGAAGATTCCACAATAAAGGGGCTTTCTATATCCTCCCTAAGTCCACACCCAGATTATGTGAGATTTTCTGTCTTGATATTCTGGGATATAGAACTGTTTGGAAGGACCCCCAGTGTATTCAGAAATACCCATCATATTTCCACCTCATAGAAAGAGCTAAGGGACATGAAACAACTTCAAAAGCCATTAAATGTTGGCTCCCTCTTGTGCTCTTGAGAACAAGGAAATGACTGGGTTTAAGGGGATGGGATGGAACATGTTGGAAGTAGATATGAGTGGCCATTGGATACATTGGAAGGAAGCAACACTATATATTTTTTCACAGTCTCAGTGGAGTTTTTGTCTCATGCAGCTTTTTGACATTGAAGAATAATTCTTATTTTCACTTGGGTTTTCTTTATTTGTTAGAGAATCACTAACATTTTAGTACCCAAGAAAGTACAGGCACTTGGGATGTTTTTAATTATTTTCTAGAAGGCCAGCTTTTATGAATATCATGTCAAGCCTATAAGTAGTTTAATGATATGAATAATAACCCTGCCACATGCAACATATTGCTTATTTCTTTGAAAAGAAAAATCAGCTTGGTGCACATTAACATATGGACATATTTTATACCCTCCACCCAACTGTATTGCAAGGTGATCTAAATGAAGACTCTTGGTGTGTACAATTTACAGTGCACGGTTTCTTACAACAGATTTTCTTTTGACGAGTACTTTTCTTCACATTGCCATCTGTTTTTCCACTTGTCAAGTCTCATTGGAAGCAATCTATTCTCTCAGATTTGCTTACAGCTGTTTTGTTCAGACTTATATTTATCGGAAGCTTTTTTATTAGGTTTAAACAAGAAAATGTTTGTACAAGCAAGAATTAGCTGTCATTTTTAAAGTGTGTTGTAATAAAGGGTAATCCATTAACACAAAGATTTCAGAACCTTTTAGGTAGGCAAATCTATCAAAATACAGCAATTGTTGCTTGGCACTAGATTCTCTATTGTGATCACCAAAGTGGAATAATTTGCTTGTACTTTGACATATTTTTCCCCTTCTTACCAATTCATAAATATTTTAACACAATAACACTATGAAACACTATTTTTGTTCCTGGGTTATAAATGTCATTTTCTAATTGTTTGTATCATGAAAAGTAGGTGCTGGAAATAACACTTTCAACCTAGGAACAGAAAATCTTTCAAATTTTGTTTCATATTGTAATTAAATCATCTGAAATGAACCTGCATAGAGGTTGGGACAATCCTTCAACTTATATGGCAAACCACAGTACAGTTATTTATTAGGGCTGGGCGGTTTCGTTCGTTAATTTCGTAATTCGTTATTAATTTGTTATTTTTTGATAAGGAAGCGATATTGAACCATTCAGGAGCAACTAAAAAACGAAACAAATTTTTCAATTCGTTTCGTAATTGTTTCGTTATTGTTTCGAAATCATTTCGAAATCGTTTCGAAATCGTTTCGTTATTATTTCCGCATGTCTGGTGCAAGTTTTATAGTTGTTGTTTGTTTTATCAGTGAAAAAAAAATTATCACACCAACAGTCAACAACAGAGGGAGAGGGAAGCTTCAGAAGTTCCCCCTGTCCCATTTGGAGGTTTTTTAGCGTATTGCGCGGTTGCGTCCGCCATTAATGAATCGATTCGTATTGTTTCGTTATTGTTTCGTAATTTTTTTAACATTTACGAAATTTCGTAAATATCGAACTTTTTAAAAGAAAAATTTCGGAATTCTTTTAAAATCGAAACGCAAAAACCCCCTAAAAACGAATCGAGTTTAGAAACAAATTTTTCCGTGGTTGCCCAGCCCTATTATTTATCTTTCCTTATTTCATCCTGTCATAGATGAGCAAAATATTCTCTCCCACTGGATAAGAGAACAAGTTTATTTTCCTAGAGTTCCCAATGGTTTTTGCATCCATTGTCATGTCCCACAGTTGATGGTGGTTAATCTATATATTGCCTGGAACTCTGGCGATAGTTAATATACTATCATTCTTAGCAGGTTGGTGATGTCAGTTGTAATATAATTACAGAACAACATAATTGTAGCTACTAGGCTTGTGCAAAAAAATTAAAAGTTTTGGAAATTGTAAGAAAATTTGAAGCTTTGTAATTTGGAAGCTATATTTGAAGTGTTTACGTAGCCCACCCCAAATATTTTAGAACTGAAACTTACCCAAATCTCAGATAGCTCCAAAGGCCAGTTCCATATTCAATGTGAGGCAAGGAAGCAAAGCCGAAGACTGCCTTAGTGCCTTGTCATTCCTCTGTGAAATTAGTGCCATCTCAGCATTAGCAGCAGGCAAAAGACGGAGTAGTGAATTTTGGGAACAGTGCAAAACCCTGGGAAATGTAATTTGGAAAGGGAGGAGCCATATACCAGAAGGTCCTGCCCTAAATTTAATTTCCCAGACTGCACCAGCACCAGAAAGCACCAATCAGGATAGTGGAGAGAGAGGTCTGTCCCTCCATAAAACTTAGAAAATTCACCAAAAATCAGTGCATAAGTGAAATGTTCTGAAATTTGGTGGGCTAACAGTGGTAAATGTGTTCTACCATTCACCACTGTTATAATAACTTTTAAAATTTGTCAAAAGTCTGGATAAGTGAAACATTCATGTTGTAGCAAGTTTCACCTCAAAAGCTTTAAAAATGAGGGAGATGGGAGCCCCTGAAGTTTCCCCAATTATAGTCGTTTAATTATGTGCACTTAGTGTAATGAAATAGTAACAATATTTTGTTATTTTTGTTATAGTAATGAAATTTTCATTAAGTATACTTTAGAAGACACTTACTTCTTGGGAGGAGAGCAATCTCCAGTCTCGATAAAATAGTAAAGAGTAGAGACATCAGACTGGCAACACAAGATCCGCCTAGTCAAAGCCATGGTATTCCCTGTAGTAACCTACGGATGTGAGAGCTGGACCTTAGGGAAGGCTGAGCAAAGGAAGAGATGCTTTTGAACTGTGGTGTTGGAGGAAAGTTCTGAGAGTGCCTTGGACTGCGAGAAGATCCAACCAGTCCATACTTCAGGAATTAAAGCCCAACTGCTCATTGGAAGGAAGGATATTAGAGGCAATGTTGAAGTACTTTGGCCACATCATGAGAAAACAGGAAAGGTTAGAGAAAAAAATGATGCTGGGGAAAATGGAAGGCAAGGGGAAGAGGGGCCGACCAAGGGCAGGATGGATGGATGGCATCCTTGAGGTGGCTGGACTGACCTTGAGGGAGCTGGGGGTGGTAACGGCCGACAGGGAGCTCTGGCGTGGGGTGGTCCATGAGGTCACGAAGAGTCGGAGACGACTGAACGAATGAACAACAACAAACTTTAAATTGATAATAACACAGCCCAACCCCCCCCCCCAGTTTTGTAATGACTTCTGAACAATTTTTAATGGATTGCACATCCCTAGTAGCTACTTATGCCGATACAAGATCTCAGCCAGTGTGTTAAAAAGATGCACAACACTTCACTCTTTCAAGTTACAGCAATAAATTAACGGGCATCTCGATCATTCTAAGTGATATTTTAAAATCAAACAGTTTAACAACTTAAATAATGACTCAGCTAAAAAATTAAATTTGTCAGGAGTTCAATAGCAATGAATTGGTTTGGCTTAATGATATAGCATTAAGACTTCATCACTACCACTAATGTTTCCAGGTTGTGGCTATGACGGTTATCTCCTTTGCATCAACATGTTTTACAGTGCAGTGCTGATAGAAGTTTGTCCAACACAAGACAGTTGCTTTGATTACATAATTAGAATGGCTAAATCTCAATGAAACAAATCAAAACAGGTCACAATTCTGATTTATAGATTCTATTAGCTCTGATAATCTAATTTGTTTTACAATTGCAGTATTTATCAAATAGATTCACAGTTCAGTGCTCCTTCTAGATGCTGCTTACTCCAATTAGCTGCTAGAAATTAAGATTTTTCAACTTAATTTCCCTCTGATGTTGACTTTACAAGACTTATCAACACAATTGAGAATTCTCATAACTGTGGTTAATGTGTTTTGGATATAGTTTAGAAAGGACTGGATACCATTGCCTTAATAGATACGAGGGGTATTTTTTAAGTAAGGTCCGTTTTGTTGTAGACACTAGTAGTTCGCGCTCATACCGCAACGAGCGTGTGCGTCGTGTACCGGCATGCCTCGGGAACAACTGTGCTCAGTTTCCGCTCTGTAGCTAACCTGTACGGTTCTGTACTGTGCTTTAAAAATGTTTAAGACTATCAACTCACCCACCGCATGTGAGGTTCGCTCAGTGATACGGTTTTTGTCAGCAAGGAATCTGCCTGCTGCAGAAATCCATCGATAGATTTGTGAAGTGTATGGTGATACTGTTATGAGTGAAAGCAAAGTGCGTAAGTGGGTATGACAATTCAAAGATGGACGTGACAACGTCCATGATGAGGACCACTCAGGTTCCTTGCTGACAAAAACCGTACAACATGCAGCGGGTGAGTTGATAGTCTTAAAAACATTTTTAAAGCACAGAACAGAACCGTACAGGTTAGCTACAGAGCGGAAACTGAGCACAGTTATTCCCGAGGCATGCCGGTACACGACGCACGCGCTCATTGCGGTATGCGTGCGAACTACTGGTGTCTACAGAAAAACGGACCTTACTTTAAAAACACCCCTCGTATTTCATTATGGTTCTATTGCCCCCTTATTTTTATTCAGTGCCACCCAATTGTACCCGAGGTTAATACACCAGGGGGTAATATCATTCACTTTGGGAAGCATTGGTTAAGAAGAAGTTTGTTAATTATATCCACTATTTGGGAAGTTGTCTTAATTTAGTTTATTTATATGTGATTATAGTTAGCTTTCCCCCTTGTAATATATTTGGCTGTGGTACTTTTCATCCTGGTTTTTGCATTTTTTTTCTTGTATGTTGTTTTAAACGTACACAGCTGGCACTATACAACTGAGGTTTTTGCTTTTGCAGTTTTGATTATTTATGGATTTGATTAATATGGTCTCTTGGTGCTCCAGCACAGTGTGGAAGACTGACTGTATAAAAATGTGTGTGTGTATACCATACTTGTCATATCAATTTAAGTTATAGTTCACTCGAGTAACCTCAGGATTCACAGAGCTTTAACCTAAAGAGACCAATCATATTCATAAAAAAGATAGCTTAATATTTTCTTACATGTAAACTGTTATCCTAGGGAAACTGACAGTATCAACTGGCCCTGGAGTGTGCCAATTATTCACCATCACAATAGAATAATAGAGTTGGAAGGGACCATCCAGTTCAACTCCATTCTGCCAAGAAGCAGGAAAATCACATGAAACCACCCTGACAGATGGCCATCCAGCCTCTGTTTAAAAGCCTCCAAAGAAGGGCCCTCCATTACACTCTGGGGCAGAGAGTTCCACTGCTGAACAGCTTTCACACTTAGAAAGTTCTTCCTAATTCAGATGGAATCTCTTTTCCTGTAGTTTGAAGCCATTGTTCCACATCCTAATTTCCAGGGCAGCAGAAAACAAGTTTGCTCCCTCCTGCCTACAACTTCCTCTCACATATTTATACATGGCCATCATGTCTCCTCTCAGCCTTCTCTTCTGAAGGCTAAACATGCCCATCTCTTTAAGCTGCTTCTCATGGGGCTTGTTCTCCAGACCCTTGATCATTTTAATTGCCCTCCTCTGGGCACATTCCAGCTTGTCAACATCTCCCTTCAATTGTGGTGCCCAGAATTTGACACAGTATTCCAGGTGTGGTCTGACCAAGGCAGAATAGAGGGGTATAACACGATTTCTCTGGATCTATGCTCCTATTTATGCAGGCCAAAATCCCATTGGTTCTTTTAGGTGCTGCATCACATTATTGGCTCATGTTTAACTTGTTGTCCATGAGGACTCCAAGAACTTTTTCGCATGTACTGCTGTCAAGCCAGGCATCCCCCCCCCCCCATTCTGTATTTTTGCGTTGTATTGTTTCTGCCTAAGTGGAGTATCTTGCTTTTGTCCCCATTCAACTTTATTTTGTTAGTTTTGGTCCATCTCTCTAATCTGTTAAGATCATTTTGAATTCTGCTCTTGTCTTCTGGAGTATTAGCTATCCCTCCCAATTTGAGTGTCATCTGCAAACTTGATGGTCATGCTTCCTAACCCTTCATTAATAAAGATGTTGAACAGAACTGGGCCCAGCACGGAACCCTGCTTCACTCCACTTGTCACTTCTTTCCAGAATGAAGAGGAAGCATTGGTGAGCACCCTTTGGGTTTGTTCACTTAATCAATTACAGATCCCCCTAACCATAGTTTTGTCTAGCCCATATTTGACTAGTTTGTTTGCCAGAAATTCATGAGGGACCTTGTCAAAGGTCTTATGGAAATCCAGATATGCTACATCCATGGTGTTCCCTGCATCTACCCAGCTTGTAACTCTATTGAAAAAAGTGATCAGATTAGTCTGGCATGACTTGTTTTTGATAAATCAATTTTGATTGTTACCAATGACCTCTCACCTTGATAACCCCTCACCTTGATATCCGTACCCAACACCTTTTCCTACTACATATATATTCTGTAAAACTTCAATAAAAATTATTTTAAAAAATGACCTCATTCATTTCTAAGTGTTCGCAGACCACTTCCTTATTGATCTTTTCCAGTATCTTGCCTGGTATTGATGTGAGTCTGATTGGATGGTAATTATTTGGGTTGTTCTTTTTTCCCTTCTTGAAGATAGGGACCACATTTGCTCTCTTCCAATCTGCTGGGATTTATCCCATTCTCCAAGAATTCTCAAACATGATTGCCAGTGGTTTTGAAATAACTTCTGCTAGTTCCTTCAGTGCTCTTGGATGTAGTTGATTTGGCCCTGAAGTCTTGAATTCACTTTGAGCAGCCAGGTATTCCTGGATGACTTGATTCCCTATTTGGGGTTGGATTTCCCCTCATCCTCCATCCATTCTATGTTGCTGAGGTTAAGGACGGCTTTCTTTTTTGTGAGAAGACTGAGAGGGGAAAGTATTAAGTAGTTCTGCCTTTTCCCAATCCCCTGTTAGCATTTCCCTATTTTAGTGACCAGTTGATGCCACTTCAGGCCTGCTTCACAGGCAATCTGTACCATAACCTAGAACTTCCTAAATTTATCTCCCTCCCCAGGAGTTCATTTTCCTGCAAACATCACTTTCTCCCTGTTTGTAATGAGCAGTATCTAACCTTACTTTGCTTACCAGCTGGACTCATTTTCTCTCAGCCTCTAGGTACACTGAAATGTGGCTCTGTATAGCCCAGCTATACACAGCTGTCTCCAATTAAATGTTTAAAGCCACTCAGTCAATTAGAGAGAAAGAGAGCCTCTGAAACAGATGCAGAAATATAACACTTTATGGATCCATTTGCCCTGATGAATTCAGTTACCCAGGCAAACTTATATTTTAATAACTATCATTACATTTTTACTCAAAAATGATGAAATGGTAAAAAAATGATTAGTTTCTCTAATTTAAATATGTTGGGCATTGTCCAGCCAGTGCTTTCAGCACTCTGAAATCCTTGCATTTTCATGTGGAGAGATTTTAGCATGTGTTAAAATCATTTCGGTTGTAAACAAGTGGAAGTTAAATGCTTACATTGGGTTTGATGCAAGAGCTCATTCTAACTTCTACTTCAACTAGTGCCACTGAACCTTTGGAGACTTGGTAGGTTGGCCACTATTCAATTAAAGTATGATGCTTTAGACTAATAAACTGTATTGAGCATTTCTTCTAACTAAATGTATTTTTTTCCTTCTGGGGTAGTTCAGTTTGTATATTCAGCTAATTATTTATAATTCTTTCCTTAATTCATTAATATTTCCAATACAGGTCCAGTGCCTGCTGGAAGGCCTCGGAGAGCCTTAAGTAGGCTGCCCGGGCGGAAGAGCGGGCCGGCCACAGCCAGGCCCCAGGACGAGATGGGGCCAGCCCATCAATTGGGCAGCTGGCCCCACTGGCGGGAAACTTTCCCACCACCTGAGCCGTCCTGGCGGCTTCTGGGAAGAAGGCGGCCCCTGGCAAGATGGCGGCGAGGACACCCAGCGCCGCAATCCTGCTTAGCCCGGTAAGTCAGGCCAAGTCTTTTACTTAATTAAACCCAATCAAATAGAAGGCAATCAAATCTCCTGGGAATTAAAATTCCGACCTCCCCAATTTTTTTTATTTATTTTCTCAGTCCAGTCCCAAGAGAATCAATTCACTTCAGTTAGTACTCTTAGTTAATTCAATCCAATTTATCAGCTGGTGGATTTCCTTCATTCGACTGTCTCCAGGTGAAGATTTAGGGGGGTGGGGGAATGCAGCTTGAGTTTATTGAATTGAGGCTATTATCTTGTCCCTCTGTTTCCCTATTCATTAATTCCTTAAAAGTAGATCATAGAATCATAGAATCAAAGAGTTAGAAGAGACCTCATGGGCCATCCGGTCCAACCCCCTGCCAAGAAGCAGGAATATTGCATTCAAATCACCCCTGACAGATGGCCATCCAGCCTCTGTTTAAAAGCTAAGATAGATAAGATAGATAAGTTATACGTAGTAAGCCATCGAGGATCTCTCTCCCTTTATGAGAAGATTACCTTGTTTCCTTTTTCCCCCCGTCTGCCTCTTTGTTTTAAAATGCGCATTGGCCGGCTGTTGTACAGTGATCCCTAATGGGGATCATTGCTTGCTCCTGAAGCGACCCGCTATTTCTGCATGTCCTGTCCAGGTAACTTTGGGATCCTCTCTTGAGGAGGGGACCCCCACTGTACCATCGGATGGTGCACTCCAAGTTTGCAGTCCCTCACCACATCGATCCGTGGCAAGGGAGGGAACCTAAAGCTCTATCCAGTCGCTATAGGGTTGGCTCTCCAAGAGCTCTCAGAAAGTCTGTCCAGCCGCCATGCCACCACACCAGAAGTCCTCCTAACTAAATGTAATTGTTAGTATTTCTAGACGGTCAAAAACTGATGGTACAAATTATGTCCTTTTAAAAGGCAAAAACATGCCCACAAAAGTGATACAGGCCTACCTCACTTAACTACCATATATACTCACATGTAAGTCAATCTCATGTATAAATTGAGCGCAGATTTGGGGGTCATAATTTTAACAAGGAGATCCTAATGAATATGTATTTTAAATTGACTTTGTTATGGTTTTATATTCTCTGTTTTTTATGGTATTGAAATTGTATTTTATGGTCTTGGTACCAACTGTACACGGCCCGAGTTGCCTGCGGGCTGAGAGGAACGGTATATAAATATAGTAAATAAATAAATAAATAAAGTTATGGATTCTGATACAGAACTTAAATAAGTTGAGGGTTATTCTGTGAAGAAGGGAAAACACAAATGCTGCCTCAAGGGGCCAGCCACTACAAAACACCACCATTACCATATATATAAGATATACAAAAATGCCTTTCATCACCGTACTTAAAAATGTGTTGGTTCCTTTTTAAATAAAAGTTAAGGCACAGTATTATCTCTTATCAAAGAAATGGAACCATCTCCTACTCTGAGTATAGTGGCAAAAGATGGGAGCTTACTAGCTCATCACATGGGCCAATTTGTCTTTCGTACTCTGCTTCCCCTCCACTTTCAGCACAGAGTCCTTCCCATATATTTATTTATTTGTTGTGTCAGGGCAACCAGTCAATTATATTACATTTCTAACAGAAGAAAGCAAACAAACAGACAAAATACAAAATTTGTGAGTTTGGTAGTTGATTAAATGTCCTTTGACCAGTATCTGGCCACTTGGAGTACCTCTGGTGTTGCTCCAAGAAGTTCCTCCATTGTGCATGTGGCAAGCTCAGGTTGCATTGCAGCAGGAGGTCAGTGGTTTGCTCCTCTCCACACTCGCATGTCGAGGATTCCACTTTGTAGCCCCATTTCTGAAGGTTGGCTCTGCATCTCGTGGTGCCAGAGCGCAGTCTGTTCAGCGCCTTCCAAGTCGCCCAGTCCTCTGTGTGCCCAGGGGGAGTCTCTCATTTGGTATCATCCATTGGTTGAGGTTCTGGGTTTGAGCCTGCCACTTTTGGACTCTCGCTTGCTGAGGTGTTCCAGCGAGTGTCTCTGTAGATCTTAGAAAACTATTTCTAGATTTAAGTCGTTGACGTGCTGGCTGATACCCAAACAAGGGATGATCTGGAGATGTCTCTGCCTTGGTCCTTTCACTATTGGCTGCTACTTCCCAGCGGATGTCAGGTGGTGCAATACCGGCTAAGCAGTGTAATTTCTCCAGTGGTGTAGGGTGCAGACACCCCGTGTCTTTCCCATGAAACATAGGCACTTCTGATTGGGCTCTGTGCCAAAAAGGGAGAGGAATCAGTGCACGGCACCACTGCAGCAACAGGGGAACCTTTCCATGTTACCTTCCCAGCAATGGGGGAAAGCCGGGAGGTGATGCTTCCCCCCAATGGATGAGGGGTATGGTAAGGCAGGTGATGTGAGGTGTGGAGCAATAGGTTCTCCACACACCCCACTGGGATCCCTTCGATTTGCAAGATGAATCCATGGGCCTTTATGATGAGGTCCTTAGTCCATCCAGGGAGAACCTAAAAGAAGAGCTGATTCCTTCTGCTCTTTCTGCTCTGATGCCACATCTGGCCTTTGGGAATGCCTGATGGGAGAATAGCAGTGGCAACTTTTTGGTGCTTCACCTTTAATGAATGCCAAGAGAGTAGCTTATTTTAGGTATTCCTGGGATGCTGCTAAAAAGGTAACTGGTCAGAGAATGAGGCAGAAAATGAAGGAGTCTCAAGCGGCTATAATGTCTCTATCACAATTGTCTCCTAACCCCCTCCCTCTCACTAAAAGGCCTGAAAGCATAAGTATATACTATTACTATAAATGGTACTTAGTGATACATAAATAATGGCTGGATTTCACTTTTATCTAAAAAAATGTAAATGCTTAAAAATTGCACTGATCGACCAAATTGTGGTAGTTTTGAAAGCCTTATTCAGAAATAGCATTCTATCAGTCTTAGTAGGTGCTTGAAACTAAAGCTGATCTTATGTTCAAAAGCAGTTTATCAATTTTGACAGAATGAAACTTGAATGAATGAGAATTCTAATTCATAACTGACAATTACATGGACAAATAGCACAGAAAGTAAACAGCTGTACAACATGTAATCATCCCAAATCATTGGATGGATGGGAGGATAGAGAGAGAGCGCAAGAGAGAGAGACTGAATTTAAGGAATGTATTCAAAAGTAAGTCCTATTGAGTACTGCAAGATCTATTCCCAGGGAAGTGTTATAAAATTATTTCTTTATTTAAAGGAAAATTTATATGTTGTTGATTGCCAATCTTTTTAGGCCTTTGAATAGGCTGGTATTGCAACTTGACTGTGATACAATCTTAACGTAAGCTCTGTCTATTTGCTTGCAATTCTTTTTTGGAAGAATATCACTAATACTTGGTGAATTACCTGTAGGAACTGCTTACTGTTGTCTTGAACTAAATTATGTGCAAGATCGTAGATAAACAATTAGAAAATATATTATAATTATTATATACAATTGATGAAATTAAAATAAGTTAAAGTAATAGTACCGACAGAGCTGTATTTGTATTTTTTTAAATAATAAATCATGTTGGAGGTGGAGGCATGTATAGATTTTGGAACAAACAGCCTAACAAGGCAAACTTGGCACACAGTTCTCCCATGTCCAACAGAAAATACTGGAAGAGTTTGGTGGGCATTGACCTTGAGTTTTGGAGTTGTACATCCAGAGAGCACTATGATAGATCGGGACCAAACTCTACACGAATCCTTCCAGTATTTTCTGTTGGACATGGGAGCACTGTGTGCCAAGTTTCGTTCAATTCCATCATTGGTGGGTTTCAGAATCCTCTTTGATTGTAGGTGAACTATAAATCCCAGCAGCTACAACCCTCAAATGACAAAATCATTTTTTTAGTGAAGGACATACATTGGGTTGTTAGGTGTCTTGTGTCCAAATTTGGTGTCAATTTGCCCAGTGGTTTTTGAGTTATGTTGATCCCACAAACGGACATTGCATTTTTATTTATATAGATGGGCTACTGGACTATATGATTAAAAGTGAATGTAGCATATAGTCATCCATATATGGAGACATACCTGCATGAGAAGTGTGTTTCTTTCATATCTGTTACTGTATCTCCATGTTTTTCATCTGCTGTGATTAGAATATTAAGAAAAATAATTAATGCTTGATAGTCAAGGATTAAAATAGGTCTAACTTTGTTCATCATTTCTTGTAATCATTGCAACAATTCTGAGCTTAGATAAACTCAAGATCTTAGTAGAATGGCTTACCTTCCTCTGTTTCTAGAAATGGCTATGGGTCTCTTTGATTGACACCTCACTCCCAGTTGGCTTGCTTTGCATACCTGATTGTTGAAGAAAGGATGGGTATCACTTTAGCTGCTAGAAAAAAGGGGAAAGAAAAGAAAATGTGTAATTCCTGATAGACTTCATAAGTAGAAGACAAAAATGTGAACGAACTTTTTTCTTTTGCATTCCTATCAAGCTTATGAGAAAATTCAGCTTAATGTTGTTGGTAGTTAATGTCTGCTTATATTCTCATCGAGAAATGATGAGAACAATTTGAGCACTGAGTATTATTAAGACACAATGGCTTTTCTTGTTTCAGTTTCCTCATATTCCCCCTTGCCTGACTATCATGTTTCCACAATTCAGCTATTCTTAAACTGTCTTCTGCTGCATTTTTAAAATAATTAAAGCTCTGTAGCTCTCACTTTTAGTAATATAACATGTTTTTAAACTAAGTTGCTAAGGCTCTCTGCTGCCTTTGATATCTTGAGGTTTATTTCTTCTCTGGTTTTGTCTTTCTGCCTGCAATGCATGACTCATCAAAAGCAATTTGTATACCACTAAGGAGCAGTGAGATTGCACATAGATGTATTGTTAGGACATTCACCAGTATTCATCCTCCAGAGAAGATTATGTTTGTTTCTTTGTTTGTGTGTGCCGGAGGGGAGGGTTCACATAGGACTGTTGTGGTTCAGCTTCTGCCCTGCCAACTTGATTACTCTGTTTGAGGAATCCAGTGCTATCTTTCACAGATCCTGTCCCTAAGAAATTTCAGGGAAGGTTTCTGCAAACATAAAAGTGCAATTGTGCAAGTCAAAGAGCAACTGCACAACATAATTATACAATATCATGGCGTGCTGTGGGTTTTCTACCTTCTATCTATGAAAAACAATTGGTCTAATTTGTTTTATAAAATATGCTAGTGTGTATTGTAAGACTGTGCTATTTTTTTCTTCATTAGAATCAAATAATCTATTTCTAAGAGTTCAGACATTCATGGGAAATACCTGTACTTGCTTGTTGTGTTCATATAAAGATCTTTTTTGATGTGCTATTTTAAGTGAATTGACTCTTTTACCAAATCTCAAAACAATGGGCAAAAGAAGAATAGCTATCATTCAATTTTC
>NW_026846588.1:98319237-98359426 GCF_025583915.1 Anolis sagrei ordinatus | reverse complement strand
AAATGTCAGGAGAAAATGCCTCTAGAACATGGCCATATAGCCCGGAAAAACCTACAACAACCCAAAGTTTCTAAACTTTGTGTCTTCCCAAATACATTGGTTCACTCCTGATATGATAAATAAATTAAAATAATACTTTAAAAACCTCTCATATTTTGTATATGTGTGCGAATTGATGTGATTTTTGTGCTTATTTTCAGCCCCTACCAAAAACAAATGCACCTAACCCCCAGAGTGATGCAAAAACCGAACAAAGCATATCTTGGAATACCCCTTTTTTCAAATGCTTGCTGAGCTGTTTATCCTTAGCCATTTCATAAGCTACAACTGCTAAACATTTGAACAGCTGTAATCATATTTTAAGCAATTATAGTTTTCTCTCACATGCCAGCTGTATCTACAAATTTAAAAACATGACTTTGAAATCTTGGAAGGAAAGGATATATTACTATTGAGTAATTCAGCACAGTATATGAGGTGTTGCAATTGTACACAACACAATTCTACTTAAACTTAAGACCCAGGGAGAAAAATTCAACTTACCACTAGATACGTTTTGTACATGAATGCAGTGTGAGAAAGCAGAATAAAATCTTCTACAAAGTAAAATAAAGAGATGTGGTAAAATAACCATCTTTTGTATTAATAGCACTTATCTTAAAATGATAAGTTCAGAAGTGAAACAAGAAAATATTTAATCTATACATAAGATTTTGAGGGCTTAGGAAAGTTACCTTATTGAACTTGAGTTCCCAGAACCTTCAAGCCAGCAGGTTGGGAATTCTGGGAGTTGCCATCTAAAAGTAACTTTTCCAAGCTCATTTCTAAATGTTGTGTTGATGGTTGTAAGGCTAGCTAGCTTTAAAAAAAGGATTAGGAAATGTATGAACAATATCTGTTCCTCGTGATAACTCAAAGAAAGAAGAGCATTCTGTTAATGCATTAGATGTTGAGTATTCATAGCTGCTTTTGAGTAACATAGACCATTCATTCATCTCGATCAATATTGTCAACGCAAAGTGTCTTACTGCATTTTTCCACAGCAGGCAGATTGTTGTGTGCTGTGTTTCTAGCATTTCTGAGTTCCATTAGCTTCACAGTTGGTTTGCCGCCTGGTGAATCAGCCATACACCTATATATATATAATGTTCCCATTTATCCTGTGAAGGAAGCATGAAGTCTTGTCTTCATTTTTGACTCTTCTTTCTCTTTGTGCATCACATTGAGGCTGTAGTGAAGTCATGTTGATTTTTCTTTTTATAACAGTGCAAAATTAGACATTTTCTTTCTGCTTTCTCTACTTAGACCTTAGCGCATGCTTCAGACATTTCCCACCTTCACTACTGCAATCTCTTTTGGACTAGTCTTCCATGTCTCACCTTATTTTTCAGGACTCCATTCACCATTCTGGTGGCAAGATTTTTTTTTAGTTAACTTATGTTACTCCACCTTGATTACCTTTTCATTGGAGCTCCCGGTGGCGCAGTAGGTTAAAGCCCTGTGCTGGCAGGACTGAAGACCGACAGGTCACAGGTTCGAATCCAGGGAGAGGCGGATGAGCTCCCTCTATCAGCTCCAGCTCCTCATGCGGGGACATGAGAGAAGCCTCTCAAATCATCCGGGCGTCCCCTGGGCAACATCCTTGCAGACGGCCAATTCTCTCACACCAGGAGTCACTCCTGACACGACAAAAAAAAAACCTTTTCATTGGTTACTCAGTCTTTCTATGATCCAGTATAAACTTCTTTTTAAAACATTCAAATCCCTCATCTTTCAACTCTTATGTCTTTTTACTGCCCTACGTAAGATCCGCATTTTAGGAATTCTAGGCTTCTCACTCAATCAGTAGATTGATCTTCTTTGGCTTGGCTTTGTCCCTTTTCATTCACTGCCTCATATCTTGAAGTTGTCTCCCTGAACATTTGTGGGCAGCCTCCTTTCTCATTGTTTTAAAATTTTAATGGTAAACTTTTTTGTTTCCCAAAACTTTTGGAATTTTAGCCTCATGTTGTTTTGCAGTCTTGTAATTTTGATCATATGTATTAGTTGGTTTACTTTGCATTATATGGTATTTTGTGCTATTGCTTGTTCATACAAGGGGTATTTTTTAAGTAAGGTCCATTTTGTTGTAGACACTAGTAGTTTGCGCACATACTGCAACGAGCGCGTGCGCCATGTACCGGCATGCCTCAGGAACAACTGTGCTCAGTTTCTGCTCTGTAGCTAACGTGCACGGTTCTGTTCTGTGCTTTAAAAATGTTTAAGATTATCAACTCACCTGCCGCATGTGAGGTTCGCTCAGTGATATGGTTTTTGTCAGCAAGGAACCTGCCTGCTGCAGAAATTCATTGACAGATTTGTGAAGTGTACGGTGATACTGTTATGAGTGAAAGCAAAGTGTGTAAGTGGGTACAACAATTCAAAGATGGCCGTGACAATGTCCATGATGAGGACTGCTCCGGTCGCCCTTCTTTGATTACAGATGGCAGTGAACTCTTGGTTATCGGAGCAGGCGGCAAGTTTTTATGAAGATGGTATTTTAAAATTGTTTCAGAGGTATGATAAGTGTTTGAACAAACTTGGCAACTATGTCAAAAAATAGAGCGAAATATGTACTTTCTGAAAATTTACTTTTTTGAAATAAACTTTCGTTGTGTACTTATGTTCAAATGGACCTTACTTAAAAAATACCCCTCATATAACCAGCAACATGCCAGCCACTGTGGAATAGGAAGCAGGAGCAAACGTGGGCGGTTTCGTTCGTTAATTTCGTAATTCGTTATTAATTCGTATTTAAATTAGCTTACGATCCGATATTGAGCCATGCAGGACTACTGTGAGGAGTAATTAAAAATCGAAACAATTTTTCCAATTTATTTCGTATTGTTTTGTAATTGTTTCGTAATAGTTTCGAAATCGTTTCGAAATCATTTCGAAATCGTTTTGTTATTATTTCCGTATGTCTGGTGCAAGTTTTATAGTTGTTGTTTGTTTTATCAGTGATAAAAAAATAAATTATCACACCAACAGTCAACAACAGAGGGAGAGGGAAGCTTCAGAAGTTCCCCCTGTCCCATTTGGAGGGTTTTTTAGCATATTGCGCAATCGCGTCGCCATTAACGAATCGATTCGTAATTTTACGAAATTTTGTATATTTCGAACTTTTTTAAAGGAAAATTTCAGAATTCTTTAAAAAAACGAAACGCAAGGGCCCCCCTAAAAACGAAACAAGTTTAGAACCAAATTTTTCCGTGGTTACCCAAGCCTAGTACTTATGTTCCAACGGACCTTACTTAAAAAATACCCCTCGTATTTATCTGAAGAATTTGTTCTGAAATTACATTGTACAGTTTTATATTTTGTTATTTCTGCCTTCCTTCTATATAAACATATACACATTGTAAAGCACTATGTACATTATGGTTCTAAATAATAATAATAATAATAATAATAATAATCATCATCATCATCATCATCATCATCATCATCATCATCCTTTTGGAAAGTTGCCAGAGCTATTTCCATTATATTCTGTCAAACAATGGAGTTTCTCTATTTTATTTTCCCACAGTACAACAACCATGTTTAACATGTTGTGGAATTCTTTGACAACAAAAAAGAATAATTTAATTGGAGATGGTTGTGTTGAACCAGCGCCTTCTGTGTGCAAAACAAGAATTACCTGGGGGGAAAACTCCCCAAAGCTGATTGTACAACTAGTATTAAGACACGGAGAAATAGGACTTCACCACATTAAGCTATAAAGTGTTTGAAAGAGGAGAGGAGAGAGGAGCTGTGTCTGACTCCATTTAGTAAAAAAATAACAATGGGTGTTTTCCCTACCTTTTATCACATTGGTTTACTTTTCCAGTGCACTCACTTTTTTTTGCAGACATCAGGCCCTGCCCACAATTCCTCAGTTTTTTGGGGGTTTTTTTCTTATAAGAACCCTCAGTGTGTCCCTTTGGGAAGCTACCAAGAAGAGAGGAGGGAGGGAGGAAGAAAGAGGGGTTAGGAATTTCAGTGTCATTTCTGGCATCATGGAAGGATGTATGTGTTCTGGGAACAAAGGTGCATATATACTGTATAATACTTTCATAATCATATACAAACGAATTACTAGGGGATACTTGCATCACTGCATAATGGCAGTGAGGCTTTGGAGCTGCAAGGCAATTCAATGCTAATCAAGATCACCAATTGCATTATTCCCACTTGCCTCTGATAAGTGGAGGCCCCATTTACACTACCATATAATCCAGCTTCTGAATCCCAAAGATCTGGATACTTGCATCATTGCATAATGGCAGTAAGGCTTTGTAGCCTTGGATTCCCAGATTTTAAGTGTAGAATTCAGTGGGATTTAACTAATGTGGTGAAGTCCATAGAAAAGCTATTTCTTTTTAAGTTATAGCTCACTCTTCCCTCACCCTGACACTGTTTGGGACACTGGAATATATTTCAGAATGCTGATCTGAATCATGGATGAGCCTCATATACATATGATTAGCTGTGGTTAGCTCACTTGTGTGTCATGTTCCCCATTTGGAAGCACAGGCATCCCTCAAAGTGTTCTAATGCATATCTGAATAATTGTTTGTATTATTATCTGCAATTAGCCCCATTGTGCATCCAGCTGCCACATTTTTTGTGCCGCTCCAGTGATGATACTCTAAAACTTGTTCCCTGCCTGGAACACTTATCTACAAATAGAAAAGTGAATTTTGTTTTTACCCTCTGAGGAGAATCCTTGAAGATATTCTCACTAACTTTGACATGCTTCAGTTGGCTCTGGGGTGGGATCCATGAAGACTTCCAGATGTTTTTAGACTATAATGGAAACAGTGGTGAATTATGTTGGAGGACAGCATGAGTCCTTCCCCTAAATTACTTAGAGAAAAAATACAGTATTTTAAAAAATCTTCTCAAAGAGAACAAAAGTTATTTTATATTATTTAAATTTGTTTCATTTATTTGACACATTTCTACAAATACTGAAATCCAGATTATCTCACAACATGATGGATGTGAAAACACACTGAGATACAATATAAAGGTCTGGGTTATACAGGATGACATGATTTGGGGACAGATACACAGCAAAATCCTGTGCAGTCATTCAAAGGCGAAATGACTGAAAAGATTTGCTTTCAAGGTCTTCAGTTCCACTTCCCTTGAAAGACTGTGTTCACAGCATGGGAGTGCACCTGGATCCTTCTCTCCAAATGTCAGTCCAAATAGATGTGATGATCCGGAGTGTTTATCAGCGTTTGGCTGGTATATCAGCTGCTCCCCTTCCTAGAATTAGAAAACCTAAACATGGTAGTACAAATACTAGTAACCTCATGGTTGGACTTTTCCAATACAGTATAAGTTGGGCTACCTTTGTGGCAAGTTTGGAAACTCCAGTTAGTTCAAAACAAAACCGTTAGACTGGTTATGGGTAGATTTAGGATTGAACATGTTCCTCAAATTACTCCACTGCTTGCCAGTTAGTTTCTGGACAAAGTGTTGGTTGTGACCTTTGAAGTCCTACATGGTTTGGTATCAGGTTACCTACACAATCACATTCTCTGTACAATTTATGTAGTTTATAGAATGACTTTTTGTAGAGTGTGGACTAGAGCTGTGCAAAGCTTTGGAGGTCTATAGAAAAAAGCAAGTTATCTAACACCAAATATCTCACCGCTGACCACCATTATAAAAAAGTGTGACAGTTAGATACTATTATACATCACACCACTTGCCACCAGTATAAAGGATCACCAATATACTATAATATATCCCACAGCTGAACACCACTGTAAAGGATTATATATAAAATATCACACCACTGGACACTAGTATGATAGCGAGATGATGTTAGATAGAATGTGCAATGGTAGGGTGAACACTGCTTGTCTTTCAGTCTTCTTTTGGTTTAATGCTGCCATCAACCCAAGATGCCTTAGGATTTTTAAAATGAGTTTCTGTGGTAAACTTTTCCCACTTTCACCTATACTGCTCTTCCCCTAACTCCCAAAATGACTGTCTAGATAAGAGACCTTTCTGTAGTATTAAAAAGTTAAAGATACTGGAATTCTCACAAAGGATTAATGATGGATTGAGGAATGATTGAGACCATTTTGAAAGTTGAATAAAAAAGATTTATTTATAAAAAACTGACAACTAACTACTTTAGAGAGGCACAAAATGCTTGATTTGTTTCAAAAGTGTACTATAGCTTGATGATTGCTTGAAAAGAGTTTCTTCACCTAGTTACATACAGAGCTAATCAAACAGATCTAGCTGCTGGTTTCAAAAATCCTTCACTCTACTTCAGAGAAATAGCAATGAGTTTCTGACTAACCTATCCTAGGTAGTCCCTTGAGTTATCAGCTAATTATTCCCAGAGTTCTTCCTGCTAACTAACTCAGTCTAGAGAGCTAGCCTCTTGTGCTATCACTCACAAGAAATCAGGTTATTTATTATTATTATTATTATTTACAGCATTTATATACTGCTTTTCTCACCCCTAGGGGGACTCAAGGCGGTTTACACATAGATAATGGCAAAAATTCAATGCCTTATAACTACAATATTAAAATTGTAACTCTAGTATTTTTGTTTTAACATTTATTCTACATTTGTTTTGTCCATGTATATCAACTTACGTTGTACCCTGTCTCAAACCACGAGGAAAGGTGGGTAACAAATATAATAATGATTATAACAATCCTAATTTATATCATCATCATCATCATCATTCACCTGTAATGTGGTCTTCCTTTTTTCCTACTGTCTTCTATCTTACCAAGCACTATTCTCTTTTCTAGTGAATTATGTTCTCTCATAATATGGTAGCCTCAGTCATGTGGCAATGATGTAAAAAGAAGAAAGTGTTAAGTTTCAAAGAAATTTAAAAGAATACAAATATCTCTGTTTTAAAGTAAGAATGGCATAAAGGTTTTTTTATTTTCTCTCTGAATTCTTAATTGTAAACAGTGTACAGAATTCTGTTTGTTTCTATAGAAAAGTTCTTATCAGATTCCTTGGCTTATCTGTGTGAAGATTTGGTTTAATTGTGCAAAGAAAGAAAGAAAGAAAGAAAGAAAGAAAGAAAGAAAGAAAGGCAGCAAGAAATGTCACTTCAAAGGCCAGGGGCTTCTCAATGCTACTGGCTAATTTTCATTTAAAGAGGATTTAAAACAGGATATAATCTTGGTTGATGTGTTGTGCATTGAAAAGACTCAGTGAATTTTAACTCAAACAAAATTTAAGGCTAACTTGACTTTGAAAAGATTGGTTGGTTCTCTCAAATGTCATGTCTGCATTTAGGAAATAGAAGCAAATAGAGGTTTCATGGCTACAGTGACATTCCATTTGGCAAGAGAGTTAGGAAATCATGGACAGACACATTACCTTTGACTTGCTTGCAGAATGTAATAAAATAGAGTGCATGAAGGTGTACAAGGAGGATATTAGGCAGAGACGTGGTAGCACACTTAATTTTGAAAGATGACATTGTGACCATTGGATCATGCCCTTTTGATTCTCCCACACAATTTATGTGATGGTTCATCTTCAGAGATAGATGACTCTATCTTTTTCTGTAACATTCATGATTTTTTCAATGTTAATGTTATTGAAAGTTTATGTATTATTGAGACAAAAGGTTTGCTTTTCATAGGTGATGTAAATATATTATATGCTTTGAAAAATATACTTTTAGTCAAAGCAGATATCCAGAAATTTGTTTCATTGCGTACATGTTTTGGATATGTTATTCTAACTGTTGTATATATTTTGCATACATTATTCTATTTGTACGATTGCTCTTGTTTTTAATTTTGGCACTTTTGGTCCTTCTTTTATTGTGATTCTTCACCAACATCTGTCTTTATTGTTGTTTTCCATTTCATTGCTCTCCGAATGAAAATATATACATCGTTTGGATACTTTGATGCTTTTTCTATTGTCATTCTTTGCCAATACCTGTCCTTATGGTTGTTTACATTTTTCAAGATGGGTTAGTTCCATTCTATGCCTAGTTTTTTTTAAAAAAAATGTTTGATTAAAATTCTATGTGCATTGCTCTGTGAATGAAAAACATATACTCAGTTATATATGCTATTTTCCATAAAATCCATTAAAAAAAACCAGCCCATTCTCCAACACTTCTTTTTGGATGCTCTTGTCCTTGATGTATACATGACGTGACTAGTGGAAAGCCTTGCAAAAATTCAGAAAAGTGCAGCAATTAAAGCATAGTACCATTCTGGTTCAGAGAACACAAATTAGGTTGGTTCGTACTGAAATGCAAACTAAATGCATTTTTCTCATCCATATTAATAATATTAAGTTTTTTTTCCTAAACAGTGACCTTCTAACCCTCCCTACAAAAACCATGGCTAACTGTATTTTCTCAGTAGGAATTCATTTTGTTGTATACAGTGAATGTTCTGTGGAATAGAGAGAAATCTAAATCTAGCTGAAAATAATATCTAGTTTTCCATGTAATATTTCAAGATGAAATTGATAGGCATGAACTATTTTTTCAGCATAAATAAATTGCATTTATTTCAGACTTGTTATTTTTCAGGAAAATAAGATACATCTAATTATTATTCTAATATTGGGAAGGCAGTGAAACAGAAGAGGGTGCAAATGTCAATTCCGGATATATCGCTAGACCAGATAATTCCATGTTCCCCATTTTAAGGTTAGAAACTAACCTGATACGAAGGCATGCTCTTAAAAGTGTTCCACACACCTCAGTGTGATCAAGAAAATGACATTGAAATGTTCTACTGGTTTTAATGATTCTTGCAGAACAGAGATATAGCACCATGAATGCCAGTGGAGGCATTGTCTACTGTAGTATTCTTTTCCTCAGAAAAAATGACTTCCAGTGAAGAGTACAGCAGTGGTGACACTCACAGATATTGAAGCAGGGGCATAACCAAAAAAGAGGCTAAAGAAATGGAGCTGAGATCATTGAGGATAAAATCTGTGTCACTTCCAACTGGAATAGATCCATTGAACTCAATGGAACTTGTGAAAATGATAACTAATAAGTCTCTTTTATTTTAATATGTCAACTCTAGGTTAGGGATATAAATATTTGACTGTTTTATTTGGGACAATAGTTCTACAGTTTTCTTCTACTGTGGGAAAAGATGAATATTTCTGATCTGCTTTTGCCCAGCATTCACAAATCTCTAAGTATTTCAGGGGATTATTCAGTAAAGAAATACAGAAATACACCAGAGGCAGACTCACAGATTGTCAACATGCTCTAGAGCAGTGGTTCTCACTCAAAAAGAATGCTTTTAAGCAAATATTGTTTTCATCCCTACTTAGAAAGCATTCTCCCTCACTGTTTTTGTTGACTTCCAAATGGTATGATGATTAGAGAGTGTTAATCATCAGCACTGATAACATTCAGATGAAAAATGCAAGCAGAAATTTAAATGTTTACTTTTTAGACTACAATTTTTATAATCTTATAGCCAACTAATAAATAGTCCCAGTGTTAGGAACTCTATCAGTCATAAAATCTAACAAACAAACAAACATGATTTCTGAAGTTTATTCCCAATAAACATAATGGTGTAAAAAGTATTTTGGCTCTTTTGGATAGATGGTGTCCATAGGATTAGTTGGGTTATAACTTTTCTTCATCCTCATCTTACATTAACTTTTAAACCAATGCAGAAGTGTTTGTCTCACGTTTCTCTTATTTTTCATCTGAAGCCAATACTAGGTTAAAATATTAAAGCTTTAACTGTGTGTTAACTGTGTGAACTGTGGTGTTGGAGGAAAGTTCTGAGAGTGCCTTGGACTACGAAAAGATCAAACCAGTCCATACTTCAGGAAATAAAGCCCGACTGCTCATTGGAGGGAAGGATAGTAGAGGCAAAGATGAAGTACTTTGGCCACATCATGAGAAGAAAGGAAAGCTTAGAGAAGACAATGATGCTGGGGGAAATGGAAGGAAAAAGAAGAGGGGACGACCAAGGGCAAGATGGATGGATGGTATCCTTGAATTGACTGGATTGACCTTGAAGGAGCTGGGGGTGGTGACAGCCAACAGGGAGCTCTGGCGTAGGCTGGTCCATGAGGTCGCAAAGAGTCGGAAATGACTGAATGAATGAACAACAACAAAACAAAGTTAAAAGGCTGAATCATGGTGAGACTGCACAGTAATAGTCATTATTCAGCTATCTTGAAGTGAAAAGATAAAAAGAATTATTACACTGTGCAGTTTCCTCATCAAAGGTGACAGAACCTCAACAGGTGATAGGAAAGTTAGTTGGCTACTCTGGATAAGCTTGAAATAATAAGAGCTGTGTGATACTCAAATAATCCCACGTGAGTCACATATTTTCCTTTTCATTTTTTTTTATAAAACAGCATTTCAGAATACATGATCTATCTGCAGGGTTGATTTAATGAAGGTTCAATGAACTGTGAAAAATAATCAGTGACTGAAGACCTAAATAACACTTTCTTTCTCTTTGCTTTAAAAACATTACTGTTATGAAGACCAGCCCTGCCTCTCAACCACCAAAATCAGTATGTCTGAAACATTATGTTCAAGTGAAAAGAAGAATGTGTTCAGAAGCTATCATATATTTCTGGATTCCCTTTGCTGTTCAGTCACTGCAAAATAGACAAGGAGACACTGTTTCGCAGTGGAGATAGTTGAAAAAGAAATCTGCAAGGCTGTGAAAGAGCAGTTCACACTTTCCTCCCACTTACGGCTTTCCTGATACAAATTAGGAGCTGTCACCATTGCTTTCTGGCATATCAGTGACAGGAGTCCTGAGCAAGGTTATAGCTACGGAGTGGGGGCAGGAAATGAGAGCATTGTCAGTCCCCAAGCCTTAAGATTTTCCCTGCAATCGCCACATTTCTACCATTCTAGTTACTTAAAATTCATTCAACAACATTCAAAGAAATGGAGCAAAATTACCAAAGAAATGTAAATAATGCAATTATAAATGTTCAAGGTGATGGGTTTCAATGTCTTGTTTTCTGGAACTCTAGAAATTTGGTGACTGAAAGAAAATTTAATTGAGAGGGTAGAATTCATATTTAGGGGCAATATCTTTATTTGTGTCTCTCCCCACCCTCAACTCCCCATGGCTATATCTCAGAGCCATGAGGGGTCAACCCCTCTGTTAAGGAGCTCCATTGGCTGTTGTTCATTTTCTGGTCCCAATTAAAGGTACAGGTTCTTACCTATAAAGCCCTAAATGGTTTGGGACCCGCCTACCTTCGTGATTGTATTTCTCTCCATGAACCAACCCAAACTCTTCGATCTTCGGGGGAGGCCCTCCTTTCACCCTTGCCAGTTTCTCAGACTCACCTTGTTCATTTTCATGGTTTCCTCCTTTCTGGCTACCAGTATTAAAAAACTCTAAAATTGCAACAGCACAACAACAGAGAGGAAGCAGGCAGGGACATCTAATTACCTCTCAACAAAGGCTTGCTCCAGGCACAGTCAGCCCATTGTATGCTAATCAAGGTGGTCAGTTGAAACATTCACACCTAGCTCCAGCAGAAAAGAGTCCTTTGTCTCACCCTGGTCATTCCACAGATATATAAACCCTTTTTCCTAGTTCCAACAGACCTCACTGCCTCTGAGGATGCTTGCCATAGATGCAGGTGAAACATCAGGAGAGAATGCCTCTAGACCATGCCCATACAGCCCGAAAAAACCTACAGCAACCCAGTGATTCTGGCCATGAAAGCCTTCGACAATACAATAAGCTCATGATCTTACATGTGCCAGTGTTTTTAAAATACATTTTGGTGTAGTTTGTCTATCTATAGATGGATGAACCTTTTAGTTTCATTTTCTCCCTTCAGCTTCTCAGGCCCTATCTACAGTGCCATAATATGCAGTTTCATAATGCAGTTGAAGTGCATTGAACTGCATTATATGAGTCTACTTCCATATAATACACATCAGTGCACATAAACTGCATTATGAAACTGCATTATATAGCAGTGTAGATGGGTCATCTTTTCAATTCAGTTCATTTTTTTATTGTTAGGAGAAACAACTTAGACCCTATCTACTCTTCTCTTTAATGCAGTGGGGTGTGTGGGGTGGGGGCATTAGCCTGGGCTATGCAAATGATACGCCAGGCTAATGCAGTGTAACCCCCCAAAAACATGGATATCCAAGGTTAAAATAATGCTTGTGAAAATTCAGACTTTCCAGGAAGGTCCACATCTTTCCTGGTACAGGCCCTGTAGGAACCATCTCTTAGGATCATCATATGCTATCCGGGGGGGGGGGGGGGGGGCTGTCTGCATGGCCATCTCACCTTCTGGCAGCTCAAGGAGGGAAGGAGATGGCAGTGTCACTCCCACCTCCTTGTGACATATTAATATAATATGCAGATTTGATAAATGTGGATTTAATATGTGTGGATATTAGGGCTGGGCGGTTTCGTTCGTTAATTTCGTAATTCGTTATTGATTYGTATTTAGATTAGCTTACGATCCAATATTGAGCCATTCAGGAGCAACTAAAAATCGAAACGAATTTTTCAATTCATTTCGTAATTGTTTCGTAATTGTTTCGAAATAGTTTCGAAATCGTTTCGAAATCATTTCGAAATMGTTTTGTTATTATTTCCGTATGTCTGGTGCAAGTTTTATAGTTGTTGTTTGTTTTATCAGTGATAAAAAAATAGATTACCACACCAACAGTCAACAACAGAGGGAGAGGGAAGCTTCAGAAGTTCCCCCTGTCCCATTTGGAGATTTTTTTAGCGTATTGCGCAATCGCGTCCACCATTAACGAATCGATTCGTAATTGTTTCGTAATTTCTGAAATTTCATATATTTYGAACTTTTTTAAAGGAAAATTTCGGAATTCTTTTAAGAAACGAAACGCAAAACCCCCCTAAAAACRAATCGAGTTTAGAAACAATTTTTTCCGTGGTTGCCCAGCCCTAGTGGATATGAATGAAAGGAMTGAAAGGAATGAATGAATGAGAGAATAATTTTGGAGACACCATTTTGAAGATTAAGGCCTGCAATGAGTAAACCATTAACTACCTGCTTGGTTATTTATTTGTCATGTCAGGGCAACCAGTCAATTATATTACATTTCTAACAGACAAAATACAAAATTTGTGAGTTTGGTAGTTGATTAAATGTCCTTTGACCAGTAGCTGGCCACTTGGAGTGTTTCTAGTTACTGCCTGCTTGGTTAATTGTAATTAAAACCTGCTAATGAGAACTGAAATGGCTAACCTGCCCTAGTAAACTGTGATAAGAACTGTGACAGTTATAAGAAAAATGTTTATACTTGTTTATATCTGTTAACATTTGACCAGAAACTGGATTATCTCTAAAGGAAATTATTTCTGTTTATATTAGTCAAAGACAATGCTCTTTCAAATCAAACCCAGAACATAATGTTTTGTTGTTGTTGTTCATTCATTCAGTTGTCTTTGACTCTTCGTGACCTCATGGACCAGCCCACACCAGAGCTCCCTGTCGGTCATCACCACCCCCAGCTCCTTCAAGGTCAGTCCAGTCACTTCAAGGATGCCATCCATCTATCTTGCCCTTGGTCGGCCCCTCTTCCTTTTACCTTCCACTTTCCCCAGCATAATTGTCTTCTCTAGGCTTTGCTGTCTCCTCATGATGTGGCCAAAGTACTTCAAATTTGTCTCTAGTATCCTTCCCTCCAGTGAGCAGTCGGGCTTTATTTCCTGGAGGATGGACTGGTTGGATCTTCTCGCAGTCCAAGGCACTCTCTATGTCAGGAGGTGAAGACTCAAGATAATTTCAACAGGACAATGATTTACAGCTTTTTGGAACAACATCAGCAGAATATTCCTATAAAATACTCAATCTAATAATTCTCAATTGTGACAGACAGCTGACTGTTAATGGTGGCTGTTAACCCACCATTGCTCTATTGAAAGAGATGGTGTACATTGGGAGTGTCAGGTCCGCTATAGGAATGTAGAAGTCTGGTCACTTGTCTCCTTTTCTCAAGGGAAGAGAAAGGAGTGTGAATTTGGAGTCATGATACATTTACAGGGAGTCAGTTTCTGCTGTAGGGAAAACAGGTTTCTGATCCTTGGCATTGTTCTTAGGGAAAGAGGATGTGTTTTGGCATTTTGGCATTTTGGAAGTTTTGGAACTCTGTGTTGTCAGGCTGCAAGAAAACAGGGTCTAGTCTAAGAGGTGTTCTTCTTCATGAGATGATGAAAGGAGAAATGGGATCAAGGTAGGAGGTTTCTCTGGAGGTCCTGGAATGTCAAAATGACCAAGATACATTGTATCATTTTTAAAGGAGAGGGTAATGTGAAAACCTCCTATGACATAATATTTTGAAAATTAAATGTATGGATAGTGACATTGCAACTATTTCTCTGATATGGCTATGGTCCAACTGTAGGAGCATGTTTCTGATCTCTATCTACAATACAATACAATTGTACAGTCCCAGGAACCCTTCAATGTATGAATTAGTAAATTTGTAAATTAATTTATAGACCAAATTTATGACTTTCGCTCTTCCATACTAATTCAGTTCTTAACTCAGTCATGGGATCAAGTGAAATGTCTGTACAGTGTAAGATGAGGATGAAGAAAAAAATCTATTACCCCTTATGTCATTAATTAGCAATTATATACAATTTCTGGGTAGAATATTCCAAGATAGGCATGTTAATATGGTCCATGTTTTTGAAGAAAGCTTTGGTAACACATGTTACCTCCGAGTAAACTGCATGATCCAGTGTGGGGTAGGAAGAATGTGTTTGTATTAGAAGGAACAGATTTTAGGAATCATATTTTCTAAACTTTGTCCTCTGAAAAAGTAGGGAACGTCCTGTATAAAGCTATAGGGCTTTAGCAGCTGCTCTCTGCAAAGTCCCAGAGCTCAAAGAACATATTTCTTGCCTAATCTATTTAATACCTTGGGATACAGATATATGTTTTATGGGTTAGTAAAAATGCATCCCTTGACTCTTTGATTTGGTACAAAACAGCAGCTTGGTTTCTCAGATAAACAGGATGCTGGGAGGGTTAATTCAGTCAAGTTGGTATTTTGTGTGAGGAGTTCATTAGTCAGGAATTTAGATGATGCAGCTATAGTCAACTGCTTGCTGGGTTAATAAGAAAGACATATTCCTATATTATATTTCCCCCATATAATTCTGTATGTCTTTCTCCTCAGAACAGAACATATGATCAGTTTTTACTCATCTCCAGGATGTACTCATATTGGAAAAACATAGTTTGGATAGCATAAAAATAAGATCAGCTAACTGGTACGTGCAGATTTATATGTGGATTATATTTTGTGGTATTTGCCTTTTATCCAAGCTATTTTTAAACAATTGTTTAACCAAAACTGGACCACTTTCCTATGAAGGGTATGGAATAAACTTGAACAATCACAAATGAAGTTAGAGTTGAGTCAACTGAAAATCATGTTAATTACAAAATTTATTTGGTGGGTAATATGAATCGGGTCTTCCTATTAGGAGGAATTATGCAACTGACTTAGGTAGTTGGTGCTGGAGAGTAGTGGAATAATCCTCCCCAAGCTGTTCTTCTTGAGCCCATCCAATCCTGTTCTTCTTGATCCATCTTGTTATCTCAAGTGATGGGGGACATTATTATAGTGTTACATAGTAGGATTCAATGATTATTCTGCTTAGTTTCTGTATATTTAATGGAGAAGATACACTATGCTTAGATTTACCTCCTTGGACAAGAAAATGTCTTGAGACAAGCAGATGAGAGAGGGGGAGAGAATCCACTGCATAAAATTCAAGTCTAGATTGGGGTTGTTGCTCCATTCTCCTAAATCAGAGGTGTCAAACTTATGGCCCTTCATATGTTTGGGCCTGCAGCTCCCAGAAGCCCTAGACAACTTGTCCAATGGCAAGGAATTATGGGAGCTGAAATCCAAAACATGTGGGGGGCAACAAGTTTGACACCACTGTCTTAAATCAATAGTAAAATTGTTTATTCCCTATATATTGTCCAACTGCATTATCCAACATTCTTTGCCATTGGCTATGCATCCTGGGACTGGTGGGACTTGCAGTCCAACAATACAGAAGATCTTAGTAATGTGAAATAATTGAATGAATGTTGGAAGTTGGAAAATTGGGTGTTTTGTAGCACTTCAGAAAGAAAAATAAAATGAAAGAGATTACTTTGTTTTGAGAACATAGAATTGTTTGCGCCGTGAGAAAGCTATTGAATGCAATTGAGATTGTTGCAGAGGAGGCGGAGAGGAAACAAAAGTGTTCCAAGATTTTGTTTAATAGAATGCTAATCCTGAAAAATGACATTGCAGGGACATGGCAAGATATAGTAGAAGAATATAAATAGATGGAAAACGTCTTTAAGAGTTTTAGATTGAATTTCCAATTGAAGTTTGGTCTGAGATGGAAGAACTGGAAAATGAAGATGGAATCTAAAGGACCTGGCATGGAAGTTCAAGAGAATGGAGCCAGCTGTAACTTGGCAAAAAATGTGAAGAGACAATTGGCAAAAAATGTGAAGAGACAACAGATGAAGGTTTATGTCAAGACTGGGAATATTTTAGAGTATTAGAGGTGATCTTGGAAGAGCTTGGGGAGAATGACAAAAAATATCCCAACAGATGGAGGTCAGCGTCCAAATGAGTAGGAGATCCTGGAGGAATCAAGGGAGAATGGCAAGAGCATCAGAATCAATGCAGAGTGGAAGAGTGACATCATTGGGTAGGAGATTTGAGGACAGAAGACAGAATTGTTTATCATGGTATGGATTTCTCTCCCAGTTTGTATGCAATTGAAGGATTGATTCCCAATATGTGCCTCTGCAGAATTTGACAGGGGAAGGGAACATCAAAGTTCAAAGTTGAAAGAAATAATGTCTGGTTTTTCTGGATTTAAAATATTAACATGGATCTCATTATTTGATGTTTATCTAAGCTGAAGATATAAGATGATTCGATGATTGCAAAATGATTACATAAAAAGATAGATTCTTAGGGATTTGGGTGGTTTGATTATGTATATCATATAGATAAATAATTTGAAAGGAGATAGAGATTTGTATCAAATAGATAACGGCTGAAACTCAAAAATGAAGGAAAGAACATAACTTTTTCTTGTGGGAGAGGCAACTGGTATTATAAAAATTGATGTTGACTGAGAATGTGAGAGGGGACAATCTGGTTATTTTAGTAGAATCATCCATAGATGCATGGCATTATAGTTTTGATTAATGTTAAGTTAGAAGATTAGAAATTGTAATAATTGATAATGGTTATTAATGTCTATTGTTATATACATGTTATCAATTGATGAGCATTTTGGGGGGAATATACAGTAGGTATGAAGGTATAAGATCTGATTGCAAATATTAATAACTACATAAAAGAGCTGATAATTTTTTGTAGGAGAGCAATACCTCTGAGGATGCTTGCCATAGATGCAGGCGAAACGTCAGGAGAGAATGTCTCTAGACCATGGCCATATAGCCCGAAAAATCCTACAACAACCCAGTGATTCCGGCCATGAAAGTCTTCGACAATATTGATGAATTTAATAGTTTGCTTTAGCATAATAATTGAAGAGAAGATTGGAAGTCACTTTTATCTTTCTTCTTGTTTGCTTTTTTCTACTTTTGTTTCCTTCATGCAGTCATAAAACCGTGCTTTATATCCATTTGACAAACAAAATTTGTACCTTAATATAAGAAGAAAAAGTGAACTGACTGAGCTGGGGCTATAGTGTGTAATTATGCAACAAGAGAACAAGACAAAGGATTTAAACCAAGAAACACAAGGGATTTAGATCACAACCACAGCATCTGAGTGCCTCAAGTTAGAAACTCGTCCTTCCCATATAGGTTGGTGACTCCTTATAGGTTTTCCTCCCAGGAGAGTGTCTTTGAGCAGAATGCAATAAAATATTTCCTCAGTCCAAGGACACAACCAAGGCCACCAAGTGTATTTCAAAACAAACACATAAAATGTAACCTGACTCTCAAGAAACAATGGCAGAGAGAAAGAAATCCCAAGACAGAACAACTTTTCCCCTTTTACCTGATATACAAATATTTGTTTTTACAATGGATGTCTAAAGCAGTGGACCCCGTCCAATTTTCTATATTTGGCACAACAAGTACAAAAAACTTTTGGAGACTATTAACACTATAGGCAATTTTCATTAGAACAGATAGGGAATATGCAACTCTCATTAATTTGAAATGGAGTTATGCTGATGATCTGCAGGCACTTACCACAGGTGTTTATGCAATTGTTTTCTGCTTTACAGGAAAATTAGGAGGCTTCATGTGGGAAGAAAAATAGGAACAGCCAGCAGTAAGGGCATTGTCAAGACCAAGAAGCCTCAAGAATGCCAAACACAGTATAAAAGGTCCAAACAAAGGTTTATTAAACACAAAAAAAGACTTAGAGACACTTAACTCAGTGCCTCTAGCACAAACTAAGAGTCTATAGCAATCGCTAAGCAAAAAACCCAATTTAAATATAATCTGGATTATACCGGAGTATAATCTGGGATAACAAAAAGTTACAGCAATCTGCTTGAAATTCAAAAAGTCCGAAAAGCACAAGAAAACAAGGTGGGAGCATGCAAAATCGAAGTCCAAAAACAGTCCGAAGTCCAGGCACGTCCAAAATGAGATGAAGCAGTCCAAAAAGCGAAGTCGTCGTCAAAACACAGTCCAGAGTCAAAGCGAAGGTTGAAGTCAGCACTTACGGAGTTCCAGCCAGAAGTCACGGAAACACAAGGATCTGTAGTCCAAGGACCCAAACTTGAGAGTAATGGCAGTAACAAAGATCCAAACCCGATAAAACACTTTGCCTTCTGCAAAGACGCATTGAAATCAAACCAACTTATATCCTATAACTCCTCATCAGAGGATGAACTGCTCCCCACCCTTTCATCATTACTTTCAGCTGCCCCATTCCCTGCAGCTGAGCAATACCTCCCATCTCTCCACCTTTGCCAGCGTCTTTCAAGACTTAGGTCTTCCCAAGTGTTCCCAGATTGCCAGTCCTCAGCTAACCCCTCAAAGTCATCACTGGATATAGGCTGAGTACAGATGTCCCTAATCTCCTGCACACGGGTCCAGTCTAAAGCATCCTCCTCCCCATCGTCACTCCCAGTCCCATCACTCCTTTCAAAACCCACAAAGTCTTCATCTTCTGTTGGAGCGCTAAGTATATCACGGATATGCTTCCTTTGGATCTCCTCATCTGATTCTTGTTCACGAGTAGCCCGCTTAACTCCCCTGCTTTCCTCTCCTTCCCCCATTTCACAATCTGAGAAACCCTCATAGGACTCTGAATCAGTTGGAGTCATGAATATGTCTCTAATTTGCTTTTGCTGCTGTTCCTCCTCCAACACCTGTGCAGCCCTCTTCTCCCTTCTACCAGTAGTAGTAACGTCACTATCACGCTATACTACAGCAGGCATACACTGCAAACTTTTGAAATATATGGGATAAGTCTTTTTAAAAAATAAACACATCCAGGAAGAGTAATTTATTTAAAATGTGAAAGTCAAAAATTAGAGAACGTTTGTGTATTTTTTGGGGGGGGGGAAGCATATTAGAAACATTATGCCCTGCTTGCTGGCAAAACGGCAGGGGGGGGGGGATAAGATCCTTAATGTGGGGATAAATGGGATTAACCTGTTTTACCCTGTAATATCTACCAGAAGTGAGCTTAGATTGTGAAGACAGCTAAGATCAAATACACAGTGTGTATGGATTATTTTGCCAATGTAGAGAAACCCTATGTCATAGTGAAGTTTTTAAAGCCCTGATCACTATGGAGGCATGCCATCCACTGAAACAAACCCTGCTTCGAACAAAGCTTCTGTTGATTTTGAGAGATACACATTTCAATTTAAACTATTTTAGAATGTCTGCACTTAGAGAATGTACCTATGCTATTTTTTTTAATAAATAAAGCTTGTAGCAATGATCTATTTATACATATACCACTGGCGACAAATCAAATTTGTCTCTTTTTACAGTCTTATTCTCATTTTAATGTGTCTGACTTCATTGTTATGATCCGTGAGAAGGAAAAATAATGGCAGCAGTACCAGCTCTATAGACAAAAAGTTACTTTACATTCTGAGCACAGTTTGTAAAGAAAAATTGCTTCATATGAAAGTAAGCAACTTGGATCTGCTCATCCATTCCATAGAGTATGATCTTTTGTCTTACAAATATTCACAGACTAACCCCATCATATTTGTTGTAATACATAATTCAAATCTTAGTAAGTAAATTACACAGTTAACAGTTCGTAAGCATGGGTTTTAAGATGCAACTCGCATACTCATCAACTATATTTTCTTATACAAAACATGATGAGAGGACCATTACTTCCATATTTAGTATTGTTAGTTACCTAGTTGTAGATTACTGGGGTGCCAAGAACAGGAGTGGGGAACATGTTGGTTTCTGGATATGATTTGGAATGGAAATCCCATGATTTCTAGCCAATGGTGATTGATGATGTTGCACTCCAATAACATATAAGGTCCCTTCATACTACCAAATTATCATGTTATGATTCTATTTTTACTGCCATCCCATAAAAACTTGGAATCTGCATTAGGGAGGGGCATTTAGAAATTTCTGTTTTAGGGCTCATAAATACATTACAGCATCAGGTTTGATTTCCTTACACCAGGCAATTGTTACCTAATTATACAACAACAACAACAACAACAACAACATTGATTACAGCCCATAGACCTATCAGTGAACAGTCATTAATAAATTCTCCCATCTCAGAAGAAGTTCATTATCCAAGACTGATATATTGTACTTGGTTTCAAGTAATACCCCTATCAGAGTTTAGTTTCTTTCTCAGACTTCTTGCCAGTGTGAGGAATTTTGCCACTATGAGGGTCACCCTGTGGCACTTGTCCTCTAAAAGATATCTAACAATTCCCTGTTGGGGGTGGCTGCTCATGCAGGACAAAATTGAATATCAAAGTTGGCTACGTTGCAAGGTGTAATAGCGACACTGAAATATCTGTGGTATTCAATCACTGTAAAGCTTTTTAGGTATTCCTAAAAAGCTCTCTGTATGGTAAGTTTAAGACTTTGGGGGAGCTCTCCCGAGGCAGTGCCCCACAACCTTTGCTTAAGGGATTCTTGTGACATTTTGAACCCTAAATGAAGCAGAAGGGATGCGGATAATCCCATTTAGGCCACTCTCCATGTAATCCTCCTCACCCAAAGGGGCTTGGAGACATCATAGGGGAGGTGATGTAGGAAACCTGTTCCCATTTTAAATACCATTGTTTCTAACCATAGCTTCATTTTCAGAGTCTAGGTCCTAGTACTCAATGGGCATTCACCCATTTCTAGGAGCAGAAGCAAGTCTGGTACACAAGAAGGCATATTTAGAAGATCTCTTATAAACCTTGCTTTCATTCTATCTATGTTTACAGTCAAATTTTCTCACCATATGGCTGCATCAAAAAGGAGTTTAGACGTTGTTTTGGCAATAAAGATTTTTAGTGTGAAGGGGACATTGTCCTTTTGTAATAAAACCTTACTACAGCTGCTCAGCATGCATTTGCTTTTTGAATCATTATTTCAGAGTGCCCTCTCCAGGATAAGGTGCAGTGGAAGGTGGGGTAACCTGATCTAGAGAGAATTTTTGAATAGACCGTTAATATTTTGTAAATCGACTTCCAAAGACCAGAACTTTTGATTTGCTGAAATGTATATTTAGCTTGTTTATTTTGGAATATTCTGTAAAATTCATGAGTTGGTATATGAGACCTGGTCTAGACCTGGAGAGGATGGCTGTATCATCTACATACAGCAGGATGGAGACTCTCCTTGTACTCAGTCTGGGTAGGTGACCTTGTGAGTCTATCATGGCTCTCTCAAGATCATTCAGGAATAAATTAAATAGAGTAGTGGCTAAGATACAGCCCTGCCTTATTCCTCTGGTGATTTGAATTGGCCCTGATTATCTAAATATATGTTTGCTGCACTAGAGTGTTGCAAAGTTTTAAAAAATGACAAATTTATTTATTTACTATATTTATATACCACCCCTCTCAGCCCAGAGGTGACTCGGACAAATCAATCTTCTCTCATATTTATTCCTTTAAAAAATATTAAGTTGCTTTCACAGAATTACAATGAGAATTATGGACTGGTCTTATTTTTTTTTAAAGGAATTACATGAAACTCTAACCTACCTTTAGTACATAGCAGACATGCATATTCATTGTACACATGCCAGACAAGGGAATGCACTGCATTTTCAGCATCATGTAGTCCTGATTCCAGTTGGTAACAAGGCACTTGTTTTGTTGTTGTTCATTCATTCAGTCGTCTCCGACTCTTCGTGACCTCATGGTCAGTCCAGTCACTTCAAGGATGCCATCCATCCATCTTGCCCTGGGTCGGCCCCTCTTCCTTTTACCTTCCACTTTCCCCAGCATAATTGTCTTCTCCAGGCTTTGCTGTCTCCTCATGATGTGGCCAAAGTACTTCAACTTTGTCTCTAGTATCCTTCCCTCCAATGAGCAGTTGGGCTTTATTTCCTAGAGGATAGACTGGTTGGATCTTCTCGCAGTCCAAGGCACTCTCAGAACTCCAGCAAAGGATCACCGCCTTGTCGTGGCGATGGAGCTTGAGCACCTCAATGATGTCATGAGCAAAACCGTGAAGGGCCACCCAAGATGGGACAGTCGTGGCAGAGAGGTCAGACCAAGCGTGATCCCTGGGGAAGGCAATGGCAAACCACCCCAGTATCCTTGCCAAGAAAACTAAATGGACCAGCACAACAAGGCACTGGAATTACTTAGTGTAACTACCGCTCCGATTTAGAAGAATGTGATGCCCAGCCCTAAAATAACAAAACCAGATATATGAGATTGGGTTAAATAAGGGCCACTTCATTTGACCTGTTAATTATTTAAAATATAAACCTAGAACATTGCTAGAGGGGGAGAGATACCTGGTTAGGGGTCTTAACTGTGGCAGGTGTCTTTCTAAGAAAAAAAATGCTTCTCTAATTTCCCCTAAGTGAAATCCCCTGATCCCAAGGGCAATCCAAATAATTTTGGTCTTGCTTAGCCCAAATGGTTGTAGTTTAGAAGGGCGGGCCTAAGGAATTCCCCCCTGCCAGCAAGCCACAGAATGCAAAAAAGGAAAGCTAGCCCCCTTGTTTGCCTAAAAGCAAGCTTCTTTCCAGCTCCCAGCCAAATGGCACTGAGGTGTACATCTTTTGGTTTCTCCCCCAAAATCTGCCAGTATAACTTATTTAAAGACCAAAAGCAATTCATCATTCCCCAAGAGACAATATTCGGTAAAACTTCTGCCCCCCTCCCTTTCTGACCTGCCTCAGCAGTTACACATACACACCAGGCAATTTAACCCTGGTTTTTTTTTATCCAGGGAGGCTATCAAAGGTATTCCATCATCCACAGCTGTCACGGCTGTTTGGTCTTGGCTGTGAAATCTGAAGAATATATATTAGGGATGGAGAAAGTGTGGGTGAGGGGTGATATGAAAGCTCAGTCCCTTTTTGAGGTTCCAATGATACTTCCAATCCCATGCTAAATTATATGAAAATATTACCAAAACAAGAGGCAGCATGGTGTAAATCAGTGGTTCTCGACCTTCCTAATGCCATGACCCCTTAATACAGTCCCTCATGTTGTGGTGACCCCCAACCATAACATTGTTTTTGTTGCTACTTCATAACAGTCATTTTACTACTGTTATAAATCATAATGTAAATATCAGATATGCAAGATGTATTTTCATTCACTGGACCAAACTGGGCACAAATACCCAATGCACCCACATGTAAATGCTAGTGGGGTTGGGGGAGGATTGATTTTGTAATTTGGGAGTTGTAGTTGCTGGGATTTATAGTTCACCTATAATCAAAGAGCATTCTGAACTCCACCAGCGATGGATTTGAACCTAATTTGCCACACAGAACTCCCATGACCAACGGAAAACACTGGAAGGGTTTGGTGGGTATTGACCTTGAGTTTGGGAGTTGTAGTTCACCTATATCCAGAGAGCACTGTGGACTCACGCAATGGTGGATCTGGACCAAACTTGGCACAAATACTCAATATGCGCAAATGTGAACACTGGTGGAGCCTGGGGGAAATAGACCTTGACTTTTGGGAGTTGTAGTTGCTGGGATTTATAGTTCATTACAATCAAAGAACATTCTGAACTCCACCAACGATAGAATTGGCTCAAACTTCCCACATGGAATCCCCATGACCATCAGAAAATGCTGTGTTTTCTGATGGTCTTTGGTGACCCCTCTGACATCCCTTCGTGACCCCCAGGTTGAGAAACACTGGTCTAAATGGTTTGAGTGTAGAACCAAGACTCTATGTGATATGGCTTTGAATCCCTCCGTAGCCATAGAACCTCACTGGGTGATTTTGAGCCAGTCAAAGACTTTCAGTCTCAGATGAAGGCAATGACCCCCCCCCCCCTTAAAAAACGTTGCCAAGGAAAATCCCATTATAAGTATAACTGTTTAATGACTTGAAGGCACCCATCAAAAACTTATTATAAAACCCCGATTAGGATGTGGATTAAACATTTACAGTTGTAGGAAAAGTCACTTTGCTTTATTTCTGACCATTTCCAAAGGCTACAGAGAAACAATATTATGAGAAGAAAGATGTAAGAGAGCAGTTCTGGGTTTATTTCCATGAGATAACATTGCTGTAATCTTGTAAACATTACTGTACTGTTTTTCTCAACAAGATGGTCTTATGTCTTACCTGGATTAACCAACATATATTCATCATGCATTTCTACTCAGTATGGAGAAATTGAAATAACAGGTCCTCTGCCAAGTATCAGAATAAATTACAAACAAAATTATTCATATCCAGCTATAAAGACTGTGCTTAGATTCTCTCCAGGATATGGCCAAACTGATGTGGGTGAATGGCAATTATTTGCTCATACACGATGTAGCTAGCTGCCTACAGGTAACAGCATGGAATTCCTCTTATCAGATGCAAAATTAGGATATGCAAACTTCCTCAGTCTGCTGACCTTTTAGTTTAGCTGTCAAATGTGTGGAAACTGACCAGCATGATTGTCACAAAATTGTGAAAACAACTGCCTACCAATGTTGCCGACAGCTTTAAATCTGTTCAAGAGAAGTAATCCCCAAATTAAAAAAACCATTATGCAGCTGTATTCCATACAGGACATTTGGCATTGCGGGATAATAAAGTGCTGGAAAGGTAATGTAAACTGCCTCATAGATGACAGCTGGTAACACCCACTGGGATTAGGAGAACAGACATAATTATTTTTGAATAGCAGTTGGAATGAAGGGGGATATATAGCCTTTTAATAAGAAGAAATTGCTGCTGAAACTCTCATCTTCAGATTGAGTATCCACCTTTTTCACAGGATTCTAAAAGTTACAGAAAAAGACAGTACAAACAGCCATTAAAATCAACTTCCTGTCTTAATACAGGACCATTTGTATATTACATTTTCATAAACCATTTCCTACAATAAGACAATTTACATATGTTATAATGCCCTAATCTATGGCCAGGTACACAACCAATGGGGGGCTTGAAAAGATAATTTCCAGTGGTTCAATTAGTTTTTGTTTTTGTTTTTGTCGTGTCAGGAGTGATGTGACGTCTGCAAGGACGTTGCCCAGGGGATGCCTGGATGTTTTTGATGTTTTTATCATCCTTGTGGGAGGCTTCTCTCATGTCCCCGCATGAGGAGCTGGAGCTGATAGAGGGAGCTCATCCGCCTCTCCTCGGATTCAAACCTGTGACCTGTCGGTCTTCAGTCCTGCCGGCACAGGGGTTTAACCCACTGTGCCACCGGGGGTTCCATGGTTCAGGTAGTACATTAAGGCAAGCAGTAAACAGTTAGTGTTGATGATACTTAAACATTAATTGACCTTAATTAAAGTCTTAAAATTATGCAGTGTCATGAGTGACCCAAACTACAGCTGAGAAAGACATCCCTTAAAAAAAATTCCACACATGGTAGGGATGAGTGAATCTACTTTCAGCCCATGTCCATTTTGACTGTTCCCTCATAAGTCTGCTTCATACCATTTCTTCATTATCTTTTTTTTAAAAAAATCAATATATAAATTTATATTTAAATGCATACTTTAAACATCTGTTTTCAGAAAGTATGCATGTATAAATAGTTTTATCTCAATGTATGCATTTCTAAATAGATTTTATTCAGGTCATAAAAACAGTCTAAATACAATCTTAGAATCTAGTTTAAAAACAGTTAAAACAGCTTTTTCAAACACTGAATAACATGTGGAATAGGACTGCTGGGGTAGCCTGCCAGACATTTCAAAGATACAGGGCCAACCTAACTTCCTTGTGTTGGGAGTTCTTCAGTGGAGGCACTGCTATAGGGAAAGCCCTGTTATGTCTACTCACCAATCTAGGTCAACAGTAAAAGTTTGAATTGAGCTCAGAAGCAAATTGGAAGTCAATGCAGTCCTTGCAAGAATGATCTCTAAAACGCACACCTGACACCAGTCTGGCTACTGCATTTTGCACTACCTGCAGTTTTTGAGCACCTCTCAAGAGTACATTACAACAGTCAATTGGGAGACAAGTAAGGCATGAACTGCTGTTTCCAGATCCCTGAAGAAAGCTGAAGCAAAGATGCTCCTGAACACTGCAGCAACCTCCATGTCAAGGAGCAGTACTGGGTCCAAGAGACCTCTCAATCTATGAACAGTCTGCAATCTCTATCTCAGACTGGATTTCCTGCTGGCCAACAACACATGCATCATGTCTGGATTAAGTCTCAGCCTGTTAACCCACATCTAGTGTTTTATGGTTTTAATGATTGTTTTATTGCTTATGGATGTATTATTTTAATTTGATTTATGTCTAATTGTAGTGTATAATTGTAATTGTTTGTACTGGCATTTAATTTTGCCATTGCTTATGTGTAAACCGCTTTGAGTCCCCCTCGGGGTGAGAAAAGCGGTATACAAATACTGTAAATAATAAATAATACTGCATCATATAATGATTTAATACTACCACAGCTTCTTGACATCAATTGTAAAGGAGAGATGACACCCAACCCCAAAGCACGACCTTGCCCAATGGTTTCATGTAAATGTTGCCCAATGGTTTCATGTAAATGCAGGTTCGCAGCTTGGGTGTGATCTTGGACTCGTCGCTGAGCCTGGAACCCCAGGTTTCAGCGGTGACCAGGGGAGTAATCACACAGTTAAAACTTGTGCGCCCCGTACCTTGGGAAGTCTGACTTGGCCACGGTAGTCCACACTCTGGTTACATCCCATATAGACTACTGCAACGCTCTCTATGTGGGGTTGCCTTTGAAGACTGCTCGGAAGCTTCAAATGGTCCAGTGTTCGGCAGCCAGGTTGCTAACAGGAGCGGCACTCAGGGAGCATACTACTCCTCTGTTGCGCCAGCTCCACTGGCTGCCAGTTTGCTACCGGGCACAATTCAAAGTGCTGGTGTTAGCCTATAAAGCCCTAAACAGTTCTGGTCCTACTTACCTCTCAGAACGCATCTCCTCCTATGAACCGACAAGGACATGAAGATCATCTGGGGAGGCCCTGCTCTCTGTCCCACCTGCATCACAGGCGCGCTTGGCAGAGACAAGAGACAAAGCTTTCTCAGTGGTGGCCCCTCGGCTGTGGAACTCCCTACCTGCAGATATCAGATCGGCTCCCTCCCTGCTGCCGTTTCAGAGGAAAGTGAAGACCTGGCTGTTCGAACAAGCATTTTATTAAACAGTGTAATTGAACATAGGAATACGGAATAATGGATGATGAGACTGGATTCTGATTTTACTGTTGAGGCGCTAATGATTGTTATACGGATGTTTAATGATTTATGTTACAATTGTTTTTAATTGCCCTATACTTGTCTCGTGATGTTTTGTATCGATGTTGTTCACCACTTTGAGTCGCCTGAGGGCTGAGAAAAGCGGTATATAAATAAAGTAAATAATAAATAAATAAATAGGGAACACTACTCTTATTGACAGTCTAATGGCCAAAAAAGGCTGAACTGTTGTCCCTTAACATTTCTTTCAGGAACATATTTTCTGTTCAACCAAGAAAATCTAACATTCCTATTTGCCTAATAAGAACGAAAGCATGTTGATGATGTTAAATATCACCGAAGGTTTCAAGAAGATCAACTGGGATGCACTCTTGACATCTCCCAAGGCATCCACCAAGGCGCCAAGCATGTTTTTGTCCTATAAGCAGGCTTGAATTCAGATTGGAATGGATATAGGTAATCGGTTCCATCCAAGAAAGCGTGGAGTTGTGAGGTCACCAATTTCTTGCTACTTTTATGAATTTTGCTACATAATGAATCCTTGTAGTCATCTGATTAATTATGAAATGTCTTTGGAAAAGTAGTCCCTGTGAACTGTTTGCCTACCTCAATTAATCTTTACCTAGTGTGTGATATCCATTACTGAAGAAGAATCTCACATTCTGTATACTTTCTGGTTATGTGAAGTTGCATCTGTGTTGAAAGTTTTACCATTTCTAAATATAATATGCTATATTCCATTAATCATTGGTTTTATATAATTATTTTCAAAATATAGTGACCATACTGATCCTATGAAATTAAGTTCAGATATGCCAACAAAATATTTTTCCAGATATTTTGAATTATCTCTAATACCAATTTCTGCCTTTTTACCCATTCTCCGCTGAGAACTCATATTTCCTATGATCATTAAAAATGTAGATGCCTCCTGGAAATACTTAATCTAAAAATTGCAACCAGGTGTCTGTTTTAATTTCCTTTTAATTAAAAATTATTTAAAATAATTTGCCCTGCAGTATCCTTTGTGCCTTAGGAATGCTTTAATGATTTGCCCCAGTAGTGATGCTAACAGAGGCTATGGAAGCATATTTGCTGTAGAGGTGGTAGCTGCTGTAATTACAGTTATCCTCAATTAACAACCTCCCAGCATAGTTCTATCCATACATATTCAGAGGTAAATACCATTCCTATTACATTATTCTAAGGTAAAATGGAGTGCAACAGAAATCTAAGGGTGCATCTACACCAGTATTTCTCAAACTGTACTCTTCCAGGTGTTTTGGACTTCAGCTCATAGAAATCCCAGCCAGTTTACCAGGTATTAGGAATTGTGGTAGCTGAAGTCCAAAACATCCGGAGGAGCACAGTTGGAGAAACTCTGATTTGTACTGTAGAATCTGACATTTATTTAGCTGTCATCACTCAATTCTATGGGATCATAGTTTTGTTTTATGCGGTCTTTAGTCTTCTCTTCCCAAGAAAGCTTAGCACCTCATCAAAATCACAGCTTGTGTGATTCTGTAGCATTCAGTCTTGGCAGTTAAAGTGATGTCAAACTGCATCAATTCTACAGTATAGATGCACTCTCAGGACATCATCATATCTTCTGGAAGCATTGTATGATGCTTCCACTCTAGCTGGAGGATGGATGGGTCTGCTGCTCATCACATGAGGTAGAGGAATTTTCCATGGAGGTTCCTCCTCCAACTGGAGTCAAAGCATTGTTTGACATTTCCCTTTCAACACATGAGGCTTCCCATGTTATGCTGGCTCCTATGGAGCTAGATAACTCCTGTGCTGCCTGGGCGAAGCTTTTCCCATGTAATGGAGAAAGCATCGTTGAGAGGGATTCTCCCAGCTGCCCCTCATTTTGGTGGTGAAGTGGGACGCTTCATCTGGATAATTGTCACTTAGGCCCTAAGTGACAATAACTGCTTTTATGATTACCTATGTTGACTCTCAACTTCTCCGGAAGTTATTCCATAAGGGATCCCAACCTGGAAAATGCCACTTGCTTTAATTTTGGCATTTGCCAACAGTAGTCTGAGTGGGCTCTGCTGGACCATCATTTTACCATCTGTGTTGCCATCAATGTTGCTAGATAGCTAGAGCTTCATATGAATGCCTGGCTGTCATGGGAGTATCTGCTTAAGTTAGCTCAGACTGCCCACCCAAAATAGACAAGAGCTGTCATGGCCCTCTGCAGTCATCTAACAATGGTGACACAGGACCTATCCATTCCCCTTTCCCTGTGGCGATAGGCATAGAGAAAAGGCAATGGTGGTGATGCCCCATAAGGACATCAGACCTGATCCTGCTGTCCATACTCTGTCAAAACTGTGGAATGCTCCAGAATTTCAAGTAAACTCTGGAGCATCCCCTGGTATTTCATAACATGGGACTAGCCCCATTGGAAGTTCAGGAGTGACATGGGGACTGCTGTTCAAACACTAGTCTCCTGGGGTTTTAACCCAACACTCAAGCTACTGTACTAAAAAATACTGCCTCAATGTTTGTCATTTATTGCTAGCAAACAGATACAAATTCATATTGAATAAATAATATTAACATAAGCATCTTCTGTTCATGTTTCTTCTCTAGTGCAGATATCTATTTATGAAACCTAGGGTAGTAATGTCCCATGATACCCAGCTCCTAATAACCAGCATTTCGGAGAAGAAGATTGTAACAGAAGATATCCAAGAGTCACCTGCATACTTTGTAACTTTAGGTCTGCACAGCTTTGTCATTTCAATCTTAGCAAATTCCAAATTGTAGAATTTGCATAATGATGGTTTATTCACAAAACAAATACCAAAAGCATAATGCCACTAAGTATTGAAGACACTTCCTGCTAACATCTGGCCCTACAATTACAAGTACAAGTAATGAGAGATCCAACATCACTGTAGGAAAATTATTGGTGTATAATTATGAGAAGCCACTCATTGCACCAGATGGCATTACTTAGAAGTTGTTCTCTTAGTGACTTGATGCTAGAGACAAAAGCTATCAAATGTGATTAAATGCAGATAGGTGTCAGCAAGGTGTGCTGAGTGGTATACTTTAGTTAACAGGATACCCGTGTTTATGAAAATGTGAAGCTTGAACATCAAAGCACACCTAGCTAGGAAATTTTATTTTCCTCTGAAAGTTGTGAGGTGGTTGGATGGAGAACTTCCAGCAAGTATGTTCAAAGAACTTTGATGTTACAGAGCAAAGGCTAATGAAGCCAACATTTTATATCATTAGGGAAAAATGGGGACACTGGAAAAGTCATCTCTAAAACAACACTGTTACACTCAACTGATTTTTTTCTTGAAGCCTACGATTAGAGTGTAGGGATTCCCATTTTAAAAAAGCAGACTATTAAAGTCTAGTGAATTTATTTGCAAGTTTGATTTATTGAACTCCTGGCTTCATTAGACAGCCGGTATGGAGAACTGTTGTGTAAAATAGGATGCATATTTGAATAAGGGTATTATTAAGGCAACAAAAGTGATCCTCTTTCATCTGTCTGTTAAGTAAGCCTTTCCTCACTACAGGCAGTCACCAAGTTACAAACAACCGACTTACAAATGACTCATAGGTAAGAATGAGCATGAGGCCAATGAAAGTGAGAAGAATTTACCCCAAGGAAAGGAAATTCACTCCTAAGTGGGGGAAAGGTGTCTCAACTGAAGCTTTATTACCAGTCATTGTTTCCAGAACAAGCCAAATCCAGTTGTCACAGTGACAGAAAGTGAGGTGAAATTGTTTGAATAGGGACATAGGCAATAAAACAAACACCATAGGGATGTTAACCCCCCCCCACGTGTGTGTGTGTGTGTGTGTGTGTGTGTGTGTGTGTGAGAGAGAGAGAGAGAGAGAGAGAGAAGGGGGGATATATTTTTCAGAAGTATCACATTACATTCAGTAGACATGGATTAGGACAGGTGAGGCAACTGGTGTCTTCTAGATGTCTTCAACTACAAACTCCCTTGAATAATGCACTATAGGCTACTACCCTTGATAAGATTTTGACCAGCTCCCAACAGTTCTGTCACATAGCACTGAATGGATGCAAGGTTAATAACTTATCGTTGTTGGTGCCCCTTTGTTTATTTTTTCTTGATTTTTAAAAGATTTTTTTATCCTCCCCTTTATAATGGGATCTCAGTGCTGCATAGCATATAAATAATTTCAAAGATTTGCTAATTAAAACTATATATAAAAAACAAGATAAAATACATTTAAGTAAACTTTAAAAAAACTTGACAGGTTACAATTTAAAACCAATTACAAATCAAAACTATTATGACCTGTACAAGGGTTGATTGAAAAGTAATGCCTCCACCTTCATTACTTGAGTTTGGATGGGAATATTTTAATAAATCAAATGCAGAAATAATCCTTAGAATGTGCTTTTTAACTACCACTATTCACTTTTCCACATAATCACCAGACAATTGGAGACATTTCTGCCAACAATGAACAAGTTTTCTGAAGCTGTCACAGAAGAAGTTGACACTGTTTCCACAACCAGCATCTCACAGTTCTCTCAACATCTTCATCAGAAGCATAATGATGTCCCCGCAGGTCTTCTTTCATTATTGGGAAGAGATGGATGGTGCTAAATCTGGACTGTATAGAGGATGTCATATGGTAGTGAGATCCAGTCTCTGAAGTTTCAAATCTGTGCATTTTAATTTCAGGCACCAGCACCCTGGGTATCTATCATACACATATTTTCCAATAGCCAAGCAAAGCAATAATGTGACCCACACGTTCTTGTGAAAGGCTGATTATGCTTGGAATTTCTCTCTGAGTGATACAACAATCGTCCTGAATCAATCTGTCAACTTTTTGCTTGTGAAACTTGGTGGTTGCTGTCACAGGATGTCCAACTCTTTGTTTGTCACGCAAGTCAGATGTTCCTACCTCAACATCTTTAAACTTACTCAGCCAATGACACACAGTACTCACATCAACACAATCACCATAAACAGCTTGCATTCTCTGATTAATCTTCTTTGGGGTGACACCTTCTGCTGTCAAGAATTCAATGACTGCATATTGCTTAATTTGCATTGACTGACTGTCTGTGCAGGGTTCCATACTTCGCACTTTAACAACACAACTGTTCAATGCTAAGGTTTCCCACCAAAATGGAACTGTAGAGGGGAGTCTACTGAACAAGCCAGTACCTGCCACATACCAGTTCTGCCATCTGCTGAGGAGTTACGAAGGTGGAGACATTACTTTTCATTCAATCCTTGGATTATTATGGATGAAATTATGCATTATATTTTTAAATGGGAAAATGAAAAATATGTACATTTCAAAAAGCTCATAAGAATGCCTTAAGTTGATACAAACCTGGGTACTAAAATGCATACATTAGAAAAAGCTAAGAAAAAATGCACACAAAATCCACACTAATTTTCATGCAAGAGAGGGGAAAACTTTCACATACCCAGGAAGGAAATGGAGCAGGAAAAGAATGCCATTGGGAAATTGAGAATTTCATCAGGAATGAGACTTGACACCCTTTCAAACTTCTAGTTCCTGAGTGTTGTTAGCTTATCTCAAATGACACTTTGAATTCACTAGACCATCAACTACTCCCTCATCTTTATAACACATGTATATGTATAATGTGCCATATTGATTAGGGTCGTCCTTGCAGAGAAGAACATGAATAACTGATAAGTCAGGAGAAGTGCTCAGCAATTTTTCATTCTTTCTGCAGAGTGCTGACAAGTGAATCTGAAAGAAAGTGTTGGCTGCTTATTAAGATGATAGATATGGGAACAACCGCTGTTGGTGGCTTTGAAAAGAGAATTTTCATTCTGCATCCTGTTTTTATCACATGGAAGGAAAAGCCTGTGAAAGATGGATAAAATGGCACAGGCACTTTTAATGGGCTATATTTCTTTTTAAATTTATGTTGGACCAAGATCATGTACTCCTTCACACTCTTTCCACTCCCTTCTCCTCACTTCTGGCTCTTTGGAGCACCAATGTTCTGGAAGCACAGCACCAAATCAGTGTTAACAATGAATAGATAATGACATTTGCAAATTACTTGTAGTTGTAGCAGATTGCTAGCTCCTTTTCCTTCTTGGAATTTCATTAACTTTCTAATAACTTTTTATTTTTCTTTAAGCATGACTCTTTAAACAATTGGACACTAGATTTTTCTCAAAATTTCCCATGATAACTGACCACAGCATTGATGATTGATATTAGGTTTTACTGGGTTTTTTTTTACTGTTTAGAATATGCTGCTATTTCGGCATTTTTCCTATATCCTTTTTATATTTTGGTAGATTTGTTAACCCCATCAATTTTCCACTGACTTCCCTGGGGGAGAAATCAAAAAGGAGGAAAAATCTGAGCAGAAATTGAAAATATTATGTCCATGATCACAAATATAAGAATTCTGAGAACTGAACCTCCCAGACGCAGTGGATTGGAACGTGGGATATGGCTTTTTGGATGGCTACTCCTAGACTCTGAAACCTCTTTCCCAGAAAGGCTTACTTGGCTATTTTTACTATCTTTCTAGAAAACCAGGTCTTTGGGAATATTGTAATTTACAATTTTCATAATTCTGAGAATGGAAAAATGCAATGCTTTCAAACTCTGAATTTGTTTGATAATAACAACAACAACAACAACAACAACAACAACAACAACATGATATAGTAATAATTAATGACACGATATGAGGATTTAAATATTGAACTGCAAAGACTCTGGCACAAACCAGTCAAGGTGGTCCCAGTGGTGATCGGCACACTGGGTGCACTTAAACACAGTTGGTGCTGACAAAATTACCATCTGCTAGATGCAGAAGGCCACCTTACTGGGATCTGCATGCATTATTTGCCAATACATCACACAGTCCTAGACACTTGGGAAGTGTCCGATGTGTGATCCAATACAACAGCCAGCAGAGTGACTTTGTYTGCTGTGGACTCATCTTCTTGTGTTTCAAATAACAACAACAACAACAACAACAACAACAACATTATATTCCGCTCTATCTCACCAAAGGTACTCAGAGCAGATTACAACATACACATATAGACAATAGGGCTGGGCGATTTCGTTCGTTAATTTCGTAATTCRTTATTAATTCGTTATTTTTTTTTATAACGAAGYGATATTGAACCATTYAGGAGCAACTAAAAAACGAAAYGAATTTTTTCAATTCGTTTCCTAATTGTTTCGTAATTGTKYCGAAATCGATTCGTAATTGATTTGAAATCGTTTCGTTATTATTTCTGCATGTCTGGTGCAAGTTTTATAGTCATTGTTTGTTTTCTCAGTGAAAAAATAAATAAATTATCACACCAACAGTCAACAACAGAGGGAGAGGGAAGCTTTTTTTTAGCGTATTGCGCAATCGCGCCCGCCATTAACGAATCGATTCGTAATTGTGTCGAAATCGATTCGTAATTGTCTCAAAATCGATTCGTAATTGATTCGTAATTTACAAAATTTCGTAAATATCGGAATTTTTTAAAGGAAAATTTTGGAATTAATTTAAAAATTGAAACACAAAAACCCCCTAAAAACGAATCGAGTTTAGAAACAAATTTTTCCGTGGTTGCCCAGCCCTAATAGACAAACATCCAATGTCTTTAATACAGTGAAATAAAAATGACACACAAATACACAGAACAAAGGTAAAGGCTTCTCTGTTCATCTCCAGCTTCTGGAGATCATCCTCAACTCTGGCCATAGGGAGGTGCCCTTTTTCCATTTCCAAGTTGAGGAACATGTTGTCCATAAGCACTTTCTGGTCACTTTGTCAGCATGGCTGCATTGGGTGCCTTTGTTACCTTCCTGCCGAAGCAGTACCTATTGATCTACTCATATTTACATGTTTTCAAACTACTAGGTTGGCAGGAGCTAGGGCTAACAGCGGGAGTTCACCCCGACCTGCAGCTTTGGACTGCCAACCTTTAGGTTAGCAGTTCAGCAGCACAAGGATTTAACCCATTGCACAAACACCTATCTCTCTCCAAAGCCCTACCTTCTTATCCCTATAGCACGCAGCAACATCTGCAGAATCTAACATGATGTTGGAAGACTGGCAAAATGAAGAATAAGCTCTGGAAAAGATGGAGAAGACTTTGCAGTCTTGCTCATCCTTGCTTTATGTGTACAGACCACACACATAATGAGCTCATGTTCTTTCCAGAACTAGCCATTGGAATATGCAGCTGCATCTCATGGTTGCTTCATGTCATAAGGAAATGTACAAATTTGATAATATCCCCCTTTTATCAACATGACTATTAAAGCTGGTTTCTAGGCTGGTTTCTTTTATATTTTCCCTTTTACCCTCTTGCTCAATATTATTAAATACAGACATGGCTACACAAATAGTTTCTCAAATTATTACAATTTGCTTTCTTTTTCCCCTTATTTAAAAGTAAAAATAATGCATTTGATCTTTTTCTTTTACTTGTAATTTCGAGAGCATTGTGTGATTGTTAAAGTTCTGTCTAAGTTTTTAAATCCCACAATTACAATAAAAAGGTTCAATTCCAGGGTAAAATATGTAAGCTTGGGTGCATATTGGCATGTGTGTGTTTTTCTGTCATGTTAAAGTGGCAAAATCCATTATACTTAGTTGGGGTTTTTAGGGCTTAAAGGTCTTAATATAAACTACAGAAGAAAGAGCTTAGTGAAAATCCTCTCTAAGTTTATGGGCATAGTGAGAACATAATTAAAGTTAACCATGAGAATAAAAGAGAGGAAAATCAGTACAAAATACTATACAATCTACCTCTGAATTATCCTGAGATAAATCCAAAAGGAAGATTGGATTTTAAAATACTTTTATGTAAAGGAGCTGTATCATAGTATTCAAAAGCTCCAGTGATCCTGTATCATCTTCTCTTGCTTTTAATTCTAACCCCACAAAATCTTTTCAAATAGAAGCCATTCCCAGTGTGAGGTGTCTCACATGAGGAACTAGTAAAATTAATCTTAAATCTTGTTAATATAGGTCGAGAATTTCCTATCTGAAATGCTTGTGACCCAAAGTATTCTGGAGTTTGGATTTCTTTGGTTTTTGGAATACTTGTATATGAGCATAATGCAATATCTTGGAGATGGAATCCAAGTCTAAACACAACATTCATTTAAGTTTCATATACACAGTTTCATATACACACATATGTTGGAAGGTTGGTAGCCTGAAGACAATTTTATACTCTATATTTCAAATAATTTAGCAAATGAAATAAAGTTTGTGGGACCCCAGGTTGAGAACCACTGTCATAGTATATAATGGTGGTTGAGAACTCCTGGCTTTTGGTACTTATTGGGGGGCCTGGGACTAAACCCCACTGAAAACTAAAGGCCAACCACAAATATAAGTAAATGCATTTCTAAAACCTAAATAGACATGCAAACAGAAATAATTTTAGAAGGTTATTCAATAGAGATATCTTAGGCCCCTTCTACACTGCAATATAATCCAGATTATCAATGCAGATAATCCACATTATCTGCTTTGAACTGGATTATCTGAGTCTACACTGCCATATAATCCAGTCCAAAGCAGATAATCTGGATTTTTTACAGCTGTGTAGAAGGGGCTTTAATTTGAGATTATTGCTTCTTTACCACCAACTGATAAAAATGTCTGAAATGGATATACTTATGAAAATACAGATTCTGATGCTTCTGTGACTCATATGCCTAAGGTCACCATCTCAAGACAACATTAAACATTACATGCAGGTACACCCAGCTAACCACACCCTCTAACCTCCGCAGGAGTGGGGGACCCAGTAAGATGGTCTGCCCCAAGAGACTTATGGACTCAGAAGGATTCCTGAAATTTCTTGTGGAGTTTCCTGTCAACGGCAGACATTCGTATTGGTTAATATGAGATGCATTGAATGAGATAGCTCTTGTGGCTTAAAAAAAACTTCTGTCAAAAGTTTTTAAAATTCCATAAAATCAGTAGATGTATGAATATTTCTGAAAGTTGGGGAAAATGCTCCCCTGTTATCCTGTGTCATTGTTTAAAAACTTCAAGGAGATAGCTCTTGTAGTTGTTTTTTTAATGTTTATAAAAAAATCTGTGGATAAGTGAAACATTCTGAAACTTTATGGGTTAACATTGGTTAATTGGTTAATTTGTCCACATGCTTGTGGACAATTTCAACAGAAAGAGACCAGTATTAAAAAAACTCTAAAATTACAACAGCAAAACAGCAGAGAGGAAACAACCAGGCACATCTTAACAGCTCTCAACAAAAGATTTTCCCAGGCTCAGCCAGGCCTTCAAATGCTAATGAAGGTGGTCAGTTGAAACATTCACACCTAGCTCCAGCAGAGAAAAGCTCTTTGCCCGACCCCAGCCATTCCACAGATATATAAACCCATTGTCCTAATTCCAACAGACCTCACTACCTCTGAGGATGCTTGCCATAGATGCAGGCGAAACGTCAGGAGAAATGCCTCTAGAACATGGCTCTATAGCCCGAAAAAACCCACAAGAACCTAACAAAATTTCATTATTCTCATTATAGTAATACCATTTTCACTGACTATACTTTAGAGGCCCTTGGTTTGGTTGGTATTGCATTGTTTTGCTTCATCCCTTGACATAGTAAAATGGTGTTTGTTTGGATTTTATTTTTGGAATATTTTCAAGGCTGGGATGATCTGGAGATACAGAATCCATGGATTTGAGAACTGACTGTATATTTACTATCAGCATTTTATGAGCTGATAATTTATATACGTATTACAGTTGGAAGGAAGGTATTTTTTTCCAGTGGAGTTGCTTGTAAAATTTGTAGGTAAGGATCAGCTATTAAATCCCTCTACTCTGTATCTACTGTTCTATTCTGTTCCATTTGAATTCCTTCCAAGCTAAAAATGGCTGGGCAATTTACTTTTACCTTGTTGACATCTCTAAATAAATTAGATCCAGCATTCTTGAACTGAATGATATTCCTTTAGGCCATGCACAGTTGAGCCTACATGTTTTGTAATATGCTGTGTCCAAAAGCTTTCCACACCTTAAATTTTCACACAGTTTTCCTTCATTTCACCATGTAGTGAATCTACAGGCCATGCATAATGTATCTATCTCATGGGTCTAGATAAGCAATGATACCTGTTTGAACAAGTGTATGTGCCACAGAAAGATTCTGCAGCACATAAGATGGGAACTAGGAGATCTGAAAGTCAGTATGGGAAATGTCTCATTGCCTGAAGGCCAATATTTATCTGCAATGAAGACAGAAGAGGAATGCTCCTGCAATTTATCAGAAGAATAAAATATTAGTAGAAAACAACAAAGTATTGGCACAGTAGAGCACTGAGGCACCAGAAGCAAACTGAAGATTAAATGGAAAGGCAGCTTCTTTAAATTCAGTGTTGTTTTTTAAACCTCAATGATAAAAGATGATATATTTTATTTTATTTTTGCACTAGATGTCTTTATCAACTACAGCCAAGACTCGGTCTATGACATCAAAGACAGTTTTAGTTTATAAAGGTAGGAGATGAAACGACATCTGCGATTGTACTCCAGAAGTTAGCTCATTGCTAGGCATACTGAGAAGAAAATGCAATACTTAGCAATAAGAGAGACAGTGTGGTATACTGGTTTCAGAGTTAAAGTAACAATATCCTCAGACAGGGGTGAATTCGGTGGCATGTGCTTATTGACCTATTCTTTTATCATGGAGCCCACCAGAACCCATCCCACCATGCACAGCAACTTAATCTCTTTTTTGTGATATACAGTACATTTTATTATGTTATGTGAAGGTAGCATACAGTATACAAAAATCACAATACAAATATTGTTTCCCAAAACCCACCTACCCCCTTTCCCACCCATTAACCACCACCCATGACTTTCAAAACCACTCAGTATGGAACTAATATCCTTATCATTACATTAATAGATTCCTCGTGCGGCTAGTTCAAAGTCTATTTTTGTTTTCTTTTTAAGTAACCAAATGCAAGTCTCCATTTTCTAACAAAAGTCTTTACAAAACTGGTAGGCATTGTCATTTCATTTTAAAAATATAATTAGTGAAAAATTGTAATTATAATGAGTCGGGCAATGTGGGGTATTGGGCCATGGGTTTCCCATGCCCTCAGATGGGCATTGCTGGAATTGCCACAATTTGTGGTAATTCCAGTGGAATGTTTGATGAGCTTTTTAAGGTGCATCTACACCACACACATCTAACACAAGGCCCACAAACCAAATCTGACCAAACACATTATTTTATGTGGCTCACAAGGCTTTCCATGCCTGAGCAACATTGTTACTAGGGATG